>JAQPZY010001626.1:0-1257500 GCA_029931535.1 Margaritifera margaritifera | reverse complement strand
GGTAGGCTACTCATATACTCTAACCTGTAATTTGTTTGCATCATTTATAATTTCACATTATCAGTACATTGTACAACAAATTAACTAGCCTGATTTGATCCAGTTTCTTGTCATATCATCATGTAAACACTTGGGAAACAAGTCTCCATGACCCTCATGGACATCTGAGATGTGGTTTGAGATGCTGGTCCATTTCTGCCTCACCAACTCACCATTGCCCTGACTGCTGTTGGCATACCAATACATGTGGTTGCTGATGGACCTTGCCCATTGTGCTACAGTATTCATACCTTTTTTTCTTCCCCACTGCTTCCAGCTTTTTGTAGACTCCTAAAAGAAAGGGGATTAAATAAACATAGCTGAAAAATACTAGTGCGTAACTGATACAGCACTATGTTATGATCACAAACATGCTTATAATGCCCTAAAAAATGTGCCAAGCAGCTTAGTGATGATGACCAACTTGTGGTGAGCTTGATTATACGATTCTTGTAACGAGCAAACATGTATGGAATGCCATGAAATGACTATGGATTTATAATGACTGAATGCAGCCTATTAGAAAATTAGTGTACTTATTGCTGGGGAAATACTCGTACAACTTTAGACTAAATATACAAAACTTTATTGTTTTGCATGCTTTAAATGCATTAAAAAATAAAATATGTGTGCATTTGTAATCAGTTTATCACAAAATACTATGTCTTGAATCAGTGCATACAAATATCAACTACAGCTTACCAGTTTACCAGATTTATTTTAGACTCCGAAGAAAAAAATAATTTTGGTACATTAAATAACCCATGAAGATCTCTGGAACATATTTACCTTGTGCCATATGCCATACATCAAACCAGCGGTTGATCCCTTCCTGCTGTGTCCTCATGTATTTCTTGACCTGACTATGGCGATCTGTTACCAGATCAGATATAGTAATGCCCTCTTCTCGCATGAACTGAAGATTCTGTGTCAAACCTTCCAACCCCATGGCATAGGAATCCTTGACCTCATTGCACTGAAATAAAGTATTCAACCATCTGATTAGAATTTTTTTTGTGTAATATTGATTCCAAGGAGAAAACACTTATACAATAAATATATCTCTGATTATGTACTCACTAATTTTTCTTAATGTACGAGTTCAAACAAGAGAATTCATTGAAAAAAATGTATAACAAAATCACATACCTGCACAAGTTGGATGTCCACAACTTTGGATGTCTGGACATCCATCAAAGTATAACTGTCATATTTGGCATTGTGGCCTGAGGAGGAACACCTGGCATCTCCACCCAGCTTCAGCGACTGTCCTGTGGCCCTCACCTCATCAAGGTAGAGCTGCTGTCTATACTCCCATAGTGACAATGTTGCATGACTGGATGGTATTGTACAAGCTCATACTCATCCCAACAATTCCAGCATGGCTCAGAAAGTTAAAAGTCTTCACTGGACTGTTGCCACTGATAAAAACCGCTGCTGCAACAATTAAGTTTCCTCATGGCATGGAATGATGCAATGGTTGACTTGTCCAACTTCTATGAAAGCCACATAGACAATAAGTCTTAATACATAAACAACTTCCAATGTGAAACTTCTGATGCTGCAAATTTGCCCATGTACTCTTGGGGCACACATCAAGCAGTTCCACCAATGACTTTTCAAACACAATATACTTCAAGGCCTTATGTGGGTCGGCTGCATATTCCTCAGTATGGTCAGAAGGGTCCTCAGCTCCATCCGGAGTCCAGCTGGGATCATCACCAGTGTCCACTTCATCAAAATTTTCCACACCTGGCAAATCCTCGTCAGAGCTGAGGTTGATACCTGGTTGGGTCCTTGTCCTATGATGGCGACTGCACTGCACAGCAGATGATCTGCACTCTGGTGTTACCTGGACTCCACATGTGCTGGTCTTCGGTCTGGGCACATCACAATTGGCCTGTAGTTTTGCATGGCGTCTCTCCTGGGTTTAAACAGAAATAACAATACAGGACTATGATGGTATTGTGTGCGAGCTGGGGAGGGCTGCATTCACGGATTTAAAAACATGATTATTTGATTCCAGTTACTGGTGTTACAAGTACACATAAACTTATAATACATACAACTAAGTTGTATGATGTGTATGGTGTTTGAGTGCTAACTGAAAATCTTTCCAAGGGAACATCTGGTCATACACACTTCTCTCTCAAAGAGATACACGAGTCTGTCTGGGTCTCCATGTGGACCTGACCCTTCCAGTAGCTGACTTGTGTTGGTGCTTTGGCTTCATCACTCACCCCAGACTGGGACTGCAATAGCACTTGTGTAAAGGTCTGATCCACACTCTCCACATGGTTGGCCTCAGCTGTAATCTCAGCCAAGATCTGATAGAAAAAAATAAAAATAAAAAATGTTAGTTTTTTCCCCACCCTCCAAATTTGGGGGACACACAACAATTTCAAGGGACAAAGGAACACTGCATAAATTAAGTCACTTTAATTATAAATTCAACTTTAAAATAAATTGAATCTTTCCTGCTGTAGATGTGATGTTAACCTTGAAAAAACATTACACTAGCGTCCGTCAAAGACTTTATATTGAACTCCGTTGACTACCACAGACCCTAATGTTTTCATTGCAAGATACATTGTTTTAATATTTATATTTATTGCCATCTTGCTGTTTGGCCATTGCTAGCACCATCAGAGATGTGGACTGACCATTTTTTATCTACCAGATAAGCAGTAAAAAAAAAAAATGCTTATTACCTCAAGCTTTCTTCTCTTCTGTATAGCCCTGCTCCCTGACCTATGTCGACTACGACTCTCCAGTGTGCTTCCCATCTTCTGTCTTGTTGTTGGAGTAGAAAAATCAAAAAGAGTCGGTGCTGCATCAGGTTTCAAACACAAACTTTTGGGCTAAAACCCAATACTTAGCACGAGTCTCTGGTCTTTTAAGAAACATTCAGGCTCGAAATATCTCTGGCACAACCTGGTGTGTTGAGTTGGCATAAAGCCTTCTCTCTTTAATTTGATCACCCATATCGATCTCCTTTTAGGGTCCTTTGGAAATGTGAAAAAACTAATCGTCTGTCCGGAACTGCTATTATTCACACAGTTTAGAGCTGTGCATTGAACCATCTTGTTTCTACTCAACACTTTGCTGCATAAACTGAATATGACTCTTGTACGTTAATCATCTCAAATGAAGGGAGATAACAAATTCGGGGCAGGTTTTTTCCATTTGATCTCGGAATACAGGATAGTATTTTTTTATGGAATGTTTGTGCAAATACAATAGATGCAAAGAAGAAAATAGTCAGGATAGATTAAATAAACAATTTACTACATATCCTGCTATTTACAATAAAATTGTGCAGGTCTGGGTTTTTGTCCCCTTTAATGGTGGAAACTCAGAAATCTTTTTATTTGAAAGAAAAAAGAGGGGCAGATTGGATCAATGCTCTGCCTACTGCACCAATTACAGAATACTCTCCACTTGGTGTCATAAACCATAGTGTTTCTATTGACAGGGCAAGACAGAACTATCTGTTCCCTTCTCTCTCCCAGCATCAGTGTGTTTATGACTTCCTTATGCTTGGAAGTACCACTGATCCCTCCCAGAATCAGCAAGCTGGCAACTTCCTTACACTGGGAAGCGGTTTTGATTCCTCCCTGGAATGGAGGGGTTGCACAAGAGAAGAAAAGGAGGTGACTTCCTTCTTCCAGCTTCTACAGAAGTGGCAGTTCTCAGCTAGGTCCCAGACCTCATCTGACCATAATGTGCAGAAAGGACATCTGTCCATGCAAACATACCAAGTACAAGTCAAACAGGTGGGGTGGGTGTCTGAAAAAAACTTTTCTATGGCTGTATTTGCCAAATTCTTGTGGCATGCCAAAAGGCTGAAAGAAAATACCAAAACAAACAAATGACTAGAACAAAACTGTAAAGGGTAATACCTACTCTAATACCAAAACCAACACTGGTGATAAAATTGTGGAAGCACTGTTTAACTAGCATGTGTGCAAAATTCAACAAAATGACAATTGGGGACACCGATAATTACAAATAGACACAAGAACTGGGAAGAAATGGTCAATGCAACACAGAAATGGCATCGATAAAATGAAATTATGGCAAAAGACATTCTGAATTAGTGAAAATCTTGAGCACCCAGAGAGAACATTTACCTTGGACTGAGGAATAGCCCCAGGAAAGGAGACAGCAAAGCAATAATAGCAGGTGATATTGTATTACCGCAATTCAATATCACATTTTCATCAAAAGAATATATATCCCCAATTCAATATGACCAGTTTTAACTGAATACTTTGTTAACTTACCAATTATAGGAGAGCTGGAGGGAGAGTCGTGCATGGTCAGCAGTTTCTACAACAACAATATCAGTGCAAAAGTCAGGACCCAGCAGTATGCACAGAGATTTGATCTGGTTTGGTTTTTTAGGCTTTCCTCCAGAGAGACTGAGTTGTGTGAACTGTTCATCTGGTCCCAACATCACCAACTCTGGACCAAATACAACTCTGAACAAAACAAAGCCCATATAACTGAATTGCAAACAAACATTTTTTTTTAAAAAGTGTAATCTGCATCAGTACCATGCAAAAAGAGACAATCATAATGTGCACGTACATTTTTATTTTTTGTGATCATTAGAAATTAGGAAGATTAGAGTCTTTGGAATATGATTTAATTCAAACTTAAAACGTCAAAGGCTAGTAACATTTTATCACCATTTCTGTTAAAAAGACCTTAGCCTTGTGGATTTAAGCATCCTCAGTTATGCAGAACAAAAAATACACGAGGCAACATTTATATGATGAAAATTTGAAACATAACTATTTAATTTTATTGACAAGCATATATGGTATCAAGATAATAACAAAACAAAAAGAGATAAGCTTTTTTCAAAAACTTTGCCAGACAATCACCGGAACAAACTGTTTCGGCAAGCACGCCGATGTAAACTCCACCGTGGAGGGGCTAGTCAACATTACTGATTGACATCTGAACAGCCAATGAATGAAGACCACCTATGGAAAGACAGAGACGTCAAGAGTGATTTACAACCGGATACCATTTGAAGAATCAGTCGTCTTTATTTCGATCATATTTGGGCAATAAAAAAATTATTTCAAAAGGCTTGTATATTCAGTTTACATTACTGTTTATAAAGGGTTGATCGACTTCTTTTGCAATAAGTTTATGATTTTAATTTATTTCAAAGAAATATGAACAAACTTATGCACTGACTTGACGAGAAGCACACATTGCTGAGCTTCTCAAGCAGAATAAATTTATCATTTTGTTCCAAAGTAAAGTAATTCTCCGAGATATGGACAATTAAAATCCAAATTGACATCCGCTTCTGCTTACCCCCCCCAACAACAACAAACCTAAAACACTGAATTTACACTGAAATGCAAACCGCGTGCTTAGTCTTTATCCAGTAATAGCAGAGTGACGAGGCTGAATATTATGACTCCATGTGTACTGCAAGGGACTGACCATTTAATATATGGGGTTTATATGTTATTTTGTTTTTTTCTACCGGGATATTTTTTGTTCTTTAATCACAATATTTATTTATTTTAAGTGAAATATGGAATGGATTAACGTCTACTACAAAAATCAGAGAAAGACAATTGTTTTCATGCATTTACCCCCCCCCCTTGGAAAATTCAATTGTCTCTCCCTAATAAAGACTTGACTTCAGCGGATGTTCTACAGAAATCAAGGCAGTGACCATTGTGAACACTGTTGTAAAATATTAACAAGGGTTTGCATCAAAGGATGATGTAAGTTTCAGCTTGGGAACAGTGTGTTTTTATCACACGAAGCCATCTGACTTGGCGCGTTGTACTTTACAGCAGCAATTATGGTCTGGTCCCGCCATTAACAACGGAAGTTTGATAATTGTTAGTAATTAATCTGAACTCGGCTTATTACCGAAATGAAAAATAATATGGAAAATTCTAAAATCTGAGATGTTCTGAGATTTTAATTTCCAACAAGTTTAGAGCATTTTGCATGGATGTATTGTCTTCAAGTGTATCCTATTATTTGCTCATTTTTCTACGGCGAAAATAAAAAAAATAAAATATACTCTTTTAATTATTTTTACGCAGATATTAAAGAATGCAGTTTCCTGTTTGTGACTGTTAGAGCCTTTGGTTATTGAGCGTGTTTCTGTGCCTTGTCCCGCCCTGATTTTAAAAAAATAATAAATATATCCCTTTTACTTCGGTGCCCCCCCCCCCCCGAAAATTCCTGCGGATGCTCATGAACCCCCCCCCCCCCCCGAAAATTCCTGCGGATGCCCATGAACACACATGACATTAGAGCATGTGCTCGGGAGTTCCTGTGCAGTGGTGGGCCATAACGCTATAATGTCTAGCATGTTATTACTTTTTTACCACTACTGAACGTTTCCAGATTTCAGTTTGTGTACGTTGAGATTTATAATCAGTCAGATTTTAATATTTTAATTCTGACGACTGACTCAAAATGTCGACATGTCAAGCAGCGATAAAGAAACATTTTGGTTAACATTAATAAGCATTTTAGCGTTATTTTTGAAACTCGCATTAGTGAAAAACTCTTCAAAACATAAGCAGAATCACGAAAAACTTTAATGGCAGGAATATCTTTTTGGCTTAGTGTGAATGAGGTGGCCGCTAATTGAAGAAAGCTAGCCAATCATGGAATACTTAAACTCTTACTGAAGCATGTACAACCCCCCCCCCCCCCAAAAAAACCGGTTTTTAATAGTAATAGATTACAAAGACTTGCGCAGTAGTGCTTTGGATTCCATATTTTATGAGAGAGAGAGAGGAAGGGGAACTTTACTAAGAAGAGTTAATGATCTAAAATTATTCATCTTATTTTTCTGCATTATGCAATAGGAAAACAAACAGAAAAGAAAAAGTTAAACATTAATTTCATCTGATGCGCAAGTTTGTCAGATCAATGGCAAAGAAAACAAACCCACAGAAGGGCTTCTGTTGTACTTTTAGGTTTACAGTTAGCACATGAAATTAGCACGTCAATATCAGCAGTGCTGATGGCTTCTCTTGTGCTAAGTTACTTGCACATGTCAACTACATGTATCTAGGATGACCTTTTGCAGCCATTTGTGATTTTAAAAAAACCTGCTACTTTGGTAATTAATGCAAATTAGTACAGTTTAAAATAAAATAACGATGTGAAATCTTAATAATGCTTTATTTAAGCGATTGGATGTCAGAAAAAATCATACAATATGTGAATGAGTACTCATGCATGGAGTAACCATCGGAACTTGAGCGATTTTGTTTCACTTCAGTCAGGTATGACTGCAGCTTTGTTATTAATTTGTTCGATGTTTATCGTTCTTTTCATTGCAGGTAGTACAAGATCACTGGCTTTCATATGATCATTAAAATTTTGTATTGCGTTTACTGACAAAGAAATAAGGATATGAATGCATGTTTAGATTCCGATAACACAGTATTGAAGAAACAAAAAATAGATTCATTGCGCAAAATGTAGTATTAATACAGTTTGTGAGGCATTGTCATTACGTTATCATCATCTAAAATATGATTTGGCACTATGTATTCATCTAAAATATGATTTGGCACTATGTATCATATATTATCTTCGTTAGAACAAGGAAATATTTATAATTAACTGAATTGCGTTTTTTTCAGTATAAAAAAGTTAGCAAATTGCTCCCCAGAGGGATAACGATGTAGATAAATCGGTGCCCCCCCCCCACCTCCCGTCTCTCTCTCAACCTCTGCTTGCACGGGAGATAACCAGTAAACCACGCCCATATTATCGAGACCACGTCCGCTCCGCAGTGGTGATCAGATGCGACTCCGCGAGAAAGCGTGGTGTGCAGGGCTATTCTCCGCGACAACTCTGTCAGGATGCGTGGAGTGATGGTGGAGGGGTTTTTCTTAATCCTCTCCACTCACTCTCCACCCCCACCGTGATGCGTGGGGTTCCGAAAAATCACGTGAGCTGTACTGTACATTGATTGGTGTGCATCAGAGACACTTTTAGTCATGCAGCATAAAAGTTACACTACATGATTAGTAAATTCCCACAAAGGTTTTTTTCCTTAATAAAATCCTCTTTATCGATGAGACTGTAATAATTTATTGGTGTTTTACAAACTAGTCTATTAAATATAATAATTTATTTTATGCTAGGCCGTGAATTACTGGATTTTCCAAGTGAAATCATTGTGATATTTCACTGGAGTGAAATACGATAAATATCTTCACTGCTGTGTCGATAACATTATAACCAAGAAATCTGAGCAATTTTTAGACGCTTGCGTGGTCTAGTGTTAAGTATGGCCACCTCGCATGCAGACAAACCAAGTTCAAATCCAATAATGTGCATATACTTTTTTCTTCAGTTTTTTTTTTAATGTGCTGTTTTGCCTTGAAATAGAAAGGAGAATTATGTTAGTATGATATTTTCTGTGCAAATATGCACAAAACACAGCAGAACATAAATGAACCGCTGACATTATCACATGAGATACAGTAAGAAATCTGCTGCATCAGTCTGTTATAAATATTTCTAACCAATATGTTTGAGCATAAAATAAAAAGAAAATTGGCTTGCTCCAAGTGAATAACGGATATATTTCATCTTATGTATTTTCACTCATGGCTTCAACACTCATGAAAATACTGTCTTTTTCACCCACTTGATGAAATATATCTGCTATTCACTTCTTTCATGCAAATATCCTCTCTATAATCAAATTATTCTCAACTTGGAGTGTTATATTGCTATTTTATCCTTTTTTTTAGTTTAAATTAAAATCATAATCCCTAACATTTATTATTTTGTTATTTTTTATAACTTGTTCTACTGAAATTTATGCATCTTGTATTTCAAAATGTAGTTTTTTTTTTTGGGGGGGGGGGGTAAAACTAATTTTAATTATGCAATACTTACCCATCACTATTATATAGCTTATTACTTTTTCGTGTCGAAAAACTCGTCCGTTCGATGTGAAAACATTCTCCCACTTAAAGTGGAGAATTTGTCAACAAGCCACGTCACACCCGTGCATCTCTCTGCGCCTGCGCGAACATTCATCTTTTTCATAGACGAAGTTATGCCAGGACATCAGAGCGGGGTGGGAGGAGGGCATTTGATAATAGTGATGGGTAAGTATTGCATAATTAAAATTAGTTTTACCCCCCCCAAAAAAAACTACATTTTAATAGCAGCAATACATTTACCCATCACTATTATATAGCTGAATTTGTCAGTTAGGTGGGTAGGCTGATGTTAAACTGATCAAAAACAGGAAAAAATGTAAACTACTCACCATTTGTGGGGAGAGGTCCACTTTACTATTTGCTGGAGGCCTTCTGGGCCACATGTTGTGCCGCAACTATGGGACCCAGAGAAAATATGCCTGCGCTTTGATGTGCTAATGAGCGGAGGTAGAAGGACGAAAAGGTAGTATGGGATCGCCAAAAAGCTGCCTTCATGACGTCCTCCAGAGAAGAGTGATTTAGATAGGCCCACGAGGCAGCGACGGCTCGAACCTCATGGGCTTTTAGTTTCATAAAGGAAAGGTCCCTATCAGTAAGGGACTGGTAAGCTCTTTTAATTGTGGTGACAATCCACCTTGAAATCGTGGAGGCCGAAATATCAACGGAGCCCTTAAGAGGAAGGAAAAGACGTTTCCTGCCCTTTTTTTTCCCTTTCGAAGCATTTAGATAGAAACGCAGTGCCCTAACTGGGCATAAAAGCCTATCTTGATCATCCCCAACACAGATTCGACTAAGACTGGGGATCTCTATAGGTGATGGAGCTACCGCAGGTAACTGATTTTTGGCTAAAAATCCTGGCTGACAAAGGAGGGAAACGGATTCAAAATTGCCATTAAAATGGAGACGGCCAGTGTCAACAGACAATGCATGAATCTCGCTACGTCTTCTCGCAGACACCAAAGCGAGTAAAAATACCGTCTTGAGTGTGAGATCCTGAAAGGATGCCTCACTCAATGGTTCATAGGGGGTTTTTGTTAAGGACCATAAAACACATGATAGATTCCATCTAGGCGTCAGAGATCGAGTGACAGGTCTCTGTAGCTCAAAATACTTAATGAGATCGGCAAGGTGTGGATCTGAACCAATCTCCGAGCCCTGAGAGAATTTAAGTGTGTTAGAAATGGCGGCTCTATATCCCTTGATAGTAGACACTGAACATCTTTTGTTCTCGAAAAGGAACAAAAGGAAATCAGCAATGGCAGTTATAGAGGAACAGCTGGGATCAACACGTTTCCTACTGCACCAATCACAGAAGATTCTCCACCTGGCATCATAGACCTTGGATGTAGAAGCTCTCCTGGCCTGAATGATGCAACTGGCAACCCGGCCCGAAAACTTGTTCTGGCGGATAGATCGCTTGAGATGAACCAAGCGTGAAGGTGGAGAATGTGTGGGCTGTTGTGTAGGAGGGAGCCCCTGTGTTGTGATAGAAGATCCCTCCGGTGAGGGAGAGATCTGGGTTGATCTATCAATAGATCTAGAAGATCGCTGAACCACGATCGTTGGGGCCATAATGGAGCTATGAGAATGATCCGGGCAGTGGAAGTTCTTACTTTTTGCAGAACTTGGGGAAGAAATTGGAACGGTGGGAAGGCGTATGCGAACAGATGATCCCATTGGAAGCTGAATGCGTCCACTGCCCACGCTCTCTGGTCCGGGACTGGGGAGACGTAAAAGGGGAGTCTGTTGTTGAACCTGGTCGCAAACAAGTCCACGAGGGGCCTTCCCCATAGTGAGAAAAGGGACTCTGTCACCTCGCGGTGAAGGGTCCATTCTGTGAGAACTGATTTGCCTGACCTGGACAGACTGTCCGCTAAGATGTTCTTTTTCCCTGGGATGTGGCGAACTCGTAGGGAGATGTTCTTTGAGGTAGCCCAGCGGAAGAGGTTCCAGACCTCCACGCAAAGAGAAGGGGCATGTGTGCCTCCTTGACGTCGGAGATACGCTACGACGGACGTGTTGTCGGAGGAGACCATGACACATCGACCCCTTACTGTCAATGCACCCTTGTAATGCTAGAAAGACAGCTTTCATTTCTAGGTTGTTCATGTGGAGGGACGACTCGTGTAGGGTCCAATGGCCCTGAAGAGTTATACCCTCCGACTCTAGATGAGCACCCCAATCGGAATCTGACGCGTCGGCGAACAGGTAGGAGTGGGGATCCAGAGCGTGCATGGGGACCCCAGCTAGGAATCTGTCTCGATTCATCCACCATCGCAGATGATGATGGAAATCTGTTCCTAGAGGAATCATAGCTGATAGAGAATCCTTGTGTGGTTTCCACCTTGCGAGTAGGAGAAACTGTAGAGGGCGCATATGGAGCCGTCATAAGGGAACCAGATCTGCAGCGGTGTTCAGGGTTCCCAGTAGGGATAGGTAAAGGCGAGCAGACAACACGGTTTTTACTCGTAGTGTCTATAAGAGTGCCAGGATTCGATCTACACGCTCCCCGGGAACCCGGACTAAGTTCTGGTTTGTGAGGAAGTTGATTCCTACATAAACGAAGTCTTGGGATGGAATCAGTTCTGACTTCTCGAGGTTGGGTAAGAGACCCAATCGAGTTACTGTGGACCAACAACGGAACAGATCCTGATGGAGGGACTGGACCTGAACGTTGTGGATTAACCAGTCGTCGAAGTATTGGAGGATCGGGGTTCCCAGAACTCATAGATAAGACGCTATTACTCCCATAACTCGGGTGAAAACTCTGGGTGCGGAAGCTATTCCGAACGGCAGAACCCGGAATTGGAAAACTTCCTGGTCCAAGCAAAACCAGAGATATTTCCGATGAGGTGGAAAAAGAGGAATGTGAAGATATGGATCTTGAAGGTCGATGGAGACCGCCCAATCCGATGGACGCATCGCATTCCGGATTGAGGAGGTGGTCTCCATCTTGAAATGTTCCTCCAAAAGAAAACGGTTTAAGGAGGAGAGATCGATAATAAGGCAAAATTTCCCACTTTTCTTGGTGACCAGGAAGATTCGGGAGTAGAATGCAGGAGACTGATCGTTCAGGACCCTCTCGACTGCCCCTTTTTGTAAAAGGGTATTTACCTCTTCCCTTAGTTTCACCAGATTGGACTGATGAAAGAATATGGGGGTCCTTGATAGTGGAGGTTGTTCCTGAAACTGAATACGCTAACCCTCGCTTACAAGAGAAAGGACCCACCCATCGTCCATGATACTTGCCCAAGCCTCTGAAAAGAGGTCTAGGTGAGCTCCTACGGGGATGTTTGGGAGAGGAATGGGTGGCAGGAGAGGGTGCGAGTCCCTAGGGCCGTCCCCCCCCCCCACCATCCTTGGGAAAGGAAGGTGGGTTGTAGAATTTCTTCCTAGGGGCTCCTCGGCGCCTAGGTCCACGCTTAGGACCTGACTGACGAGGAGGTCTCACTTGAGGTTGTGCAATATATTGAGGTTGTGCACTATATTGGGGCTGTATCTGCTTAAAGAATTTAGCAGGTTGCCCCTGAGGTTGATGCACATTAGTACGCTTTCTGGCCGATTGCGATGGGCCAGGTGCAGTTGTGAAGGATCTATGTTGATGGTCCTTCAAATCTTGTGAAGCCACAGTGGGGATGAGACCTCCGAAGAGACTCTCAGCTTCCAACGGAGTAGCCCTTAGAAGGTCTTTACTGTGGCTAAGTAAGACCCTCGAGGAGTCCAGTGCAACATCACGACGGATGTGTAGGAGTTCCGCTGAAAGGGCCATTGCAATAGAAAGTGAATGCCGAGATGTCTTGTCATCAGCTTCCAGCACACGCTGTAATGCGGCTGGATTAAGAGAGGCCTCCCTCAGCATACTAAGCGACGTAGCTGAGAAGAGGTCCGCATGAGAAGCTATGGTGGTCAGAAGACGGACCTTCTGCTCAATGGCTTCGATCGTCTTAATAGGAAGGCGTGCCCAGGCTCCAGTTGTCAAGCCGACTTGGGATGCATCTGCATCCAATTGAGGAGGTTTAATAGGCCACTTTGGAGAATGTACCCGGTAACTAGTGGCGGAGACCATAGGTCTTAAAATAGAGGCCGGGACAGCCCACCCTTTGCGCCGTCTAGCGATGTCCTGGCCAGAGGAGAACCTTTGTGCTATTTCCTCAACTGTAGAGGAATGCGGAAGGAGCAGGAGATCTGATTGTGGTTGAGCCCCGGAGATCTTTTCCAAACTGGAGAGGATCTTCTTGGACTGTGTACCAGACGGTTTCGGGCACAAATCCGCAGGTAGTAGGCGGTAAACTTCATTTACCGCCTTATCAAAAGACCATATCTCTTCCGCTTCTTCTGGTTGAGGGAAGCTGGGTCTAGTTGCTTCCAGTTCATACTTGTTGGAGTCGACGATGATAGATAATGCATCATCATCTAGAACACTCCGAGCAGGAGAGTGGCCGGGCGACACAATGTCCTTTGGCGGTAGTAATAGAGGTGCACTATGTGCCATTTCCCGTACTAGTTTGTCATGAGTAGGGGCTCTATGCGTTCTAGATGTTCCAGGGGAAAGACGAGACCGCTTGTCTTTCGTGGATGATGCTAAACGTCGAGTTCTGCTAGTGGATGCTAGGAGGCGATGGCGGAGCACGAGCCGCAACATCGTTTCTACTCTGAGTCCAGGGTCCAGTAGCCCAAGGGGGTATAAGGGGCCAATTATTATGAGATGTTGGTCCCCACATCCCATACGGATTCATAGGTATAATAGGGAAGGGGGGGATGCCAATCCGATCCCCTTCCCTGGTCTGCGACCTTCCGTACCACGAGGCCTCTGATTGCTTATCCATGTAACGTCGGTGACCGGTACTAGAAGACCAGTGACCGGACCGATGTGACCGGAGACCGGTGACCAACTGTTGACCAGTGACCGGTGACCGGTGATCAACCAAAGACCGGTGACCGGTACCGGGCACCCGGTGACTGGTGACCGGTCACCCGACATTGACCGGTGACCGGACTGGTCACCCGACACTGACCGGTGACCGGACCGGTCAGTGACCGATCAGAAGACATTGACCGGTGGACTGGTCACCCGACACTGACCGGTGACCGGAAGACCGGTCACCCGACACTGATCGGTGACCGGACCGGTCACCGGTCAGTGACCGGTCAGAAGACATCTCAGATGTCAGTTTGTCTTCATTACTACCCAAGGTGCGGTGTAGCCCCTCCCTTCCGAGAGGGTGCGACACGCTACTTTGGGAGTGTTTTTCTTTTTGGTATACTTCCTTCCTGGTGGAAGGAAGTAACACACTACTGCTCTTTTTTGTCTTCTCCCTTCCCGGGAGAGGCGATTTACTCTTGGAGCGTTCACTGGCCCCTACAGGGGGGACCTCAACTATGTCCGGGGAGGCTGGTGCAGGCTCTTGGGGCCCTGGAATGTTCTTGTGAACTAGAGTGGCCTTCTTGCTGTGTGTTGCCTTTGTCTGAGTGCCTGTAAAAGAAAATCCAGAGAAATCAGACGATGAGGGGGATTTTACTATCTTTTTCCGCCCTCTATATGTACGCCTGGAATCAGCAAGATTCCAGGTTTCATTGGTCCAATTAGTACAGATATTGCAGCGATTGTTCCGCTTACACTTGGAACAGGTAAGACAGTCTGAGTGTGTATCCCATGGGGCCTTCTTATGGCCACACTTACCAACAGACTGTTTTGCTGGCATTGTTTCTTTTTATCTGAAATAAATATTATTGAAATAACATACAATAATAATAACAATGTGTAAACTCACCTTTAAAATCTACACGTAGGAAACTCACCTTTTTTTTGTACATCGCGTACTCTATACATACCAGTTCACCATATAATTTGCGGGCTATCTGCACCACAGTAGTTAGTTTGACTACAGGTAAACAATATTCATATATATATTCTTCCCAAGAAATATTAGTAGCTAGTTATTACTTGACAAGCTTTATTGGTCTCAGGAAAGTACAAGAAGAGCATGTGACGCGTCACGCGTAGATAATAGAGAAATTTTCAATTGATGAAATAGTAGGATAATAATAATAAATGGAATATTAATTTTGTAAAATTATGCGCCTGTTAATTGCGGCGCTATCTCAGTTGTTCTATGTCGCGTTGTAATGACATAGACGACTTACCATGTACCTGAAAAGAAACAAAATATATGGTGTACCCTAACCCCTCTAAGGGTAGAGTACACGTGGAAGACTAGAAAAACTCTTCCTAGAACTAAACACTGATGAAGAGCGGCCTAATACACATATAGACGAGACGGACAATTGTAACCCAGATGAATTTAGAAGGAGGGAAGTCCGAAATGTAGTTGGAAACCATAGCAGGCAATTTCCTCAGGTTACGTTTTTGCGACACAACCACCAGACATGGCGTCCATGAAAAAGATGAATGTTCGCGCAGGCGCAGAGAGATGCACGGGTGTGACGTGGCTTGTTGACAAATTCTCCACTTTAAGTGGGAGAATGTTTTCACATCGAACGGACGAGTTTTTCGACACGAAAAAGTAATAAGCTATATAATAGTGATGGGTAAATGTATTGCTGCTATTAAAATTATTTTTTTATCTGTTTTAAATTCTGTCTGCAAAAGC
This sequence comes from Margaritifera margaritifera, assembly GCA_029931535.1. NCBI lineage: Eukaryota > Metazoa > Mollusca > Bivalvia > Unionida > Margaritiferidae > Margaritifera > Margaritifera margaritifera. The sequence goes on along the minus strand of JAQPZY010001626.1, from coordinate 1,241,878 downwards.
AAGAACTTTACAAAACCCCAAACCTGTGATTCTAAATAGTCCTAATCATATGTTACTTCCCATGCATTAATATGCATCGATGTCGCTCATAATCTAACTCATCTGAAATCTTGATGATATAAACTTACATACCAAGTCTAATCGAAATTAAGCTTCTAGTGTTCACAAACAAGTATTTGAAAGATGGATGGACAGACAATGGATGCAGGGCCATATCATAAGCTCACTTGGTCTTTGAATTTAAAATTATTAAGTCTGATTTGTCTGTAATATGATATTACTGAATCAAACTGTCTGATTTGTCTCTAATATTATATCGGCCAATCAGACATCAGTTTTCATCTGAGCTTGAGATCTGAACATTAGAATGCTTTTAAAATCTTGGGTCTAGGAAGAGATCTTTCACCCAAGATGAGCAATGACTTGATCCTTTTAAATCCAAAAACAGCTCCAAAAGGACTTTAAAAAAAAACAAGCAATGCAAGCTTTTCATACCTTGCCTCCTTCTCTTTGTAGTCATAAATCTGCACTGCAGCATTATGAGGCACACGGAGAGTGATAACCTTTGTCTTGTCACGGGGCTTGGCAGTCACCTCACCCTTTCCGTGATCCATTCTATCAGCCAAGGGGTCTTTGGCCTGACCCAAAAGGTTCTCAACTGCTGGTGGTAGTTCCTTCTCCCATAATTCCTCATCCTGGTTAAGCATATAGGTCTCACCAGTGACATCCCGAACTTTACCAGTCTTAATGTCACGGACATAGATACCCTCGTTCTCATCCAGGGGGATTGCTTTCCTCTTCATCACAACTTCTACCTCAACTGGTGGGACGTATTCTTTTGGCCCACGGATCATCCATCTGTCTCCTGGGTTACGTTCCTGATCCTGCAATACAAGAATGAATGAGTGCGTAACCAGCTTCAAATACATCACTATTCCAAGACAAGAGTCATCTAGAGATGAAATATCGCACCACCACCCCTCCAGTCCCCCATTTATGTAAAGATTCCAACTGGAAGTAACCTATGGTCAAGAAATCTCAATCTGTACACTACTTATGATATAGTACCATATGCTACTAATTATGCTGCATTTTGTTTCTATGGTAACATAAAAAATACTGAATGCAGAGAAGTCTATGCGTTAAAAGACACCTCAACACAACATACTTGACATGTATACCAAGTTTGGTTGAAATCTTGAACAGTTTGAGAGTTATGCTCTGGAATGAAACTGTAGTTTTGGGGGGTAACACTAACATTAATTATGTAATATGTACCTGCTATTCTACCCCTTTTCCTGGTGCTAGTCCCCATTCCAAGTGAAAATTCCCTCCTCTAATTAGAAACTGGATGTCTACAAAAAAATTAATCAGTCCCAGTCCAATGCCTTAGTCGCTATTCTGTGATTTGGAATATCATCCTTCAATGACTTGGACCAGACTAAAGGCCATCAGAGAAGGGAGGGAGGAGGGAAGCTGTTAATTATTATGCAGGGAAGAATAATATAATTAAAATTAGTTTTACCCCCCAAAACTACATTTTAATAGCAGTAAATCATTACTGCCATTTTTATTATGTTGCCGACTTTTTCCAGCCTAGATGGAGGCTGAACAGCCCCATAACAGCTGTCAGAGAGAACTTACCATCTGTTTTCAGCAAGATGCTACTGCAGACTGGAAGATGACTTGCTGACAACTTGCTGGGCTGACATAATCAGGCCTGATGCATAAATGCCATTGCTCTGGTGCAATGAACAAAGGTAGAATGAAGACAAGGTGGCGTGAGACTGCCAAGGCAGCTTTCATGATATAATCCAGAGAGGAATGATTAATAAAGCCTGAAAATGCAGCAATAGCCTGAACCTCATGCATATATGGACTTTGACTTCAGACTGAAGGCATCCAACACCCATACACTCTAGTGTGGCAATGGGGGGACATAAAGTGGTAGTTTGGTGTTCAGCCTCATTGCAAATGTGTCAACCATTATCTTTACCAATAGTTGAAAGAGACCCTCTGCTATTGACTGGTGCAGAGACTATTCGATGAGGACTGCACATCCTTGCTTGGAGAGGATGTTTACTAGAATATTTCTCTTGCCTGGAATGTGGCTTACTCTGAAAGTGTGTCCTCCCCTCAGAAGCTATTCATCAGAGGTTCCAGACTTTCAAGCAAATAGAAGGGGCATGAGTGCCTTCCTGGTGTCTGAGGTTCACCATGACTGATGTGTGGTCCATGACGACCATAACAAACACAGCTGTGTCTTATGATGTTGATGCACTCCTGCAGTACTAGGAAGTGGCATACATTTGTAGGTTCTTGATATGCTGGGAAGAATCTTGCCCTGACCACAAAAATTAACCCTGAAGGACTACTCCCACTGGCTCTGGTTGAGCACCACAGGCTTAATATGAGGTATTGTAATACAGGAAGGAGTGAGGTTCTGTAACATCTACTGGATCTCTGGCCAGAAACCTGTCCTGATTTATCCACTGTCTGAGGTGGTGATGAAATATGGATCCCAATGGAATCCAAGCTGAAAGGGAGCCCCTGTGAGGACTCCTATTTGCTAGCAGTTAAAACCGGCAAGGCCTCATATGAAGTCTTTCTGGAGGAAACTAGATCAGCTGTCCTGTTCAGGGTTTCCAGGAAAGAAAGGTAGAGGCAAGCATTCAATGAAGTCTTCTCAGACACTCACGTTGTAAGGAATGTGTCGGAAAGAACATGACCTGTGAAGAAATTCATCCCCATGTAAGTAAAATTCTGAGAAAGAATTAGATCTGACCTTTCCTGGTTGGAAATTAAGACCAGATGAGTCAGTCTTTCTCTGAGTAAGACATGTCTCAGAACATTGTGTATCAACCAGTCATCGAAATACTGCATGATGGGCATGCCCAATGATCTTAAGTAAGCCTCTATTACCCCTATCACTTTGGTGCAGACTCTGGGAAAGGAAGCTACACCAAAAGGAAGAGACTGAAATTGAAAAACCTTCCTGTTCAGACAGAACCGCATGACTTTCCTGCAGGACAGAATGATGGGGATGTGTACAGCAGCATCCTGGAAGTCAATGGAGACTGCCAATTCACCCTTATGTTGTTCCTGAGGCTGACATCTCCATCTTGAAGCATTCTTCCTGAATACCATCTCCGTCATAAAGCATTCTTCCAAATAACTTGTTTAATGGGGAAAGATCGATGATAAGATTAAATTTTCCCCCTTTTTTGAAACTTGGAAGATCTGGGAATAGAATCCCAGATTTTGAGTGTTACTGCCCTCTTTACTGCCCCCTTCTTTAAAAGGATGTAATAATAATAATAATAATAATTCTTTATTTAATGAGGGTAGCTCAATTAACATACAGATGTATCTAGTCTTCTTTGAGGCCCTCAGCTACTTTCTAACAGTCTACACGCATGCATCTAACTACCAAAACATTTGTAGGAAAAAGTAAAGCCACAACAAATAAGAAAGGAACAATCAAGGGATATGACTCGACATTACTCTTAACATATCAATCATAATGAAACAAAAAACATAGACGAGCAGACACAAAGACAAAACAGTTGGAATTGAAGCAGTAATTTTACAAAAATATAATGCCATGTAGAAATCAATCAAAATCAAGCTTTAAATATATGAGACATTTTTTTAAAAAACTTTCAACAAAGGTAACTGATCTGATTGATGTGGGCAAAGAATTCCATATCCTCGTTACAGAATATTTAAAACTATTTTGAAATTGTTCAGTACTGGGTTTTGGAAATTTCAAGTGGCCATGTGAGGTTGACCGACCGTAAAGCATGGAGCCCATGATTTTCATCAAATAGTTCTCTCATATATTCAGGCATATTAAAATGTATACATCTGTAGACAAATACTGCCTTTTTAAAGTTTATCCTGTCATTTATTTGAAGCCATTTCAGTTTATGGAAAAGAATACTACATGGTGTGTAAAAAGGAGCATCCAGAATTAGGTGAGCTACTCTCTTTTGTATCTTGTTTATTCTTTCTTACTGACTGATGAGGGAGGCAGTTTCCCGATACTGTCAAACAATAGTTAATAACTGGCAAAATGTATGCATTTGTAGTACAATATTCTATTTTGTTTGGGTAGGTATTTCTTAATTTTGCTTAGGGAAGTTATTTTACTTAATAGAGATCTACATAGTCAATGTTTGTTCCACTTTAAATCAATTTCAATTATCACTCCAAAAAGTTAATTTTCCTTATCATTTTCGAGGAGTTGGCCATTTATTGCCAAATTTACAAGTTTCTCAGAAGTACAATGCTTCTTAGATGAGGCTATTACCGTACATTTTGCTTTTGTTTCATTTTATTTTATTTTGACCACGTCTCAATATTTCTTATATCGGAGTCTAGCACAGCTTCTACAGTAATTACATCACTATCTGAAGCAGTTATAGTAGCATTGTCTGCAAATAAGTCTGTGTTTGTGTGCTCTGTCCATAGAGGAAAGTCATTTATTAAAATAAGAAAGAGCAATGGGCCTAAAATAGAACCCTGAGAAACACCATGATTAATTTCCAATGAGCTAAACTGAACATTTCCAATAGCGATTTTTTGCATTCTGTCACAGATAGGATGAGAACCAATTTAAGGCATCAGTATCAAATTTATAGCATTTTTGCTTAGATAATAGTTCATCATGATTGACTAAATCAAAAGGCTTCCTGAAGTCTAGAAATAATACACATATTAGGTTCCTCTTGCTGATTTCCTGCAGCCAACAGTCTGAAAGTTTCATTAAAGCTGTTTGGCATGAATGACCCTTGCAAAAACCCCGATTGTTCTTTGTGAAAGAGTGACAATGTTTAGAAATAATCATACACTTGCTTAGCAATCAGTTTCTCAAAGATTTTTGATCATGTAGGGAGAATAGAAATAGGTCTGCAGTTTCCCGGTTCAACCTACAGCCATTTTTATGTATTGAGGATACTTTTGCTTGTTTCAATTTATCTGGAAAAACACCAGAATGGATCCTTTTATTAATGAGGTATGGTATAGATTGATATATCACAGGTGCAGCAATTTTTAGGGCTATTGGGCATATTCATCAAGCCCAGTGGATTTTTTTAACATTTAGTGTCATAAGGGTACACTGTACATCATATTCACTTATATTAACTACAGAACATTCAAAAGAAGAATCTGTTGCAACTTTAGCATTTACACAATTTAGGAGCTTTTTGTTATCAATGGTCTCAGTGTTCTCCCTGACATAATTATTTGTTATGTTTCTAAAGTAATGGTTGAAGATATCTATTTCATGTACACTTGTAGTTGAGTTTCCATTGAAGTCTAATTGGGTACGCATAAGATTTTTTGCAGACTAAATTCTTTTAGATACTGCCATAATGTGCTTGTATCAAAAGCTTGATTATAATAGTTTTTCTTAGATTTATGTATTAGACTGCTAGCTATGTTTCACTATTTTTTCTCTATTTTTTTAAAAGTAGTTTTCCCAGTCCTTGATTCTATAAAACTTACCTCTTTTATGACTTGCTTCTTTTATCTCTTTGGTCATCCATTTAGGCTGAAGCTCATGTTCAACACGTGGTTTTACAAGGAGCATGAATGTCTAATGCATGGACAAAAAGTTTTGTACCATGCATCTAAAGCAGTATTGACATCTGGTAAAGGCATCAAATACTGATCATTATGGAAGTTTTCTTAATGAAAATTGAGAAAATCTCTTTTTTTTAATTCATGATGTTGGTTAATAGTAAGTTTAGGCACATGTCTAGTGATACATACATGATAATGGTCGCTTACTGCAAACACAGGTACACAAACTTCACTTAATTTTCAAGTTTATTTGTGTATATATATATATAGTCAATTAACGTTGAAATATCTGTCATGATTCTAGTTGGGTTGTCTATGACTGGAGTAAAATTACCAGTTTGGAAAACAGTCCAGCAAACTTCTGAAGACGTTTTGTTTTAAGAAGTCTATATTAAAATCACCACTTATCATTGTTTCATAATAATGTACACCAACAGCATTTTGTTCTTGATTTCCAAATGTTTCAGTCCACTGAACTTTAAAATTTGGGGATATATAGGCAGAGCTTACCAGGCTCTGTCTGTGTCAAGTTCACTTCTATCCATACACTTTTGATAGTGTTAGTTTCAGGATAATTTCTTCTTTTGTATTTAATGGAGTCTACAATATGGATAAGAATCCCCCCTCCCTGTTTATCATCCCTGTCTTTTCTTACAAACTGATTCCTTTTAATATCAAGTAATCTATCATTAATATTAATATTTAAAAATGTTTCACACACACCTAGAATATGTACAGATCTCTTCTGATTTAGCAGTAACCAAATCTCATTAAGTTTAGGCAAGATATGCTTTACACCAAGGTTTGCGATTCTTAAACCATTCTTTACCAGACCCAATGTTGTACAAATTTGCTTACTATAGCACTGGTATCAATTTCAGTAGGTACACTGAGATCTATACTGTCATTTAACTCAATATTAGTACAATCTGTTTTGATTAGTATTTATATCATAAACATTAGGATTATCATGTGTATAAGAGGCATCCATGTTTCAGAAGTACAGTCATGTAGATAAGTATCAGTATCATCACTGAGTGCTTCAAAAACCTTATCACTATATCATTTTTGATGGCTACAGTTACATTTATGGCATTTGAATGTTACTATTACACATTATCTTTGTATTAGATGTGAAAGTACATACATATTTGAAACTATTATATGCTTCACACAGTTCTGACAGTACATATTTGTTTACATTAGGGATTATGTCATATGCAATTTTATTTAAGCTCAGTTTACAGCTGTTGTTTGCTACATACAAACAATAAGTGGCATTCTCCTCTTTGCCACAGTCCTAAACAGATGGCACTGTCGCCAAGGGACACAGTTTTTGTTTGTGCCAGAGTGTTCCAAATGCATGATTTGGAAGATAATAGCAGCTTCAGTGAGATTGCAGCCCAGGATTCAAGCTTGTCTGAGTTGAGCAATGTTAGAACCCAGGAAAGGTTCCATTTGGGGAACGAGGTGAGGAACTGGCATCAATTCAGGTAAAAACTGGCCAGCTAGTCTGACAGGTCCTCTTTGTGGTCTATATCCCTTCTACCATGATGAATGTCACAGAAATCATGGAGTAGTAGCCTTTGATAGTAATGGGGATGAACTTCTTTTCATCGAAGAGTCAGAGAAGAAAGTTAGCAAGTAGAGATATCAAGACCTACAAGGGCACAATGTTGTTGCCCTTGCACCAGTGCCTGAAAACGTACCACTTCCCCTTATATGCCTTCAAAGTGGAGGGCCTTCTAACTCGTGTAATCCTCTTCACAACTGAAGGGCTAAATTCCTTTCTGCACAAAAGACTCTCCTGGTGAGAGCCAGGTGTGTGGGAGGAACCTGTCCATGTAGGCAAAGAAATCCTGCAACTTGGGTTGGTTGAGCAGGTCGGGTGTCACCAGGATTTTCCTGGTGACATATGCTGCTAGACTAAATAGATCATTCACCCAAGATTTGCACCATCAAAATCACTTTAGCTGGAAGGAAGGTGTAGCCACAAAACCTCTCCCAACTGACTGAGAGAACATCAATGGCCAAGGCCTCTAGGTCTGGGACTGGAGAGGCAAAGGTGGGCAGTTTGTGGTACCACTTCATCGCAACCAGATCTATCATTAGATGCCCCCAAAATGCCCAAATCCAATGAAAGATTCGACAGATGAAGGGACTACTTGATGTGAAAAATCTGACCTCTTCTTGATGAGTCAGCTAGGACACTGAGCCTGTCAGGAATGAGTCTGATTGTGGCCTTTATTTCCAGAAGGTTGATATGAAGGGCCTTCTCTGTCCCCCAGTTGCTGCTGACTGTAGTGAAGCAGGGCAACAGGTAGGGTCCCCAACCATATGAAATGGTGTATCTACAGATCATAATCTCTGCTTGGGGTTTCTCCATGGGAATTCTTGCCATAAGCCATTGTCTGTTTTGCAACTGAGAACTGTTTTATCTTGATCCAGACCATAACTTGATGATCTAGATGACTTGAAAATGTGCGCCACTGGGCCATCGGCAACAGGTGCATGAAGCGGTGGCTGAGGGGGAGTAAGAATGCTGCAGTATTGAGTAAACTGAGAAGATGCAAAAATTTCCTCACTGAAATCCACTCCCTCATCAACTCTGTAAGTTCGATCAGCTGTGCAATACTGATGGGAGGGAGGCTAATGAGGCTGAAGTGAGTCAATACATCCATATTAAGACAAATGAAGTGCTGGGAGGATGGGAGGTCTGACTTCCCCCAATTCATCAGAAATCCCAGCTGGGTTAAAAGAGAGAAAAGGTTGTTTATGCCCTGCAATAAATGTTTTGGAAGGATGTCATCCAGATATGCTGCAGTTGCTGCCAATGAGGCTATCTGAACATGGTGACGATGTAGTACATGGTCTTCATAAATGCCCTTGGGCTGAGGATGAGACTGAATGGGAGTGCATGAAATTGGTATATTGTTATTTGAAACATAAACTGAAGGGACTTGCGTGAAGCCGGATGGATGGGGATATGAAAGTATGCATTGGTCAGATCGAGACTCATCACAAACTCATAACTTTTGATGGAAAGCTTTACCAACCATGCTGGATCCATTCGGTGTGACTATGTATTGGTTGAGCCAGCTCAGATTTACAACCAGTCTGAGCTTTCTGCTGGCTTCTGGCACCAGGAAAAGTCTGGAATAAAATTCCAGGGTTTGGTCTGCAAACTCTCTCCACTGCCCATTTGGAGAGTAAAGAGCAGTTCACCTTCTGTAGAATTTCTGCCTTCCCAGGATTGGTCAAACCTCCATCTTAAAAATGGTTGGTTTGGTTTGGTTTTGTGGGTTTAATGCCATTTTTTAACACATGATAGACTATACATTATGGCTAGTATATTTGGTGGAGGAAGAACCCAAGAAAGCCCCAGGAAGAACCACCAACCCACTGGAAGCTACTGGCAAGCTTTCTCACATGCCCATGTTGGCCGAGCCGAGACTCAAACCCACATGGAGAGAGGTGAGATGTCAGTGATCTGTAAATGCAAGCACCTTAGACCACTCGGCCATCTAGAGAATAAGTAAAAAATCACTAAGGTTTTCTATCTGCTAATACAGGACTCCAGTTTGATATAGTATGTTCTAAAAGACATTTCTACCAAGTCTGATCAAAACTGGCTTAGATGTTCTGGAGAGGAAGTTGAAAAAAAGCTTTTCATTTTGGTTGATATGGAACCCAGATCCTTTCTAGGGAAGCCACCCAGAACAAAAATGTTGCTAAAGAATATTCTGAGAAACATTCCTACCAAGTTTGTTCCAAAGTGACTGAACAGTTCATTAGCAATGACAACAGACGATGCACACCGGACGCAGGACCATACCATAAGCTCCCTTGGCCTTATGGCCAGGTGCTATGGTTGCCATGGAACCCGCACCATTCCTAGGGAAGCCAACATAGACAAAAAATAAGAGATCCTCAAAGGAACAGATGCTCTACTGGCCAAAAAGAACTTCCAGGAATCCAAGATACTACCATTTCTTCTTTTTAACTGCTGAGTGTTGAAACCAACTGATGGCTACAGTGATGATCATATTTGATGTAAGATCGGCACCATTTTCATTTAGGACCAACTAGACATCATAAGAAGTCTTTTGATGAAAAACCCATGTTAATATGAACATACAATTAGGAGAAATAGTGGTAACAAAATGGTGACCATACTTGGAGGTCTGATTGGCACCATTTTCATTTAGGATCAACCAGACATCTTAAGAAGTCTTCTGACGAAAACCCTATGCTGACGACTTTCCATTCAGGAGAAGTAGCAATAGCAACTTTTCAAGATGACTGCCATGGTGGCCATACTGGATGTCAGATCAGCACCATTTTTGTTTAGGACCATCTAGACATAACAAGAAGTCTTTTAATGAATACCCCATGATATAACTATCCACTCAGGGGGAGGAGTGATAAGATTGTCAAGATGGTCACTGTAGTTGCCATACTGGATGTCCATGAAGCACTATTTTCAATCAGGACCAACTAAACCTTAGGATGAATAAGTGTGTAAAGTTTCATGGCAATCCTACAAATAGTTTAGGAGGAGTTGTGATAACAAATCTGTGCTAAGAGACGGATGGATTATGAACAGACAAACGATGGAAAGCAAACAACAGGCCATCCCAAAGCTCTTCTGGTCTATGACCAGTTGAGCTTAAAAACAGACAGAAACAATATTGAAACTGATGGATTGTCAATAACAAAAATCACATATGGACCACTATCCAATATGTCTACCAAGTTTCAAAGAGATACTTTGAACGGTCTGAAAATTATGCTCTGGAACAAAGGTGTGAATAACAGATTGATGGATGTACAAAAAAATACACAAACAAAAAATATTAAAACTGAAGAATTGTGAATAGCAAAAGACACATATTAACTATACTCCAATATGTGTACCAAGTTTCATGGAGATGCATTCAACAGTTTGAGACTTGTGCTCGAGAAACAAAAACATGGATAATGGTTGGATGGATTGACAGAAAAAATGACACATGAAAAATGTTGAAACAAGAATTGTAAAAAGCAAAAGGCACATTTGAACCACAGCCCAATATGTATACCTAGTTTCATAGAGATTCAATGAACAGTTTGAGTTGTGCTCAAGAAACGAAAGTGTGGATGATGGATGGATGGTTGGTTTGACAGAAAAATTGACTTGACATAGAAATTGGTGACTACAAATAATTTTGAGTAGCAAAAGGCACATCAAGGCCACTAATCCAATATTCATATGAAGTTTTACAGAGATACCTTGAATGGTTTGAGAGTTATGTTCTGAAAATGAAAATGTTTACTGATACATAGGCAGACATATGGACAGGAGACAAAGTGACAGCTATATCCCCCCATATTACTAAAAGCTGATTCGATATCGATTCATCAATGAATCACAATATTTACTCTGGCAATAGTGTATCACAATACAGACTCAAACTATCAATAGAGGATGAAAGTATAATGAAACATAAACTAAATTATATGAACCATCCAAAAGTAAGCATTTTCTTGTCGACTTTCTATCCCTTTGAATGAAGTAAACAAAAAGGCCCCTTACAATAAATTAATTCCTCAGTGAATTTTTGCTTGGAGTTATTTTTTACTGGATTTTTATTGTTCACTCTCATCGAAATCCCTCTGCAGGTTCTAAAAAGGGTGTTTAGCAGAAGTGTGTGCTCTGGGCCTGGTTAAAATCTGAACTAATTTAACATTGGTACGAAAGTCTACATCAGATAACCAAAAGTTATTGTTGGATGATACATTTTTCTCACAACTCCTTTCAATTTCAATGTTGTTCTAACTTTTCCAGCAGCTACTCAAACTGAAATGGCACTCTTGTAAAAACCGAACTGTACCTCAAACATTTTGAGCACAGGCAAAGACTGGTCACATGGTCATGTAAACTGGATATAGTCCATTATACATTTTCTACTGATTTGCTTCATCAGTACAGAGGCTGCTTTTGACCTTCTGATTTATGATTTAAGTTATATTTTAAATAGAAATACAATTTTGTTGGAAGAAAAAAATTTCAGTTAGCAGCAGTTTATATAACAGCACTCATTATAGCAATGTTACCCAGTTTTACATGATCATGTGACCAGTCTTAGCCTATGTTCAAAACATCAGCAGTATAGGTTGATTTTCATTAAGAGTGTTTCAGTTTGGGATTTCGCTGCTAAGAAAGTAAGAACAATGTTGAAAATTGAAAAAATGTGTGAGAAAAAATGTATCATCCAACAATAACTTTCGGTTTTCAGATGTAGACTTTTGCATCAACATTGAAATTTGTTCAAATGTTTACTGGGCCAAATGCACACAATTCTTCTGAACATTTATTTTGAACCAGCAAAGGTATTTTGATGTGGGTGAACAATAAAAATCCAATAAAAAAACAACCACGAGTCAAAATCCCTAAAGGGATTAACAACAAGAATACAAACTATGTCCTTCTACCTTCTATACATAACCTACACACACACTTTGACAATTCAAAGAATTTTAGTCTCTAACGAGATAGCAAACATATTAATATTTAAAAGAATTTTTAAAAGATAAGATATAAATTTTAATTAGTTCTGGTAAATATTTGTTCCATCTGAATATGTTCGGCATTAGTATGCTGACCCTATCTTATGGACTGATTATTAAAATACCTCTCCTAAAGTGCATATCATATTCTGCTTAAATTAATGCCCTCCTCCCCTCCCATTTAAATACAAGCAGGTACCTACCTTTAACTCAGATAAATCCACAAGGAATTCAATTAAGAAAGAACAGTCTACATCCTTTAACTTATTAACCCCTGGTGCCACGTTTACGCGTCATAGGTTGTACCCTACTTCCGAGCTCTGTAACGTGAACAGCATTTAGGATACACTAAAGTGGATGGTATTTCAGGAAAGTAGACAGATGTAGCTCTACAATAATACCAAATAATGTCGATTTTCTACTCGCATTAAAAAATACAGCGAAAAAAATGCAGTTTTTTAGAACCGATTTTTTGGGGGTCAAAAATTGCCAGTTCCGGAACCGGAGTTTGTGTCCGGATTTTTGACTTTTTGGCCTTAGATCTAAAGCAGACCGGTCCAAACTACACACAGACAGATGAACCTTTGCAAAAAATAGGATAAGTTTGAGATTTGGAGTAAAAAGGGGCCAGGACACAAAAATCGGGGATCCAATACGAAAAAAAAAGAAAAAAAAAAAGAAGTCCAACTTTTACCCTTCTGCACATGCGTGAGCATAGTAGACAATCAAAAACAATGTTTCTGATACACCTAAGCATCCGGCTAAATGAAAAACTTTCTTAAGCAGATGTGTTTTGCTGCATTCAGAAGTAACCCCAAAAATGCGTTTCCTTCCCCCATTTCAGGCTAAAATGAAAAGAATCTCCAGGGGTTAATGAGTTAACATGTCAAATTTTATGTTCAAGATCTCCTAGGATAAACAAATTCAACACAAAACAAAACATGATCTTAGCCTTTGCAGTTCATCTCAATACATATGTATATTTCAACAGGAAAATGACATAAGCACATGTTGTTTTTAGTTTCTAGACCTCGAGTGATGTTTTTGATTTTGTCTTAAGTGGACCATATCAACAACTGATAACTATAAAGTACATGTAATCAAAAGAGCACCCAGAGAGAACAAGATACATTACGGGTCTTAAATAGAGGCACCCTCCTCACTTATTGTCATATGCCGAATGTATCTATTCACAGAATATGATAATAAACATGTTTTAAAATTATTTTTGTGTATATAATCAATGTTTAGTGAACATTTAAATTTTTTTTTTTTAAACTCTTAGTTTTTATTACTTCTGGGAATTTAGCATATTCTACAATGGATTTATGCAATGATACAAGAGATGTTTGTTTTGCAAACAAGGGCAAACTTTTATATTTTTCAGTTTATTTATATATGTGACACTATCATAATACATACTGTATCAAGGGCATTTATCATGATATGTATCGTGATACAAAATGCCTGGTGATACCCAGGTCTACATATTATATGCATGAGGGGAAAAAAAATATCACTCTGATACCAAGAGTAACAAATACACAATGACTGGTTCAAATGTTATGGTCTAGCTATTTTAATAAATAACAAGGAAAAAATTTTTTTTTTTAAAGTATTGCATTCTGCAATTGCTATTGTTTACAGTATATGATAGATGCAATGCTGGCCATCACAGCTTGGTCATCATTTTCAGAATGTTCTTAAAACTGTATTCATGAAGAACACAAATTTACTTCCGTCTAATGATTAATGGAGTGTTAAAATACTGTTGGTGATTACTTAAAATGTATGGACTAATATTTAATATTCAGGATTCTAAAGCTAGTCATTTACTGCAAATGAACTATGTCAGATGCAATCACAATATCAATATTGTCTATTTCAAAATGTAATTAAAGGAAATTACTACAAAAGGTATTCCTGAATATTAAAGAAAAAGTCTGATCTTCAAGCTTGTCATCACTATATTAATCCTCTTTAAACTAGTGAATATTAAAGGAATATTGGACATCCTGATGTTCATTAAGCTGTGAAGAATAATTTCTTTTTGTTTTTCATCGTTCAATTTGGCAGAAATGGGACTTCAGTGTCCCTTCACAGATTGGGATATCCTCACAGTTATATTTTAAAAAAGAAGAGTATGTCATTTGGTATTCATGTGAATGTAGATATCCCACCTACAGGGTTCCTACACAAATCTGATATTTTTTCCACAACTTTTCCAAGACTGCTCATGACAAATTTATAATTTTCCATGACTAAATTCTTTAATGTTTTTGAAGGAAAGGCCAGAAAGTTGGATCTGTACACAGGAAATAATGATAATATTGATCAACATGATACGAAAAGTAACCACATAATCAGTTTTTGTGAAGATGGCCTCCTCCTGCTCTTACAGCCATCCGATGAACCCATTTTATTACTACAGACTGACAAGCGAGTAAAGGGAGATTTCAATTTTTGGCCATTTTCCATGACTCTTCGATTACTTCCATGAAAAATTTGTTCCATGAACTATTCATTACTTTCCATCACAAAAATTTTTTCCAGGATTTTCCATGACCGTGGGAACCCTGTACTTATATCTTGATACTGTTATTTCATTAGGTACTGTTTGTTCACAGTACTGAAATTCAGCATTAATGTAGAGTCAAAGTTGTTCTCTGTGTGAGCGGTTAGTGCAAATTGCACTTGGAAACAAAGTGACAAAATGACAAAACCGTGGCACAAGAATGATGTGAATTTTGATTTTTCTTGTTAACAATCATACGGTGTTTATTAGTTCTATAATATGCTCATTATATGAATACAACTGGGACTCTGCCTCTGCCTAAAAATATCAAAAAATGACAGTATATGTAGAAGTGTAATTTTATTTCAAAATCAGTCTACTGTTTCTTTATCATCTGTCATCTTGCAAACTGATGTTCTAGGCTACTTGCAAGAAAGTAAATGGTGTATTCTTTGAGTATGTAACTGTGAGTTCCATACTATCAATCTGATCTCAAGCAAAAATTACGTGTTGCAAATATGCTTTATTTTCTATATTTCCAAAACTTTAATAACACTAAAATATTATGATTTACAGTATAAATGTACACCTACATAATCTGTATCAGTAAATTTCTCATTGGCCCGAAGAATCAAACCCTCGTCCTCACCCATGATGTACACATTCTGAATTCCTCTCTCCAAGTGCTCACCAGGCATCAAGAAAAAGGACTTTTCACCCTGCAAAAAACCAACTAGTCTTGAGAATTTATCTGTTAGTACTTTAATAAAATATCACATGTATGAAAAACAGTTTGTTTTTTTTTCCTCATTATCTTCACAGTCAGTCATACACTGCAAAAGGTATGACCATGTAAAATAAATGGCAATGAACAGGAATATACTGAACTGTTTAGAAAAAAAGTTCATCAATGTTACTATTCAGTTTAAAAGACAATGAAATGTGAAATATGCTATGATGTATAAGACTTTGAGAAACTTAACACAAATCTGTAACACAGTCTTAAAATTGCTGACCAAGGATCGGAGTAGCTGGGAGTAATGACAAAGTGGTACTTCTCCCCCCACCCCCTTACCATTTACTTACAAAGTTGGAACAGTAGCTTCTGGTCATATTTTTCTCTTGCTTCTCTTCTGTAAAAGTTTACAACATACTAAACTTTCAAAATAATCTATTTAACATAATTCTCGGTTTTCTTTTACAAATCATTGCTAAAACTTTCTGTCAAGAAAAAATCTTTGGCCTGAAGTGTCTTTTGTAAGACTCCAGAGCAAAATTGTTAGCCTTTTTTAATAATATGTTTAACTTAAAAAACTCTGAAAACTTGTTAAGACAATTTTTTACTGATTACAGACTTCTCCTGTACATCCATTGTCTACACAACAGCATAGATAATAATCTAAAACCTGACTTGAAAGACCACTATTTAGGGAGACCACCTGTCATTTATGACTACATTCTTATGAAGGTTAATTTTGTTACATAATGTGATGACATCTACTGAGAGCCCAGAACAATTCAACTTCCACATTACACTGCACATTGAGGAATTATGATATGCCACTGTACCTAAAGACTGAAGATCCCAGGAGTTTCAGCTGAAAAAATTTCATAGGTTGAGAACACCCCACATGCTGAGGCCAAGCAGTGGCGTGGTCTCTACAAAATGTACTGCCACACTGTTGATGTCGAAGTCACATCGCTGGGCTGCGGCCTGCTGTTGATAGCCAGGGCTTCTGTTAGTTGCCTCCTGAATACACCACTCTCTTAATAACTCGCACCTGGATAACTTGCAAACCCGCTTATAATGCTGGGTCAGACGTGGATCCCATTTTTTAAACTAGAAAATAACCAAAAAATTGGCCCCTATTTCTTGAACGTGAAGAAAATCGCGATTAAAATTGGTAAATGAAACTTTGATATATCACTTGTTTTATCATTGAAAACGGTGGTTAGTACATGGAAATTTGAATCAACATCAAGAAAGTCATATATTTTGTTACATTTTCTTTCCAAACAACATTCGCATTGCACTGTAAATAACAATATTCAATGAAATTTTGATCAATGAAAATGTCACTAATCCCTACTGGTGGCAATACTTTAATAAATAAACAACAATTAAATAAGTTTTGTCAAGTGAAATTTGTGTTTTAGTTCCATTTTTTAATTCAGTTTCAGTGGAATCATCATAAATGCAATATGCCCTTTTGTATTCAAAGGTGAAAAATGTCAATCTACCATCACAGCTAATTCCACGAGCATTTTTGTGAGAACATAATTAAGCGCCATGTTTTCATCTCCGATTTGCGGAAGTATTTGTCATATTTTTACACTCAATTAGAAGCAGACCTGCTTTATATTAGCACGTTAATTACCTCTTTTGTATCAAATAAAAAAATAACTGTAATAAAAAGAAAAGTTAAAAAGCATGCAAATCCTACCTGCATAAGAGATCACAGTCACGGTCATGTCTCAGGTCAACTCATTTCAATTAATCAATCGAACAGTCATAAATATTATGTAAGTAATATAATTAAACTACATTAAATTACACTACTCATTCACAAATGTGATCAAAGATAACAAGGTAACCATGCAAAATGAATGCTTGGTGAATAAAAATCTTTGTTTCACAAATATGGTTCATTGTGGAGAAGTGAGTTCCAGAATTTGAAGTGAACTTAAAATTCCTGAATTGGCTCTAAGAGATTTATTCAAGGATGAGAAGAAGTTTCATTATTATTTGCAATGAAATCATGGCATCAATATTTTACTAATAGAACAACAACAAAAAAAAAAGTTTTGACATTGATGGTTGTTTCATGAAATAAATGTCCCTAGTTTTTGAAAAAAAAAGGAATCTTGTTTTGTTGTGAATCAACAACAACAACAAGCAGTGACATAATACACAATGTTTTTGTGTACACGTGATGGTCATTGAAACATCTTTGAAAATGTTGTTTACAATCTTTAAGAGCTTGGGTGTCTTACAAAAAAAAGGTAATTTATACAAAAAAAACAAACAACTTCATTAGAAAAAGCTCTTTATTGACAATTATTCCCAATGTGATTATAAAATGATTATCCAGTGATTAAACAGCACCACTACCTGCCCTGTTTTCCTCGATGTACAGTGGGGATGGCATCCCCCTTAATTTTGTCTGAGATCCCTC
Source organism: Margaritifera margaritifera (assembly GCA_029931535.1). Classification (NCBI taxonomy): domain Eukaryota; kingdom Metazoa; phylum Mollusca; class Bivalvia; order Unionida; family Margaritiferidae; genus Margaritifera; species Margaritifera margaritifera. The sequence goes on along the minus strand of JAQPZY010001626.1, from coordinate 1,224,049 downwards.
TGTAACTTGTGGCCTCACTTATAGTGCGGTCTATGTTTTTGGACTCTGTTGTGCATGAGTTATTGAGAGAGAGGTGTATGAAGACCAACACACTGAGATTCACATGTTAGCCAAAGCCAAGCTCAAAACAATCCTCAATCAGGTGTCTAAGGTGCTACAAGGAAACACCATCTCTGAGGAAGAATTCAAGCTCATCCTCAATGAGTATAACAAGTATGTTGCTGTCAAAAACAATACAAGGTCTTTCATGCAGATGGCACACGCTTCCATCGCCATTGATGAAAATGCAAAAACAAGCTAACTGCCAACTTGCAAAGGACAAGGGCTGCTCAGAGCTATTGAAAAAACTGCAGCTGGGAATTCATGATAAGCTGCATGGAGCATCGCTAGCCAGTGGGCTTCTTTGAGCCACCTGGATAACAGCTTTCCAACACAAGGCCCATCTCCAGCACACCTCTGCCATACGATGAGGTCCCTCAGTAACGGGCGGACAAAAAAAAATAAAAAATGCAGAGATGCTGCCAGGATTTTATCTAAAGGAGTGAGCTCCCCCTTGTCACCAAAATAAGGGGGGTGTAGAAAAAAAATGAGGGGGAGGAGGAAACGGCCATATAGTTCAATTTGTACCTAACACATAAATATCCGTCTCTTTCTTTCTTCCTTCTCCACTTTGTTAGAGCTCTATTGAAATCAAAATCCTCAAAAGATGTATCCTCTAGTTGTATAAGCATTAATCTGTTGATCATTTCTGAGCTTAATTTGTTCCTTATCAGTGTATGAATATTGTTCTGTGCTGAGAACCCCCTTTCACATATGCATAGCTAGCTAAGCCAGCTTGAACAAGTTGGAAAACTGTTCTTTATGGTCGTTATGTACAATTTTCAACAGCTCATTGTCTCTTGGATATCTCTGCTCCAAAATAATATTTTTCACTAACAAGAACTCTGCTAAAGTTTCACTTTCTGGAATCAGTGCTTTGCTGACTACTATGCCAGATTTCTTATCTTTTTCACAGTGTCGTTTTTAGGGTTTTAAGTCCATCAATGCCATAGTCAGCTTGTTCAGACAGGGGTATTTTGATCAAAAATAAATATCCATACTTTTTAATTTCTTTTCAGATTCTTATTTATTCAATTTATCTTAACCCTTAGAGTGCTATATAATTTTGGCAGCACAAGATCCTTCAAGGCAGAATTGTTTGAGAAAAGAAATGAAAAAAAAATTGCACTCTACTTTTAAATTGCCTGTATTTTAATTAGGCTTGGTATTGGTATTCTGCCTTTGTGACATATAATTTCAAAATACCGCTTAATATTAAGTTAATAAGGGGTTGACTGGCTTGATGACTGTTTATGCCCATCGTACATCGGACTCGTATTCAACATCATTTTCAGGTTCAAAATTACTCACTGGTATTTCCAGTAACACTTTCTGGTCAAAGTTGCCAAAGGGACGAGGCATCAATAAGAAAGCAGGCGGTGCACATTTTAGCCAATTGGCATACTAAGGCAACTCTAAATTGTCACTGTAAAAGAATTTATTATCTAGTCTATCCAGTCTGCAACAGGTTTGAGTGTTTAAAACTCCCACTTTACTTCTACTTCATCTGAAACTAGAAGAACCAATATATATGAACACCTTGGGGAGTAAACTTTTGGCCAATGTAATCATTAAAACATTTCTTATATTGATGTTTGGTCTTTCAACACTTTGTGAGAGAGGTATATTATGTAGGCCATCTGTTAGGCCACTGTTAAGTAATAAAAACATTTCTTATGTTTTAATATTTACTATGTGCTAAAACTTAAAATCAAATTGTAGGCATTACAAGTATTTTTTGGTGTAAATCATGGGTGCACACAAATTGGATGACACAATTTACGCACAAATCTGTACTATAAACCATTGATAAGACAGTGAAGGTCATAAAAACTTAATGCTGTTTGTGTCATTCTGGTCTAAAACCGGTGGTTTTCGCGTACATTATAGCTAAACTGAGCACATCTCAGAGGAATTTGGCTATATGTACTCAAAAATTCACCATAAAGAAAATTAGACTGTCTCCTGGAGTATGGAGAACATAAGGTTTCAAATTAGTGGGTTATGCATGCCCCAGGACTGATGCATGACACAGACAGCCAGATTTTGCAAAATTGTTACAGGTAAATATAAATGGTTTGTTAGTTATTCTAGCTTAAGTGAAGGAAACAGATGAGCTCTGAGGCATACAATCTACTGTGTGGTCATGTCCATTCCCAGACTGAAGGCTTTTAGCTTCAGTTAATTCATTCCCTAGTATGAAAGTTTATTGTGTTGTGGTCATGAGTCAAAACATACACATAAAAGCAGTTACTGTGGACTTCATCCTCAGGGGTTAACTGTTATGTATAGCTTGAATTACCTCTGGAATTATTAGCATTTCGTTTCATCTTAGAACTCCAATGGAGTTGAATTCAAATGCATGTTTGTGATTAGTGGAGGCAATAACCCACACAATTAACCGTAACAAATGGTATGAATTCTGTCCAGGATAGTCTAAATGCAATAACCAGAGGACTCTCCTAAGAAAAAAAGATAGAGGCTAGCATACACCCTCTTGCAAATATTTTATGTCATAAAAAACTCATCAAATCCCTTTCTATATCGCTCTGCGCTCTGGCATATTTAAATGAGCAACTGCAGTGAGTAACTCACTCCCTATTAATAATCATCCCTGAAAACTCAGCAGTGCCTAATACTTGGTATGCTTGTTGCCCCCCCCCCGTAATCGTCACTGTGCACTCCCAGCCACCCACTGCTGCATCTGCCAAAATACTTATCCTAAAACAATCTCCAGCTCACCCTGAGTCATGCAAAATTTGTGATTTAAGGCTCTTTAAGCCTAATACTCATCCCCATCACCCCACCTCCTTTGAGCTGGGTGAAAAAACATTGTTGTCAATCTGGTAATAAGATATTAAGAAATGTCAAATTGAGGAAGAGAATTTTAGATGTTTAGTGAAAATGGAGCCAGGTCTCGCAAGACAGGTTTTACTGTGTTACCAAAAATGTATAGCCTGTATACTAAGGAGATGTCAATTTCATAAGATTTAAATTACCTTCACCAACTTTTTCTTCCCAAGCTGAGGTCGCCCCTTATCATCTACTGGGTCCATAATGATACAGTACTGGCGATTAGTCAAGGTTGTGATATTGACAACTCCAACTACCTACAACATTTAATTTCAGAATGTACTATAATAAATTAAGGAAATGTCATGTTCAACCTCTCACAATATTCACCTCCCCTCAACAGGAGTCTCTAATAGCAATCCAGGATCCTGTTTTCTAATCTACAATGTCTAACTTCAACAGTCACCTCTATTAAACAACCAAAATAATATGTTGCCACAGCTGGCTGCTTCAGAGAAGATGAACTAGACTTTTTGTTTTAAAAGTCTCTGAGGGCAACAAATTAGGTATTTGACAATGGACATAAAAAAACAAATTTAATGAGGGAAGAAGTAATCAGTCCCTATTGAGGTACAAGAATCTTTCTGATCTTAAAATATCCAAGGCAAAATTTCTTCCTTACACCTATTGTGCATTATTATGATTCAGGATAAAGCATGTCTTTTAATTTGGGGCACTAACATAGTCATGAGATCTAGATAATGTGTAACTAGAGAATTTGGACATGATTTAATTGTCTATCTAGTTTTATTATAAAGAAAAATAAAGATTAATAAATATTCTTCAAAATGATGATGTAACATTCAAAATAACACAAACTATCAATGTTTAAATTCAGAATGTATTATAATAAATTATGGAAATGTTAAGGTAAAGTACAAGCTCTCACAATGGTCACCTTCCCTCAACAGTAGTATCTTGTATCTCAATATTAATCCAGGCTCCTGTTTCCCCTTTAATAATTCCATCAACAGTTACCTCTTTTAAACAACCAAAATAATCTGTTTACATACCTGGCTGCTTTAGAGTGCTGAGCTATATATTTTTATGAGAAAAGTTTGTGAGAGCAACAAATTTAGTATTTTTGACAAGGGACATTAACAAGAGTCCCTTGAGGGGACTGATGTTCAACTGATTGAAAAGAATTTCCAAGAATGGAAGACAAGACTGTTTCTTCTGTCCTTTTATTCTTTTTAACTGCTGAGTATTGAATTGATCTCTGTTATTCTTGAGAAACATCAACATACCAAATTTGATAACCAAAATATTTTCTCACATTAATATTTTGGGAAGGAAAAATTTTCCAAGTTATTTAAATGGCATCATTCAAGGTATTGATCAGATATAACCACAAACTAGGTTTGAAAAAATTAATTCATACTTGTTTGTGCTATCATGTTCATAAGCCAGTACAGCTAAAAGCCTGAGTCAAGACTTTGACCTTAAAATCAGTGTTCGAATGCTGACTATCAACATGTTTATTGGAATGCAACTAAATACAAAGCTCTGCACAAATTTCATTCAGAACCAATTAAATATTGCAAGAAGTTTTTTAGTTAAACCCCAAGTCAATGCCACAATTCATGCAAGAGGCAGTGTTTCTCAGACAATGAACAATTTTTCAGTGGGGAGTTCGGACAGATTGACTGATAGTCAAAATCACATTTAATCACTATGATTTGTGTGTAGGTTTTTGATGCAGCATAAGCTGATGCCACCAGTACTAGTTTACATCTTTGATTGGTTACATAAACTTGCTTTTGCTTCAATGATTCATCATCTGCTGACCAATGGCAGTATGCTTTAGAAGCAAGGCATAGTGTCTTAGCAAAATGGTGTTGCTTGTCGATGAGTGAATTGCAGTGACCTCACCCCCAAAAAAGGGCCAGAACATTTTTAGAAATGTTTCAATAATGAAAAATAATAAATATTCAAGGACTCTAAGTATTTTTCTGGTCAATTTTTTATATGCATTATCTGGTTATTGCAGAAAAAATACACTGGTTGACTTACAACATGAACTTGCTCTTGTTTTTTTTAAATTAAATATTCTGTATCATCCAATGTGATATTAATTAATATTTACATGATAATGTTACATGTATCTACAACAGATGAACAGATATGTTTGTAAACCTTAAACAGTTAAAATTAAATATTTAATCTGTACAAAAATGTGTTAAATTTTCTAGGAAAATTTTTCATCAGCATGAAGTAAATCCCCTGCATGAAAAATCCAAAATATTTTCCTTTATATAATTTTACACCAGCAGGAAAGTATTATTGGCAGGAAAATAGTCAGATAATTAATGTCATGCATATAATGAACCAGTCCCATCTGTTGTCATCTGACTGTTAGATTTAAATTGTTCCTTTGTTTTTGGTCTTCTTGAATTTCTGAACAGTAATAATTATAATTGGGTTTAATGTCACATGGAAAAGATAGCGTTGTTCATTCTGGGAAGCACATGTTGGTTTACATGGAAAACATTTGTGTATTGGTGAGTTTATGTTATAAGAGAGGTAACCCTATGTAAAATGTGGGCCTCCGAGGTTGTGGCCCTGTCACGTTTGGGCTTCCAACTGGTTTGGACCAGTTCCAGAATGGATGCTGTGAAAGGCATGTACAAAATTATAATTCTCATATTCTGTGCATCTTACCCATATTAATATTGCTTGGCATGTTTCATTTTAATTCATAAGAACAACACCAAGAACCTAAATTGAGATCAATTACAAATGATCAGAGCAGAATACCATTTCCAAAAACAAATACTTTTAAAAAATCATTTTCTTACTCTGGTGCTATTTTATGGAATGAACTCCCCATAACCATTAGATCAGAAAAAAATCTAAATGTGTTCAAAATAAAATTGTATAACCATTATCTTGAAGGGCAGTTGTCATTTTAAATATTGAAATACACGCTCTACAGTTTGCTCTGTTAATGCATATCATATACACTTCGTGCTTTTATACTTAATGTATCCTGAGGGCCTCAGGGAAGAATAGTATATTATACTAACTGAGATACCCTCATAAAATAAAGTGTTTATTATTATTATTATTATTAACATGGAATTAAAGAAACATTACAATGGCGACAATGATTCAGAGGACATCCATAACACTATGTCATACATATTTTTGGAAGAAAAGGGTAAATAGATTCAAACATTTGCTTACATGTATAAACACTACCGATATCAACAGAAAATGTACTCAGTTACTGCCTTGTGCCGGTGAATGGGTTTACGATCTATACGAAGCAAAGGCACATAACAAAGCAGGAAGGGAGAAAGTGATGAAGCATAAAGGGGAAGGAAGGACATAATGAAGAAATATTTTGAGCTCAAGAAAATGTGCAAATGGAGATCTACACCTTTAGACCATGTAAACAAAAACAAAAAAAGGACAAATTTTGGATGAATTTGTAATGGAATTGAGACAGCTAGCCAGGATCTGCATTTTCAAAGATATATGCTGAAATTCTGTTGCAAATAATCCAGCACTGTCAGGTCAAAGGGACCCCATAAAAGAGCATTGCATAAGCCTCACAAAACATTGATTGACATCATAAATCTAGGCAGAATACTGGATCTGGCAGTGAAAATACATTGTCGAATGGTTGTCTTCATACCGTTATCACAATGATAAAGATGTTGTAGAGCTATCTGGAGACAAACTGCAACATTGTCTGTTCGATCATGACCTGGCATTTCACCGAATCTACTAGCAAGATATACTGAAATTGTTGGGCACCATAAGGGTAAGGCAAAATAACCAACAACAAAAAAAACAAAATAAAACATAATATCATAACCCATATAGCATTTGTATATACTGTTATGTTAGGCCTATGTGTGTATCTATTAACTTTTCCCTTCAACATTTCATACACTAAAAAAAAAAAAAATTAGTGCCAGTTGAGGCCCAATGGCAATTTTGAATACACAATACTAATTTCGGTTTGCTGTGTTGTCTCTGGGTGGCATAATCTGGAAGTTTGGTTTTTCTTTGATTAATTCTTGCAAAGTTATGCCACCTTTTTTTATTGATGAGTTAAATGAACATTTCCCTCTCTGAGCCTTGCGGATGGCTTGCCAGAAGCTTTTCAACAGTGTAGCATTACTTTCTAGAAAATGAGGCAGAATGGGGTATCCACTTGTGAATATTCTTTATCATAGGGTAAATAAATAAATAAATACTTTATTGAATGAGGTTAACTCATTTAGTTATAATATACTATTCTCCCCTGAGGCCCTCAGGATGAACAAACTATTGTAAATACAAAAATAAATTTAAAATAGTTAAGCATGCTTAAATACATTAAGTATAAAAGCACAAAGTGTATATGATATGCATTAACAATATTTACAATGAAAACTGCCTTTCAAGATAATGGTCATATGATTTTGTTTTGAAAACATTTAGACTTGTTTCTGTTTCTGATCTAATGGTTTTGGGGAGTTCATTCCATAGAATAGCAAATAATTTTTTTAAAGTATTTGTTTTTGGAAATGGTGTTCTGCAATGATCATTGTAATCAATCTCAATTTAGGTCCTTGGTATTGTTCTTCTGACTAAAAATGAAACATACCATGCAAATATTGTGGACAAAGTCCAATCTTTACTTTGAACATTAATATGGACTTGTGGTAGGCTAATCTGCATTAATATAAACGTACGAGTATAAATGTTGAAATTTAATAGGATGTCCTTGACTAACACACATGCACACAAAAAGCAAAGAGAAATACAGTGTCATTTTAACCCTAAAAAAAACCAACAAAAACAAAACAGCGGGGAAAGAAGTTTATAGCTGCTTAGTGCTTCCATATTCGAATGATTTAACCTAGCATATATATGTATTTTCCCAACACATGTGTACAATGTTCATTTACTGCTGTATTCTGTATTAAGTGATTCACTGCAAACAGACTTATTTCTACAGGTTGAAACCCAGTGTTCTAATTAATTATATTTGTTCTTTCATAGGTAACCAGTACAAATGTAAACAAGTTGACATAAGTATCAAACAAATTTGACTCTGTCATTGTGGTTCATTTGGTTCTCTGAAGATTCAGCAGTAGGAATTAATAGTTGTGGTAAAAAAAAAATATTTAAAAAAATGAAGCTAATCTTTCATTGTTTTGGGGATAAACATATATAAATAAATTTGAAACTATATTGATCTTGATTAGTTTGGTGCTACATCATATGATATTGATGCACTGCATAGAGCAGTGTCAACATTTACAAAAAGATTGATTTCCGTTAAAATGTGACCGTACTCATTTTAGAAGGTATCGATTTGGTTCATGGATGTTCTGCTGCAGCAGAAGATGTCAGCAGAAGGATTATTTAGAATTGCAAACAGTCAACTTAGAACATTTTTTAAAATAAAATGGCTGCAAAAAGTTAAGAAGAATATCCTTTATACAATATCCAATGTATTGCAATAGAACTGTCTCAAGTTTTCAAACTTTATAGAAAAAGTTTTAAACTTTTTGCAAACTACTGCAACAACGAAATCAACAGGCCTAGATAATATTGGATCACGTCTCCTGAGGGCTGCTGCAACATAATATTTGATAGCATAGCTTACATATGTAATCTAAGCATATCCACCTCAGTGTTTCCCCAGACATGGAAATTGGCAAAAGTTACCCCCATTCACAAGTCTGGCAGCAAAGAAGATGTCAATAACTACAGACCCATATCTATATTACCAATTCTGTCCAAACTACTTGAAAAGCATGTCCATGACAATCTTGTGATGTACCTATCAAACTATAATTTAATTCATCAAAACCAATCAGGGTTCCGAGAAAACCACTCCTGTGAGACAGCCTTGGTCTCCATGATAGATAGATGGATTACTGCCTTGGATCAAGGAAAATTAGTTGGATCCATACTAGTTGATCTTAGAAAAGCTTTTGACCTTGTTGATCATGATATTCTTATCAATAAATTAAACATTTATCAATGTGACAATTCAACGATTGATTGGTTTACATCATATCTAACAATGAGAAAACAGTGTGTCAAAATAAATTGCAGTTTTTCTAAAGAAGAATCAATTACATGTGGAGTACCACAAGGATCAATCCTGGGCCCACTCCTCTTTCTCATTTTCATAAATGATCTACCACTGAAAATAAGCAACTGTATTTCATCTACCGACTTATATGCAGATGACACCACTCTATCAGACTTCAAACAGCTAAAATCAGACCTAGAGGTCTCCCTTGAGACAGCCTTACTTAGAATAGATTCCTGGCATAAGGAAAATGGCATTAAAGTAAACACTGACAAGACTAAAGTATTAATGATTACTACCCAACAAAAAAGAGCAAAATTGGAAAATAACAATTTGAATCTCAAGTTGAATGAAATTGGTCTACAAATGGTAACCCATGGCAAAATCCTTGGGGTGATGGTTGACAACAATTTGCAATGGAATGAACATATTCAAGTCATATGTCATAAATTCAATTCATGTCTCTGGTTATTAAGCAAGATAAGGCCATATCTGTCAACTAAACATAGGTTAATATATTACAAAAGCTATACACAACCTTACCTAGACTACTGTAATGTTATCTGGGGAAACACTTCTGACAAGAATATTTGCAAATTATTCCGCTTGCAAAAAAGAGCTTGCAAACTCATCCTAGATAATGCTGAAAACATCCCAAATACAATGAATAATATTAAAATGTTAACAGTTAAGTGAACGAATATTTTTGGGAGAGGCTAGACTTATGCACAAAGTTTCAAACAATATGGCTCCATTATATCTCAAAGAACTATTTCATGCAGGAAAACAAGGCAACACTCCCAATTTAAGATCAATTTCAGCTAACCACCTCTGCATTCCAAAACCAAATAAAGAACTCTTTAAGAAAAGTTTTAAATATTCGGGGTCACTAATTTGGAATTGAATCCCAAAGGAAATTAGAGAAAGTACAAATATAAATGCATTTAATTATCATCAAATTCAATGGATGAAAAGTGGAACCTGTTTAATTTGACAAATACATTACAACTTAAAGTATAATTTCTCAAACCTTCCATTTTGTTGTCTCACAATTTTTGTACTGTATATACACAATGTACCTAGTTGGATCATGTTCTTACAAAACTTTCTGTTTATTATGTCCACATATACATGTAGCTTATTATCAATGCTTTATTATTATTATTATTATTATTATTATTATTATTATTATGCAACTATGTACATGTACTCTGTATGTAAATATGCATATAATAGAGGGCCACAAGGAGGATTAGTTCCATGCAACTAATTGTGTCACCCTCTTTAAATAAAGTCATTATTATTATTATTATTATTATTATTATTATTATTATTATTATTATTATAGGACATTACCATGCTAATTGCAAGATTTGTGTAGTAATATAACTCCAAATAGATGAGAAAGAGACTTTTGACTATTGCTTTATCATGAGATTGTTATTGTTTGGAAGAGTTATTCATATGTAATTTTTGTTGTTGTGGTTGATTTGGTAAAATGCCTTCTGATCGTTTTGTACAGTGCCTAAACCATACTTGCCATATTTCCAGACAGTGTTGTGTTTTTTTTTAGACTCAAAAAGTGTTTTGAGGTCCCAAGGGGGGTCAGTGCACGTGACCCTCCAAAAGCGACGTCATCCAAATGAGAACAAGCTATCTTTTCAAATCAGCCTATAGCAAATGACTGGAAATTAAAATCTGAATAAAATAAAATACCATCTGTGTTCTCTGAAGCATTTAATATACTTACAAACAAAACAAAAAAAAAAATGGTAGACTTAGCATTGTCAAATAACATCACCACAAACATGGTCACAACCTGACAGACATTAAATACAAAAATACACCAAGTTACTGTCTTTAAAATCCATTGGACAGTGGAATGTAGTTTTAATTACATGCAGTCTTTGCTGCTTTCAATTGTTCAGTAGATGGTTTGACTGTAATGTAAGTGTCATTTGTGTTCACAAATATGCCTACACTTTTCCTTTGCGAATCTGCATCCACGTCTATGTTGGCGCAAGCAATGGCCAAAGTCACTAAAAGTGATAAAACCTGTAAGATGGCAATGAATATCCATTTCAAAACAATGAATCTGGCAATGAAAACATTCAAGGTTTGTGGTAGTCGGCCAAGTTGCTAAAGTCTTTGACCGCCACCATTGTAATGTATTTTTGAGGTTAAAGTCACACCTACGGCAGTGAAGATTTAATTTATTCTCAGCCTGAATTAATGAAAAAAGGTACTAATTTATGCAAATACATACAATTTGTCATTTAATTAATGATTTCTTTGGTGCAGTTCATTTTAGGTTAACTAGATATTCAAACATGTTATGTTTTCACGAGTTACTTGATCACATGATAAAATGTTTATTGCAATCACGGAAATGTCCAAGGAAAATATGAGAAAGTTAAGGTGGCAAAACTGTCGAGGCAAATATTATCTCATTTTTTTTTTTATAGCACTTCTAGTGCATTATGTACAACACTTTTCCTTTGTCCCTTAAAAATGTTGTGTGTCCCCCAAATCTGGAGGGTGAGGGACACAGCAACACTGCATTAGAGATTGAATGGTGCTCTGCATTAGAGATTGAATTGTACTGTTGTTCAACTTACTGAAATAATCATGTTTTTAATTTTATATACGGAGTAAGAATCTGACTTCAAAGAAATGTTGCCGCTGATCACAAACTTTAATAAAGATGGCTTCAACATTCTCATTCAATGCAGTCAGTGATGTGTAATAACATTTGTTTATCAACACGCATCTGTTTGATGTACTTAACTTCAGACAAATTGGGTTGTTCCACTTAGTGTACCTTACCTATGCAAATTAGCCTAATGGGCTCTCCCTGATCAGCAGTGCTCAAAGGATTTAACACGACACATCACCCTAGCTATTGTGAGCCAATTCAATAAATCTCTAAAAGGTGTCTGTTAATCTCTGACCACCTTACCTTTTAATTGTCTCTAAAACAGCTGTATGAACTGTCCCGAGGATAGTTTTACATGAGCTGTGAGCAAGACTGTTTACTGTTTATACATACCATAGATTACAGGGATATATCATTGTTATCAAGAAATGTAAATTTTTTTTCAGTTTTTTTATTTTTGTGGGAATTTTTTTTCTTCTCTAAGATTGCTTAAAATTGTGTTTTTCGAAACACGACCATGTCGGGGGGGGGGGGGGTCGTGTCCAAAATCGTGTATTTTGCGTGACACGTCGTGTTATGGCATGTATGGCCTAAACTAACTCTCTTGCTAGTTTCACAGCAGTGGAAATCCATTTGCGGTAGTCACAGCCCAGTATGTAACTGATGCTACCCGTGGTACTGCAGCCAAGTGTGACCAGTTAAAGGGTAACATGATTTTAGTGCATACTAGGCAGTCATTCTGGGCTATATATATTCGATACAATATTGCTTTTTTAATTACTTCACTTTTTTCCCCATAAAATTTATTGTGAAGAGGGTAGGAGATTCATTCATTATACAGCTGTGTTTCAGATTATCAGAGCTGACTAATAAATAGGGATGAGCAAAAATTAGAACATATAAATAATTTTAAATATGATTAGAAAGAGAAAAAAAATTCGGATACACAAATAGAGAGTTGTGCCATTATTACAACATGGAATAAATATGATACCAGAATACAATATGCACAATTCCAAGCCATCCCTTAAGTTTAGCTCCTGGGACATATTCCAGATGCATATGTCTGAATGTACATGTGTTATCACTGGGGTCGCTATGTAATAATCATTGCAATTTAAAAAGTTTCCAGGTGTAAGCTTCCTATTGGTTTGTTCAGTACATTGCTAATGTACAAATACAAGTTCAAGCACAACCCCTTCATGCATAATTAGGTGGCGAGTGGGTTATAGACCCACTCATGTGGTAGATGGTGAAGGGTGTAAAGGGGCTACTTCTGTCACTAGAGAAGCCCAAGCTACCTCTGATACCAGAGGAGAGTTTGCTTACCTATGTAAGTCTCAAGAAAGAATAACCAAGGAGGCAGGTGGGCAGGCATGAGTAATCAGTGGTATAACCTATATCTGATTCTGTGGGGCCTAGGCAGACTGGTCACCTTTGTTACCAAAGAGACACTGGCATGCCCAGTTACCATAGTGTAGGAGTGTCAGTTCGTCTCCTGGGATCTACAGTATTGAACTACTGGGTTTCCTCAAGCTGTGGCCAGATTAACCCACTATCTGTGTTTGTGTTGTTATTTCAGAATTAATACTGGTAGTGGACTTGTCTAGGTTTGCTATGAATAACAATTATCAGATTAATGAGAGCTGGGTTTAAGGCAGCATGGAGAAGATAGTATTGCACGTTCTGGGAGCACATGTTGGCTTACGAGGAAAACATTTGTATATTACAGGGTTTATATTATAAGGGAGGTAACCCAGCATACAATGTGGGCCTCCGAGGTCGTGGCCCTGTCGCATTTGGGCTTCCAACTGATTTGGACCAGTTCCAGGATGGACACTGTGAAAGGCAGGTAAAATTTCTCACCCACCCATAACAGTATAAGTTACAATGTTTCTGTGAACCCTTGTATGCTGTTTGTTGTTTGTTTCTATTTACTATTTCAGCCACCTGTCATACAAGGTGGGGAGGAGACTAAAACTTGGTGCTGCAGAATGTTACAGTACAGTCTGTCCAAAAGGGGTAATTTTGCATCAGCTGATCCATGTTGCTGTGGTGCATATACATGGATATAGAGTCTCAGATTTGTATTGCACAATATCAAGATTTTTTTTTTTAAATGATGATAATGGTATAAACTTAAAAGCATGTATATGCTGACATTGTTCCATATTGCTTACTTCTAGAACTTTACAGCCAGAACAGTTAGCAGCATGAACACACATTGGTTTAATTCCAAATTTTCTGTTATTACTTGTGTCAATAAATAATTTGTTGCAGCTTGGGGGGTTCAGATAGTGAAGGGTGTGAACCCAATGGATTGGTTTGATCCAAGGAGATGACTATGGATCTTGGAACTCAACTGGCTTGTGCCTGGATACAACCCTACCTAGTGTACATTAGGAGGGAAGGAGTGGTGTGTAAAAAAGGGGCTACTTCTGTCACCAGAGGGGCCCACTCTACCTCCGGTATCAGAGGGGAGTTTGCCTACCTATGTAAGTCTTTAGAAAGAGTAACTGAGGAGGCAGGTGTTTGTCCGGGCATGAGTATCAGTTGCAGAACCTATATCTGATCCTGTCTGATCTGTGGGGCCTAGGCGGACTGATCATCTTTGTCCCCAATGGGACACTGGTGTGTCCAGTTACTGTAGTGTAGGCATGTCAGTTTGTCTGGTGGGATCTATGGTATTAAACCATTGTGTTTCCTCGAGCTGTGGCCAGATTAACCCACTATCTGTGTTTGTGTTGTTTTTTTAAGAATTAATACTAGCGGGCTTCTCTAGGTCTGCTGTTAAAGAATAGAATGAAATACTGAAGTTAAATTTTGAATTTATTTAGGTAAAATACAGACAACATTGCATTTAATTCACAATTACGCGGTCTGTATTACAAGTATAAACAATAATCGATTATCAGTAGCATTCATACACATAAATGCCATGGTCATTCACTAACATGTCCTTAACAAGAGACTCCCTTTTAGTCAAGCCATCCTTTTATTTATCTAGAAAGTAATAAATTTCAATGCTCAGTTTAATCTAAACAACACTAATTTTAATTTAGGATGTGGACAGATGTACAGATGGACAAACATAAAGACATACATATGGATGTATATGAACATGGATGCCAAAGTGATTACTATGTTGAGCTTGTGCCAATTGGTCTCTACAATACATTAAAATTAAGTGATTATAAAAATATAAATTGTTACCTTTCAATGAAAGTAGTTTAGAGCTTGGACTAAAACATACCTCTTCATACACTCCTGGGATGTGGGTTTCTGTGTCAATCATTGTGATCAGCCATTCCTCTCCATTCTTCCTGGTCACACCGAAGTCATCCTTAAATGTTCTTAGAGACCTCAGGTGAAGAGCTTTCTATTAATGTAAAATATACAGGGTCATGTAAATCTGAGATTTCTACTTCATAGCTTGCTCTAAATTACTGCTAATGTCAAAGATAGAGTACCAAAACAATTTTTAATTTCTACTTAATAACCTGCATCAACTTCATGGAAATTTAAATTATACAGACTGGTATAAATGTCACATTTCAATGACCTGCTCTTTCCTAAGGATGTTAGACAAGTGATACAAATACTGTTTGACTGGAACTTAGTTTTGATTAACATTTATGAAGTGAAATGAGATTTGAAGAACTAGTCCAGCAAAATGGCAGCCAAGTGTCATGTCAAAACTTCACATAGACTATTGAATGCTGTAACAGTTTAGTTGCACTAAACCAAGTGTCTGCAAATTATTAAGTTGCAATGTTACTGATTACCCTATTTTATTTGGGTATGTCTTGTTTATTAATCATATATAACCTTATAAACAAAATTATCATGAAAATACTTTGGCAATGGACCTTCTCACATGCACTATAATTGGTTTAATGTTAAATGGTTGCTTTGGAAATGCTGGCTAAGAGTTTGAACTGACACTTCTCAATCTATTACAACCAAATGTTTGCTTTTTATGTACTAAAGAGCTACAGAGGTCAGAAATTATTTGGGATAAGTCTGCCACCAGTTAGAAGAAACTTTGACAATCACATAGTTAGAAGGAATTTTGACAATCACATATTAAAATAAAGCAGAGAAATTTAGCAATGTGTTGTAAAAGTGTGTCTGTTGCAAACTGTGACCAATTTCTTCCATACTTTGTGCTTATGTAATTTTCCTGATGTTTCTGAATAAACACCCATTGAGTATAATGTATTTACTCTGAATGACCTCTGACCTTATCAAAAGGGAACTAACTCGTATCTCTTAATGGAGAAAGCATAGCTTGGTAAATGGTACAGTTAAGTTACCTATCATGGTGAAATGGAGTTCTGAACCACATCTAAATTGAATTTTTAAAACACAGTACTGAAAGTACTGCGGGGTGTAGAAATTCAACATCTGCCAATTACACAAATAATGAATTTAATGGGAAAATTTCTTTTTTGCACAATACTTTGTGCTTGTATCCTGGAACATTTATAGTTCAACAAGAATTGACTGTTGGTTTGATCTTTCATTGGAATATTGATGAGGGTCTAGTCCACTTGCAAAATACCAGTAGGTATTGGTATGCATGCATTATAATTGCTCATATGGTCTGGAGGAGTTATTTAGCAAGCATTCAGCATGCACAAGGCATGCATACCACTTTACCTTTTTGTTAATGGTCATGGTCAAGGTTTTGTTAAATTTTAGGAAAATCAAATAAAGTTAACTCTGAATATTATTCTAAGTATCTTATTAAAACACATCCAGTTGGTCAATAGTTTATTAAACATACAATAGTCATTTAATTACGATTTTAAATAGTGACAGTCTACCAGGCGAGGAAAATGCAAATGAGTTTTAGTAAAGACTAGCAGAGTTACCATTCTTAGCGTGACGTCATTGGTGCCACTCTTCGTTCAGCAATTATCACTGCTTACATGTATCTCAACCAGTAATAATGTCTATTAATATCTGCATACTTTCAGGACATCAGTTTTAAATTTTAAAAAATACAATTTTACATACTTTAAAATCTGGGCACTAAGGCTGCCATGTTTACATGTGTAAACAAGATCATTTTGTGTTAGCCCTGTAAACATTTACAAAACTGGCCTTCCATTTAAATGATAAATAAAGTGCATGACAAAATGACGTGATTTTGTATCTTATTCAAAATGGCTGAAAGTAAGCATGGCAAACAATCTGCAATTTAGAAGTATTTCACAAATCTAGTCGGCAAACAAAAAGCTAAATGTATTCTATGCTCTACAGAGATTTTCTACACTGGGGGTAGCACTGGTGCGACGATGAACCACTTGAAACATATACACAAGTCTCTTAAAAGCGAGCATGTGGTCTCTTGCAAAAAGTTCTCAGTGAACAGCCAATTACCACATTTGAGTCACACGTGGCATCCACAATGTCCAAAGAGTACTGATCAACTAGCCATCAAATGTGCACATGATCTCTGACCACTCAGTATAGTTGACGGAGAGGATTTCAACAGTTTTGTGCTGAATTAAACCCCTTTTTCAAATATGATTCTGTCTGCAATGACAAGTTGTACTAGGAATTAACTTTTGAGATGACCCCACTGCTTGTGCAAGAGCCAAGCAGCTGACTATAATGGTGAGGAAAAAAGTTATGCTCTTGTATTATTTTTGCATAGGCGTTAATGCAAACTAACTTCCTTATATCTAACCAGTTCATGAATAATGAAAGAGAAAATGTTAAAAATGTCTGCAATTGTTCGCTTGAAATATCTAGGGGACCAAATTTGCAAGTTTCGGCATTCTGTCTATGAGGTAATATTGTGGTGGGCATTACTGTTTTTTTTTAAACAGTGTTGTCATCTACCGGTAATACACATTCTGTAACTTTTGGTCAACATGTACAACTGATGTTAAGGAAATGTATGTACCAAAACAGATTCAGCTCAGCTGAATATGGAAGTTTAAGTTTGATTCTTGCTTTAATCTTGATAACATTAATGTCATTTTTGGAATCATTAGAGCGTTAGAGCAGTGAATCAGTCCGTATTGCATAATACACCTCATCTTACTGACGTTTCTTGATACATGTAGCTGTCATTGTTCTGTCAAAATATGAGCAGAAGTTTAGGTACCCAGGTAAATAGTCTTGTCAGATAATCTGAATTATTATAGAAAATACTCATTTTCGGACTTAATTAAAAAGACTTTACTTTTCCTATCAATATCCATAATGAAAATAACTCACATTTTGTCACAAATTGCCAGTTCTGGCATGCAAGTGGATTAATCACATTTAAGCGGAATTGTTTCATGTTCCAATAGTCATGTAAATGTGTTTAGTTTTTTTGTAAGCACGACAGCCTTCCTGGGCACTCATTTTTTTGCCCTTATCATTTACTCCATTTATTTTAAATATATAAACACATTGTTTTAAAAGTACCAATCTAACTTATTCATAGAGTTTATACGAAATGCACTCCTGCAAAAAATCAAGGGTCATTCTAAATGATTTTCTGGTGAATTGCCCTTTATACAGAAATATTCCTGGACTCTTTAGATGAATTTTATTATTATTATTATTATTATTATTATTTTATCTTGTTCTGTATCCCACTACAACATTCCAATGACATATTTTCCTTACTACCTCCTCCACAGATAACTTTATCAGGATATTATATCTTTTTGGTCTAAGATGGTGTTGATTTTCACCACACATAGTTTCTATCCTTTGTCCTCAGCCTGGAAGTAGGTCAAAACAATTTGGTTCTCTGTAGGATGAATACCTACTTACTCAAATCACCCAACCTTTGATTACTGTTACAAAATTTCACTAACCTGACAAAGACACAAAATAAACATGTGGTTTACTCATTTTAAGACCAATTTAAAATTATTTCTTCTATCTATTATTTAACTTCTGTTTATAGATTCAGCAGTCATCCAAACATGCAATATTTTAGGCTTTCTCTTAGCTTTTGTGTTTAGTGTTTGTTTTGTGGGTACATGTTGTTTCTTCCCGACAAAGAGCTTGATTAGCTCAAAACATTGGTCAACTGTTTTGTAATTGCACTGCTACTAATGTGTGTCAATATATATAAATAGCAAGTAATGTTCTATATAAAATATTAGCTACATAACAAAAACAGCAGTCTTTGCAACTTTTCTTTACAAGGAGCCATTTCATTTATCAGAAGAATGGTGGAAGAATTTTTTCAAATGTGCCTGATATCGCTGACATATAAAAAATCATTTACCTCAGTTCAGTGAAACTATATAAGCAAAAGCATAAAATATCATTTTATAAAAGTGATCAAGTATAATTTTGATCAGAAAGTTGCACGTTAAACATATAATTTCTTATCAGCTGCATACACTTTTTTATCTTCTATGTTGATTGGAAAAATTCAGTGCTACACACTGAACCATGTTGACATCTGTTATGGCCTGATACAGATTTCTTTTTTTAATAGATGCAGACAGGTGGACAGATGATTGAAAAGAGCAGATTTCTTAAAGTTCTCAAAAAACACTAATTTGTCTTGGTCAATATGGATATATACACTTGCAAACAGCTCCCCTCTCTTCTCCCAATCATCATAATGTGACTAACTCACCCCTCATTGAATTCTGACTCCTAAGTAATTTAAAGTTAATTTTCTACATACATTTTTTCAGTACCCAGCACAAAACCTATACCAAAAGACAGGATGAAATGTCACTTTTTTTTAAAGGTGTGTCCATGTATATATGTATATATATATATATATATATATATATATATATATATATATATATATATATATATATATATATATATCTCACAACACACTCATATATCTTGGTCAATACAGAGTAAGTGATAACATAAGCAAAAATATGGCAATACTAGCATCAATAAAATTCTATTTAACCAAACATACCAAGCTTGCTTCAAAATATTCAAGAATTGGAAACGTGGTCAAGTTTTTAGCAATCATTTTCTGCAATATATACACACACAATATATATTCTGCAATATATACACACATACAAACAACATGCCCAAGCGGGCCTGATATTGCTCACCTTGTAGTTGACTTATGTCAATCTGTGAATGTAACTTCACATGTGTACTGAACTGTAGAGGGAAATGAAAAACTTGCATATTGTTGCTACATGGTCATTTTAATGATGGTGTCATTTATCTTTTTTCCTAGACCATATATACAGAATCATTTTCTCTGCATAAAAAGGACAAGTCATTTGTACAACAGCATTGTCCCATGGTTCCCTCCTTGCCCTTGGGGTCTAGGCCATGAGTTGTAACTTAGAAACTGTTCACAGCCCCACCCTGAAAGTATACACAATTATTTGGCATTGAAAGGGGAGTTAATTTGTGGAGTCAACACGGATTCCTGTGTCTGTCCTTACACCCCATGGGGCCCCACCCTGGAGTTATAACAATTGGGATCCCCACTTAAGGAAGCTACAGTAGCTCAGTGGTTAAGGCAATGGGCTGATCAGAAAGTTGTGCATTCGATTTCCACCATCTGATCAGCCTGGATCAACTACCAAATTTTTCAGGAGTCTTTAAAGGTCTTGGGTTTCTTTGCTCTTAGTAAATAAATCTGGAATTGTTTCAGAAAGAAAGCATGTTGAGTTATTTTTTTATTTATTACAGTTTCTTCTGGTTTGGTTGGGCTAAGCCCACTTTAAGGAGCTTTGCCTAGTAGCTTTGGTTAGCTCTTGTTGAGCAGTGAGTAAATGTCTTGCCTAAGGACACAACAGCTGTCCTGTCCTGGTATGTAAGTGAACCCAGTACTCCTGTGTGGGAGTCCAGCATGCTAACCACTGAACTACTGTGCCTTTCTTTTTAGTAAAAACTTTTTCATGCACAAAGTTGTAATAATTCATGGGTATTTAACAAACTAGTCTTATAAATATTTTTTTTTTTTGGGGGGGGGGGGAGGCGTAAAACTAAATTTAATTATGTAATACTTACCTGCAACTATTGCATTGCTTTTCTTTTCCAGGACTCTAGTCCTCAGACCAAGCTAATTAATCCCTCCTCCAATTAGTATTGGAGGACCAGAATTTATGACTCCTTAGTCACAGCCAACATATAGAATACCATTCTCTTGACTTGGACCAAGAGTACAGGACATCAGAGCAGGGTGGGAAGAGGGAAACTTTGCAACAGTAGCAAGTGAATATTACATAATTAAAATTAGTTTTACCCCCTCCCCCAAAAAACTTCCTTCTTAATAGCAGTAATACATTAGCTGCTACTGTTGTACTGCTGAATTTACCTGTTAGGAGGGAGGTTGATGGCATCAGTGATTCTGGTATAGAAAAATATTGTACTTACTCTTATGGTAGGAGTGTTCACTGCTGGTAGAAGGTTGGGACACACATTGAGCCATCAAAGATCGAAGGTAAAAGGAGAAGGTAGTGTGAGGCTGCCAGAAGGTGGCTCTCATAACATCATCCAAAGATGAGTGATTCAAACAGGCCCATGAGGGACAGGTAAGCTCTCTCACTAAGGAACCTTTAGAGGTAGGAAGAGACATTTCCTACCCTTCCTCCTCCCTTTACAAGAAGCCAAATAAAACCCTAAGGCTCTAACCAGGCAAAGGAGACTATCTTGATCATCCCCAGCATAGATACAACTGAGACTGGGGATCTTGATAGGAAGTAGAGCTATTGACAGTTGCTGATTCTAAGCGAGAAACCCAGGTAGGCAAGGAAGACATACTGAATCATGATTACCACTGAGCTATAAACAACCCTTATCCATTGACAAGGCATGAAACTCACTCCTTTTCCTCATTGATGCTAAAGAACACAGGAAACATTATTTAGGGTAAGGTTTCCAATGGATGCTTTACGCAAAGGTTCATAAGGGGCTTTTGATAATGCCCAAAGAACACATGAAAGTTTCCATCTAAGCATTAGTAAGCTAGATATCGATCTCTGAAGCTCAAAATACTTAATGAGATCAGAAAGATGAGGATCTGACCCAATGGCAGAACCCCTAGAGAACTTGAGAGTGTCTGAAAGGGCTGCCCTATATCCCTTAATAACAGACACCAAAGATTCTCTTTCCTCAAAAGGAAGAGAAGAAAATCTGCAACTGAACCCAGGGGGAACAGCTAGGATAAACATGTTCCCTACTGCACCAATCACAGAAGATTCTCCACTTTCCATTGTAAACCCTGGAAGTAGTTTGCCTTCTAGCCTGGACGATGCAGTTGGCAACCCTGCTTGAAAACTGGTCCTGGTGGATTGATCACTTGAGACGAGCCAAGTGTGAAGGTGGAGAATCTGTGGGCTGTTGTGAAGGAGAGACCCACTGTGAGGTATGACAGCAGGTCCCTCTGTGGTAATCTCCTGGGCTTGTCTACCAACAGGTTGAGTAGGTCGCTAAACTACAACTGTTGAGGCCACAGGGGGGGCTACCAGGATGAGCCAAGCAGTGGAGATCCTGGAACACCTGTGGAATTATTTTGTAAGGTGGGAAGGCATAAGCATACAGACTATCCCACCTTAGATGGAAAGTGTCCACCACCAAGGCCCTCTGATCTGGTTCTGGAGAGACATAAAAGGGGAGCTTGTTGTTCGGTCTCATAGCAAACAAGTTCACTATGGGTCTCCCCCACAGTTGGAAAAGTGATTCTGCTACTGACTGGTGCAGAGACAATTCCATAAGGATCCCACAACACCCTCTTGACAGACTGTCTGCCAGGATATTCCTCTTGCCCAGAATATGTCAATCTCGGACAGTGATATCCTTCAAGGCTGCCCATCGGAGAAGGTTCCAGACTTCCACACAAAGAGCATGTGTACCTCCCTGATGCCTGGGGAACACTACTACTGTCATGCTGTCTGAGGCGACCATAATGCAATGATGCTTATCAGGTTAACACACCTCTGAAAGGCTAGAAACACTGCCCAGATTTCCAAGTTGTTTATATGAAGGGTTGCTTCTTCTTGGACTAAACTCCCTGAAGAATTATGCCCTTTAACTCCAGGTGAGGACCCCATCCCATATCTGATGTGTCTGTGTGCAAAAAGGAGTGGGGTTTGGGGATGTGAATTGGGACTCCAGTTAGAAACCAGTCCCAATTTAGCCACCAGTGTAAGTCATGGCAAAAATTGGATCCCAGGAGGATCCAAGCTGATAGAGTGTCATAGTGTGGTCTCCAGTTCGCTAGAAGCAGAAACTGGAGAGCCTCAGCCTCTGATGCAAGTAAAATCTCCCTATGGGAA
The DNA here is from genome assembly GCA_029931535.1 of Margaritifera margaritifera. Classification (NCBI taxonomy): domain Eukaryota; kingdom Metazoa; phylum Mollusca; class Bivalvia; order Unionida; family Margaritiferidae; genus Margaritifera; species Margaritifera margaritifera. Next base: position 1,201,158 of record JAQPZY010001626.1, on the reverse strand, counting down.
ACAAGTCCACAGTCGGGTTCAGAGTCCCCAGGAGAAAGAGGTAAAGGCAAGCTGATAACAAGGTCTTGGCCAGAAGAGCCATTATGAGGGACAGGATTTGGTCAATCCTGTCCAGAGGAACACAAACCCTCCCTAGGCTGGTGAGGAAATTCATCCCAAAATATAAAAAGTCCTGAGAAGGGATGAGATCGAAATTCTCTAAGTCTGGGATACGACCAAGACTGGTAATTGTCAACCAACAAAGGGACGGTTCCTTCAGAAGAGAATCTCTCTGGACGTTGTGCATCAACTAGTCATCAAAATACTGGAGGATGGGAATCCCTAACGATTTCAAGTGGCCTGCAACTACCCCCATCACCCTGGTAAAAAGCAGTGGGGTGGAGGCGAAGCCAAATGAAAAAGCTCGAATGAAAAACCTCCAGGTCAAGACAAAACCTGAGGTATTTCCTGTGTGGAGGGAAGTGAGGATGTAAAGGTACACATCTTGAAGATCTAATGTAAAAATATCAGAGTTTTGTTGGGTTTATTTTGGTTCATTTCCAGGAATGCAGTAAAATGTCATAATATTATGCACACATCCAATATTGGTATATGAGCAAACTTTATGCACAGTGAAGTTCTCAAAATGTCCAGTTAGCTTGAAAAACATCAAAGTCTTCATCATTGTCAATATCCGAGTCAAAAATACCAATTAACTAGTTATCATCCACTCAGTTCATTTTGATGTAGTCAAGAACAAGATCCCCACTGCCTAAAATATCAATTTCTCCCACAAAATTGTCTGTATTTTAACAAAATCTGCATCCGCATCACTGCCATCACTTGCCGCTTCAGTACTGTCTGCTATTTTGATCTCTGCATGTCAAAATTCAGTTTTGAAATCAAATTTTCCACTAACCAGATATCATCATCTCTGTTCATTTCATCAAAGTGAAGATCATGATCTGCACTGCCTAAAATGTCAATTTTCCCCACAAAATTAACTATATTTTCATCAAAATCAGCAGCCACATCACTGCCATCACTTGTCGCTTCAATGCTGTCCGCCTTATTGATCTCCGCACATTAAAACTCATGCTTGAAATAAAATTTTCAAATAACCAGCTACCATCAACTCCTTTCATTTTAATGAGGTAAAGATGATGATTCCCACTACCTAAAATGTCAATTTTCCACCTGAAATTGTATATATTTTCGACTAATTCAGCAAGCTGCCATCACTTGCATCCTCAGTATTGACCGCCATTTTAATCTCCACACGTCAAAACTTGACTTTTCAATCGAATTTTTACCAGTTTGGGAATTTTTTAAAACTTGTGCTGTCACTGCATGAAATAGCATTTGCTAGCCTTCTATCTTTATTTCCTTCTTTTCAAAAGTGTACACATTAAATAATGATGTACTACATGCTTAAATGCACTTCTGCGAAGTGGTTGACGGAATATAGTGAACATACGACCTTAATCATATCCTACATGAAAAGGCAAAGTACAACTGATATCGTATCCCATCTGAAATCGATTAAGGTGGAATGGACTCACACGTCAACCATGATACCCGACCAAATCCATGAAAAAAATGCTCGACAAGCTCCTACTGGGATGCTGAGAAGAGGAAGACACTGTAGGGCCGCCCCTCCCTTAGGGAAGGAGAAGGGTCTGAAAACTTCCCTTGGCCTCTCCAACCACCTTGTCTAGCAAATGATAGGTGAGAGGGAGCTTTGAATTGTGGCTGTTTCTGAGACTGCTGAGGCTGCACTTGCTTGAAGAACTTGGGAGAAGGTCCCAAAGTGCAGTTCTCCAGGCACGCTTCTTGGCCTGTTTTAAAGGGCCCAGAGCTGCTGTCAGGGACCTGTGTTGGTGGTCCCTCAAATCCTGTGATGCCATGGAGAGGATGAGGCCTCCAAAGAGCGTCTCAGCCTCAAAAGGTACAGACCTTAAAAGGTTCTTGCTGTGGTTCAGCAAGACCTTCGATGTCTCTGAGGTGGCATACCTGCAGAGGTGAAACTCCACAAAGTATGTCATTGACATGGACAGCACTTAATGTGATGTCTTTCACTATAACCTCCAGTAAATGCTGAAGCGTCGCTGGAGACAATGATTCCTCCTTAAGGAGGCTGCTTAAAAGAGATCTGCATGTGAAGCACTTATAATGTGCACAGGTCTTGAGTTCCAAGGTTTTGTTCAGGAGGCAAGCCCAGGCTGCAGCTGATATCCCCCCTTGTGATTTGTGATGCCCCAGAGTCAAAGGGGGAGGGGGGAGGGGAGCTTAAGGGGCCAAGCTGTCAAATGGATTTCTTTTGTGTAATCTTCAGGAGCAACAGAAGATGTGGACAAGATGCTGCATGAGAGAGTCTTTCCAGACTGGAGAGAATCTTCTTGTCTTCAGTGCCAAAAGGCTTAGGACACTAGTCTGGTGGAAGGAGGTGGTAAACTTTGTTCACTGATTTATGGAACATCCAAACTTCCTCTTCTTCCAACACCTAGCATGACAGGTGGGAAGGAGTTGGGACCCCAATGGCGGGGGAGGGACCGTGGCCTCTGGTTCCTCTTAGAATTGATTTAAGTCCACCATGATCAAGATAACACCATCGTCCTGAACCCACTCCCGAGGCAAGACAGGACTGTCAAACCCAGTACCTATTAGGCGAGTGTGATTACTGATCCCTTTTTGACGGTCTAGGGGATGAGTGGTGGGCCCCCTCCTTTTAGTTCGCCCAATAAACAATAATCATCTTTTGTAACAATACAATTCCCCCCCCCCCCAAATCCTTGAATTTAGGTAACAACCAAAATGTCATATTTTGCACAAACAAATAAATATATGAACTGACACTCTACTTGCCAAAAAGAATTTCCAGGAATCCAAGATAGGACCGTTTCTTCTTTTTAACTATCGGATGTGAGATCGGCATCAATTTCTTATTAGTTACTTATTTTAGTCTACATGTGATCTTACTTATTCCCAGAATATGAGAGTTACCTTTGTGAGGCACAACTTAAAAGAAAAAATGACCAATGGATGTGAGAACTTAATTTTATGTGATCACTTACTTTCTCTGTCAGAACATATGCATTCACCATATCCATGACTTCCTCGTAGGCTCCTGGCAGGTAGGCACCAGTCTTCTTTACAAGCCACTCCTCACTAGTAACCCTGTTAGTACCACTGCGATCCACACATTCTTTACGAGCACACAGACGAATGGCCTGGTTTGATCCAATAACAGTTGCCCTGATTGTTTCCTCCATAACTACTTCCTTCCTGGGTATGTATGTACCTAAAATGAGACATATGTTATAGTAATATGAAGACAACATCCTGACATATTTTGTCTTTTTATACAAACTAAAAACTAAAATCAAGTTGTGAAACACCAATAGGTTGTTGCTACTGTAGTAAACTTTGCTGATTCATTCCAGTTGGGGAAGTTTTCATCTGATTATTCTTTTTAAAGAAATACAGAGGTTTAATAAGAAAAACCTTAAACTGAAAATTCAGTTTGCTTGGCAAATAATTAAATTTGAAGTCATCTGGAATAGACATGATACAAGTCTTGTTGTGTGGTCTTTCAAGTGGCAACATACTGGGCACATGAATGAAAATCTGATGCTACATTTGACTAATCAATGCATAGATAAAAGTATCATCCTTTTTGTTAGTGTAACATAACTTGTTAAAAGCAAGTATCACATTTGATCCCAGGTTGGATTTCTTTTTAAAATTATGAAGATATTAACCTATACCAGTGGGAAATCTTAGTCTCTAGTACTGCCACAGAAGCCAGATTGGTTTACTCTGTATGGGTGAAATGCAACTGAAACAAGTACATTTTTACTTTCTTATAATTCTCTCTCTTTTCCTTCTTTCCATTTCATTGCTATTACACTTCTGTATTCTAATGCTTTGCAGCTTTTATTTCTCCTTCCTAACCATTCATTTTTTTATACCCACTATGGAGTAAACCACTGTATAATTGACAAGTTTGACAACTTGTGATCTATCAACATATAGATGTAGATAATGGGGCACACAATTTACCTGGTCCTTCAAAAAGCCACTCATCTCCAGCTGTCCTCTTCTCACCAGTCTCATCCTCAAAATCTAGAACAGCACGCAGACGAAGTGCTGAGTTAGGAGCGACAACTTTCAGAGGAGTCACAACCTGGAAAGCATCAATGTTGATCATATTAGATTCAACTTTCCAAAAGGTGCAAGTGCCAATTATGCATTCTTTGATCCCAAATGAATTTAATAATTGCGATTCAGTAAAAAAGCTACTTTTTCCTTTTTAAAATCTTTGATCATACTCTGATGCACAATGCAGGAGTCTGATGATGCATAACAGTGTTAAAAAATTCTCTAATTCAAAAGAGATAGTCCTGACCAATACCTATCCATTTAAAAAATCTATTATAAGACCCAGGTTCTAAAGGGCAGATCAAATACTCTGAATAAGAGAAAATACATCCTTACTCCCTCAATTGTTTAGGGGCTTAATCAAGGGTGGAATTCTGACCCCCTCACTCAAGTTGTTATTCATTGGAAACAAATCAGTGGAGGGAGAATAAAGACTGTGCCAAACCTTACAAAATATAAATCTCAAAAACTCATTCCTACTCAGTTTAATGCAAATTATAGTTATTTTAAATCAAATCTTTTTATTTCCCTAAATACTGGTTTGAGTTGAAATAAAAGGTTAATTTCAATGATATTACTGCTTACAAAATGTTTCTTGGTTTGGTACAAAAAATATCCTCATACAAATGTGACTCTTCCCAGCTTAGTAACCTCCCTGAAAGAGAATTTTTTAAAATTCTGACCCCGTCCTCTTTTTCTCCAAAATCAGCTTGGTTTTAATTCTGATACATGTATTGCTCATGACAGAACTTACATATCAAGATTAAACTCACTAACCTGTCTCAAAGGACTAAAATTCCCCTGGGAACTCAATCTGACCTCCTTCGCTATTTTAAATGACCTCTCCTATGGACACTCAGACACTCTTATTATGTAATGAGCTACCCCATGATTCTAACCTTAATTCTGATCCAAATCTAACAATCTGAAGGCCTCTGTGGGTAAAGGGGGCAAAGGACCTCAGACCAGTAACACTGACCCTAAGATTACATATAATTCCAACACTTAAACTCAGACTCAACTCACAATTCCTACATCTAATCGATAAATGAATTGACATTATCCTATCAGAGATCAGAAAATACAGAGCTGAGAATGAATCTGAATGTGAGAAGTGTTTGTAACCTTGGGGCCTGCATGGTCTTAGGATCTGGGAGTAGGGATTAGGGATATCCTCTGGGAAGAGAGGAACTGCACAGCAGGTAAATCACATAGAGATTTTGGATCCTAGTTGGTCATTTTGAGTACTGCTCCCTGCTGGGAAGAAAGTCAAAGGTCCTGAGTTTGTTGGGTCTCCTAAACTATAGGTGGGAAAAGATGAGAGGGATAAATAGCTTTGGACGCCAGATTACATGTTTAAGGACAAATTCTGTCTAGGAGGCATAATGTATCTTTTTATGTGTTTGAGAACTTCCATTAGTTAATGGAGAATGGATCCTGGACAAGTCAAATCTCTTTCTTACAAGAATAGGGGATAGAGTGAGTGGTGGTGGTGGTGGGAGGAATCGAAATGTTACCCTTTTTTTTACCTGTAAAGGTCTTCACCATTTGGAAAGAATATCTGATCCAAAGAAATCTTTGACCTGGAGGTCAGGCATGATGATCCAGTGTGGGTTGGGAGTACCTGGTACCCGAGTCATCTGGGGTAAGTGAATGGGTTGGTAGTGGGTACCAGTGCTAATATTTGTGCTTGCTCTTTATATGGACTTCTTTGTGTCAACAAGTTTTTAATTAATATCTCCTAGTTAGGGCAGTCTGCTTTCCTGGTCCAGGGTTGGCAGGTGGAGAGAGATGATATTTGACCCATTGTTTACCTGTTTAAGGACTTCCCCTGGGTAGAGGGGGAATGGGTCCTGAGCAAGTCTGATTTCCTGGTCAGCATGAAGAAGCTTGACCTGTCCTGTGCTATCAATGACCACAATGCCATCCTTGTCCCGCATGGTTGGATTCTCAATGACACAGTAGTGTCGTGGTGGTACTGTGATCATCTTCTCTGGCCCAAATACCACCCTAGTGGGGGAAAGAAAATGGGTAGATACAATATGGCAATATTTCTTCAGCCACAGCTTTAAAAAATTAAAATGACTTTTAGGAAAAAGCTCAAAATTTCAGCAAGCTGTATGGAAACTATGCATTCAATTTTATCTTCCTGTCAGTTACATATACAAGATACATGTACAGCTGACTGGTGAATAAAAATACCACACATCAGCTAAACAAGAGGCCCCAGTGGGCCTGGCATTGCTCACCTGGCTGACATCTGCCTAATAGCGCAATGCAAGTGCAACTAGCCAAGAAATTTTGTCCAGTGCTATCGACTGCATGTTATGAAAATAATTGTTTCAAGTTTTCCCTATATTTTGTATCTTTATCCATTTTTGATGGCACATCAGAAATCAGAATCATTTGTTTAATATTGAAACACCTTTATGCCAGGATGCTTTCTGTCAAAGTTGGTCAAATTCTATTGAGTGAGATTTTTGTTATAAAGTTTCCTATAACCATATCTGATGGAGGATCAGCATTGTTTGTGTAAATTTGAAATGCCTTCAAAGTAGGATGCTTTCTGTCAAATTTTTTTCAATTCTGTTTAGCTGTTTTTGAGAAGTTGTTAAAAGGTTTTTGTATTTTTAGTAATGGTGGCCATATTTGGTCATGTTAATTAGAAAGTGAATCAGTTTTTTTCCACCACTGCCTGCAAAGCAGCTTCTGCAGGGATCATCTAGTTTTTAATTATATGACCTTTGGCCCCTCCCAGAGATGCCATTGGGAGAGACCAAAAAATCATACCCCTCTTACAGATGGTCACCACATGGGCAACTTACGTGCCAAGTCTGATGGATTTCCACCCAGTTGTTTAGGACAAGATGTAGTTACAGACGGCACCTAGGTATCACAATATCCCCTAACTAAAGCATATGGATAATGAGGTCAGAAATGTTTCCAGTGAAAATACGAACATCTTATGACAATATCCATTAATAATAACACATTCCAAACAAAAACTTAGATTGTACTAAATCAGTCGGACAGCATCAGGTTGATCCCTCAGATAATGGTTGTGGCACACAGAGCTATTTTAGTGCTCATGAAAAGGCCTACAAATCGCTTGAAAGTTCTCCACGTGAGATATTTCAGAAATCATCATTTGTCCTCAAAACTAGCTGAAAACCTGACTTATTCCTAAGTCATGGCATACAAACTACAAAATTTAGGTACATCATGCAGAGTTGATGTTGCAGGAACTTTAGGATGCATATTTTACAAAGCTGGGCTCTGGCTACTATCATACAGTTTAGTTGAGTTAAGTTTTCTAAAATGCAGAGAGCAAAAACACAAGTATGGAACAGATGTAACTTGACCTCATTACTATTTTCAGAATTGAGATAAGCCATCAAAAGTCAACTTTAAGTTCTGTATGAATTTTATGATTTTTTTTCTTCTTCTGTAAAACCAGTCAAAATTTACTGGGATGAATTGACTGACTGGTAAAGCTGGAATTGTGATTGAATCAGACTTTGCTTTCTGCACAGAATTATAAAAGCCTCATGCTCAAATCCAATGTATATTTTCACAAAAATAAGAACATGCTCAATAATCAAGCTAAATCTACATACAGCCAATCAAAACTCACCTTTCATTGTCCTGCCGAATGAAGGTCCGTGGACCGATCTCTAGCCTGGTAACATTCTTATTCTGGTCCAAAACATGGAGATAAAAGTAAGGGGGAATCCTGAACAGGGAGGATTCATCACTGCCTTTCTTCAAGGATGTCATCTTCTTGGTTTATATATCTGGAAAAACACAACAGATTACTTTCTTACAAAAAAAACATCATTTCTAACAGTGAGTTCCATATCACTATGTGTAATTTAGATTGATCTTTTAAACATGTAGACATTAAGTACTGATATATCACAAATTAATCTAGGTTGAGTGAAATCATTATATAAATTAATCATTGGAATTCATCATGGTTTTGATTCAGCTGTACTACACCAAAACAGACCTTTTCCTGCTTGTGTAAACATGTCCACTTTCCACCTTAGGGAGATTTTGCCAAAGGGGATTTACTGACAGAGAATCTGCAAACTTGCTTTTTTCTTCTCTTCCTCATGATTATATCAGTAATCACTTTCATCCAGTCCACTTGCATGTGTATACATGTATGGTGTACTTTTCTTATCATTTTTTTTTCTCTGGTGGCTACATAGATCTACTGCACTCAAGAAAGAGGTATAATAATAATAATAATAAAAATAATAATAATAATAATAATAATAATAACGACACTATATAGATTATGTGGGACTAGTATGACATTATTTATGTTTTCATTGATAAATATATTATTACAAACTACATGGGCACAAAGTTGTTGCTGAAAACAAAGTAATAAACTTTCATAACTTAGTATCTTTTATGGGGGTGGGGGAGAAAGGAATCTTCCCTATATATTTGGGTTGATTTAGCATTAAATCTATTAACCCATGGGCTGTTAGATTTGTGCCAGAAAAAAACCACTTATAAACACTGACACAAACAGGTCTGGTTTTTCTTTAGTAACCTATAAAATAAACATGGAAAAGATTGTATTACCAGGTAATCTATTTCAGTACAAAGTAAGCAACCTCCCAATTTTCACAGGCATGGATCTGACTGGTGAAGTAGCTGAATCCTCAATACTGTACTGTCTGCCAGTTTTCATACCCTCTAATTTGTGTACATCATCCATTCATGAAAAATAACAATTTATATTGTTTTCCTTGTAATTATTAATAAGAGATCCCACATAAAACACATAATCCAGACTCTAAAAAGACAAAAACAAATCTGCATTTACATTGCAAAGCTCTTAAAAATTAGTGCATCTCCAACAATCACCAAACTTAAATACACTGCTGAACAAGTGTGAACAGTGAAAACACCCAAGATGATCACCCCGTAAACTTTCACAATTTGGAAAAATTGTGACGAGGTGCAGTGGCTTCATGCAGACTCATGCACAAGCAAAAAAGTAAAAGTACACAGATACTGTATACAACTTGCAAGATATCCACTGCTACAACAGTTAAAACTAAAATTAAATGTACATTATAACAATAATAAGGTTGGGTACAATTTAGAATGGATCAAATGCAGACTGTACTAAAATACAGGCAGTGTATCTCATTCATGTCGTTGCTACCTGCTGGCCTCGGTGAAAGGTCGTTGGTACCAAAGCCATAAAAAGGTAAGAGTTCCGACATGCTCAGCACAGAAAGAAGAATGCTTGCTATTCCTGCAAGTACACTACCAAAATCTGATGCTGGACCCCAAGTGAGTGGAGCAGTTTGTGCTGGTAAATGGCTCAGGTGCTACAGAACCCAAGAAAAGCACGCACAGATCATCAGGGACTTCAGCAGGTATACAGATTCATGCAAAGCTGCCAAGGAGCTGGCAGAAAAAGTTTTAGTCAAGCCTCTGCCACAGTCAGTGTGGCCAAAGAATGAAATGGATGGAAGCTCACACCCACAGCCATGCAGAGGGCATTCAGTGGGCATGCATCATGTTTATGCATGGTGGGCTCTGGAACAGCCCCTGTGGCTAAAACATGTCAAAAATGGTAAGCCTTGATATGACAGCCTGTTACCCAGGAAGCTTCCTAGGAATGGGAGAGTGCACCCCATGCTTTGAGTGGTTGGGTCACCCATGTAGTGCAATGACCCGGGTGGCAGTCAACAGTCAAGAGGCCACTTCCTGAGAACATCCTCACAGAATTTGCGCAGCTGCAATCCTAGGCCTTCATGCCTTACTGCCACCCAGTAATTCCCACCTGGTTCAGCTGCCATTTCAGCAAGCCCAGAGAAAACAAGGCTGCACACAACAACAGAAGTTTGGTCCCCATTGCTTTGCTGCAGTTTATGGTTAAGGTGGGTGTGCTCATGCACCTTGAGGTGGCTGATGCCTTCACTCCTATAAGAAGCAAAAGAAAGGTTTGGCTGCCGGATGACAAGGAAACAGGATGTATTATTATCAGCAAGTTTACAGCTGGCAGCGCCAATGGCTGCAAGTGCATGACATGCAGGCTCGTTACTGACCCAAGGGAGCTGGACTTTCTCATGTGCACCTGCTACGAGACCAACTCGATAGTTGGTTATGATAAACACCTCTTGGGCACGTCATCATGTATTATTATGACTGGCAGTTGCAGTACATGCACTGGGTGTCCATGTTAAGATATGTGGGTATGTTAAGATATGTGGGTATTAGCCTTAGGGTTAGCATGTTGAAAAGGTTCCCCACCAAGGCAGCGCGGGTCAGAACTGATTAAATTTACATCAGGCCAATGCCTGTCTGGAAGACGTCAAAGCCTATTACACAGAGGAGCCTTTATGACCCAACTGTCACCCTCAGCTGCATGGTCCACTGCATCAACAGCCAAAAAAACATCTGCAGCTGGGGGGGGGGGGGGAGGGGGGCAGTGGCAGGTCAAGGAGGAGAAGCTCCTGGCCCTTAATGACAGTGCTACCTACATGACATCTACATGCCCAAGCCCGAGTATCAAACCAGCCAGCCTGAAGTGCTTGACTTGAAAGCCCCCAGTGCCAACAATCCACCAGCAATGCATCACCTTTCCTACCTTAGCAGTGGCGGAGGCTCAGGCAAGACCACACACACGATTGCCCTCTTCCATGGCCGAAATCCGCTAGTCCTCATTCCTACACATTGGCTTGCAAAAGAGATGCAAGCCCGAGATGTCCATGCACAAACCTATCATAGTTTCTTCCACTGGAGCAGTCAAAATGAGTGGACGCCAGAATGCATGGGGCAGAAATTCATTCCACGTGTCATCATCTGTGATGAAAAATCTGCAGTCACCCACGCATTCTCGAGATCTATTTAGGGTCGCTGGACCTGCAGGGCATGCAGGTCATCTGCTGTGGCTAACATTGCCAGCCCCCTGTCCATCGCCAAAGAGCTGCCATGTGGCTGCATGCAACCACCATATGCGAGGGCTACTACAAAAAGGTAGAAAAAGACAACCATGCCAAGGACAAGTCTCTTAAAAATCTAAAAAAAAGCCGGATGCGTCTCAACAGTGACAGTGACCAGGGTGAGGAGATGCAAAAGGCCCTTCCTGCCTGCCATGGCTGGAACTACTTTGAGGAACAGTTTAATCCTACTGACATGCTCACTGCCACCCACATAGTAGTCCGGGACAGGGACAAAACACTCTTATTCGAGCACCATGAAAAACACTTTGCAGACACACCAGTTCCACTCATGTATCACCCAAAGGGCAGCTGTCACCAAAATATCAGAGTTGCAATTCCTGGGATGGACGAGCTGCAGGTTATTGTGCAGAATAAAGTCATGAACATGACCAGTGCAGCTGCCGAGCAGGCCATAAAGTGCCCGGACTGGTGCCTTGACTATGCCATCACTGTGCACAGTTCCCAGGGGAATATCACTGCAGCTGCTGATCAAGCCATAAAGGGCCCAGACTGGTGCCTTGGCTATGCCATCACTGTGCACAGTTACCAGGGGAATATCATTGAATACAAGAATTATGGTGTGATTATCTGTGTATTTTGGCTATAGTACACTGATGAAATCAACCAATGATGCTGTCCCAGAAGTGAAATCTGTGACCCATGGCACATTACTTTCTTTACAGTCTAACCTCTCCAAAAAAGGACAGATAACCTATGACAAAAATTCAACTGTAAGTTTGTCTGTGAAGATACTTTTGATTAACATGTGTTTTATTTAAATCTGGACAAACTGGAAAGTTCAGTACTGAAAAACAAATGGAGAGAATATATAGGGAAAATAATTGTGTACTGAGTCCACTTGTGTGCTATTTTAAAATTTGCATTACATGCTATTTAGTATCTTTCTGGATGATATCCTGTATCAAAAAGTATCATACACATTCAGTTCTTATTCAAGAAGTGTCAAAATTAAAAATTCTCATGGAAATGCTGGAGAAATTATGTTTGGGGGGGGGATGAGTAAAACTAATCTTAATTATGCAATACTTACCCGTCGCTATTGCACAGATTTTACTTTTAGTGTTAAAAAACCTCGTCCATTCAAGGTGAATACATCCTCCCACAGAGTGAAGAATTGTCATCAAGACATGGTCCACTCATGCACTCAACACGCCCATGCGCAAAACGGTCATCTTTTTCATAGATGATGATTACACCAGGACATCAGAGTGGGATGGGAGGAGGGCATTCGGCAATAGCGATGGATGAGTCTTGCATAATTAAAATTAATTTTAGCCCTCCCCAAAACACTACATTTTCATAGCAGCAATAACCCCGTTGCTATTGCGCAGCTGAATTTGTCAGTTAGGTGGGTAGGCTGATGTTGTTAAAGTGATCAAAAACAGAAAAAAATGGAATGTACTCAGCATTTGAGGGAGAGATTAATGTTTACAGAATGTTGGTGTCCCTTTGGGCCACATATTGCGCCATAACTATGGTCCCAGAGAAAAAATGCCTGTCCTTTGTTGTGCTAATGAGCGGAGGTAGAAGGCGGAGAAGGTAGTATGCAATTGCCAAAATCCTGCCTTCATGACGTCGTCCAAGGAAGAATGATAAAGATAGGCCCATAAGGCAGTGAAGGCTCAGACCTCATGGGCTTTTAGTTTCATAAAAGAAAGGTCTCTATCGGTAAGGGACAGATAAGCACTTTTGATTGCAGTGACAATCCATCATGTGATAGTGGAAGCCAAAATATCATTGGAGCCCTTAAGAGGAAGGAAAAGACATTTCCTACCCTACCTTTTCCCAGACAGTGCATGAATCGCTGAAGTCCTGATAGGAAGCCTCACTCAATGCTTCATAGGGGGAGACCATAAAACACAAGACAGATTTCATCTGGGCATAAGAGAGCAGGAGACAGGTCTCTGCAGCTCAAAATACTTAAGAGATCAAATCAACTTCCCGCCATAACCGACATCCAGTCAGCTACTCAACTTGTGATAGTAACGTGACTCAGTGGATAACTGCATAAGTAACACTGTTTAGAATTATATACTGCATTAAAAAGTTTCAGAGGTGACTCTTTCATACCTGTGACAGAACCAGGATTTCAAACCAGTAGATTTACAAATTTTGATCAGGAGATTGGCTTCTAAAAAGGGAGATTTTTTATCGGCATAAATTTTACGTGTTTTAAGGGAATTGAAAACAAAACAAGTTCAATTTGTCACAAAATATGTATTCTCTTCATATTATAATACAACACACAATTTTGCACATGATTCTGATTCAGAATCTGATGGAAAATGTTACAAGCAAAGATTTTTTTTATAAAATCCACAGGCATTTTTAGTTTCCTTCAGAAGATCATTGTCTGTTGACCACTGGTGACATTCACTGTGATTGTTAACCTTCACACTTAGCAGGCTCTCAATAGTCTTCTGGTCCAGACTTCCCCTTGAATCACTCTGGATTTTCCGAAGAATAGAGAATGTCCTCTCTGTGTCAGCATTGGCAGGGGTAAGATCTTGATGCCTTTCTGTGCACAGATATTTGCCAAATGGCACACACAACCGACATCAAACACTTTGGGGTTGACATTCTTGACTCTGGACAGAACAACAGAACACTGTTGTGCTTCCCAATCATCACATTGCAGTTGTCACTGGAAAACCCAATACAGTTTGCCCAGGGGATGTCTCTGTCTCTGAAAGTAAAATATCATAATCATTGTAAATTATCACACCCTCATATTCCTCAGTAACTTAGTTCTTTGCTCTCCATGTTTTGCAATGATGTAAGTTGACAAATGTTGTGAAATATTAAAAATAATAAACATTTTTGGAAATAATTATACTGAATTATTGCTTCTGAAAAATATTTCATTTGTGTAAAATCTGAATGGCTGTGACATATTAAATTATTTTCTTTAAATATAAAATTATTTTAAAAAATGAAAATTTTAAAAAATTACATAAAAATCTGGTTGAGGGATCTGAAGATCATTTCACTTGTGCCTATGTTGCATGTTGGAATACCAAGGAATCTGGTTGAAATACGCTGAACTGTTTGATCATACACACGGACTAGAACATTCAACATTTTATCATCCCCTTGATCATTTGATTCATCAATCATGATACTGAACTTCTGATTCCTACACATATTTTCAACTCTTCTGTCCCAGTGGGGGGCTAGGGCCTGAGTGACAATATGTGTTGTCTTTGTACGCTGGCATGAAAAATTTTGTGCAATTTCAGAGTCAGGAAACATGACTTTAACCAGTTTAGTAAAATGATCTGCTATGAGGAATGGTAAATTGTGCTCTGCCACAAAATTTGCAAACAAAGTCTCTGCAAGTGTCACTTTATCCACTTTTGATCCAGTCTCAAATAATGCCTTCAATGTGGGTGTGTTTGTTACAGAAGAATCGTTGCTCCTATGTGATGGTGTCTGTATATGCCTGGTGATATCATTTCTTCCTCCATATGCTATCTTAAAATCCAATTTGCACGAAAGACACAATGCAAAGTCAGGACCTTTGCTACTAGCCTGCACACACTTAAATTCTGGTATCCAAGCGTTGTTAAACTTGCTGTAGTATTTCTTAGCTGGTGGCTTCTTAGCATTGGGAGAAAGCGGACGTTTCGGCATTTCGACATGAATTGAAAAAAAAAAATACAAGCTGCCTTAAATATTCATTTTAAACCATCGTGAACAATACAAGAACAATTAAAAGACATCGAATCAAAATACTTACTCAAGTGTTTCTGCCAAGATCATTTTTGGTTGGTCTCCGTTTTATCTTCCTTCCACGACAGATCGGCCGAGTTTTAGTCAAAGACTTATGGTCATCAAGGATTACCTTTGATCCTTTTATTACTTATAACACCTCAAACAACATCCCGCATTTGGCCTTAAACTCTCCAAATTACAACAATAAGGTAATCAATTAGCCGCTTCTGTGTCAACATGCTAACAATTGTAATCCCACTACTCAACCACGCATCGTCGCACCAGTCATATCGTAGGTCTATTATTTCCGGCTCCCAGTAGACTGGTTCTGGCTGGTTTATCTAATGTGTTGATAGAACGCGTAAAAAAAACGGATTTAAAAAAAAAAAAAAAATTTCTGTGAAATTTTCAAAACCGGTAGATTTAGACTACTAAACGGTATGTGCGGTAGACGGTCTTTAAAACGGTATTTTTGGCCTACCGCCGGTAGAATCACAGGTATGCTCTTTGTTACTATCATTTGTGTATATTTATAAGCAAAACATACTTTTACCATATATTTTATAATTAAATCACCAGCCTCTACTTTTTTTTCTTATTATATCAAAGTAGAGAAAATTCTGCAATTATCAATGCCGTAATGATAAAATATGCCTGATTCTATTTATAAACAAGCGATTCTTTCATTTTTGTGAGTGTATGAAAGCTCATCATCAATCCTTTATCTTAAGACCTGATGCCATATTGGCACTGACAGCTGGGAGCAGTCATCAGTTGTAATTTACTGAGGGTTGGCAATCATCTACACTCTTTTGGATATTATATTATCAGCACTTGTATTATTTTTACTTCCATATGTTAACAGTATGAATGTATTATTTATCATTTATTTTTGTTACTTTTATTTCAAAGTAATTTATAAATCATAACTTGTTATATTCAGGTTTTGTTCATTGTCTTCCTACATCATTTTAAAAAATAATAAAGATGTTGATAATACACCATGTTAATAACAAATAATGACTGCTCCCGTAAACAGATTATTTGCAGCTGAAGTTTTATATTCTTTGTTTAAAAAAATATAAACAACAATCATAACATGATATACTGAAGAACAATGCAAGAATAATTGTTTTTCCCCCATTTTAGCATATGTGTATCGATGATACCCCCCGAGTCCTCTATTCTTCATGGGATATAATCAACACCCATGTGACGACGGATACCTTTCAAGTGATTTCAAAATAGTGGGCATCATCGGGTCCAGTCAAGTGCACATAACATTTGCACAGCTTTAAAAAAACAATAAATCACAAAGAAAATGAAAAATATCATCACAATACAGCTAGATACTACTTTACTTACATTATCAAATCTGTTCAGAGGCAGGAAATCCCAATATATGTATTGTGGGCACAGGAATTAGGTTACAACTTCTCATGAGTGGTCTACAAAAAAAAATAGGACCATCAATTCTGCAGCATTCAGCAATGCCTGTTCTTCTGTTGCTTTGCGAAGCTAAATTTGAACACAATTTTTATAAAATGTATTATATATCCTTCAGGGTGTCAATAAATGCCCTATGTCAATAATAAACAAAGTTGCTGTATTAGTCTTTTCCATCTGATGGCAAATAAGCAATTTTACTTTAACAATAAATTTGTCTCATATATTTTAACTGAATCTGGATATTTAACTTATTTGACCTTTTTAGTTTTCTTAATTTGTAGATAGCGGTAAGAATGATAATAAACTGAAAATAAAACCTTTCTCCTGTAACTTCATGTCTGATTATTTGCATTTCTAGAGAAGTGAGTTACGAAGAATGCAAAACAGTTTTGAAATTCCAAAACAGTACATTCAAGAGACTGATGCACTGCATACTCACATTGTCAATTAACTTTTTTTTTTAAATTTATAACCTAAATCTAAAACTTATGGCTTACAAGTAAGCAATTTGCTTATAATACCATCATGATTTTTCCCAATTTGATTCTTTAAGCTCTTGAGAAGTAATCTCTCCCAAAACCAAAATCTAGTATACAGATAAGAAAAGCATTAGGAATGCTAAATTATTTTTTTTTATCTGATTGTTCTTATAAACATGCGTTTTCTATGTGCTATTGATATTACTCTGCAATATATTTTTGTCACGGTTCATATGTACTACTGTGTAAAAGACAAAAGTAGATTACAGTATAGATTCACTTAAAACAAGTCAAAACAAGTGACATAATACACTGACTTTCTGATAAGGGACTGTCTGGTTGTAAGCATACCAAGAAGAGTATGAGGGAATATATCACTGGCGTTCGATATGCATATTGCTTTACTAAAATAACTACTGTTTAAAATGAAATGAGAGGTACTGTATCACTATCAATGGAGTATACTCCAATGCCGTATTATTGCGGGCGCTATATTATCACAGCAAACAAGATTTCCTGAGGAATTTTGAACATGCGACATCTAGCGATTGTTTACCTATGTAAAGTTGTAGCCAGGAAGTGCGCAATTCTGTCAGAGTAATATTTCCTCAGAAATTTACACATTTATGGTACCGAAGTCTTGATTGAAACGACATGAACCTCACCTTTTTGTAAAATGCATGCAATTCCATTGACCCCATGTACAAAACTCATATCACACTTATTTGATATACATCAGTCCTGATTATGAATAACCCTTAATGTGTCGCCTGCAAGCTAATGGTTGCAGGTCATATACAGGTGATGACGTACATGGCCTAACAAGGCTGCACATGGAATTTCATTCTATGGTAGTCAATAAGGACCAAAACTGACAAAAATTAACTTATGATCCTATATAAATATGAAAGCATTAATAGTAAAACTTTTTTCTCAGTTTTATTTCAGTACTATTACTACTACTACTAATAATAACAATAGATTTATTTATATTTAGATATTTTGATATTATATATATATATATATATATATATATATATATATATATATATATATATATATATATATATATATATATATATGCCAGTTACCATTACAAACTTATTTTCTTTACGTCTTTTAGAATCCACATCTGAAGAAAGCAAGGCGACAGTACAGTTCTACAAATTTATAGAGTGCATTTAATGCAACCCTTGCAGGCATGTCGGTGTATCATGCAGCTAGTCAGTTCGGTGTGCCAGAGACCATCCTTAGAGATTGGACAAGAGGAAATATATCCCTCGATGCCAACCCAGGTCTAGAGAGAATTTTTAGTGAGAATGAAGAGCCTCAATTGGTAAATCATCTAAAGTACATGGCTGCAGAGATCAGTTATGGCTACACCAAAGCAACTGTGCAGTACCTTGCAGCAGACTATGCAGTTTCTTCTGGAAAGAAAGATCAGAATGAGAGACCTTTCAGCAATTGCTGGTTTTATGGGTTTATGTGTAGGTGGCAGATTTAAAGCTTGCCAAGCCCCAGAAACTGTCTATGCTGTGAGCAAAATGTGCTTCATGGGAGGTATTAAATCGCTATTTTAAGGAACTGTCAAACATCCTTACAGTCAACAATTTAGGAGAAAGGCCAGAGAGAATATTTAATATTGATGAAACTGTAATCAACACGCATTCCCCTCCTCCAAGAGTTCTTTGTGGCAAAGATACTCAGGCACAAGCAGTAGCATCATCAAGATCACAGAATGTAACCATCATTGGGTGTGGCAATGCAATTGGAAACCACATCCTGCCATACTTTGTATCCCCTGGAAAGAAGTGGAATGATATACTTTTAGAAGGTGTTGGTGAGATGTCAGATAGTGGTTAGTCCAACTCAACCATATTTCAGAATTACATCACCAAACATTTTGCCAAGCATAGTGGAATTGCTGATGGAAATAACTCACAGCCCACCCTCATACTATACAATGGACATAAGTCACATATATCTTTAACACTTGTTGACTGGGCAAAGAAAAATAGTGTAATTCATTTTGTCTTGCCACCCGATACAAGCCATGTCACCCAGCCTCTGGATGTTAGTATTTTTTCACCCTTCAAATCCATGTACAACAGAATGTCAGCTGTACTTGCAGAAGAACCCTGGCCAACAAGTAACAAAGTATTATATTGCAAAACATACCTGCAAAAACTACTTGAAGGCAACGCCTCAAGAAAATTTAACTTCTGCTTTTGGAAAAGCTGGAATTTATCCATTTTCAACAAGACAATTTTGTATTCACTCACAGGTAGCACCATCAACCATTTACCATGTGGAAAACAATGCCAGTAAAGAAAAAGAAAATATTCTGGAAACCTCTCAACCAATAACTCAAAATTACCCTAAAAATGTTATGAAAGCCAAAACACCAGAGAAAGATGAAGATCTAAGTGATTTCTTGAAGAAGAGAACCATAATGAATGTTGTCCAAATGCACAGAAAAAATTTGTTCCACCTTTCCTTGCTGGTAATCTAGCAAAGAAGAAGAATGTCATCATCATGCAACAATCTTCAGTTTCTAAAAGTGAAAAAAATGTACACAATTTAACAAAAAAGTCAGCAGGTGTGACTTCTACAAGTGTTAAAAACTCATCCTCGTCATCTGAAATCTTTACATGCAGATTTATAAAAAGTCTGAAAACACCTACTTTTCCAAAGAAGTCTTTTAGTGCAACATCTAAAATTTTGAAGAAATCACATTGGATTAGAATCCCATCTACTATTCAAGCAGGTCCCTCTGCATATTATGTAGACGATTCTGATGAGAAGAATTTCAAGGACAGTCAAGACAGCTAACCTATGTCTGAGGATAAATCTTCAAACTGCTATGCATACCACAAACATCAGCCACTTGCATGTAGGGGTTGTGTTAATCTTGTGATTGTGAAATGGGCACAATGTGACAATTGCCAACACTGGACACACCTTTCATTTTGTTGTGCAACATCAGTTGTGAGGCAACATAGCTCATTTCTTTGCTCACATTGCATTTAATACATTTTTTGGAAATTTTTTACTGTTTGTTAAAAATGGATTTCAACTTGACTGACATTGCTGTGTACCATTTAATCATTCAGGGCTGAGCAAATCCCATAGCCTGATGTCCCGGACTATTCATTTTCGAGTAAAATTTTCCAAGTCACTAGTCCAGGACAAGTGTTTTCCCTTTTTTTTTTTTAAAGTTGTGCAAGTGCTTATTTTCATGCCATAATCACTTTATCTACCTTTATCTGGCTGTGCATGCCCTCTGGGCATGCTGAATGCTTGATTCTACCCATCTCCATGTATTTACTTACATCCTGTATCAGACCTACCGGTGGTCATTGATAAGTGTTGCATGTGCCCATGTTCTATTACCGCTTGACTGCATATTGGGCTAAGCAATATATAAGATACCTTGACCATGGAAAACTGAAAAACTTGGATTCAACAAAATGTATAATATCAACCTATGTTTTTGAAAAATTAAATTTTTAAAGAAACAAATATGTTGTACATTATTTCGTTTGTTATTTCTATGGACTAAAGTGCATACATTTCATCAAATCTTGACAAGTGATTTAAATCTTGGGGCAAGTAAAAAGGTAGGTGGGACAAGTGAAGTTTCTGAAACCACTTGTCCTGGACAAATGGATAAAAACAAAATTTGCTCAGCCCTGTCATTGGATCCTTTTTTTTATATAGGAAATATTCAGCCAGTGCAAGCATGGAAATTCCTTCTTATAGGCAAGTTGAAATTTATGTTTATTATGATGTGTGCATGCTACCATAACTAAGTTGGGCAAATACTGCAATAATATATCATCAACCATCCTAACTTCATCCTCATCCTTGATTCGTGCGCCATGTTTCTCGTGACCTCACGTGCTTGTTTTGAGATCCTGAAGTCATCAACTGGGTCACTATCACTCATTGACAATGACAGATTGTGCTGATTAAGAAATATTCAATGAAATTAAATTTATATAGTACGTCCTACAATTCAAATTGAAAAAACACAATGAAAATGGACAATTTTACTAATGCCATTTTTGCCTAAAGTTTGTGGCCCAGGTGTGAGGGCTGCTGTTCACATGTTGGTTTACTTTACCTTTTGATTAGCAGGAAACCCACGACAGAGATTTCTCAGACAGCAAAGGCAATGTAAAAACTTTGTTTCTATAACATGCACTTCTTATATCATATGTTAGAAAAAATAAATCTAATGGAAAAGTATACAGTATGAAATTCTTTATTGGATTATCATAATGTTGAAATAATACATCTTTGTTGTGACATAGCCTGAAGAAAAAAAAAATCTTTAAAAAGTTCACCATATCTTTAAATATGATAATTTTATCAAAATATCTTGAAAAACAAAAAAAAATAAAAAATACATCATATTTTTTTAACATTTTTTTATTCATTTGGCATCATTTTTTGTAAGTGTTTTATTGCAGTCAATATGCTTTTGAAAGTAATGAAATATATTACAAATGCAAATAATGAAAATACAGAGACACTATAAATGAGCTATTTTCACACTTTAGCCTAATTGTCACATTCCACTCTTACGTCATGTGGACTTTATTTCAAGGGCACGAACCATGGACGAACTTCCGGAAATAGACACATTTTGACACGCTTGGAAAAATGGATGCTCGCAAAGGATTTGGAGAATTTATAAACACTTTTCAACAATTAATAAATTAAGTAGATATAGTTGAACATTTTCATGGTGATATTAATAGTTTCTCACAATATTATAATGCAAATGTTAAAATTCACGTTAAGGGCACGAACCATGGCAGGTCGAGGATACTGTAGAGTCAGCCACCATCTGCAGTTTTATTTACATGTATGCGCTTTGATTAACAGAGATTTCTTATATAAACATATGGAGTCAAAGTCGTAGAAACTTTACAATTTGTAACCATGTAGCAATAACAAAACGGTTTTAATATGTACCGATAACAACATTAAGTACCACGATAATACAGCGTTCCGGGCTACATTTTTGAAAAGGGTTAAAGCAAGTCCTTAAGGGCTATTGGTAATGCGAATAGGCTTAACAGGGTGAGTGGGTGTGGTATAGCCATATATCACTTACAGTACACAATAAGTGAAAAGTTATAAAATATTAACTTAAAAAACTGTAATTTGAATGTGCACGTACAATCTGTTTTGCGGAAAAGATATTTATAAGACCTAAATAAGGCACTTTGATATTGCATTTTATGCGCAATAGATCACGGCATCGAGATAGTATTGAGCAATTGCATTGTAATTATTGTGTTGCATGAAGACAAAGCAAGATGCAATGAGTGTTACATTTTTCATATACACTGAGCCTTGCGTACAATGCATGTGGCAAATGTTACGATGCCATGTAATGGGGGCTGCCATATTGGTGTTCTACCAGTTAACTCGGTCCCATGACTGACAGTCATATTTTACGCGTACCTGCAACCCGATGGTTATCAAACTTTTCATATTGAAAGTTCAGTTGTGGACAGTACTGTTAATAGCGAAGAAAATTCCTAAACATTCCTGAAATAAATACTATGAAATGACTCATTTGTGTGTTTACATTATACTTCTTTTCCCCTCTTCTTTCACCACATGCGGTTCAGTAAATATTACTCCACTGAAGTTTATATCTTCACATATTATCAGTCCTTCATTCTTAATACCCATCTAAAGACAATGAAAAGTCTTGACATTAGCTGATTCTCCTAAATAAACGTTATAATGTATAAATGGGATATATATTGAATTTGCTTGTAAGTATGAGAACTATTGTAGTTGTTGTACGTGTTTCTGCTAGTGTGTGAGAAGGCACTCACCTAAAGCCAGTATATAGTTCAAATTATGAAAAAGACAAATTTTAACAAAATTACAAACTGGTCAGGCAAGATATATGAGCAGTTGCATGCTTTAGAAAAAGGTACTCGTTCAATTCTGTTGGTTGTTACGATTGTCAATAATCGTGAATTTTAAAGTAAGTATATAGCACAACATGCTTATTGATGGTGAATATGACATGTATACATATTTATATCCATGTGCTTTTCTACAGTGGATTCTACGGTGTGTCGAATTAGCCACTTGTAAATATAGAAAGACATGTGAACGGAGAATATGAAAATATTCCAGACTGTTCATTTTGGGGATCATCATAATGTTTGGGGATGACAATAGTGTCATTAATGTTAGTACCAAAATACATGTACAATTGTGTCATTGTCTTCATCATAAAAAAAAGCTGCTTATGGCTAGTGCAGACCTCCCGAATTTTTTTTTTAGGAACTACTGTCAAGGTTGTTCAGGACTGACGAAACTCCATTTTATTTGCAAACAGTATGTGCAGAAAAACATCTCATGTTCAATTTCTGCAAGTTTAAACAAAATCCACTTCTGATTGCCACTTAATGGATTATTCACAAGTGTTAGTGACATTTCTTTTTCACTGCATACAGACTCCATATTTGCTGTACACTGCATCAAAATGTGGACAAAAAGGTATGGAATTGTTTTTATAATAAGTTATTCTTTCACACATTCACTGCTAAATGTTACAGGATACTTAACTGAAAGAAATGGGTCATCACTATTACTATAATTGTTAGCCATTCCTTCACAATCAGAGTACCATCCCCAACCCACCTGTACTGTATTATTCATTACCATTGTCCTTAAGTGCGTCAAAACCGAAGGCTCCAAGACAGATCTTATAAATGATTTGTTGTTGGGGGGGGGGGGAGGGATTTTTTTTGCTGCATAATAAATAATTAAGTTTTGCGGTATCTTCAGTCGGAAAGCAGACCTCTATCCTATTTTCACCGGAACTTTTGACGTTTGGTCGAACGACAAGCAGACGACTTCCAAGAGCTCACACAATTTTATTCGGAATACTTCGTATCAATTCCTTCACTTCAAAAATGCCATTCGAAACTATCTCGGCTATTTCTGCGAGAGAAAATTATGATCCGTATGATTGACGTCAAAGTTGCGAATGTTCCAAATTTGAAATGAACAGTTTAGCTTTGAATTATGGGTAAAGAAGGTACGATATTGTCGGGAGTGGACGTTTGGTATGAACCAAACAGTGTTGAAACAAAACAGTTTCTTCGCGAAATTTTCGAAGTGTCTACTTTCAATATAATTAGACGTTTTTCAAGACGTATAGCATCCCGCTTATTTTTACATCTAGGGCCATCAATGCATTAAGGGACAGACCTTTCATTTTCCGTTTGTGGAGGGGGCTTAGTAATTTTTTCCCCACCAAACTACTTTTTCTTTTTTCATCAAAAGATAATTTTTTCAGCTAAAATGGTGAATAGAATAAGGCATTTTTCTACAAATCAGAACAAGGGTATTGTTTTCGTGCTTTTTGGATGCCGTTGATTGTAAAACAAACGAAACAAAACAAAAATTCCAGGTGCTACTACCCCACCACCCAAAATGAAATGTTTGGTTCCTAAGTGGATTCACAAACATCATCTAATTATGGGCAAGACCAGGCGCACACGTCCTTAGATGATACCTGACTAACCCAGTACCTACCACGGTTTGAGCTGTCTAAACTCCCTTGAGATAACAAACCCTTGTGCCTGGCACCGCCCTTAGTTGACTAACCCCGTACTTGGCACATTCTTCGTAGACTAATCCCGTAAGTGCCACAGTCCTGGTCAACTAAGCAATATGCATGAAAACAAACAACCCCACAAACAACAAAGCAGGCAAACAAACACACGGGCTCGTTGTTCTTTACAACCACTATCTACTCATTTTAGCATCTGGGTGAACTTACACACACACACAAAATGTAAAGAATCAGATACACTGACGCTTAGTTGGAAATTAAACATGTAGAGACATGCACTTTCCTAACATGTAGTATTGCCGACAGTAAGAGAAAATTATATTTTCATTCTTTCAAAAGGAATTTTGTTATTTTAGATAATTTTCGGGTTTTTTTTTTTTTAAAGTGCGTTTTCGATTTAACGAAAACAGTTTCGTTATTTCAAACATGAATTTTTGAAAATAGCGAAAAAAACTTTTCGAAATAATGAAAATACTTTGGTTATTTCGAAAAGATTTTGGTTATATTGAAAAGATTTTGGTTATTTCGAAAAGAATTTTGTTATTTTGAAAAATATATTTTTCGTTATAATGAGAATCTTTTGGGTTTTTGGAAAACATACTTTTAGAAATTATAAAAGATCTTCGTTTATTTCGAAAATACGCCCAGTGGAGTTCTACAGACAATAAGAAAAAACTAATTTCGTTATCTTTTCTATAGAACGAAAAGATCTTCAGTATTTCAAAACGATCTTTTCGAAATAACGAAACAATTTTCGAAATAACGAAAAGATCTTTTTTCGATTTAACGAAAATCTGTCCGTTATGTTGACAAGTATGTTTTTTTTCTATAACGAAAATTCTGTTCTTAATTTAAAGATCTTTTATATGCATGAGGAATTTACAAAGGATTTTAAAGTCCTTGAACTCTATCGTCGGAAATTTCACTCTGATATTCGTGAAGTTGCGCATTTCTTTGACTGCAGAAGTTGGCAAGCATGGAAAACGACATGGTTATGAACTCATGCATTCGTCTGCGTATATATACTAACTCTGGTCCCAATTTTTTTTTTTTTTTTTTTTTTTTTTTTATGGCATGTTGACTTTTATGACAAATTAAAACCGTACGGAATATGTATAAATGGAGTAATTAATGGATTCTCGAGGCAGATCATGTGGATGCAAGCGTATTCCACCTATATTTATTCCAAGGCAGGGGCGAGTTACTTTAAGGAGGCTGTCGAATCAAAAACGGGTTGTCCTTCTCGGATCCCCTCTGATTTTAAGTAATGAAAATGGACACATCAAACAGATGAAAAGATTTTTCAGACATGACCACGGAAATGAATTTGGCATAAATTGTTATATTTACGGCTCAGGCAACCATCTTAATCAGCGTATAGAAGTGTGGTGGGACTTTTGGGAAAAAAATAACATGCGTAATTCTGGATAAACCGCTTTCAATTTCTGTAGGAAACATTAACTTTATCTGGGACATTCTTGATGAAAGTCTCTTACAGTTTTGTTACTTGGCTACCATACAAGTAGGTTCTTTTACACATTTTTGAAAAGAAAGTGATAATGGAAATGGATAAGACATGTTACCAAACATGGTGTAATTTTAATATGAAACGCCGAAAATGCTATTTACTTTTGTCTCTAAATCTGTGTGTGTGTGTGTGTGTGTGTGTGTGAGAGAGAGAGAGAGAGAGAGAGAGAGAGAGAGAGAGAGAGAGAGAGAGAGAGAGAGAGAGAGAAAATAAATACTAGTAAATGTTGTAAGGTTTGTGCTATAGCTGATTTTATTTTAGACATATGCTCAGAGGGTAATCGGATAATTGTGGCAATAAAATATATAAATTTCATATTTTTGGTATATATTTTGTTTTAAAATGTGTTTCAAATTTAGTGTAAGTAAGATTAGTAGCAGTTAGACAATGCGGTCAGAAAAGTAGCATTCAAGAAAAAAAGGAAAAGGGTGACGCAACCTCAAGTAAAATTAACTTGCAGGGTATTCAACCGAAATCAAAATTTCTTTATTGTTTTATTTTATTACTTTTAATTTCCTACATTTGTTTTTCTCTTTAATGTTTAAAGTTTGAAGTGTATACCAAATAAACTCGGTATGAGAAATAGGAACAAAAATAGACTTTTCGTTTATTATACAAGATGCTAAATATAAATTGAAGTTAAGGAATTAAATAAATAAATAAATAAAAAAGAAATTGAAGATAAACAGTAAAAGTTCCTTTTCTTCCCTCACTCCATCGCCACAAACATAGTCTTTAGTGCCAATAATTTCATTTAAATCTGGGGAAAAACAAATAAAACGAGGGGCAATAGAACGGACAGACAGCCGGATGAACACACAGGCACTGGATATTTTTACTTCTAAATTGTCGCTAAAAATTAATAATACTCCTGTACAACTGACGAATCCCCCAAAACTGGGATATACAAGCCCACTCGTTAGCATAGCAATTTCTTTAACATGAATGATATTATTTTGATATTTTTACCAGTTAATACAAGTATCGTTTTCAGTTTCTTGTAAAATTTTAACGAAATTGTGGCGACATTTTTTTTATAACGATTGTAATAGTTACATGTTATGTAGTAAAACTTCTTGTCTTGTTTGCCATTAGTTAATCAAAGCTTTTCTAATCAAGCGTAACTGCGCACAATTGTAAACATGGCCCGTTCTGCGGTCTTTGCAAAATGCTAAATAAACAGCAACTTTTTAACAAGACGGCAAAATTGGGAAGTAAATTTGTTTTTACATAATTTTGCCTCGAGCATTGACCCTTGGCTTTGTTTGATGTCAGGAGGTCAACTGTGACGTCACTAGGCATTATCAAACTTTACACAAAACACCTGGCCACCAACAATCAATATTTTCACAAAAACTCTATGCTACCTACCCGTCACAATATTCCTAGGCCACCAAACCTAACAATTTTCACAAAAACATTATACCTCTACCCTCCTATCCGTCAAAAGTTTCACAAAACACTAGACCACCAGTTTTCATATTTCTTGTTAAAAACTTCAATAATCTATTATTCAAAATTACAACTTAGTTTGAAGCCATTCAAAAGTGTGCGGTGCGAGTGTAGATTATGTAATGCTTGCTTTTATCACCTGTCATCCACATCTTCCAATAATTTAGACCAAACAAAGCCACTAATTACAAAACACAACATCTGCAAGACGTTCACAGAAACAGCAAGACCCAACATCCGCAAGACGGCACAGATAACTAACATCTGCAAGACAACTTATATAGTTACGCTTAAATGAATAAACTTAGAAATTAGAACTTATTCTGTTGAAATCCGCGAGATTCTGAAGAATATCAATCTATCCCCAGTAACAGAGTCAGTAATTTCAAACAATAACAAAATTATTTTTAAAAATATGTAAATAGGACGTACCGTCAAACGTTATTACTATAAATCAATATAACTCAGGACCTACAGTCAGTCTACACTCAGTGCATATAGTCGTGTTAAAAGTTTTAGATAAATAAATAATGGACTTTAGATTTAAAAGAACTAACAAGCACTGCACCTTATTTTTGCTCTGCAATTCAGTTTAATGCTCCAGTTGATTAAGACGTAGCAAATGAATTTAAGGAAATAACAATATACTACACAGAAAATAAATAGTTTACATCAAACATGTTTGATAAATACACTTTAAAATGTGACAATGACGAGTCAATGAACAAATACTGAGCACAGTGTAAAATGAAATTTTGGCAAAATAAGTTAAACTGGAAATTTTGGATGGCAACATCAGGATGCGAAATATATTATTGGCATTTATCGGATAAAGTATACCTGAGTTAGTAAAATCAATATATATGTTTCACACATACTTTCAGATAAGAAACTGTTATATGAATTCTTAATACCATTACCTGATGATCAACCTTATAATCCAACAAAGAACAGCATAAATCTAAGACAATTTAACATAATTTGTAATAACTTTAATATTCCTCCGAATCATGATTGAGATATATTAACGAGAAGAAAAAAAATATCTTGCTGATAATGATCCTGATAAACATAAAACTCTAAATCAAGGATTTGCAAAACATATACCAGCTAATGTGCTAAGTGCTTACAAACTTAAATATAAGTACAGAGCTGGAAAGAAATTCATTATTTGCTGCAAAACATAAGCAAAGCGTAACCGATGAAAAAATATGAGGGACTTATTTCTTTCTTTAAGATAGCAATGGACTAACAGACAAATGAATATTTATGTCAAATCAAAGTATTAGGTCGTATGTGATATGTATTTTAGGTGCTCAAATACGAAATAAACAAATATTACACAGTCTGTTTCTATTATTTAAAACACTGCAAAAAAGATTGCTGAAACATTAATTTTAGGTGGACAAAGCCATGATTCAGATGAAAACATTACAATAAGATTGCAACAATATATTTCAGATTTAAAAGTTAGACAAGACTGTGCAATTGGTGATAATGGTATATTGTTATTACCCAGTGATATGGTAATAAAATAGGTAGCATAGTAGGCTATAATAACAATTTACAAAAGTCATCAAATAAATGTAATCTAGGAATAAATATTACTATTAATACCGACGTTGTAAAGAATAGCAGCTAAAAACAGTCTGTAGCAATTGTCAAAATATAGATTACGAAGAAACAGGAGTAAAACAACGAAACATTAGTCATAATCATGTAGCCAAGAAAATCATAACTAGAGTTACAACAATAAAACCTACAGTTAAATGCGCATTCCCAAAGAAAGTACGTACAATCGCACCTACAATAAATACACCTATAACCACAGCTAATATACATCAATATCTAAAAGATATAGATCATGAAACAAATAAACAAGCATTTACTATTATACTTATGCTTGTAGGAAATAAATTAACTGTATAGTTGGTAAATTACTTAACTTTCTCGGGGCCCTTTTTCCTTTTTATTCTTTTTGTTACTAAAAATTAAGCGTGTAGGGCAATTGCAAAGAACAAGCTTATTAATGCAAGAATTAAGAAAATGGTATTTTCACCCAATAAAGAAATAACTTTTCCATTTGATGTAAAAAGCAGCTTATTACACTGCCAATGATACCAGGCAATGCTGCTGCTGCCTTTATAGCCAACTGAAACAAATAGTTTGCAATATGTTTGATCTTTTAAATTCATAAATGAAGGAATCTTTGGAACTAGCGCCTCCACAGCCTCCGCCACTAGCACTTGTACTACCTCTTCCTACTGTTAAACGTTCTACAAAATTTCCTATTGTTAGACTAAGAGTTGCTACAATCAAACCAATAGCTGCAAGAACAGTTGAAATTGTTACACCTTTATCTTTAAACAGTTGCTTTAGCCTTTCCCCTAATTGTAAACGTTTTTTAACATTGAAATTTATTTTCTTGATATTTTCTCTAAAGTTTTTTTCTAAATCTGTTACATGTCTAACTACCTGAGATCTTTTGTTTTCAGTATTCTGCAAAGGTTATTGCAGTTTAGCTTTTTCAGTTGGATCTGTTTCTTTATTAATGTCTTTTTTTTTATCTCCGCTATTACTTTGTGATGCATTTCAACTTCTGATTTCATTGTTTCACTTTTAGTCAGTTAACTACACTACATTAACATAATCCTATATTTCTCTTTCTTTGTGCAGCAGCGTATATATTCTAGAACATGGTTCTTACTTGCTCTCACTGCCAATATTTTCAAAGTATCAGGCTATTAGAGTTTCTGCTTCTCTTACTTGATGGATAAATGTTTCATTTGTGTTAATTGCTTGCATTCTATTTCGTCAGGAACTCTTATCGGTTGTCTGATTGCATGAAGTTGTTCGTTTATCTCACCTGTTGTCTCTGATGGTTCATTTGTTTTAAATGTACTGTAGTCATTTTTATTTCCTCAGTAGCTTTAGATAGCTGTTCAGTAGGTTGTTGTTATAGATCATAATTTGGTTTATACCATATATTTCCTTCTATTGTCCAGACTAATGAATACAACACATTCCTTCCAACTCTTTGCGTAGCTATAGAGTTAGGTGCTAACAGTATATTTGGTTTAGTCTTCTTAGAAATTGTATCATATGTTTGACTATTTCTTTGTTGAGCACTGTTTTTCCCTAATAATTCAATGAAGTTTAATTACATTATATTGTGTTTCATCTATTTCGAAACTATATTGGATAAATTCTTTGCATTCATCTACTATTTGTGTATTTAATTGTTGACTGGCTTATTGAGGAGTTTAAAACCCTCAGTTGATAATTTTTTTATGAGAGGATTTTCAGTAACAGAACTTTCTTTTATTATTTCATCATCAATATATTCATTCAAGTCATCCTCATTGTAAAAGGGATTATCAAACTCTTGGCTAAAACCATCTTCTGCCATTTTTTTCTCACTATTTAAATGGATCTGAATCAATTTCAGTAAGAAGACGGAAAAGCCTTTTTACACGGCAATGCCTTCTTACATGATGATGAATACAAATAAAAATTAAACATTAGCGTAGCAGATGTTACAAGTAAGGAAATAACTGGAAAACATTTAACTGACAAGGAGCTAGATAAAATGAATTCTAAATAAATCAAGAAAACATACGAATTTATTGTAAATGCTAGATCAGCTAAAATACCAAAGTCATTGTGAGATGTACTAATACCATGAATAACATCTTTAATGATTAAATTTCCTCCAATTGATAATTTAAATGAATTAGATAGTTGAAACAATTATATACTTTACTGGGTTTGTATCGTTTAGGATAGGATTACCAATTTCAGCATTAAGTGCTAGCCTGAAAACTTTTAATTACATTAATTCAGAAAGAAAATCTGTGAGAGTGACGCGAAGCTAGCAAAGACAGAAATGAACAAGTTCGAGCAATAGAAAAACATGACGGTAGGGTCAACAGTCAGAACGGTTAGGCTAGGACTCTTCAAAAATAATGATGAAATTAAAGCACATAAAATAATTTTAAAGTACAAGATTTAAAATCTCGTCGATAATAAAGTTAATACTGTTAAATTCTCTGCTTTTCTAATGTGTCATTCTATTTATTTTCTGATGGCATCTTATAAATTTTGTATGTTTTCACTAGTTAACATATTTCCAAGGATTTACAAATTTTATAAAACGCAGCTTGCCCAGGGGAAGCTGACTGGAAAATTGAACTTGCCTTGGGACATTTGAGCTTGCCCCAAACATAATATCCCCAACATGAGTGAAAAAATAAGATAAAATAAAATGTGGGATATTTTAAGGAAGTCGCGTTATATTTATTTTAAATTTTGTTTTCTTTTTATCTTTGTTGGCAGCTTAAAACCATATGCCGATAATTAAAGTTATAAAGAAGTATAAATGAAATAATACATGTAGATAGATTTGAAGATAGATTTTGAATGCAGATATAATTAGAAGAGAAAAAAACAGACATGCACATGTTTATAAACAGAAAAATGGTCAAATAGAAAAGGATTTGGAAATAGCTAGATTTTTAAGTAAGAGAGAGAGAGAGAGAGAGAGAGAGATGTTTAGGTAAAAGACCTTGAATTGAAAAATGAAACAACCAAAAACAGATCTGTGTCAACTTAATTTTAATCATGTTGTAATATAAATAATTTTTCTTTATCTACTTTTCCACTTAAATTCAAATGATCATGCATATTTAAGTATCCATCCAGTAAAAAACAAGAAAGTAAAAATTAGTCCATCACTAAAATATTACATAAATATGAATGATTTCACCCTCTGCTTTTTTTCTGGAGTGTGTTGTGTGCATTCACGTCTGCCTCCGCTTACCTTACCACCTTAACAATTATCATTTAGTCATCTTGAAATCGGCGACATGCATCAAAATGTTTGACAACCCGACTTCTGAGAATGATTTATCCGTTTAATTGTTTGCCAAACAATAAGTATCTTGTGGGTGCTACAATTAGGTAACATCAATTACGCTTTGAACGAAATCCTCCTGGTGGTTAATCGTTAGAGACGAGTGCCTTTTATTTCCAAACACACCTGTCAAATACATCTCACGCGTTATATCATTAGCAATTAACACTCACCTTAAAATCGGCGACATGTATCAAAACAATCTTTTGACAAGCCGATTGTTTAGAGTCGGCAAGCTGACAAACTACCCAAAGCTAGCTTAGGACATGAAAGTCGGCGAATCCCGGATACAAATATTAAGACTAAAATGTAACTGACAAGTAAAATATAAATATTTATTCCTTATTTGTCAAAACTTACTTTAAATAGTAAATATTCACATTATCATATCTGCGCGAGAAAATGCGAGACTGACCTTGGCATTGACTACACGATGGAAATGACATACTATAGATCATGGATGAAAGAAACCGTGGACAGTTATGTAGAAGAAGAATGCGGTACATGTAAACACTAAACAAAGGTGATGATATACATACTTTGGCGAGATGGCAGGGCATAAAACTTGCAGAACATAAAGCATTACGAACTGAACACGACCCCTTGTCGGTAAAATAGCTCGCACCGAGCTAGTGTTTTATGTATTTTACCAAGACCATCGACGTTAAATAAAATTTCTTGCATCTCTCTCTCTCTCTCTCTCTCTCTCTCTCTCTCTCTCTCTCTCGATGTTTTGGGCCTGCCCATGGTCAAATCCCTTGCAAACTTGATCTTGCCCGAGCCGAATTTGACCTTGTACCGGGAGTCGGGCAAGTGGATTTGTAAATCCCTGATATATCGTGTGTTCGACCCGTGAAAGCACTTTTATGTTGTTCAGGATCAGGAAAGTAAAAAGAAGAACAAGGAATAAAATGAACAATTTTTAAAACTCCGATACCTTAATGTAAGTATACTTTTTCGTTAGCCTTTGTGAAAATTAACCATCTTCGATAACATTCAATTGATCGAACACAAAGCATCTTTAAAGTTGTTTCTGATTTCAGAACCTGTTCTCTTCGCTTACTATTTTGTTTTATAGACTATAAAATGGTATTTCTCGCCAGGTGAATTATGTTCGATAATGCCATTCTTGTACTACCTTTGTCTCATGTATTTTCAGAATATTTACTGTTTCGCCCCCTCTATCTTGTCGTGTACTCTTTCAGACAAGTTCGGTAATAACCGTTTTTGTTGAACTCATTTGTATCTTTAAGTTTGTCACATTTGAAACATGCCTATGTTCTTTTATTATTTTACTATCTATTATAATAAAGTTTGTACTACTAAACTTGTATTTATTTTTCAACGTTAATTTAACATATTTTTAACTTGATTAAAAATTTAGTTCAACCATGAACGGCAGTGCCTATTTACGTGAATAACTGTGTAGGAAAATTTTCATTTTGTTGGAAAATAAATAGATGGTGGCGAGAGTAAACCTGAAGAAAATTCTACGGCTAGTGAGAGAAGCATTAGCGACAAGAACAAGTCTCAATTTTTTCAGTCACCATAGAACGTAACTTCACAAAAGATAAAGATCCACGTAGAGTTTAACATGGAAAATAACTTGTAAAACGTCAATAAGAATTGTAAAAGCCAAAGCAGATCTTTTTTAATTAAAATAAAAAAAGATCAATAAGCGTATCAAAGAGTAAGACTAGAAAAGCGTACTTACATGACAGAATAACAAGAAAGCGGAGCAAAGACTAAGACTAACACTAATTTAAACAAAATGTATTACATAACAGGTGGTTGTATAATTGTTGTTTTAGGATTGTTAATGTATTTTTCAATACTACCAACTAATAATGATATACCAACTATTATACTTGATAACACCACAAAGCTTACTTAACATGACACTCTAAAAAGAACACGTTAAAAAAGCAGTTAAATAAATCCATTTTCATGTGTAGCGGGGCGAGTAGATCAAAGACTAAGACTAAGACTAACTGTACAAATCATGCAATTTACATTAATAAATGGCAAGAGAAACGAGCAACATAATTAACACCATTTACTATGCAACCTTAAACCCAATTCCTATAGTACGTTACCGTATTCGTTTACAGAGGATATTTAATATTTAAATAGATTCACCAAGTAACATGGGTATAGAAGAAGTCATAAAATTGGTTATACTGATTTCATTGTGTCAGTTTACAATTGATTATCTAATAGCACAAGAAATAATACCTGACAAAATAATTAAGATAATAAACAAATTTGCAAGCTGGGCAAAGACTAAGATTTATTTCATACATGTAAATGGGAAAGAGAACAGCAGTGTTTCTCAACAATTATATACAATATTACCACCTAGAGACAATGGTATTAAGCTTAGGTTCATGAAAATAAAAGAAATTAAGAATGATTTGGTTAAAGAGATGGAACATTACAGAGGTGTCACAAAAAAGTATAAAACAGCATATTATATTTTTTTAAAAACTTGGTAGAGCTTAGTATGGCAACTGTTTCCGGTGGAATGGGTGTTGCAGTTGCAGAGGAGCTGCAGGAATGGCAACATGATTCAAAATGCCTCTAGCATTTACCTGGTTTGATGCGACTTTGCTAGGGTTTTATGTAAACGCTTTTACAGGAAAGCTAGAATACAGTAAAGTTTTAAGACACGATGAGACAATACGTTGAACAGTATTGATGATGTCGTGAGTAAAGCAACAAGCGATAATTAAATAAGACATGAAGCATTTAAGATGATAGTTACCGAGTACAACATATACAAGGAGCAAAATAATGCAATCAAGATAAATGTTGGTAAGACAGAAAGTCAAAAAATTTAAGAGTTGAAAAAAAACGTTTTTTTTAGAGGAGTCAAGCGGGGCAAAGACTATAAACAAAGTATAAACGTATAAACAGATTTTAGAGAAACGTACATAATGTCATTACTTTAAATGAGGACGTCATGACTTTTAATTAGGTCTCTCAATCAGGATTCTTAGCCAGGACGTTTTAACGCTCGTTAATTACATGGAAACTAAACTGATAGTGGAAGGGCAGCCTAATAACAGAAATATATTTTTTCAAATCCAATTGATAACAGCCATGGAAAATTAAACATTTCATTACAAAGAATATGTTTTGTAGTTGGTCACGATCAGAAGAAGAAAAAAAAAAAAAAAAAAAAAAAAAACAACAACAAACAAATAGTATATTCTATTACATTAACGACAACAATAAAACCAAGACAATATCAAATGTACGTGGTTGCAAATAACGACAATGGAAAAAGCATAGATATTGAATGCCAGAAACAAATCTCTAATGTTTTGGTAACTCCGAGCAATAATTACACGGTGTACATAGCCAACAACAACTCTAAATTGCTAGGATTTGGATTTAATAACCATACATGTATACAGATAGCTACTGAATCAGATATAGTTTGTGGGTTTTTGAAGCCTGAAAATGTTCATATTTTTATTGATCAACTAAACCACACAAAGAATTACTACAACTGAAGCTCCGTACTCTTCGACGTCTTATATGTTAGACTCATTGCCCGCTAAAGCTCTATTTCACTGCGATTTCATTTCATATAATATTAATAGTCCATATAAACGATTGCAAAGAAACACTGTAATGAGATTAAATATCAGGATTAAAGAGTGTCACGGAATTGTGAGTATGGAAATGTCTGTGCAATATATATGAACGAAAATGTAGACGGGTTTCATTTCCACGTACAGTGTTACCCGGAGGTGTATTATTTTTTACCTTGGCGATTTAGAAATACTGATTCATGTTCACTCACTGATACACGCAGAAAGCACTGGCAATGTGGAACCCATTTTACCTAGATTTCTCTGGTCGTGGATATGACCAAGACCAAAGTACTTATAGCCCAAATTCTCTCTGTATCGTCATAATACAGACGAGTCTTGTTAGGAAATTGTTAACTTTACAGAAGCAATCTCCGGCTGTAGAGGTGTTACGGGGAGACGTCGAACTCTGGGGTTTTGTGTAACCCGGATACTGCGGTCGTTGGTTCGAAGTACGGTACTGGTTTCATCATCTTGAGGAGACAAAGGTTCTGGACCAACGGGCCTGCGGCATAACGAATTTCTCGAGGGGTCCTTCTCCAGGCTGTGAGGAGCGGACCATGCTAGGTCGCTCCTTCGTCATTTGACGGGAGCTGTGGAATCAGAAATATCTCGTAATCATCGACTGGATGCCACAAGATAAATACCATCATATATTCTATCGTTAACCTGAATTCAATGTCACTATATGTGTGAAAATCAATCAATGATTAAAACTTGAGCAGATCCGATAGAACACATATAATGCAGCTTGTAAAGGTTTTATACAAAAATGTGTTGGCGTCCAAATATGCCGGATACTAGAGGATACACGTCTGAAAGAAATATAAAGATGATAAAAAAAATTAACAGTTGTGAATCATAATATTTCAGAAATAGCTAAAATTTAATTTTAATGCATAGGATTTGTTTAAGTAGACACCTAGTACCCTGTCTAATGCTACATAAATATTGCAAACTGTAAGAGAAAAAAAAAATACCAGACGGCAAAGCCTACTTACAAAGTGATATTCAGCAATACTTTCAGCCAATTGAACAAAGGATACATTCAGAGATAAATATATTAGAAGCTGTCACGGAAAGAGTAAAGAAATCACTGGAAGGTAATAGTACTTTAAAATCAGAGTTAGATCAATTAAAAAAAGACCTAAATAACGATATACAACAAAATGATAAAGATTCAAAACACTTAGTTAATTATTTTAAGGGCGCTAAAGTGAAATTTTAAGAAATTATAACCGCTAATACCTTCCCACATTTGAAAAAGTAACGAGTTAACAGAAATAACGAAAATGATAGATGAAACAAAAACAAAATAAATATGAGTGAAAGTATGATTAGAACTACGAAAACGCCCTGCGATTTATCATTACTTGACTTAAGCGATAAAATAAAATATAAATATATATATATATATATATATATATATATATATATATATATATATATATATATATATATATATATATATATATATATAATGATTGTTTATTACGTTCTTGGATACAACGTTTCCTCTGTTATAACATCTGAGTTTAAATTCCCCGGCCAAATTTCTAAACTAATATGTATTCCAAAGGCTTGGTTATAACGTTCGTTAATACAACGTTTAATTGGTTATAACGTTTGAGTTGTGTGGTCCGCCTGCAAAAAATTAGCTCAATTATAACGTTTTTATCACCGGACGCGCCGAAGCCATATAAACAATGGCGGTCAGTGCTAAAAGAAATCGGATAGCCCGACGGGCTTGTCGAAAAAATATCTAATTTGCCTGAGAAAACTTCTATTGCGCCGATGAAATGCGGCATTTAATTTTCAAGTTGTTGAAAGACTAGTAGATTTATTAATGTGTATCCCCATATATGCCCCTTACCCTTACGAAGTTCGTGTACTTACCATACTTCTATGGAGAGCTGTAAACTTTGTGTATAAAGCGAAGCAAGTGACCTATGAATAGGGAGCATATTACCTGAGTTACCTATAATTAGTGCTCATTAGTCTTTAACATACATGTTATTCTACCGGCAGTATGACAAATATACCGTTTTTAAGTCCGTCTACCGCACATACCGTTTTATAATTGAAATCTATCGCTTTTGAAAATTAACAGATTGTCTGAACAACAATTTCTTTGAGCACAGGCGGTCGTTTAAAGAACAAAGGCGCCAGGTAATAAAGGCGCGATAATCATATCTCATTCATAATCAGTAAATAACAACTGCCTAACAAATGGAGCCAAGTAACAAAGGAATGATAGTCACACCTCATTCATACTCGGTACTTTAAAATAATGGGTTACTGGTTCAATGTAATTATAGCATTAAAGCAAGAAACGAAAATGAAAATGATTTTGTTTGTAGTTTTATGACTACATAATCAGATTAATATACATCAAATGACTACTGACAATTTCTTTGCATCCAAATAAATAAAGGACTAATTTATTAGTCATTAAGTCATTGAACAAAGCCGTTTTCATATAAAAGTGATGTATATGATTCACCGGCTGATACATGTACATATATGTTGATACTTTCAGAAGATGGTAAAACTTGCTGATTTACCATGATCTCTTCATGATAACATGTATTTATAGAAATGTATGTTGCTTTTTGAAATGTTATTACCATTACATACGAGTACTGACGGTAATCATACGAGTATATATTGTTTACTACATTTATGTCCAACGTCATCGACATGGACAAGCACATAAACATTTTGAAAAATAAGCGAATTTGGATATAACGTTGGCTCGGTTATAACTTTCTAAAATTCCAGTCCCCTCTGAAACGTTATAAACGACTTTCCAACAGTTGGTCAAAGTGAGTCCTGTAAAATAACAGACATTAAGTTGCAAGTGCTAGATGGCGCTTTATTCCAATAAGATTCATCTGAATTCGAATCCTGAGAATATCAAATTACACATTAATTATATAGATATGACAACAATCTGCATAATGTTAATTTTGAAGAAAAAAAAAATGAAATATATTTTTCTGCGACCCAATGAATTCGACCTAACGTTAGCTGAAGATATAGAGTGGTGTCTTACTGAAGATCTGTATGTTCGGCGAATTAACAATTTTGTCAGAAATTACACAACAAGGTGCTCAGCGTATAAAGGTGATGTATTCCAAGTAACAGATCACATGGTTTCGCTATGATAGCATCCGCCATATGTAAGCAAGGCCACTTCCGGTACAATTGTGGGTACAATCAGTTCACTTTGTTCATATATCATCGCAAAAACAACTTTGAAGAAAAATAAGAAATAAAAACTTTGTTTTCGTTAGTACTCTCTCTCTCTCTTAGGAGCGTAGCGACGACTGATTCAACAATTTTCCATAAAGTCTGGTTCTATATTATGAGCACTTAACCTGTCCAAAAAAGCTTCTATGTTCTCTTGATTGATCTATCGATCGACTTAAGCTTCAATACAATACTCTGTAAAGATCCGTTTGACGGACATCAACTACCGAGGACAAGGGAGAACACTGCTTAAGTGTTACAATGTAAAACTTGGAACCTGATATTTATGACAGGGACAGGTCAATGTCTTGCTTCCAGCTCAAGAATATCTCACATACTAGGCAGCCTATATATACACTGTTCAACAGATTAAAGTCTAATTGCTTCAGTCTAACTGTACTTCAACTGATGTCTTTATCTTGACTTAAATTAAATTCTCGCACAATGCAGTGGGTGCGTTTTCAAGAGCCGTTGACGTACATTTCGGTTGCTTTAAATGTGACGGTAGCCGAGGAATGCCGAAGTGGGTTAAAATGGGATAAGTTTCTTTAACGAAGCGAATCTATCTATTCGCTTTCGTCAACATTAGTGTGCATCTCTTGTTGATCAGCCACCTTGCATATTTAAATTTCTTTGGTTATCATAAAACAACTAATAGTGTAGTTGTGCTTCAATTGAAAGAATGAAATTAAAGAGGCAATATTGGAACAAATGTGGAATCAAATTAAATGAAAAAAGATCAAACTTAAAAAAACTCAAAGGTCAAGCATTTAACAGTGATTCTTATAGCAAACTAAAAAAAAAATTGTTCATGTATGCATTGTTGGAAAAAATACCAAATCATAAAAGAAACCAATGAAAATGATAACAAATCAGAAGAAGAAAATAATAATAATCTTAAGAAGAGTCGAGGACGTTTAAAAAGGCTCAAATATGACCTATACGAAATCATATAAGTAATTATGAAGGACACCAGAAAAGCTAATCCCCGCATCTTTCTCAGTGTCCCAGCAACGCTGCAGACCCATAGTTTTTTTTTGTTATTCCTGCCAATGTTTATATAGGTGTTAATAATTTGTAAAATATGATTCAATGGCATCATTCAGCACGATCTGTTGGGTTTTTGGCACTGACCCAAGAACACACACACACACACACACACACACACACACACACACACACACACACACACACACACACACACACACACAGACACACTGTTACGACTCTGGGGTCTAAGAAAAATGTAACAGAAAGAAAGTTAAACCAATAAATCAAGTAAAAATCAACAAGCAATTTATTTCTAGAAAATTAAAGTGCAAATTCAAAAGACACTTACAGTAAAGTGAATTAAAATCCAAATAATCCAATAATCCTAAGTGTCCTAATCACAAGTCCTAAATATAGAATGTTCCGAATGAATGACTGTATCCTTGAATATGTTGATGTGCCAATAGTCTTTAATGTCCTGATGTGTCAGTAGTCTTTAATGTGATGCTGTGCCAAAATGAAGTACTCCAGAATATTTTTGAATTAGTTCACATAAATCCCAAAAATTCATCAATTCAAAATCCAAAATCCAAAAGTCTATGAGCACTTTTATAATCTAATGAATATTTTAAATAATTCCTCTCTCCGAATTTGGAATGATTTTTCACAACTGTAAATGCTCATTAAAGACTGATGTTAAGGTCGAAACTAAAAAACTGTCCACTAAACATGGTATATATAAAGATAGGTCACATGACAGAATGTTCTAGAATATTATGGTGTATGTGACTTTTGACACATAACTCTAAAGGAAATTCTGGTTTTATCTGTAAACAAAATCAACTTTAGACCTCAAATTGAATCAACAACTTGTTTACCAAAACCGTCCTTGAACTCAAATACTAAGTAAACAACCTAATTCAAGGACAAGAGCTAAACATGTCAACATTATACTTAACATTAAGGTTTAAGCCAATATTATAGTCAAGAAACATTTATAATTTCCTAAAATATTTTAATATTATATAAACATCATATATAACACCTCCCCTCATAAAGTAAAAGAAAGATTTATGCTATACAGATTTCTTTTAAATATGCATCTAATACTATAATAACCAAAATTACATAGGAAGATGTTTTATGATACTGGACTTAATTACATAAAGCAATATAATATTTCTATGCAAGTGAGAGTGCATCTGCGATCACATTGTCTTTTCCCCTGATGTGTCTGATGTTAATGTTATATTCCTGCAATATTAAACTCCATCTCAAAAATCTCCGATTTTTATCTTCATTTTGTTGATGAAAGTAAGGGGATTGTGATCACTGTAGACAATAATTGGACAAAGAGCCGAGGTAACATACACTTCAAAATGCTGTAAAGCCAATATCAAAGCCAAACATTCCTTCTCAATGATGGTGCTTGTTTAGTTTCTTTAGAAAAATGACACACAGGATGATCCATACCATTTTTGTCTTCCTGAATCAATACTCCATCAACCCCTACATCACTTGCATCAACAGACAATTTAAATGATTTGCTGAAATTTGTTGCAGAAAGAACTGGTGCATTCTTAAGCATGGCCTTTAACTTGTCAAAAGATTCCTGACAATTGTCAGACCAAAGATATTTGGTTTTCTTACTCAACAAACTTGTCAAAGGTTCAGCAATTGTAGAAGAATTTGAACAACATTTCCTATAATATCAAGCGTGCCAGTCTATAGATGGGGGGCTGATGAATCAACTCAAAATTCTAAGAAGTGGGACAAACACTTTACATGACAGTGACTTATTTATTTATTTATTTATTTATTTTTTTTTAAAAATATTTTAAAAAGGAATAATGATTGCATGCGTTTTCCTTGAGGTGTTGTATTTAGAATGACGCAGTTTTATCACAATAGAGATACTTGAAATTGTACTATCATCTATTTGTACTACTAGTTATGGACTTGACTGAGAATGAGGTATTAACTAACAAATCCGCAGGGAAATGAAGGCTAACAAAAAGCTGCACATTGTTTTAGTGAATGTTGTCTCCCAGAGGTAATGAGTATAACATATTGAAGAAAATAGATATACGTTGGTCTGGGCAATGAATATACCACGTATTTCCACTTTTTAAAATTTTTACTTTCTCGATTCGTAATTTGGAGCACACTGATAGCGTTTTTAAATCACTTTTAACGGTGCACACTGACAACAAGAGTATACAACCAATGGAATAATAATTTCCCTGGCTTGATAAAAACCTACAGATTAAATCATATGTGTTTACTCTCCTTTCTGAAACAGTTCAATTAAGAATTAGATCTATGTGCTCAGTTGTCTCTTTGTTTTAGTTGATATACATAAAGTTTATCCAAATTGCCTTCCATTCCAACAGTGAGAAGAAATTCATCTCCGGATTGTTGGGGAATGCACAGGGATATTTAGAAATTCCGGATTCGAAGACCTGTAGAAAGCACTTTGGTGACAGCCGATTGATATTATGGAAACAAAATTCAGCTATGTACAAGTTGTCCTCTCTATCAATCACTATACCAGTCGGTCCGCGTAAATTAGGGGTAGTGTACTCGAAATACTCTACCCCATCAATACCGCGCCAATACACGGCATCATTGCCGAAACAGAAAATGTACACTCGAGTCTTAGATGAATTTAAAGTCAGATTGATATATGAAGACTCTTTCAGGTGTCTTGAGATTCGGTGGCAGGACTTCTGCTGGCCGTTTGTAGCGATGATTCCCCAATAATATGAAAAGTCACCTACGGGACCAGAGATCACCAACTCCTCATTACTGAGAGCAGTCAATCCACTGCATGCGTGTACAGTAGTAATGCATTTCGTTTTGTTCAATATTCTTACGCACAGAGAGAAACTGGATTTTCTTCTCATTAATAAAGGTGACTGCGACTTCATCATTTCTTAGTATGCAAAGACGCGATGGAGGTAAGGGTAATTTGACGTCTGAAACGAAACGTTAGGTGGAGTCGAACAAACATCATTTGTAGTTACTGACATCCATGAGAACAATTCTGCCGTCCGGTAAACACACAACTCCTTTGTAGGTAGGTTTCTGGTCAATGTTGGGAGCACGCACTTTGAATTCATGCATCTTGACAATATCCCTTGTTCTCAGTGATGTGCGTGAAGTCTTTCTTCGCCTTTCCTTCGTGAATGTGCATCGTCGGAAAGATTAGTTGTTGAGGTTGGTGCCACTGAATTGTTTATATCATCCTGACAAGATGTCTGTCATTAATATGCTGATTGTAGGCTGTTCTGGTCAGACAGGATATAGCACTATCTGTTGTTTGTTTTAATGGGAATCTAAATATTCACCTCACTTAATGTAATTGATATTAATATACAGTTCCTTTAAGATTCCCGCTCCCGTTCCATAATTATGGAAATGACATATTTGACCAAAGTACTATATTATTCCTAATGCAACCAATATTTTTTA
Organism: Margaritifera margaritifera; assembly: GCA_029931535.1. Classification (NCBI taxonomy): domain Eukaryota; kingdom Metazoa; phylum Mollusca; class Bivalvia; order Unionida; family Margaritiferidae; genus Margaritifera; species Margaritifera margaritifera. The sequence goes on along the minus strand of JAQPZY010001626.1, from coordinate 1,157,550 downwards.
TCTTATATGCCAGACATAGGCCCAATTAATGGCTTCACTGTTGGGTGTTAATCTGTATACTATATTACTATATTTACAAAACAAACAGCTCTGGTGAAATCTTCGTGAAAAGGATAATTTCTTCACTAAGGGAAAATAGTTTCATTTTTCATTTTTGAATTGTTTTACACAAGAAAAAAAAAAACTAAGTGAAAAGTGTGATTCCTTAGCGATGAGAGTGCTTTAACACGTAGATTGTTTCTGATTCTCGTGTACAGACCTTCAATTATGCCAAATATCGAGAATTTGTTTTGAATAATATCTGCAAAGGAGAGTGTTAAATACCTCCCAACCAAAGGAAATTGTTATGTTTCTCTTATGCATCAGCAGAACAGTACCACATCATTCCTGCGATGTTTCTATATAAGGGATGCCACTCTCCAATGATGAGTTTGCTGTTCCGAAGTTGGTTTGTGGAGCGTTCATTCCACATATTTGGCATTTATATAATACTTTAAGTCAGTATTTGGAATCTTCCATTCAGAAACGGGTGACTATAAGTGAGTTTTGGCTACTTTGTCGGCTGTTTAATTTCCCTTAATACCAATATGACTAGGCAGCCAAAGGAGGAAAGAGTTGTTAACAGTGTCTAAATAAATTGATCATAGAACCGTCTGACGTACATTTCTTATTCGAATTCCTGACGTTATCTTTTAATCTAAACAATCTCTTCTAGGATTTCATATAGCTCCACGGGCCAATGTTAAACCTGGATGAACAAAGAGGGTTGTTTGCAGCCATAGGTGTCAACGCCGCCGTAAAACTTGCTGTCTTGTCCTGGATTCGTAAAATGTCAACTGGCTCATAGCTCTTCGTAAGAACAGTTTTGGAGCTGTTTCTGTGCCCTGACAAAACTGTCGTGGATACCAGCGTTCAGTCTAAAGATATCATGGTCAAGTAATGTAGTAGTTCTTCTATTCAGCATCATTTTCAACGGAACTAGTAGGTAATGAGCAAGTTCTAGAAGGGAATAATTTTTATTTGTCTATCGAAGCATTCATTTAGTTGACTTGTTGAAGAGGTGGTTATCATTGACCCTCAGAGATACCTGGCGGAGAAATTTTTCACGAAAAGTCGGTACACACGCAAAGGTTGGTTAATATAATAAATGTTTGTATCGGAATACCAACCCACAGTATTATAAGTTGCAAGGCACAAACCAACAGCACAGGAACAATGACTTTCAAAGTGTTAGACTATTGTATGTCCAATCTATCTTCCTGCAGTATTCAGGGTTCTGTTGATAAAAAAATTTCCCCGTTGGACGCCTCAAAAAAAAAAAAAAAAAAAAAAGGACCCAAACGAATGAAAGTAAAGGACTATAATACAGAAAGAGCGGGATTTTATACTGCTTAGAAACACACGACACAGACTCTCTCTCTCTCTCTCTCTCTCTCTCTCTCTCTCTCTCTCTCGACCACCATGCACATATTGCATGAATTTGATTTACATAACAAAACAACTCACTTACATACACATTTTTTTCTAGTGAATTCAGTTAATTTCAGATTGAGTTTTCACACAGTATTGTCGTACCTTTTAAATGATAAAATTACCTTCTCCATAGTTGGCTAAATACAAGCGCAAGGGAGTTTTCAATTATAGTCAATGTATCTTGAAAAAGAAAACGAACACATTGGGTTTTCCCGTGATTTGTACCTTGCTGAGAGAATCAATTCAACTGATACCACTAGGACAACATTATAAGTGATCTTGAGATGAACCTATACAGCAAGCCGTTGTGAACAAAAAGGCCATTTTATAATATTAAACATCCATTGATAATATTAGAAAACTATTTTATAATATTAGGTACTGATTTTATAATATTAGATACTGATTTTATAATATTAGGTACTGATTTTATAATATTAGGTACTGATTTTATAATATTAGGTACTGATTTTATAATATTAGATACTGATTTTATAATATTAGGTACTGATTTTATAATATTAGATACTGATTTTATAATATTAGATACTGATTTTATAATATTAGATACTGATTTTATAATATTAGATACTGATTTTATAATATTAGATACTGATTTTATAATATTAGATACTGATTTTATAATATTAGATACTGATTTTATAATATTAGATACTGATTTTATAATATTAGATACTGATTTTATAATATTAGATACTGATTTTATAATATTAGGTACTGATTTTATAATATTAGGTACTGATTTTATAATATTAGATAATTAGATACTGATTTTATAATATTAGATACTGATTTTATAATATTAGATACTGATTTTATAATATTAGGTACTGATTTTATAATATTAGGTACTGATTTTATAATATTAGATACTGATTTTATAATATTAGGTACTGATTTTATAATATTAGATAATTAGATACTGATTTTATAATATTATATACTGATTTTATAATATTAGGTACTGATTGATAATAAAAGAAACGAGCATTAGAGAATGGTTTTTAATAATAGACAAAGATTGTCTATTATTTCCAAATCCGACCCATTTCAGACAATCATTTTCTATCATATGATATTGATATTATTATTATTAGGTAAATATTAAGAACTCTAGGCCAGTTAGTAAATTATTGAAATGACAATACTAATTAAAAATATAATAGAGGCTTAGTCCGTGTTTGTATAGCATAAATGTAAATTTAATGACTCACTACAAGACTAATAACAGTCATTGATATTTACCTACTCTTTTGCAGCCATATCTCACTATCTTGCTAGTTGAAATTTTCCTAATACAATAAATAGAGATGGTAAAATGCTACAATTGTGGTTTTGTACAATTCAGCAAACGAAATGAAACAAAGAAACATCATATACCAGCGTCATGTCGGCTCCAAAGTTTCACACTACTTCTCTAATTAATTATGAAGATAATTATATGAATCTGTCTGGGAGCTGAAGGAGAAACCACCGGTTGTCCACGGGAAGAGAGATCACTAGAGAGTCAAAATAAAAACACAAAATTCCAAGAGAGTGAACCATATGATAATCAAAATACCATCATGGAGTCTCTAGAGAGAAATTTAATGGATTAGACTCAACAACAAGAAATGGATGACGAATCCCTACCCCTAAAACAAGAGTCTGATTTAGATAGAGAAAGTCAGGGATCTGCTACTTCAAGATTTGCTGGACTTAATGTTGATAGTAATGAAAAGAAAAGAGAAACAATTAGGAAAACATTTCTAGATAATTGTTCAAAAGAAAGACGGATAAATAATGACGTAAATTTAGTTTGTTCTTCTTGAAAAAAACAATGTTTCCAAACATTATAATTTTGAAACAGGGTCTTTCCAAGCGATCAAATGAATTGTATCTTTAATAACAGTAAGAAAGGTAAAGTGGTTTTTAATCGAACAAAATTTGTAACAAAAGGAAAATTTAATTAGTTAAATATTTAGAGGAAAATGGATTCAGATATGCTCTCGGTTATTGCCATGACCTCGTGCAGTTTTGGAAAGACGTGAAGACCTGCCCAAATTTATTAAAAGTAAGCGTTCCTGGTTTGTTTATTAGAATTAATTTGAAGACTATAAACAGAATCCGCGAAGAATTAGGATGGTGAGTTCTATGTTTTTTATCGTCAGGTATTCTGTTGTAATATTATGCAATTTGAGTAAATTGTTTAGTTGCATCCTGTGACTGAGGTACCCATATTGGTTAGATACATTCTAGCTATGAAATTGTTAAATAGATCATAATTTTAATTTTAAAGTAATAAACTTTAATCTGAATTGCAGAATGATTTTCACAAAATTAATTACTTTACTCATTTTTCTTATTATTTATCAGTGTACTGATAACAAATATACCTTTATTCTCCAGACTGAAGGTGCGGCAGGATATAGCGATAATGATGGCCGTCTGTTCTTCCGTCCGTAGATGATTCTGAGGCCTATATAGTTAAGGTCAAGATCACTGGAACCGACATTAATTTTTTTTTATTTGTGTGTGTGTGCGTGTGTGTGTGTGTGTGTGTGGGGGGGGGGCATTTCGATCGTAAGTAAAGTTTCGGGAACCCATTTTTATAAATTGCATTGCAATTCAGAAAGGGCGGCTCTCTATTGAACCTTTGACCGATAGATCAAATATCAGGGTCACGACGTGAAATTGCAAGCGTATTTTAATTTAACATTTGTATTGGCTACGGTCGTTGGGGGTGAGGGTGGGGGTGGAAGGTATTTTTGCATTCTCCTGATGGCTATTTCTCTCTTTCCCTCTAACACATATGCAAGATATGTAATTATATATTGACATAATTTCAGTTAAATTAAACAAAATGAATATTCGGATGATTGATATGCTAATACCAAAACAAATAAGAAAATAGCTACAACCCCCTTTTATGTTTTCAAACTGAAAAAGACTTAACATGTATGAATAGACAGAATTTAAACAGAATCAAATCGAAAAGACTTCGAAATTCATTCCGTAAATGTATAAATGAGTAAAGATATTACGTCGCCAACAATAAAATGACATTGAACCATATTTTAAAAAGACTATTATTCATAAAGTTCGAAAAATTGGTTCTGTGACAACAATCAGACTTCATGAAGAGACCCTACTCGACATGAAGAAGAACTTGGGTACATACATTTTTACCAGAAAACCAGACCTGTTAATATCACGAACAGAGGCAAAATGGATAATGTACTTTAACCTTCATTCGACAATTTACATGCCTCATTTTGACAGGAAATAAGCGAGAGTACGAGACGGATGTTTGTCGGGATAGACTATTTAACATGGCACATATAGAGGTACCAACCGCTATTTAACATGGCACATATATAGGTACCAACCGCTCAGAGAAAACTCAAATATAGATTTGCCTGAATGGATTAAGAACAAAATTGCTTGTATCAATGTAAAAGTAAAGATGCTAGATGGTTCTTTTATGATGTGGAATCTGTGAAATCTGTGTACACCATGTGATCATGTAGATAGACCATCAAAATGCAGTTTATAGATATTGTTATTGATTTAATACATGTCATTGATTTAATACATGTCAATGATTTAATACATGCTATTGATTTAATACACATCCTGTAAAAATAGATGACGTTGGAAAATGCCCGACGAGGATTCAATTGTAAAAAAAAATAAAAAACTATCAACATCAATTAGACGTTCCGTATGTTATATGTTGTGACTTTGAAAGTTTCAGTGTACCACATGCCCAAACTTGTAATCAACAATCTGACATAGCTTGGACATTATACACAGCCAAGCACATTCCATCATCAGGGTCCTGTATTTACGATAAAGTATTACACTAAGGATACGAAGCAATAGTTTAGAGAGGAACGTGTTGTTTTAAAGAATTTTATGATGCGTTGAGCAAATTCCCAAAACTAGTGTATGCAAAAGTAAGGACCAAACAACCTATGGTGTTCACGGACGAGGATATAAAGCATTTTGTTTCAATATCAGCGAGAAACAATAACAAATCAAAATGGTGCATGACCATGACCACTTAATGGGCAAGTATAGACGTCCAGCACATACAGAATGCAATTTAAACTTTAAATATTCCATACAATTATTTATTCATAATTTGTAAGATTTGGCAGTCGCCTGTTCATCAAGACGCATGTGAATACTTATCAAGATGAAGAGATGAAAATCATATCGATCAAAGATGAAGCATATATTTCATTTAACAAGGATTTTATAGTTGATAGGTTCATGAAAGAAGGAATAGATACAGCATTTAAAAGGACAATCGGGTTTTTAGACAGCTTTTGACTCATGAATCAGTCAATAGAACAGCTCGGTAAAAATTTATGTGATGAAAAAGTTACAGAAACACTTAAGCAGTGTATAAATATGCAGTCTAAATAATTGAGGAAAGACTACACTATACAGCTATACTTCCCAAATTAAAGTTATATGCAAGTTTGAATGATTTAAACATAAGAAACGATGAATACCAGTATGTACAGGATTTCATGGAACACTTTTAACCTGGAAACACTTGAAGATCTAAATAACTATTACGTAAAAAGTATGATACATTGATGTTATGTGAGATTTGTGAGGAATTTAGGAATGTCTGTCTGAAAAATTACAAACAATGCTTTGTGTACAGTTGGTTTTGCACCATTGTAATCATATGATGCATTATTAAAACTGTCAGTTGTAGAACTTAAATTGTTGAGAGACTAAGACAATTTCTTGATGAGTGAGAGTGGAATACGAGGTGGAATTAGCAGGGTACCGCATAGATATGCCAAAGCAAACCCCGAATACTACTGGGACAAAGACCGACATATAAAGTCAAATGGTGAGTAAGAAAGGTCATGGTAATGGTCAAGTTCATACATTATGTTTATATAAATTTCCAGCATATGTGGCTGGACCATGAGCCAATACAGGCCGGTAACAAAAACTTTGGCTGTGCAACGGAAGGGTAAATTAGATGGATAGAATAAAATCTGTTTGAAATATCAGACGTCTATGACGCTGGATGCATTTTAGAAGTGGATATGGAGATTCCATTGCATTTACATTATTATTTTAAAGACTATCCAGTAGATCCAGACAAACCAATTCCATATGAAAATGATTTATCTCCCTTGCAAAAGAAGTCGATAAATGATTACAATGGTGCAAAACCAACTGTACCAAAACTATTACTATACATTCAAAACAAAGAGAAATATATATATATACATATATATATATATATATATATATATATATATATATATATATATATATATATATATATATAACAGAAAGAAAGTAAAACCAACAATGTATGTAAAACAATTTATTTCTCTGTAAATAAAAATGAAAATTCAAAAGACATTTGTGAATTAATTTCCAAATAATCCTAAATGTCCTAAACACAAGTCAGAAAATATATAATGTTCTGAATGAATGAATGTTCCGAGTGAATAAATGTTCAGAATGAATTAATGTTCCCAATGAATGGGTAGTCTTGAATGTCCTGATGTACCACAGCAATTGAATGTCATGATGTACCACAACAATAGTCTTGAATGTCATGATGTGCCAAAACGATACAATCTAGAATATCTTTGAGAATGCCCACAGATATCCAAAAGTCATATTTAAATCCAAAGGTCAATGTAAGCAATTTATGGTAATTCCAATGAATGTTCAAATAAATAATTCCTTTCGAATTATGTATACAGCAATACAGTATTACAGCACAACTAAGATTCCAAAAAGTCTGATGATTCCAATGAGACCGATCACAAAAAACAGGAATATTTTTAACGCAGGATTTAAAATTGGAATGATTATAATGCCTTCATCAAGTTGTTATATACTCTTTGCAAATGGACTATTTCACAACAAGACATGTGTCATATTACGACCCACAATGCAATAAAAAATGCGTCATTCCAGTGGAAAATCCCCAACAAATGGTCAACAACTCTGACCTTGAACTCAAAGGTCGGAAAATACCTTGTTGACATCTTAAACGAACTTAAAGTGCGACTTACTATTTGACCGTATTTTAAGGTACAGTCATAGACCAAATGTTTAGGCCTTAATATATATATATATATATATATATATATATATATATATATATATATATATATATATATATATATGTGTGTGTGTGTTTGTGTGTGTGTGTGTGTGTGCTACATACACATCCTGCATGCAACTAAGCAACATGCACACGTATACCCATCACAAGTGCAATAAATACATACTCGTATTTTACCTGTTCATCAGAAAGAAGATAGAAATCATTCAGTTTTGGCTGTATTATTTCTTTTTCAAGCATAACCTGTATTATTTCCTTGATGAGTAGATGCATATAGAGCAAAATCTGTATCCAAATTGCTAAAGTATTGAGTAAACTAACCTTGCTCTTGCATTCTTTCATTAAATTAATCTCCTTTTTCATGAAACTCGGCAGTTTTCCTCTATAATACTTCTTTGCTTTTGTCAAGTCTTCTTTCTTCATCAACTCCATTTGGATAAAATAACTTAAAGATTTAATTAGTTCCTGTGAATGATAGACCGTTAGCTATTCCAATGGTAATTCTGCTGTTGCCATTTAACTCTGTTTAGTTGTAACAAAATGTAATATTGCTACTTCGATTGATTTTATATGTGGTAAGTTTTCTTGCAGAACTTTCTATCTTTAAAACAAATTTTATAATATTGTTTTCTTCTAATTCATATGACCCTCTTTTATTGTGCAAAAGTCGCATTATTTTGCGAATTTACTGTATAAGCAAAATGCTCTTTGTTTGCCTCTATTCCCACATATAATTCAGGTAAATCTTTCAAATCGGGTATTATTGCTAAAACCATATTGACAAAAATTGTATATATATATCCGCTTTTTTACAATGCCATTTAGAAGGCTGAAATAATTTGGATTTAGCAAAAATGGAGCGTTGTTAAATCCATAACTAAGTTAGCATCCAAATGTGTCAATTTGTCTAAAGCAATGCTATCTATAACTAATTCAATGTCATCTTGTTTCACCGGACTTTGAACAACACGAAATTCATAAAGCAATATAGTTTTCAAGCATTGTTTTCATTTCGTCATCAAGACCTTTTTGTGCATTTTATCCATTTTTACTTTCAATGTATCCAGCACTAAAATCAAGACTCTTTATACCAATTTCAAAATTTAAGTCAGTTTTAAATGTCTCTATGCTTTTGTCTATTAGTGCTATCCTGTAACACGCCGAGATTAACTAGTTCTTGATTTACAGCTTCTTTTGTACCTGCTTTTGATTGTCCAAATGCAGCATGAAACCTTTGTAAAACTCTTCAAAGGTAAAATCTTTAATCGTTTTAATCTTATCACACAAATCAGTTAGAGATAATTCGCATGCTTTCAAACACATTTGTCTCTATTAAATTATTCTTCTACAACTCTGACAGAGTATTAGTCTAAGCTGTTACTAGCATCTTGTTCTTAAAGTCAAATCCTTGCTGCGTTAAAATCATTAATTAGTATTTCAATCCCTTTATCATTTTGTTTGATTTCCTCAAGTCTTTTTTTTTTTTAACTGTTCCAGTCGAGATTATAAAGTTAGTCTTCAAGAGATCTTGAATCTTCCCCATGTCGGTTTCTAAAGCATCCATCTCCCTGTTTATCCTCTGTTCAGCTGATTGTAAATATTGTTGAATTTTAGATATTTCATCTACTCTTGCTTTTAGTGTTTGTAAGGCTGTTATATAAAAAAAACAATAAGTTGAATTATTTTGTAAACATGTCTTGAGCATAAAAAGTCCTTTCTTCATTGTCATCAGTCTCTTTTGTAGTTCTGAAATGTTGTTCCTCCCTGCACACTTGGGGATGTAGAACAGGTTTGATGTGCACTCCTGCGCATCATTAGAGGCAACTCAATCTTATCACCCTAGTATGTGCTCCATGATGATGTTCCAGCTGAAAACGTCTTGGACTTTTTAAAATAGTGCAGTTTATATAAAAAAGATCAACTTTGTATTTTAACGAAGTTTTGCCAGCTTTTCAATAACCTCCCTGTTCAATAACTCTTAATTTATCGTCTACTTTTCCTCTCCATGCCTTAACATCTTTTACGTTAATATTTTCCAAAGTACTGCAAATTTGAGCATAAATTCGTCTTTGTACAAACTGGTAGCTGCATTGGTAAATTTATGATGCAGTTATTTTTATGGTTTAAGTCAGTTTTAAATGAATATCCTATTGATGTACTGTTTAGAACCTCTTAAAGATATCTCTCTCATGCTATGCATGAGCTACGCTTTACATTACATGGAAAACATGTTACCGGCATACTGTGAAAATCTATTACTTTCCCCATCTTCATCTTTTATGCTGATATCTAATTTGTTTATGGTATCTCTTTTCAATTGCCTGTGATGATCATTACCAATGTATGAAACAATGTGCCATTAAAAAATTTAAAAAAAATTTAGATCAAAAACCGGACAAAGTTGAATAATTATCTTTTAAATAATTTCTTGGCGTTATTAATTTGGTCATAGTAAATCTATAAATATTTGGGTTTCATAAACCCACACATAATATCTTATGTTGTTGTGCTTTTATAGATCTCTGGTTATTGGATCCCAACAATTTAGCACTGTAGTTCATTATGCACACTGTGTAATTGTTACTTGGAGTGATTTGAACTTTTGATTTCTTTTAGAATTCAGCATCTATACTTTCTTCGTCATCATCATTAGCAGTAATTCCATCTCTTTAAATTTCTTTCTTCCTCCAATTTCTTTTCATTCATCCATGTCTTGCCTTTCTGTATTGTTTACTTCTTCCTGGTTGCATTTTTCTCTGTATCTGTTGTACTTGATGATCAGAATGAACCCTTCATGACTGATTTCATTGTTACTTATTGCTTTTCTTATCATGTAATCAATATTGTTCAACTTACTGATGACAGAAGTTATTTCTTCATGTATTTAAACTTTTAAGTAGATCAAGTTTTACTTGAAAGCCCAACACATTCATAGTAAGTTGCAACCAAACAACAAACATCAAAGCTCAATACGTGAAAGGTATTGGAATTTGAGCTCGTATAAGATTTTAAGCGGGTCAAAGTGATCCCATTTAATTAGAGCTTCATCCTCATTTCAAGATGTGCTCCCACTGTAAGTGTGCTCTCAATAGGATTATTGAAATACGGCTTACAGCTTAGATGGTAGAATGAACAGACTGATGCATGCACACACAGATAGATGCATGGAGAAAGGGAATCCTATGTACCACACTGCGGTCACAGCAGGAGTGTAATAAAAAGCAGAAGTATGGCAGTCGTATTCCCTGTAAAAAGCTTTCACCTAGAAGACAGTGAAACCGTTTATGACTGCAACGTCAGTAAACCAAAAACAAATTGAATCTGGTGCCTATTATTCATTTTTTTTACTTGTGATTAAACTTGACCCTGGAACACATCTACTTGAAAACCAAAAGAAATCTGCTGTTCAAAATGTAAATTTTGCACCACAATGAACCCCATAAAACAGAAACTTAAAGGAAAACAAAATGCTCATAGCATCTCGATTTTATTAAATGTAAAATGTGTAGAAAATTTGGTTTACCAAAATTTTGCCCTTTAGTACTCTTGCAAATGATGCTTTTCTTTTCCACAATCAATTACTTTCCCAATGCATAAAATGTTGTTACATCTGAAAGCTCTTCACCTGTGAGTGCAGTAATAGCCTGTAGCGATAGTTGACAAACCCATTCCAGTTATTATGCAACAAGCCAACAGTTGGTTAAAAGTGACAACTTCTTGGTAGATCTTACTAAGTTTTAATTTAATTTGGATACAAGTCAATTTGATGCATCTCCGAGTACCCTGACAACATTTTGAGTTATTGTAAAGAATCCGAGACATTATCTTGCTGTAACAAAAAGTGGCAAGTGCCTGGAGTAGGTTGCACAAATTTGACTGCTTTATAAACTGGTTCATTGTGCATCTCCATTTGAATTTATCTTATTTAACATACAGTTCAAGATCATTGTTCTGTAATTTTTGTTGTCAACAGTTCCAAAATAAACTTTATTACAACAGTGAATCGGTGGACCAGCATATTGGGGATAGACCCGATGTGACTTTGTGATGTCACAACTGTAGTCATCATGACTGACTCTTGTGACCCAGACTATCAATGTGAATATTGGAAATTAATAGGCCACATCTTTAAAACTGCTTGGTCTATTTGAATAAAAATTTTGCATATATGTCCATTCACTTAGCATATTTATTCATGGTACATTCGAAGATTAGAGTTTGTTTCCCTATAATCACAGCATGTGGCCAGGCAATGGTTTTTAAAAGCCTAAAGCCATACAGTGTAAAATAAAACCCCCAACAGAAAAACACAGAGGTACAATGAAATCCCAATTATCACCGATTTTTTTTAGAACTGACTGGCTATTGACATTTTGTAAAAACATATTAACCTTTTACTTGTATGTGAGAAAACACCCAATTACATCTCATTCTTAGGTGAAAATAGAGAACCTCAGTACCCCCCCCCCCCCCCTAATTTGGTCTGGTGGGATTTCAGTCACAAGTTAAGATTGTATTTGCAGTATCTGATAGGAAATATGCGCATAACCAGTGTTCACAAAACAAACATGTCGGTCTTGTGACATTTCCATGGTGATGACCTTGACCTTTAAACAAGAGAGCTGGCTATGGTACATGACTCACCATCTTGTCATGATAATATAGGTAAAGCTTTATCGTAATATCTCTGGTAGTTCAAAAGTTACATAATATCTCTGGTAGTTCAAAAGTTACATAATATCTCTGGTAGTTCAGAAGTTCAAAAACAGGTCACAATTTTATATTTTCTCTTATAATAATCTTGACCTTTAAGAGAACTAATTACTGAATTTGACACACCTTTTAGTCATATGTATACGCTTTGGTACAGTTTCAGTGAAATGGCACTAGTATAAAAGTATCAGACCAGACAGAAAATGTCATACTGCAATAGGTCACACTGTTCCTTGCTACAAGCTTGACCTTTAAACTAGGGATCTGACTATGGTAGATGACACACATTCAGTGAACAACGTATATATACTGAGGCTGTCTCATTTAAAATGTGTCCTGTAATTCAAAAGTTTCAGAGCAGTTACATACAAATGGAAAAAATGAGATTACATGGTTCATACAGCCTCAAAAGACTTGTTTTTCCAAGACTTTCACAAGTTTTCAAGGAGTATTTTTTCTAATGGAAATTGAACTTATCCATGATACTTTATCGCTGCATAAATGGGTACAGAAGTCAAAGAAAAAAAGAAAAAAAAGCAGGTCACTACAGTAAAAGGGCACTACTCAATTTAGTAATTACCTATCTCGTGTGTTGTTCGACCCTCCCTATTTTATACCATTTTATTTATTATTATTTTGGGGAAAATACATATAGAAATAGTTCTGAATTTATAAAAGTTTAAGATTTTATTATTTGTAAACGTTTTGCATTACTGCTGACAAAATCAAGGAATTTGGGGGAAAATTCATAGAGATTTTCAACAAATTCAAGGATTTTTCAAGGATAAAACCAACTTTTTCTGAACTGAAGTTTTCAAGGCAACCCCTCAATTGCAAGGATTTTCAAGACTGTGCAAACCACGAATTATTCCCTTGCTTTGACCTTGACCTCCGAGCTTGGGACATGACACACAGTCTAGTCATAATATATTTGTGCAAAGCTTCATCAAATTCTCCTACACGCTTGCAAAGTTAGAGGCTGGAGAGGCAACGGCTACCAGACAGACTGCTAAAACATAAAAGTAATATGCCCCATCAAAATGTGTGGATAATAATAAAATAACTCAAATAAACTTTCATAGTTAATTTATTGCGACTATCTTTTACGATACATGATAAAATTTTCACATGCTAAAATGAAGTCTCTTATTCACAAAGTAGTCCAGGTCAAATCACTAGAATTTTAATTATTATTTACGCTATACCTCTTTTTTTTTACACTAGCTCATTTCCCTGGATTTTTGTCTTCACATATCAAAAATATATACAAAACATTTTCTTTCCAGCTCTACGAACAATGTATAAAATGGTTGAATTCCCTGGTATGGCCCTGCATCAGAGTCGTTATAAAGTATTATCACTCCTGCTGCCTCTCAGTCAGTATGGGTATACATACCCCTCTTTAACAAGATACCCCACATAACTGTATACCTGGCTCCAATTTCATCAACACAGCTTAAGGCTCGAGTCTGGGCTGATAAAATCTGATTGGTGAAATTTTAGTTAGCCTTAGTATTTCATCCAATTAAATTACAAGATTCTACACTTTAGCCCAGACTCAAGTTCTATTGGTGAAACCCAGGCCTAGACAATGAATATTCTATCTAAAACATATACAATGATGTTTATATCAGAGATCCTAAAATGGCCACATTTGCCAGACATGACTGACAAACGAGCTCAAATGCTAATCCGACATGTTGGTCACTGTCCACAAGGTGCCCATAATTATCTCATGCAACTGTTTGGTCATTATACTTTCCCAATAGTTTAAACACACTACACAGCACAAAATAGTGGTGTGAAAGCTCATCTCCTGGACTTATCAAACCATTAAGTGAATGATTGCCCCAGGATGTCAAATTGACATCACAACAGTCCCTCGCATCATGTGCTTTCTAACTGTAGCACATATCAGATCTTTAGAAGAAAATATATGTAGCTTAGACCCTATTTTAAAAGAGAAGACGCTAGCAACAAACACCAATTTTTATTATCCTCCTCCAAGATTTGTTTGAGGGCCTGGTCAAATGAAACTTACCTTTCAACTTGACCATAAATGCTTGTCAATTAAGTATTTATGCATATCTGAGGTAGTTATGTCTGCTTGTTGTCAATTAATAATTAATTTTTAAACGCAGTAGAGTGGCATAAAATACTGTATTTGGATGAAATTCTATAGTATAGTTTTCTGAAAGAAAAAAATAATTTTTATAAATAAATAGTTTGAAAGAAAACTAATGAAGCCTGGAATGATAATTACTAGAACTGAAGCAACAGCAAATTCGGAACCAAAAATGACACATTTTCGAGTACATTTAATAATTCATAATATCAATGTTTTCTTTTTTGTTACAACATTTTATACCTCCTTTGAACGTTTTTATATTAGATTTCATGAATATCTGCCTACCACTTGAATTTTCAGGAAAAAATGTCTGGCAAAAGCCATTAGAATTGAGGGGTCATATATATATATAAAAACAGTGAAACCCTGCTATAACACGCCCCGCTATAACGCGAATTCGGATATAACGCGATAGTGGCGTGGCTCCTAAAATTTCATATATTCATTCACACATGAACATTTTTTTTTCAAAGTACGAGAAATAGTGTGTATAATGTATATATTAAATTATCATTTTGGGGAAGAGATCGCGTATGAATTCGACTTTTGTGGCGTTGTTCCTGAAATTGTATATACATGTACATGTATTTTTCTTGTACAAGAAAAAAAAAAAAAATTAAGTACGAGAAATAGTATATAAAAAGTTTAATATCATTTTGGAGAAGAGATCACTTATGAATTCGATTGTGGCATGGCTTCTAAAATTTAACAATTTCACCAATTTCTTGAAGTGTTATGCCAAAATAAACATTATCGGAAATGTTACTTATTACTGATCCATGAGTAAAGCCAGTAAGTTTTCTTTGTGTTTGTCTTCAATTCATTCTGTATACAATCATTGCTCAAACAATAACCGACATGTTTTTTTTCTTTAAGTGCATACACAATCGAGCATCAGACAATGTGGTGGTTGATAAAAGATTCTCACGATTTAATAAAGATCAAAAAACGTAAGCCGTTAACACGTGCGCTGGACTTCAATTCATGACATTGCGCAAACAATAGCCGACTTATGTTTCTTCTTTAACTGCATACACAACCAAGCCCCAGACAATGCGGTGGTTGATCAAAGATTGTCATCTGTGGGTGCTTATGTAGAGACTGAGCTTGGGCGGCAAGATCAAAGATTGTCATATGTGGGTGCTTATGTAGAAACTGAGCTTGGGCGGCACGATCACAGGGAGTTCAAATAACCACTCTCTGTTACTTGGCACTGAACAAGTACAGCTGTATCAAACTCGTGGCTCAATCAAAGGGTTGTCATGTGGGAAAACAAAGACGGATCGATATCAGATAGTAAACGGTGTTGATACCCTATTCATGCTATACATTAGATGTGTATACGTTGTTCTCTGAATAAAGTAAAATATAGTAAAACCCCGCAATAACGCGACCCCGCTTTTTCCGCGATCGAATTTTATGGACCCCAAATATCGCGTTATAGCGGGGTTTCACTGTATATATATATATATATATATATATATATATATATATATCACACACACACACACATGATTCTTCATCCATCAAAGGAGTTGGAATAAAGATAAACAGGATTCACTACATTATGTGTTTTGAGGTCATATTAGGAGATGAAAGAATATCCTATTTATAAACACAATAACCATTCTTAAAATATGCAAAGCCTAAGCTGAAGACAAGAGATCTTAATGTTGGTTGGTCATCCATTTAGCCACCCTGACCAACAAGTCTGTTGGCAAATGAAGCATTTGCATAAATAATTAGTCTGTCTCGTAGAACCATTCATGCAAGTCTGAGCCTCCCTCTCCCCCTTTCTATCATGGCTGTTCTAGGTAGGACTCCTCCTTTCTATCATGGCAGTTCCAGATAAGACCCCCCCCCCCTCTCTCTATCATGGCAGTTCAGGATAGACTCTCCCTTTCTATCTTGGCACTTCTAAGCAAGACACAATCCCCCTTCTATCTTGGCAGTTTCTGGTAAGACACCCCTCCCCTCATCTTTACAGTTCCAAGTAAGAACAAAGTCTCAAGAGAATATGACGTGAACATTACAATACAAGGATCAGGTACAACTGTTAAGTCAGTAGTGACTGGTATACAGATCATGTTCCCATCTGGTCTTTTATCTATACTGCAACACAATCCAAGGGTCAGTCATTACAAGTTAAAGTCACCATTAGATATGCCTGTCGAGAAATGTTTATCAAGTTAGTAAGATGTACAGCATGTTAATGATTTGCAGCTATATAGGCACACAGCACTTGTAAAGACAGAAACAAAATTTAAACTATACAAACACAATTTTTAGTCAACAGTGTCTAAAAATCTGTTTGCACACTCTTACATAGCAAATGTATTCCACAGGAAATCTTCAATGGTAGCTACATGCCTTGAATTAGGTAAAGCTGTGGACAACTTGGCAACAGATGATTCTTGTTACCTTTAATCAAAACAAAAGATGAAACCAGGTTTCAAACATGTATCCATTTCACACTAATCTTCTATGGTTACTGGGGTTCACTAGGAGTACTTCATCCTTTGCTTGTCCAGAAAATCAAGGCAAATCAAATCATAAATTGCTACACAACAATCTGAACCTGTCACTGGTCAAACAGAAGTTATTTGCCTCAAGTCCAATTTTGTAACATAAAATAGCCTAACTTTGGATTTTAAAATAAATGGTTGACTACATTTCTTGATTTACCAACTCTGACACTTATCAAATTAAGCAATACAACAAAAAGCAGAAAATAATAGAATTTAAAAAAAAAAAAAATTCCTAGCAGCTGAAACTAAAAATGAGAAGTTCATATCTCCTCTTAAATATTTCGATTTTAAACCCTGTAGTTTTTATTACTGGTCCAAACCTCAAATGTAAATAAAATTAAATTCCCTTCATTCTCAAACCTACCTATCTGTTTCACACTGTTCCTAAGACTGCCTAATGTATGAAGGAACACATCATACTGTTTAGAATTATGAACAAGAAACAACTGACAAAACTGAACCATCATGAATGTATTCATCTTCAAAACAGTCAATTACAAAACAGATTTACAATTCTTATGTCATTTTTACAAACATGAAGACAATCCATTCTAGAAGACCAGGTCTACCAGCTATAATTAAAATGAAAACATTATCTCTTACTCTGCGTAATTTATCGCAGAAAGTCAATGTACTCAATCATCAAACTCCTTAAGGCTTGTAAACATCATTCATAAAATATCCACTTCCATGGAAACAAGACATTGGGGGGGGGTTATCTAGTAATTTCTGATCAAGCAGTTTAATTCAAGCTTAAACAGTCAGATAACAGAATTATCATAAACTGTGTAAAATCCCATTTGGTCTGAATACTCTTTCCAAGTTTCTATACAAAACTCAAATTTTAGCAGAGTGGCTTTAGATATATCATTATGAACTGTTAAGCCTATCACAGTAAAACCTGTAAAATATTTACAGCAAAACTTCCTTGAACTGGACACTATTGGGCCCATAAACTTTAGCTGTTTTACCAAGATGGATAGTATGCAGAAGCAGGATTAGTTTTTGAATGGCCTTGTCATGACAAAAATGTGGCAGATCTGTAGATGATGCCAGATAAAAGCGGGCCCCGTTTTGAATTAGTTAAACTGAATATAATAAAATACATATATAAATGAATTAAGCACACAACTTCCCCAGCCTTCGCAAGCAAGTTTGTACTTGTAATCTATTTCAGCTGACTTTGATAATCCTAATTTTACCATATGGATCAAAGCCCCGTTTCCAATAAGTGAAATCATTCGGTTTACTCTAATCCTTTCCATATTCATTCAATAAATGTTTTCTTATGGCGAGTCAGTGATGATGAAAACTTCTCAAACCATCTATCACAGTGATTTCAACCCATGAACTATTGGTATTTACAAAAGCAAATGATGAGATTGCCCCAAATCTACCAAGTCTGACAAACACGAGCCAGTGGTCACTTCATACCTAACCTAAACTCACTGCTTTAAGTAGAGAGAAACCAATAGCAAATACATCAAGGATGTTTAATCACTTCCTGATTTGAAGCAATCGTTAATAGCCTTTAAAATTTACCACAATTTGTCCATTGTTGTTCCTATTAAATATATAAACAATGCCAAGTCATGATACACCCATACTGACAAAGCCTAACAGAGTTTAGTTCAGTGATGTCGGTTGATAGTGTTTATCATGTAAAACGTATAACCCTAGTTTTTACAATATACTAATTCTGGCTCAGTGCATCAGACTGCAGTTCAGTGATGTCAAATGATATAGCTATAACAATGAGTAATCAGAAAGCAGATTTGTTTTGATCACGATTTAATCACCATATCAAAATATAACAAGGCCAAGCTTGAATCCAACTCAACTAACACCTTGCTTAACAGTAAAGTAATGTATACATTTGTCTTGAGATCTCTTTCCTGGAAAAATGAACTTGAAGACGATACAAGTTCTTTTTTGTGTTCTTTGTTTTAATGGCACTTTTATCAAGTTATTGGCTACATCATTCCGAGGAAATGTGAGATAAGTGGCTTTCTCAAGGATACACCAAGCAGCCTATCTGGGCTGGCCTGTGTGGGTATCAAACCCACAACCCTTGGATTACAAGTCTGATGCTCTACCAACTGAGTTAATGCAGCTCCCCTAGAGACAAAAAAGGCATTAAAAGTTGAACAAACCGGCATTTGTTTTCTGACGACGTACGCTTCGAGATACAATTGTGAAACAATGACCAGGACAATCAGGGACCACTCATTCATGATTGGAAACATGTCAGACTACTTGCAAAAGAGAGTGTGTAATGCAAATGTAAAAATACTAAAGCACACTAATCTGGAAGAGATCCAACCAGCAACATGTCTATTTTCATATCACAAAATGTAGCAAATGGACCCATTCATGTAGCAGATTTGTTCTAGAAAAAGTGTCTTGAAGAAAAACTAGATGATACTACATGCATTATAATTTTTTCCCTACAATATTTAAACTTATCAACCACGATAGATTGTTATTCCAAAACAAGTTACATTGTTTAATCTTTTACTTCTTTGGGAAGCAGAGTTGGTACAAGGCAACATCAATAGCTGATAAACTTCAACATGCATTCTTATTTGTCATCAAAAACATTAAGTGTCCCCATTATTTCTTAAAATACCTTTATGATGGTGGTGAACCTATAGCTATTGAAAACCTAGGTCAAAACTTAGTTGTATGGGTCCAAATGGCAAAGCCTAGTGGAAGCATCTAGATCAAAGCTAAACCATTCAGCAGTACACCAAAGGTCAAGATCTATACTCCAGTTCTCAAGTGCTCTGATCAAGAAACACAAACTCTAAGCAACAATGTAACACACTACAATAGTCAGGTTTATGCTATTCATGATAATGTACAGTGCAGACCTTTGTCAGCTCAACTATTATACCAAGTAAGATATGGATTCTTCCAGCTCACAATCAATCAAAACACTATAAAGTTTATCAGTATTGGTATATGTAAAGATGTTGGATTCAGTATCTTCAGATTACTGTATAAAATTTAATGTAATGAATGAAGAAGAATCATTACCTACCTGTCAGATAGGTCCTTACATCACATTTTCAGTGTAAAATACCTAAATATTTTATTTGAATGATAATAGCTGGTGTTTTTTTTATGGCCCATCAACACTTGAAGCTTATGTCATGCCAAGGCACAAGTAAAGCTGACTTTGCTAAGGACACACCATGGCAGCCAACCTGAGCTGATCCATCTGTTGGATTCGAACCAGCACCCTTCTGGTCTCGAGTCCAACATGCTAACCACATCTCCTTAACAGCTGATGAAATTTCATGTAAATTTTGCCTTATTAGTTCCTGGATTTTGTGATCTGGTTCATTAAACTTTCAACAAGGCTAGTCTAACAATAGAAAGAACAAATCAAAGCAAAATGACTTGGCAGAAAGAATATTGCAAGATCTTGTTTTCATGTTTTTCAATTTTGTATGCAATTACCATATCAATATTTTAGAACTTTACAGACTAAAAGCAATCTCAAGGCTATCTCCCATGTCTAGGTGATGATTTTACTTTCAATCAGCATGTAAACTTTCATGGCAAATGCTCTGTAGTTGCATCTTAATTGGGCATTTTAGTTATGCTACTGTATCCAGACCCAACGGGAGACAATGATATTGTCTGGAAAATTGATCATCAGTATCAACAACAATTTTTAATTGAGAATTTAAATTTTAGAGAGACTTGGTGGGAGTACATATGAGTGAGAGTTAGTGAGAGTATATAATCTGTATCATCAGCAAATGACTCGTACAAAAATGCTTGACAATTCTTCATTAGATGAACTCCAAATGAGCTACACTATAAAACTGAGGTGAAACAATGGTCATATTGAGATGTGGCAACACCTGTCTATTGCTGGAGTCAAGTCATCCAACTGTGGAGTGTCGACTCCGAATGCCATCACATAATACACAGCAAATCAGGGTACATTCAATTTTTAAAATGTCAAGTAATGGCACTTCAATACATTATAATTGGCTATAACATGCTGAGGAAAAAGACTTAAGTGTCTTTATCCAAGGACACACTGATGCAGCTGACCTTGGCAAGTATTGAATCCACTGATTTGTGAAAGAATCGATTTTTGTGGTTTTATGAATAAAAATACACTTTTGTTGGTCCTTACATTTGTGAAAATGACTGATGTGTGTGTGGATGGGGGTTGTAGGTGGGTGGTGGACGTGGTGGTGATGGATTAGTTTCTTCACAGGTATTTTAAGTTTGGATATCCTATTTCGTGGCACCCACAAAATCTACAAATACTGGTACTCCACAAGTAAACGCGAATCAACAGTATGACAAATTCACATTGTCATAACTGAGTGTTCAACATAAAATGTGATAATGTGTGGTAATTAGCATCAGTATGTGCAATTCTCTTTAACAAAACATGTACCTGACATTGAATTAATGCATACAATATAAAGCATGAAATAAACTTGTATACAGATTCATTGTGGATTATCTTCACAATAAAGTTTGTGTTCATTTGCATAACAATTATAGTGATCTGTGGTCAATCTACTAAATATATTTAATTACAAAAAATTTCAAATATTTTTCTGCTCCATGTAATATGAGGAAGACAAAGAGTACTTGCCAGTTTCAGAAAAGAAGAAAAAATGTGTAGCTCATATGAGATACATTCCAGAACTCATTATATAGCAGGTACATACAGACCCACTTAAAGATCTAGCACATGGTTCATGAACTTTTTAATTCTTTTTGTGACCTTTAACAACAGTAATACATGGACAAGTAGCAATGGATTAATTGAGATCAAATATCTTTCTAGTTGAACCAATAGATGTGGTGGCATCTTCAGTGTTGTGTAGCAATTATTAGTAACAATGATGTCTGTTAATTTCTATTAAACACACTTCATGGTTATCTCAATGTTGTTTCTCTTATTTTGACAACATACATTAAAAAAAAAACCAAACTCGCAACAGCTATATAACTCAATTTCATTGTAATATGTTTGATCCAATTAACTAACACTGATGAAGGTTACTGTGTACCATATTAACCAGTCTATAACAAGCCACAGTACACTGGCCCAAATGCAAACAGCATAGACCTAGATCTGCCATTGCATAATGCCAGAAGATCATGGACTACAATATTTCTTTGAAATCACGGATAAAATGTGGTTTATACAGCCCTGGAGTTTTTTCCCAAAGATTTTTCAAGCAGTCTTCAACAACTTCTAAAAGTTTTCTAGGAGTATTTTTTTCTTATGGAAATTGAACTTTCTCCATCTGTTACTTTATTTATCACCGAATAAATAGGTACAACATTAACAGAAATGTTAAGTGCAACTACAACAAAGGGACACTATGCCATCTGACAACTACCAATGTCACATCTTCTGATCCACCTAATTTTATCCCATTTTATTTATTTATTCAATAATTTCAGAAAATACACAAGTAACAAAAATCCTGAGTTTAAAAAGTGATATATTTTTATACAAGAAAATATGGCTGATTAGCGTGACCTCTGACAGTTAAGGCAAATTTTTCAGCGATTTAATTTGTAATTAAGAAATATTTGGATTACACTGATACTCAATTTGTTAATGGCTCTGAAATGCTTTGTAAGGGCAAATAATAAATACCAAAATTTTCAGTAAACAAGCATACCTGAAACAAATCTTAGTGTTTTGGTAAAAGATTTCATAAACACTGAGCAAGAAGATATCTAGATACAATATGTTGGACTTCTGCATATTATTGGCAAAGACAAATCAAGAAAGGATACTGAGAAACTAAAATGAACAGAGCACTGACAACAGCAGATGTCTGGCAGCTAAGAAAATAAAGGCATAGTTTCAGAGGTCAAAATGTGTATCACATGTACTAAGAAAATATGGTTGCAACATATAAAATTTTCTTTTTCCAAAAGAAATAAATGTACACCAGACTGGAATAAAAAATAGATGCATTAGCATTATGAGGTATTTCAAACTAAAACGGTCCCCAATTTTTATATATAGGGATTATGATTTTGAAACAAGATCGTCCATTACCATATTCCCTAAGAGAAAGTTTTGAAATTATGTCTGACACCACTGGACACTAAAAACTTACTGAAGACATACCAAACTTTTCAGATATTCAAGTGCAATTTGCCTTCCATCTGAATTCAAACACACATCTATGATAAATAAGACAATATTGTATAGAAATTTAAAATCACAAACATAATTTTTACATCTTATCAGGACAAAAGAACATTGGGAAGTTTATTGTCTCTCCTGGGACGATGTCACTATGGCTTCTTGGATACAATCAGACAACCCCTGCGATCCCAACCTTTGACAACCCCATTAATAGGGATGTTTCATCTGTTAAACTTGCATGACAATTGGATAACAATTGGCATACAGAAACTGAAGACGTGGCCACTTTATAAAACTGTTAACAAATTGCTCCCAATGTCAAAACTAATTCACCCTGTGACCTTGAACTATCTTTCCCCCAAAAAAGTTCCATTTACAATGGTGAATCTGGCTCAAAAGACTGATGCCTATCCATGAATACATACTTATTCCTCAAAGAGGAACTTAAGTGGCTACTGACTGGCTAGCCAGCAGAATAAATACCAGATGAGCAATACATCTATATCCTGTTTTCTCATATACCCTAGCTCTAAAACTAACAACATGGGTTAAAATAAAAGAGAATTAAAAGTGCAATTCTCTAGTTTCCATGCAATGACCTATAACATATCCCACACTGACTCACAAATGTTTAATTAGCTTTCTTTTGCTGTTAAAAATAACACTTTTTAGGGAAGGGAATCTTTTCTCAGACGTGGTTATCTTCAAGGTTTTCATTAGGGTACTCAAGAAATTAAAAATTTAGGGAGAACTGACTGCTTGGTTGAAACACAATTGGATCATGTTGGAGAAAAATGGGTACAAATGAGTAACACGTCAGAAATGGCTCACTCAAAAAGTACTCTGGTTACAACTAATCTCAGAAAATTGATGCTACATTGTGTTAAGGTAGTTTATTATACAGCAATTTCCAGGCAGCAAGTAAAAAACATGTAGTATTCTTCTGGCTAGCCAACCGACAGTGGTTCTACCAGCCATCCAGTTAAATAGCATCATCCCTAGAAGTGGTTTTTTGACCGGTTAGCCAGAAAAATAGGTATAAACTAATTGATCCAGCCAGCCACTCAAACAGTATCATCCAAGAACTTAAATAAACTGACAATTGTGACCTTGGGCCATTTGACCTCCAAATCTCAAAATATTTTATATCCCAAAGTAAACTACTTTGCTATGTTTGATTAAAATTCATCCATGTAGATACTGCCAGATCCAACTAGAGGAATGGTAAGCAATTTGCTCAAGTAAATATACCTCTGCCTCTCCTGCCCCTTTGATGGAGACGAGTCTATAGTCAAAAAGAAGTGCACTACTCTTCTGAAAATAGTGCAAGAACCATGATTTGACAAGAGGTACATCTGATGATGATGACCGTAATATGTACCAAGTTTCACAAAAGTCCGCTAAAAACAGCAAAGAATAGTTGTATTCACAAAATTCCGTCAAAGATTGCATCGAGCTATAAGTCAAAAAGGGCAATAACCTTAACCAAATCACAGGAGCACAAAGATTTGTAAATATGTGCTCATCAGCTGACCATAATATGTACAAAACTTCACAGCGATCCATCAAAAATTGCAAGACAAGTTGCATTCACAAAGATTACACTGCATTCAGCTACAGGATATAAGGGCAATAACTCTAATAAAAATTGCAAGAGCACAGTAATTTGTTGATGTATGCATCTTCAGATAATGTCCATAATATGTACACAGATTCATGGTAATACATTGAAAACTTTTAGACTAGTTGAATTCAAAAGATTTTGTCATACACTACATCCAGTTTAAAGTCTAAAGAGAAACTAACTCTATAGTAACTGTGAGAGCAGTATGATTTGTTGATATGTGCATCTTCAGATAATGACTATAACAAGTACCAAGTTTCACGGTAATCAATCAAAAACTGTGAATAGTTGTGTTCACCAGATTCTGTCAAACAATGCATTCAGCTGCATGACCAAAAGAGCAATAACTAAAAAAAACTGTGCGAGGACAGTAATTCATCAACATACATATCTTCAAATGATGACCTTAGCATGTACAAAGTTTCATGATTAGCCACTGAAAACTGTAAGACTAGTGGTGTTCACAGATTCAGTCATACACTACATGGGGCTCCAAGTCCAAAAGGGCAAGAACTCTAACAAAAAAACAAACAAAGCATGGTGATTTGTTGATATGCACATCGACAGATGATGATCATAACATTTCCCACTTTTCACAGCGATCTATTCAGATCTGTGAGACTAGTTCTGTTCACAAGATTCTGTCTCTCACTAGAACCAACTGCAAGTGAGAAGAAAAAAAAACGCAGTAGCAAAAATTACAGGAGCACCGTGATTTCTTGATATGCACATCTCCAGATGATGACCACAGAATGTGCCAAGTTTCATAGCAATCTATCAAAAACTATGGGATTAGTTGTGTTCACAGGAATTGGTCATGCACTGCATTCATCAACAAGAAAAATAGGGCAATAAATCTAACAACAACTGGCCCCAGTGAGCTGATATTACTCACATGGATAACTAACATGTAAGCTTGTGAAAGCAAATTCATACATGTATGAAAATGTGGAGTGGAAAGAAAAGTTTGAAGCGCTTAATTGCTACATGGTCTATTAGGCCTAAAAAAATATATGCGTTTCCGATTTCATGCTTTAAAAAAAAAAGGGCAGGGATTGGTGGTAGTGGTGGTTGTCAGTCAGAATAAGATTTTCTACTCATCTTTTCCACTCATTATATTGAAAGTGTACCACTGTCACATGACCTAATTTTATTTATATGAAAAGAGGCCTCGTCAGTTTTGCTCAACAACATGATGTTATAATATAGTTGGTTATGACATTTCGATACAATTACATAATTAGCATTTGATATAACCTGCCGCAAATTTAAACCAAAAACGATAAGCAAACAGGCTGCAAAGTTAGCCATTACTGAAAAATGCTGTCTAGTTTATGTTCAGTAGCCACTAAGAAATACTGAAACTGCAAGCATCTTAATGAGCATGATGCCTATTACTGTTGCCTATGAACATAATTAAATGCAATCTAGTCACAACATTCAGAAAATTTAGAACTCATTTTTTGGGGTTTCTAATTTCATTTTTGGAGGGGATTGACAATTTCTAGGGTTGGCTTCCGGAAAATTGGAGGGTCAGGATATTTGGATTAATGATGGCAATTCAAATTTGGAAGTGTTTCAGGAGAAAAGAATTTTATGTTGTTTTTTGTTTTTGTTTTCTAAATTCAAAATATAAATTAAAAATAATCTGTGCTTAATGGTATTTAATATATAACATGTCATAAAATAATGCATATAGATGTAACAACATTAAAAAAAAAAACATTTAAGACTTTTTAATGAGGCACTACCATTTTTAGGTATTTAGTGGCTTTGTTTAGTTTTTGTTGGACTATGAGAATAAGGTATCATGGCAAAGGACACCATACAGACAAATCATTCCCAAAATTGCATACATCTATTAGTTTTCCAAGCTACCATAATTTATTCAATAAATACAAGTGTTACCTGGTATATTCCTATTTTTATATTATTCGGTTTAATTTAACTAATTTTAAAAAACTTGTATTATTAAAACGTATGAATCCTGTATTCTTAAATTAATTTTAAAAAGGTTTTAAATCTTTACTGCAAGGGGGAGAACTCACCATAACCCTAAACCCGTGAGTCTCAATTCATTATAGGTTACTTCCCTTGCAAATTGGGAAGTACAATATTCGTCTTTTTATTAACTGCTGCCATATTTGATCGCATATCAGCATCATCTGTACAAACTTGAACCCTCTATGCCAGGACGCTTTCTGTCAAATTCTGAAAAGCGGTTTTGATAATTTATGTACAATTTTTATTCTATTTTTAGTAATGGCAATCATCTTTGACAGCAGATCGGCATAATTTCAACAAATTTAAAATAGCTTCATGCCAGTATACTTACTTTCAAATATGGTCAAATTCAGTTCAGCAGTACTCATGAAAAAGTGGCTTAAATGTTTCTCTTTTATTTTTGGTAACAGTGGCCATATTTTATGGCAGGTCAGCAACGTTTTAACAATTTTGAAAGAGCTTCATGCCAGGATGCTTTCAGTCCAATTTCGTCAGCTTCTGTCAAGTGGTTCTTGAGAAAAACTTGTTTAAAGATTTTCCTATTTTTACTAATGGAGCCATATTTTATGGCAGATTGGCATCATTTAAACAAATTGAAAGAGCTTTATGGCAGGATGCTTTTTGCCAAATTTGGTCCAAATCTGGTTAACGGTTCTTGACAATAACTCCTTTTATAAAAAATTATATTTTTTAGTAATAGTGGCCATATTTGATGGCGGGATTGGCATCATTTAAACAAATCTGACAGCTTCATGCCAGGATGGCTTCTGTCAAATTTGGTCAAATTCTTTTAAGCAGTTTTTGAGAAGATCTAAATAGCTAGGGCTAACACATGACAGTTGAAGGACCATACCATAAGCCCACTTGACCTTATGGCTACATAAACAATTGTGAAAACAAAGCAATTTGTCAATATGCTCATCTTCAGGTGACGACCATAGTATCTACCAAGTTTTTCATGACAATCCATCCAAAAATGTGGGACTGGTTGTGTTAACAAGTGTGTGTGTCAGATGGAAGGATTACTACATATGCCTCAATAAAGGCTATGGGTATAAATACATCAACCATTATACACTCGCCTAAATCAAAACAATGGCCTCTGTGATCTTGGCCTTTAAGTTTCTAGGAATATTCCTCCTCCTCCTCCTCCTCTGAAACCCAACCCCAATACCTACCCACCCTGTTTTGATTGAAGTCTGACAATAATCAATCAGTGCATACAAAAGATATTGCCCTTTAAAAAAAATTTAAACAAAAGTTGTTGCAATAATTTTTACTGTTATGTCTCACCTTTTGTGACATTTGTCGCATGTAAGACATGAAGGACATTTAAAAAAATGTAATTCCCATCAAGTTTAGACACCTTATGTTTCTATAGCACCACTACAGCCACCAGATAATTATCCATAAAGATGTTATACATTTGGCAGTTCCTTGAAATTTATTACCTTCAGTTTTAGTTAAGAAATCCATTTGTCTGTCTTGACCTAATGTTGTGAACATTTGACACACAATCCTAAAATGGGAAGACAACTTCATTCAGGGAAAAAACATATCCATGTTACTTAACTGTTACAGATTATTACCCAGAAAAAGAACGCATTTATAATCCCTACAGATGTAGTCATTGCTGTCAACAGGAGAGAGTTTACAGGCTATTTCTTTTGTTTCTTGTCTGACAATTACCAAATGTAAAAAAGTTTCCCAGAAAATCTTTAGATTGTGACCTTGTTCAAGTCCACAAACATTACAGTTTGATTGAAAACATGGCCTCCATATTCATGACCCATGATAGAAACAGGATGTCCACTGAAAGAAGCACTCTCTCACAAATGCTGCTGCTCTTGTGCTGAACATCCCCCCATCCTGTTTAACTTGCCAACTACCAGTTCACAGAATCAGTTCCTGTTTGAGTGGCGATCTAACTAACAATAAACAGTACCACATCATGTGTTGCATAACAAATTGCATGCTAGGTGATCAAACGCTGCCTTTTGGCACTTGGTCCTAATGTATCTGGATCCTCCTCTTCTTCATCTGAGTCCTCATCAGGATAATCCACCAGACCAATTAGGCCAGGCTGGAGAATAAATAAATAAATAAATATGAAAAAAATACAATAATTCCACAAAATGCAATGTCTCGCCTACTATGCCAAAGTACATTTCAAATACCTAACAAAGTCAGTGACCCCTGAAAAATAGGTTACTGTGACCTCCTTTTGCCTGTAATAAGCAGCAGCCTCCATAATGAATACACCCATAGTTTCATGAAAACATGTGCAGCAGTGTCAGAGAACTAGGCTAAATAAAAAAAATGGTGTTGTTTTTTGTTGGGGTTTTTTTTTTGGGGGGGGGGGGAATAATTTTAATTATGTAATACTTACCTGCTATTATTGTATTGCTACATCTTTTCATGGTGCTAGTCCCCAGTAAAAGGACCTTATTCTCTCCTCCAATTAGTACTTGGAGGTCTAGGATATCAGAGTCCCCTGATGGGTCTGACTCTCTTATGTCCGAAAAGAATTTCCAGGAATTCAACATTAAGACCATTTCTTCATTTTTACTCCCAAGTGCTGATATTCTTGCATGACAAAATTTTCAAATTAGCCACTGTGGCCATCAAATTGGTTGCAAGATCAGCACCCTTTTCATTTAGGAAAAACTAGACTCCATTAGAAGACATGTGAAAACCCCATGTTGATATGACCATCCATTCAGGATAATTAGTGACACGATTTCAACATGTTCATTGTGGTAGCCATATTTGAGGTCAGATCTGCACCATTTTCATTCAGGACCAACTAGATATCAGAAGTAGTCTTTTGGTGAACACTCTATGTCAATAACTTTCCATTTAGGAGCAGAAATAACAAGATTTCAAGATGGCTGCCATGGTGGACATACTGGATGTCAGATCAGCCCCATTTTCATTTAGTATCAACCATGACAGCACAAGTCTTTGGGTGAAAACCCAATGTTGATATAACTTTCCCTCCAGGAGTAGTGACAAGATTTTCAAGACGGCTGCTGTGGAGGCCATACTGGATATCATATCCATACTATTAATTAGTATTTGAGGCCAGCTAGACACCATAAGACGACTTCCAGTGAAAATCCCATGCTGATATGACTTCCGGTTCTAAAGGAGTAGATATAACAAGATTTTCGAGATGGCTGTTGCCATGGCCATATTAGATGTCAGATCACCACCATTTCCATTTAGGACCAACTAGACACCATAAGAAGTCTTCTGGTGAAAACTCCATGCCAATATGACTTTCCATTCAGGAGGAGTAGAAATAAAAAAAGATTATCAAGACGGCTACCACAGCAGCGATATGGGACATCAGATGGGCACCATTTTTATGTAGGACCAAGCAGACATCATAAAAAGTCTTTTACTAAATTCCCAGGTTGATATGACCATCTATTCAGGAGGAGCAGCTATAACAAAATTTTAAAGATGACCACTGTGGTGATTGATTTCCGAGCAGAACCATTTGCATTTAGGAAAAACCAGACATAATAAAAAGTCTTCTGGTGCAAACACCATGTTGACTTGACTTCTATTCATGAGGAGAAACCATAACAAGATTTTCAAGATGTCTGCCATGCCAGCCATATTGGATGTCTGAGCAGCAACATTTTCATTTAGAGCCAATTAGACCTTGCGATGAATGTGTGCATAAAGTTCCATGGCAATCCTCCATGTAGTTGGAGTAACAATAACAAACCTGTGCTAACAGATGGACAGATGTCGGACGATGAACATGCCTTCCCATAGGCCTTTTGGTCTATGACCAGTATAGCTAATAATAATAATAGCAACAACGATACTCTCAGTACAAAGAAATATCAAAATATATGTGAAATCCAGCTTCTAACAATTGTTACACTGATGTATGTGTGAACTGTTTAATGGCACATCATCAAAATCCTGGACACACAATGCCAATGCCAAGTAAGTTGAGGTATTTCTAATAAGGAACACAAAACAATGTCAAAAAGGATAAAATAAAAAGTCCAATTGTATATATAAACTGCACCCTTTTAAAATGTCCAAGTCTTTTTCAGCTGAAGCATTATGGGACACATCCCAGGGCAAACAGGTTTCCTCCATTAGTCACCATATATGACATGCAGAAGGGTGCATCACGCCCATTCTACATCCCCCAGCCTGCAGGAAGTGTTATCCTTGAATGCATACCTGCCAACCTTTTAAAGTGACAAATCGCAATGCAGGCCTGGTGTGTTTTTCTGTGTGGGTGCGTGAACCCAGAAGCCCTCCTGGTTGAAATCGAAATTAGCATTTGGAACACTGAAAAATGTCATTTTCTCACTGCTCAGCACTGCCTTCTGTAGGGTAAGTGTTTTTTGGAGCTCAGAAGTTTCCTTATATCAGTTACTCCTCCACAGCAAATGGCTATATATCCATCCTATAAACCTTGTAAAAAGTGTATGTGTGAAGTAGCACTTTACAGCACCTCAGCACAAAGTGGATATATGGTACAAACTAAAGATAAAGTTTACAAATATAAAATGAATTGAGGTAACACATGTAATAACTCTCTCCTAATCAAGAACTGCTTATGACATCCAGAAACATATTAAGAGTATTCATTGAGCTTTTTCTACTTAACTTCAGTATCGACACACTTCTTGGTCTGCACCTAAAGCGTCCTATATGCTTCATTATCTGCCTGCGACATGATTATCAGAGCATGATCCAAGTCTAACACATGGTAAATTTTCATTTGGCTGCTCATGTGCAAGGTACCATCTGTCAGTTTGTACCCCACTTCCGATTATAAAATGAAAAGCCTGATGGATAAAAGTTAGTCATTTCACTTATTAATTTGTAATTTCAAACCCAACCATGGCCAGGGGGTCCCTAATATGGTCTTCTTTGCATTTCAAACCAAACAGGCCTTTCTATGCTAACACTGCATCCATATGTATGTGGGTGAGTCTATTTTGATGAATTTGTACAATAAATTTAGAATTCATCAAACAACATTACTGTGCATGTTTTCAAATTTGAGGGCACATTTATTCCATTTCAATTTTTTTCAATTTTCTTGGGAAATATTAGAACTAGACATAAAAAATATTGGATGCAGATGATATATGTGTAGCCCAAAGATCCCACCCCTTCACTTAAAAGATTTTTCCAGAAACTGAAAATGGCCATGAGCATGCTAGTCGTTTACATTGGAAACTTCTGTTTGGTCTGAAATGCGAATGAGATGGTGTTAGGGACTCCCTGCTAATAACTGGATTATAAATTATAAATTAATGAATGAAATGACCCAGCTTTTGTGCATTTTTTATATCCTTCAGGCTTTTTGTTTTTAAAATTGGAGGGGTGTTACAAACTGGTGGTGGTGGGTGGATGAGGGCTGCCTAATAAAAGAAAATTATAAAAACACCTCAGATGCAGCCAGTAGTCATGCAGGCTTTAGAACCTTACAGTTAAGTAGTCCGAAAGCAAAATTTGGACCCAGCAAGTGGACTTAGTCCACTCACTGACATTTCCAGTAACACTTTCCCAGAACCAATAAACTGATCTACTTCAGAACTATCAAAATTATTATCATTATCACTATCATACGCCTGTATATACCAAATAAAATCACGATCTGAAGAAGAATCACGTGGGGAGTCAGCCATTTTTAGTTTTCCAGGTAGCACGTTTTAACCCAGCATTTGTAAAACTTCTTTGCAAAATGCATGTTAAAACATAGACAAAATGCTTGTTCCAGGGCCCAATGTACCAATCAAACTTAGTTTCACAACTAATCATGTCAAGCTGAAGTGCCCTGATGTGTAAACATTCGCTTACCTGAACAAGAGTCCCTAGAAGTGACTGACACTCTACTAGGTGAAAAGAATTTCCAGGAAATCAAGATAAGACCATTTCTTCCTTTTAACCATGCCTACCACTATGAATGATGAAAACATGTGGTTTCACATCATTTCATTCATGCTGCAAGATGGTGGCCAGGTAAACAATTGCTTAGAAGTACTTTGTCAAAATCATCTAGGATTTATTCATCATGGATATTTGTTCATCTAAATACTTAAATGCTTTTGGCAAATCCTCATTGTGACTGATGATGTTAAAAGTTAAAAACTGTATTAATTTTTGAAAATTCTTACCAGAGTTCTGCATACAAATAAAATGGTTGTAAATCTAACAATTTCAATACTGTAACAAATTTTCAATGGATCCAGTCTATTTGAGTTCTTTATATTCACTCAAGAGGGTATTCATGACGTGGAAGTAAATTCATACAGAATGGTAATTCCAGATTTATCCACATCAAAGAAAATCAAGACAGTATCCCTATTCATGTCAGGAGCAACCCATCATTGAAGCAGATGAATGAACCTAGAACTAATTTCCAACTCTACAAATACTCTTTCCAACTCTACAAATACTCATAGCAACATGGGTATGTGTTCAAAATCACTACATCACATGAAAAAAAAGTTACATGTACTGTATTCCCAATTAACAAATACCATTTTATTTCTGGGCAGTGGATGCTTGGCTTGGACTAGTAATGGATTTGTTTAACTGTGTTAAGACATAAACAATAGATCTAACGCCAGCACTGTGTCACCAGAGCCATCCTCAGCTTGGCCCATAACTTCCACTCCTATCAGTGCCTGCCAAGCAAGGCCATAATTAATTACAAACTCACTTGCTCAAGTAGACATAAGCTACACAGAGCCTAATTACTTAACACAATCCTCTCCCCTAGCCCTGGTGGACCCAGATACACTTCATCAAATTGTATAAGACAATGTCACAAATCAAGATAATTAAAATCCAAGTACATGTAGAGCTAGCCAAGCAAGACCCCACTTCTTTACATCTATACCTGCACAGGCAGGCACAAGCCACATAGTGCCTAAATATTTAACACCTCTAACACCTTCCTCTCTCCAAGCCCAGGTAAACCCCGACACACACGCCAACAGAAAATTCCGGACCCTGGGCAGAGCAGACACGGGCCGCAAAACTAGTTTAATTTTTTGTACATAAAAACCTGTGTACAGTTTTGCATATAAAACCTGTAGTAATCTACCATAACTTCGACTCTTGCAAGGAACAAATTTAAACATTTACTGCAAAGATTAATTTATCTTTTATAACCAAGTTGACAGCATGCCCCTAGAAATCGCTGAACCGCAACCACCTACCCCTCAGGTGGGTCTGGACCCAGATATACTTCATCAAAGCGTAGAAGACAATGACACTAATCATGATGAAACTTCTTTCAAACACAATGCAAGTCACAGTTCATACTGTCATGGAAAATTATGTTCTAAGTGACTTGATATATATATACATATATAGTTTCAAGGCAATCCTGAAAGTAGTTTAGGACAAGTAGCGATAACAAACTTGTGCTAACGGACGGACGGACATCAGATGACAGATCAGCACACTTTTCATTCAGGTCCAAGTAGATATAATAAGGAGTCTTTTAATGAAAACCCAATGCTGATATACCCATCCATTCAGGAGGAGAAGCAATAACAAGATTTTCAAAATGGCTGCAATGGCGGCCATATTGGATGTCAGAGCAGCACCATTTTCATTTAGGACCAACCAGACATCAAAAGAAGTCTTCTAGTGAAAACCGCATGTTGATATGACCATTCATTCCGGCAGAGTAGCGATAAGATTTTTAAGGCGACTCCCTAGTGGCCATATTGGAATTCAGACCCACCCAATTTTCATTTAGGACCAACTAGACATCATAAGAAGTCTTTTAGTCAAAACCCCACGTCAATATAACTTTTTGTTCAAGAGGAGTTGAAATAAGATTTTCAAGATGGCTGTGTGGTGGCCATATTGGACTTCAGATTGGCACCATTTTTATTTAGGACAAACTAGAAATCATAAGAAGTCTTTCAGTGCAAACCCCATGTTGATATGGCCATCCATGTAGAAGGAGTAGCAATAACAAGATTTTCAAGATGGCTGCCATGGTGGCCATATTGGATCCCAGATCATCACCATTTTCATTTAGGACTAACTAGGCATCTTAAGAAGTCTTTCAGTAAAAAAAAAAAACATGCTGATATCACCATCCATTCAGGAGTAGTAGCGATAACAAGATTTTCAAGACTGCTGCCGTTGCGGCCATATTGGATGTCAGTTTGGCACCATTTTCATTTAGGACCAACTAGACATCATAAGAAGTCTTTCACTGATAACCCCGTCTTGATATGACCATCCATTCAGAAGTAGCGATAACAAGAATTTCAGGATGGCTGCTCTGCCACCCATATTGGATGTCTGAGCAGCACCATTATCATCTAGGACCAACTCAACCATGGGATGAAATATGTGTGAAAGGTTTCATGGCAATCCTCTGAGTAGTTTAGGAGGAGTAGTGATAACAAACTTGTGCTAACAGATGGAGAGATCACAGCGAACAGATGGATGACGGACAACAGACCATCCCATAAGCTCTTCTAGTCTACGACCAGTAGAACTAAAAATGGCAAATGCAGCATTAAGCGCTGTGGGACCTCTACCGATGGAGTGACTTATTCCACAACAAGCAATTTAAGGGTTCATGATGTTCTTCATAGACTGGTAGCCTTTATATAAAAGGTATCTACTAAGACAGTTTTCTCTGTTAAAACAATTACCTCTCTGTTCTTACCCTTTTAGCCGCCGAGACTGCAGAGTTCACTTTCTCCTCCCTGGATGATAATGGGCTGCTTGGTGATGTGTTGGGGGTGGGGCAGGGAGTTCCCGTTCTTGTGGGACTTGATGGACTATTGGGGCTCCCAGGAGCCCCTGGGGAATTACTGGGACTTGTTAATGCACTGGACTTCAGTGAAATGTTTATGGAATTTTTATTGTTCAGTCGGGGAGGAGATTCTTTGATCTCTGACTGGTCTTTGGCTGAAAAATAAAGAGAAATCATGAGAATATTTAAAGAAAGGTTCCACAAAACACAGTTTTACCACAGAACAGAGATATTATGACAAAGATTCAGCTTACCAAAGCAATACAGAACTCACTGTATCTGGGTATACACATGATATTTGTTAATATTTTACCAAGGTTTCAGTTGAATACAGCAACTGATGTAGAAGATAAGTGACTTTTAAAATCCTCAAGACAGCAATTTTAACCTTGTTGACAATGATGCAATGGGTGCTGGAACAAGAGTCCCTTGAAGAGACTTGCACTCTACTGGGTGAAAAGAACTTCCAGCAATTCAAAATAAGACCATTTCTTCCTTTTAACTGCTGAGTGTTGAAACCATCTCTGATATTCTTCAGTGATAACAAGATTTTCAAATCAGCTGCTGTGGTGGACATATTGGATGTCAGCCAGGCACCCTTTTCATCTTGGGCAAAGGAGACATCATTAGAAGTCTCTTCGTGAAAACCCCACATCATAATGATCATCGATTCAGGGGGAGTAGTGACAAGAAGATTTTCAAGACAGTCATCGTGGCAGCCTTATTGGATGTACGACTGGCACCATTTTCATTTAGGACCAACTAGGTAGTCTATTGGTGAAAACAGTATGTTGCTATAGCCATCCATTTGGGAGAAGTAGAGATAACAATGTTGTCAAGATAGCCACCATGGTGGCCATATTGAGGGTCAGACATTTTCATTAAGGACCAACTGGACACCAAAAGAACTCTTCTGACAAAAACTTAATGTCAAACTTACTTTCCCTTTAAGAGTAGTAGTAAAAACAAGATTTTCAACATGACAACATATGGTACGTCAGATCAGAACCATTTTAAGTTAGGTTTGGTTTGGTTTGGTTCTTGTGGGTTTAACACCATTTTTTCAGCACAAGAGACATGGTGGCCAGTATGTTTGCTGAGGAAGAACCCCAGAAGACCCCGGGGAAAAACCAATGACCCATGGGAAGCTACAGGCAAGCTTTCTCACATACCGACAGTGATGTCAGTGAGCTGTAAAGATGAGCCCCTTAGACCACTTGGCCACCTGGGGCCTCTTCAATTCAAGATCAATAAAACTTAAGTCTTTTAGTGAAAACACCATCTGATATGAGCATTCATTCAGAAGTCGAGATAACAAAATTTTCAAACTGGCCACTGTGGTAGCCATATTAGACATCAGATTGGCACCATTTTCATTTAGGACTAACTAGACATCATAAGAAGTCTTCTGGTGAAAAAACCATGTCAATATGACTTTCTGTTCGGCAGGAGTAGCAATAACAAGATTTTCAAGATGGCTGCTGTGGTGGCGATAGTGGACGTCAAATTGTCACCATTTTCATTTAGGATTAACTAGACATTGTAATTAGTCTTTTAGTGAAAACCTCATGTTGATACTATGACTATCCATTCAGAAGTAGCGATAAGATCTTCAAGATGGCCACTGTAGTGGCCATATTGGATGTCAGATCGGCACCATTTTTATTTAAGACCAAATGGACATCATGAGAAGTCTTTTGGTGAAAATCAAATGTTAATATGACCATGCATTTAGGAGAAGTAGTGAAAACAATATTTTCAAAATGGCTGCTACAGTGACCATATTGGATGTCCGAGGGGCACCATTTTCATTTAGAATCAACTAGACCTTGGGACGAACGTGTCTGTCAAGTTTGGTGCCAATCCTCCCAGTAGTTTAGAAGGCGCAGTGATTAGTCCCAGTAGTTTAGAAGGCGCAGTGATAGTAAACTAGTGCTAACAGATGCTGGACACTGGACAAAAGGCTATCGCATGAGCTCATCGGGTCATTGACAAGTAGAGCAAACACGAGTCCCTTGAAGGGATCGATGTTTTACTGTCCAAGGTGAATTTCCAGGAATTCAAGACAAGACCATTTCATATTTTGAACTCCTGAGTGTTGAAACTATCTCTGATATTCTTGAGAGATAAGATTTTCAAATTAGCAACTGTGGCAGCCATATTGGATGTAAGATCTGCACCATTTTCATTTAGGACACACTAGACATTTGGTGAAAACCCACGACAGTAATACCATCTATTCAGGAGAATCAGTGACAACTTTTCAATATGTTCATTGTGGCAGCCATATTGATGCCTGCATTGTACCATCTTTATTTCAGACCAACTTGATATCATAAGAAGTCTTTTGGTAAAACCCTATGTCGATATGACTATCAATTATGGAGTAGCGATAAGAAGATTTTCAAGATGGCCACAATGGTGGCTATACTGGATGTCAGATGTCATTTTCATTCAGGACCACCTGGACACCATAATAAGTCTTTGGGTGAGAACCTCATGTTGGTATCACTTTCCATTTAGAAGGAGTAATGACAAGAAAATTTTGAAGATGGCTGCCATGGCAACCATATTTGAGGTCAGATCAGCACCATTTTCATTCTAGACGAACTAGATATCATAATTATTCTAGTGAAAACCCCATGTCAATATGACTTTCCATTTAGGAGAAGTAGCAATACAAGCATTTCAAGATGTAGTGCTGTAGTGGCCCTATTGGATGTCAGATCAGCATCATTTTCATTTAGGACCAATTAGACCTAATAAAAACTCCATTCTGATAAGACCATCCATTCAGGTGGAGTAGTGATAAAAAGATTTTCAAGATGGCCACTGTGGTGGCAATACTGGATGTCCGTGCAGAACCATTTTTATTTAGGACCAACTAGACCTTGGGATGAATGTGTGTATACAAAGTTTCATTGCAATCCTCCCAGCAATTTTGAAGGAGAAGCAGTAACAAACTTGTGCTAATGGACGTATGGACGGATGTCAGCTGATGGACAAAAGGCCATTCCATAAGTTCTTCTGGTCTATGAACAGTAGAGCTAAAAACTGGTATCCCATGAAAAATAGTGAATTCATAGGAGTTTCAATGGGCTGCTGTCCAAGATTTCCTCGTATTTCAGGCTAACCAGCACCATCTGAATTTTACAATAATTTGGCTATTTCTTCGAATTTTTAAGCCCAGGCAAGAAAATTTGGCACAATGCTGTATACAAATTCTACAAACTCCTTCAATTAAAAAATACATTTTACCTCTTCTATTTTCAAACATTCGGTTTATTTGGTCAAAATCGGACTCCAATTTACGTTTTAGGGCATCTGACATGGGGACTATGTTCTCCCCATCTTCAACATCCTCCTCCTGATCAAACCACATCTCTTCTTCATCTTCCAGTGCTCGGTTCTCTCGACGAAACCGATTGTTTAGCAATAATGAATTTGTGGTGCTGAAATAACAAAAATGGCTTAATTGAACACCATAATTAAGTAGCAATGCATGAAAAAGAAGCATCATGAAAACAAAATTTTCTCTTTCATTCTTCTACACAAAAACCTCCACCCTATAACCCCCCACCCCACCCCCATGCAAGTGGAGTGGGGTATAGAAGGGGGGATATATGACACTATTGTGCACATAAAAACAATCCCCATTTATATCCAACCATTTAAAATCCCTATTGTAAAAGTATACAAAGCACTTGACAACTGATGTAACAACACATACCGATGACTAGGATCACATAGTTCTTGCACACCTTATCAGAGAAACAAAATGAAAGAAAGTAGATGAAAATAAAATGAATAAAAGCCCCCAACCTCTATTCAAGTAAAATTTTCATAGGCAGCTGGCAGCTAAAACAGCTAAATAACTGAACTAATCAGATGAACATAGCCAAATATCCAATCTAAATGAAAAGGTTAAGATTTACTTTCTCTCTACCCCCCAGCCCCTTATTGTTTTGAACCGAGTCTTTCAGACCAAACAATTAATAGGTCGAGTCATACTGCGAGAGTTAACATTCAGACATTAAGGTCAGAAAAAAAATGAAGACCAGGGGCTGGGTTCAGGGTGAGGTCCTAATGGGGACCCAGGTGAGTTGTTCCAGGTGATCATAACTTCTCGCTCTAATCAGTCCCATCTAAACTTATTTTTACAGCCCTTTCTATTTCTTTCAATTGAAGATCCTCCTCCTGTCAAGTACTTTTGTCATCTTTAGTCTGAATCAATCTGCAATTGAGTGTTTCAGCCTGAGGAGGAAATGCAGTTCATCCAGTTTTACAATTTGATTTAAACTGAATTTTGTTATTTAAAGGGTCTTTTTCATTGATGAGTGACAAAAAGGTGATACAAATACTGTCTAAAAGAAAGTATACCAAAATTAACCTTAATATTAGACTTGCTTGTAGCCAAGTTGTAGGGAAAATTCAGTTTACTTTAATGTTGTAAAAAGAGAAGGGGGAAAAAGAAAAAAAAAAGTGTCCCATGTATTTTTTTCAAAATTAAATTCATGACTGGTGTCCTAATATTGCAAGAGCTATAAAATCTGTGATGTTTGCATAAACCAAACTCCATAAACCAGTCAATTCAAAACAATCTACCTGAAAACTGTACAAGTAGAACCTGGATGGGTAAATAACCCCAAAAATCTTACAATTTTAGACATAGGTAATGGGAAAAATACTCTAAGCTTCATTGGCAGAATAATGAATTAAACGATGACAACACGAGTAATTTTACAAGTAAACAATGTACATTATTAGGATAAGTCAGTGATTATTGTGGTTGCAATATTTCAGCCCGGTTTGAAAAATTGGACCATGCTGTGATCATAATGCACCAACCTCATCGTTAAATGAGTAATCATTTACAAAGTCTATTTTACCTGTTATTTACACGAACCAAAAAAATTACCATCTTCACTTTAAGATTCTCCTCTTTGGTCTTCAGTACAGTGTCAGTCCCTTTGAGGAATTCTTGTTCACCAATGTCATGATATATACACGGATTGATCAAAAAGTTCTATGATGAATGTAACATCTTCTGAACAAAGCAACCCAAGGTCATAAAAATTTGTCTGTATATGATTGAAAATGTCCCAATTCAGGATGTGACATTTTTAAGCTGATGGTGTCAGAGTCTTAGTGCTGTCATCTTTTTCTGTCATATATTTAGATGGGATCCATTTTCAAACAGAGCGATTATAAAATTTTATGCAGAATTAGGAAAATCCTTTACACAGATAAAAGCAGACTTAGACACTGTTTATGGACCTAAAGCACTTGCTAAATCTGGAATCAGTCGATTGATGAAACATTGTAAGGATGGCAGAAAGATTGTTAATGATGATGTAAGAAAAGGTAGGCCAAGGATTTCTGTATCAAAATAAATAGTCGATTCTGTAAAAGTATATGTGAAGGAGGACAGCCATGTTACTATCCACGAGGTATCAGGCAATTTTTATATTTCATATGGAAGTGCAGAGGAAATTCTGACCAAGGAATTAGGAATGCACAGGTTTTGTGTCTGTTGGGTGCCCATATTGTCTGATAAAGAACAAACGAGTTTATAGGTAAAGATCTCCTGGGATTATTATACAGGTACAAAGAAGAAGGTAATCATTTCTTAAACAAGGTCACTACATGTGACGAAATTTGGATACGCTACTTTGAACCCGAGAGTAATAGACAAAGTAGCGTAGGGAAGCACACAAGTTTGCCATCGCCTATACAAGCACATTTTTCCAAATCTGCTGGCAAGGTTATGTGCATGATACCAGAGACCACCACAGTGAATGGACAGTATTATGCCACAGTTATTAGATATAATTTACGCAAGGCTATTTGCAAAATGTGTGCCGAGTTACTGAGGGTGGCTTCATTTTGCACCAAGATAAGACACCTGCACACACAAACAAGTCTGTAATGCAGAAACCTAAATCACCCACCATACAGCCCAGATTTAGCTCCTTGTGACTTCTGGCATTTTCCAAAATTGAAAGATTCGTTATGGTGAAACCATTATGAAAGCAAAGAAGTACCAAGGGATGCAATCACCAGGTTCCTATGCATGTTGTCATGTGATGGGTTGCTGCATGTGTTCAGGACATGGGTCACAAGGTTGGCAAAGTGCGTCAAGTCTGAAGGAAATAACTCCGAGTTGGACTACTAAAATTATTGTAACTTTTTATTTACAGCATTTGTTGTAGAATTTTTTTATCATTTTTGATCAACCCTTGTGTATGTGTGTATACTGACTATGAGCTTGGTCCATATTTTGTTGTGACTTTTAAATTCATTGTCTAGCTTGTCCATAAAAACAACAAAATAGGGTACCCTACAAATTTAAACTGATTCACAGCAACATAATGAACTGGATAGATTCTGATTTGCTGCAGCATTATGTGACAGCAGATCAGAGTTGATGCTGTTTGCAGAAGATTGTCAGTTTTAAAGGGACTCTGTCACATATAATACTAAATTTAGCATTATATTGTTGTCTTGTAAATAGCCATTTAAGATGTTTCTCCTAATAGTAACAACCACTGATGATAGAAAATCTATTTTAATTAAATATAAATTTAACGCCAAATGCTTCAGGGTCCTACTGGGTGGATGCTAATATAAGATTTTGTTAATTTTAAGTAGTCCAGCAAGGATCTCCCCAAACTGACAGTTTTACTTAAACAGGGTTACAGTTGTTAACAATTAATTGTAGAACCACATCAGCAGTGTTTCATTCGGATATGATTTTGTTTTTTTAGAGAAAAAAGTGAAATTGTGAAGGGGGTGGGGTGGGGCTAGAAGTCTTCCCCCAGCAGGGTCTCAAGGGGCATCACCCTTAATCAGGGGTTCAGGGGGCCCAAGGCCCCCAGCCAAAAATGCATTTTAGACTCTGAGAGCATACAAAACTGTTCCTGGTGGCCCTTATTATCATAATATTTAGCAAAGTTTTTAATTCATTCCAGCAAAAAAAAATCATTTAAAAAATAACAAACTTGACAAACTTTAAACAATACTTGAAAGAATTTCACAATGCTCATTGTCACATGAACTTGTTCTCCAAAAATATTAGTGCTTAAGTTATTACATGTGCATGTCAGTGTTCACATAATAATTCAGTCACAGTAATTTGTTCATTTTTGCAGCACATATTATATGTGTATCACACTTTTCTCATCACAAATCTGTTGGGTTTTTTTCTTCATGGTAAATGTTTTTAATTACATAGATCAACTATAAAAAAATAATCACATAAATTCACTCGTCTTTTCCCCCATTGGACACAGCCTGTTGATATTGATGTGCTAGTCTTGCTTTTTTGCAGCCTTGGCTAAGATTTTTTTTGATTTCCTTTTCGCATATTCTAACACAGGGTTGCTTCTGCCCTCTCATGTAAGAAATCTTTCTTAAAACACTGTATTGCAGTTTTGTATGATGCCTTCAGACCATATTTGATGTTCTGCACCAAGTTGTAGGTTTCTATGTTTATCCTCTCTAATTTGAAATCAATAGTATCATTTATGACATTGAAGGATGATTCTACTTGTGGGCCATGAAAACAATTCAGTAAAGACATGACCATCTTTGATAGATGCAGGTATCTGGCAATAATATCATCACTTCCTCACCAGTGATCTATATGTTGTCCCTGCTTAACTTCTGGAAGGGAATCAGTTCAGAATCTTCTAACTTCCAAATCATACTGGTCCAATTCCTTCTCATTTAACATGTTTGAAGCTATTGCAGAGTTGGTAATAGTAGTTCAAATCTTTTGGCAAACATCGCAAAATGCTAGTCCTCTGACATTCAGTTTTCTTACAAATTGACCAGTTACGTTCTCGTCAACTTTGCGTTCAAGCCATTCTCATTTCCACACATTTTTCAAACCTTTATTCAAACTTTTTCTGTCAGTGTCTCTATCCATAATTCAAGTTGCCATGTTTGGCAAGCATGCTTATTTCCATTAGTTTCCATTATGTGAAGATTTATTGGAGAGTACAAACTTTTGACCGATCAGAAAGCTCTTTACAACTATTGTCTGTTAAATAATATTTGGAACAAATACTATTATAAGAATTGTCGCGGAATCGGATTGGACACACCTTTATTTGAAAACTGGATCAGATATGATAGAAAAAACCAGACCATACCAAGGAAAATCGGATTCGGGTCAGGAGAAAAAGCGGAATTCCGTTTTAAAACAGAAAAAAATCATATCGGTTCATTTAGGATGTGCCATTGCAGCATTTGTGCAAAATAGATACTAAGTCCTGCAAAAAACAAGATTTAATGCACCAAATGTAGCGCAAATAAAATTAAGGCGCATTTTTTTAAACCTTTAATCTGATACAGATGTACCAACCAATCATTACAGGTCCAAAATGCTCAATGATTGTTTTTATCAAATGAACAAAATCCATCAAGCAATCTTTTCCGATTGCACTAGTCATTCTGCCTGACCTGTATTGTCCCCATTCTTCTAACCCAGATGTGTCTAAACTTGGTATCATCTGGAAATAATCTTCTAATCATATATCCCATAATATTTCTTAATTGAGAGTAAGCTCAGCATGCTACCAACCTGTAATAGCCTCGATGAAAATATTAAACAAATTCAAATAACGTATGGTAGTAACTTCCACCCTTATTTTATTAACTTTATTGACAAAAGAAAAATAAGTCACATGATTCATGCTTTTAGTCACATGACAACCTTAATGTAGCACCATTGGCATTTGTAAAGGTAGTGAAGTTTTGGTAAGAGATATTATAGATAGTCAACTTCTGTGAAAGAAATAAAAATAACTGCAGGGGTGATGACTAGTGAACAATCTGGTAAAACCCCCAAAAGCCAAGATAAAAGTCAAACATAAAGCGAAACTTCCGAAATGATGGAACAGAAGAAGACAAACTTTCATACACCCTCATGAAATTGCTTGAAAGTTGAAACTTTGCAAAGACTTATCATTACAAATACCAAGGCTCTCCTTAAAAAATACAGTATTTCTCTACATGCTTTTTATCATTACAAATTCCAAGGCTATGCTTATAAAATGCAGTATTTCTCTATATGCTTTTTATTATTACAAATACCAAATGCTATGCTTATAAAATACAGTATTTCTCTACATGCTTTTTATTATTACAAATAACAAGGCTATGCTTATAAAATACAGTATTTCTCTACACGCTTTTTATTATTACAAATACCAAATGCTATGCTTATAA
The DNA here is from genome assembly GCA_029931535.1 of Margaritifera margaritifera. NCBI lineage: Eukaryota > Metazoa > Mollusca > Bivalvia > Unionida > Margaritiferidae > Margaritifera > Margaritifera margaritifera. Next base: position 1,112,789 of record JAQPZY010001626.1, on the reverse strand, counting down.
AATACAGAAAGCATTTACCTGTCAATCACATTCTTTTCCTCTGTATGATCCATGTGCATATCAAACCGTTTCTTTAACAACTTGAAAGTGTTGACATAGTCAATCTCTTCCAAGTCTTTGATATGACTTTCTACTATATGACAACACAAAGATTTGATATCCTCCTGCAAGATACAAGAAAAATAATGAACATATGACTTCTTTAATCAAACCAGAGGTTTACCATTTTTTGCTTGTACAAGATACATGCATCCACAAACTGTGTAGATGCAGATCTACCATCACACAATGCCATAGGCAGATCTCGCCTGGAGATCATAAAACTTTGAGCTCAATTCTGATATCGAGTTTCCACCTTCAGCCAATCAGATATGTCCTTTTAAAAGTATATTTATTTTATGAGGCAGAATCAAAATCTCAAGCTCAAAGTGAAGTTCAAGAGTTTTATGATTTCCAGGCAAATCTGGGTCCATGTTGTTTATCCTATTTAAGATTCCCAGCAGATAGTATAACCCTTGATCTCCTAGTGCATTATGCCACAGAAGATCAGGGTTTATTCTGATAACCAATGAGTGTGCATTATATATGTATAGATTATGGAATGCAAACATCCAGAGACTATGTATGGTAGTAAACAGGTGACGACACCTTAGCTGGTTGTTTAACAGCGTCAATTTTAACAGTAACGAGTTTTTTTATGTCACACATTCATGATGAGTGCATTTCAGCAATAACGTAAAGCCAGTTGACAAGGGTTCGGAGGATCACTGCAGCACCGTTTCACACATCTGCATAAAATATTTCTTTATCATTGGACAGAAAAGTGATGTTTTATTAATTTGTTATCATGCATTTTAATGAAAAACTCCGCAAGGAATGTGTTAAACTTGTATCTGAGTTCAGTGCTGACCAGCTGGAAATTAATTAATTCATGTAATGTTTGCTCCTGGAGCTTGTTAGTTGATGTTTTAATGAAAAACTATATTTTGCATATCACCATCTGAGTTGGTATCTTCATCTGAGAATGACCAGACAATTTTATTTTATATCTGTGGATATATTATTCATTCTTTAAATAAGAAGTGTGTCTAATAATTTCACTTGGATTACATAATTTTCACTGCTGAGTTTTTAAGTTGACCAGACCATGAATACAATTAAGTAACATCGTCTGCACAAATTACACGTTTGGTGCAGTTATCACTACAACGCAAAAGATTTCCGAACCACTGAAATTCGTTTGTCACTTTTACTGATAACTTAGACACCATAAATGATTTATTTGGGTACAAAAAATGAAATTTTGGAGGAGTTGGATGCTGTTGCAGATAACACTGTAAACCAATACTCTGACAAACTAAGAACAGCTATCAATGAGAGAGAGAGAGAGAGAGAGAGAGAGAGAGAGAGAGAGAGAGAGAGAGAGAATGAGTGAGGGGGGTTGTAATGAAGTAATCCTCTGCTTTTTTTTGGGGGGGGGGGGTCTGAATGCAGGTCTACCAAATAAAGTAGATAAATGTAAAATAATGCTTTATCTTAAAGTAATTATACCCATTTTTTTAAACAAATATAAACGAAAATAATTATATTAGCTCCTGTGACTTTAAAATAAATAAAATGGACATCTAAAAAGTGATTTTGTATTTTGTCTGTACAATTTTATTCATGATGTTATCATTATAAAATTTCCCAAAATGAAAAAAAATTTTTTAAAAATGAGCAGTCTGCAGAAAATGCATTAACCTCTTAAATAAAACCAAATCAAACTTGATGAATGAATGAAGATATGCATAAATCAGCACAATTAAAATATTTGAGCGAGTAGGAGTAGTAATGATGTTCAGGCTGTGTCAAAAAATAGTTTCTTATGGTTATATTTGATCTTGGATATGAATATTAAATTTGAAATTAGCTTTCAAAAAAGTTCTACAGCTGACAGACAAATTATTATTAACTTTTTAAATGATACAAACATGATTTAACTGCATAAAAAATTAGGCAATGCCTACAATATAGCAACTGATTTATCCTTAAAAGATTCAGAAAGTAGATTGGGGTTATTTCAAAGATAGCTTTTTAAAAAAAATTTTTAGATCCTAAATACTGTCCTTAAATTTGAAATGACTCTATGTACAGTCCAAGATATGAATATATGCTAACAAAGTTCAATAAAATCATGATCTAAGGAAAGGTTGAGCTACTAATACAATTTAAAAAGGTTCTACTTCCTTACAGAGGCAATGTATGTATTTTTGTTATATTTCTTAATGAAATCTACACCATTTTTTCATACCATAAAAAAACATAGCTACTTTCATATACGTGTATTACTACCAAATCTATCTTGAAAACAAATTATACCTTAAAAACCAATCACTCTCCAGTGAAATCATGTCTTGATTAACATTATTAGCTGACGCTTGCTGCCAATGTAGTTATGTTCGTTTGTTTTTGCACTATTTTGTTTGACTATTTGTATATTTGGAAATCCCCAAATAGAGTTAAGAAATCGAGAAATCTTAAAATTCTGTAAGATTAATTCAGCTGGAAATTCTTTTATTTGTTAATCAATATTCCCGACAATTTGTGAAAAGACTTATTCATGTAAGCCAAATAGAATGTGTGGACTTCAGCCAGTTCTGAACTTATGAAAAATACGGACACTGCAGCTTTAACAAGAACAATGATATAATATGAAGCGGTGTCTTTAAAACAAACAGAAAAGCAATCCATAATAAAATTCATATAACCATTTAGATTGAAGACAAAACAGATAATTTCATTTATGAAATCAGTTTGAACTTTATGATTCATACAGCTCTTAGTTGAGTAAGATGATGCTTAAGTAACTAAATTGCTGGATCAAACTCTGTTAGCTTTTTTTTTTTTTAAATGCCTCTGACGGGGAAGATTTGTAGCATGCTTTATCTGGAAGGGTGAACTTGCTAACTGATATTTTCTTGAACGATTTGAAGTTTTGAGAAATTACAATTTGAACTAAATGCAAGCATCTGTGTAGGCACAGAACATATACTGAAGACACTTGATTTATAATATTTTGTAGGCTGAATGAAAGGCCACATTGTTAAGTAATCAAACTTTATCTCAACCAAATCTATGCAGAAATAAAAAAAATAAAGAGAGAGAGAGAGAGAGAGAGAAAGATTTTTTAGGAAGTATTAATTAACTGATACAATTAGGACCTACAACTCAACTGTGAAGATTTAGTATGTTAGTAAGTATTGATTTCAGTTAGAAACTTACATATCTAATGAAGTCAAACAGTTCAATCATTGCTGAATTAAGGAGGTTATACTTTCTGCCATTGGCTCTGAAGGCATCCACAACCATTTTAAATAAATTATTTTTAATGATGTAGCGATTGTAGAAGTCTTCTTTCAAGCCAACAACCTTCCTCATAAACCTCAAGGCACCTGCAAGAAAGATGCAAGTTCAAAAGTACAAGAGAAAAACAAATGCCAGTGTGATCAAAGTATAAACTGGGTCATGATTATTAATGCTTTATTTTTTACCCTAAGTACCTTATATGTATGCAATAATCAATGAGGTGGGGGCAAGTTCCATTTGCCCTCAATCATGATCAAGACTGACTCATGTTATGTCATACACATAATGTGTTCATGGAACAAGAGTGTCCTACCACAGAGACTCACATGCAAAACTTAATCAGAGATACGGGCAGTTAATAGTAACACTATATACTGCTTCAATTCCGTTACTGCAACATAAACAGTGCTAAACATGACCTACTATCCTTGGATTAAGTCACAAGGGGACAGAAGGAACAATGATATAAGAAACTTTATTCAAAATATGAGCCCAGTGGAAGCATCAAAATCCATCTGCATTTGTTCACATTACTGTGTTTACAATCCAAGTTAAGTTACATCATGCGGTCTTCTCTACTTTGTAAATGCTACATAAATAAATAACAAAAACATTACTCTACAAAACAATGTGCCATATCACATTATGACCTCTAGAACTTATAATTTAGTCCTAACACTAATAAGCACTAGAAATAACATCTGCAACTGATTTAAAGCACACATATTCAAAACCTTTTACTTTTCATTTACTTACTCAAGGCCAGAAATGCATGGTTTGACCCGAGAAGGACAAGCACTCTGCGTAAAAGATCTTTGCTGATGACATAGTTCTTGATGTGATACGTGTGATGCTCTACAGAAAATGTCAACAGCTCCAAGATCAAACTCAGCAACTGAGCTGACTGGAAGTCATCTGAAATAAAAACACAACACTATTTGCTATTCATACCATAAAATGTCTTAAGCTGAGAATGCACTGCTTAATAATGATTTACCTGAATGCTTCAATTAGTTGCTAACTCATGGTACTCCATCCCCAAAATAAAAAATGATTTTCAATGTCACTAAAACTGCTGATGCAAATGTTAAAAATATCAAACAATTAAAAACATTCATTTCTTTCAAATCAGCAATAAGAAAGAACATGTATATTTTACATAAATTGCTAGCCGACTCCATATTATCTAAACTTTTTTTTAAAATTGGAAACTCTAGCTGAAGCTGAAGCTCCCAAATCAGGCGATACTTGAAATATGCCTACCTAAAAGAAATTTATCATTTTAAATGAAAAACCAAATTTAAGATGTTGTCAAAACATCTGCAATTCCAACTAGATTATACGTAAAGATACAAATTGTCAGTTGGTGTCTCGTACTTAAAATTCATCAAGAACTGAAAGTCTGGCCTGGAGGTTATAAAACATTCTTATGGTCGAACTAAAATTCTAATTAGTATGTATGTATTAGCATTTAGTGGCACCTCAGCACAATAAAGGCTATATGGTGGCAAGTAAAAGTTCTAAAAATGTAATAATGAAGAACTGTACAAAAACTTTAGGAGGATAAACCTCTCCAAATGAATGTAAGCACAAGTACTGCAGATAAAATATAAAAGGTACAGATTTTAATATTCTGTAAAATGTATAAAACAAATAAAATGTAAAGGCAAAAAATATAAAATCCTTAAAATATATGTTCAGAATATGTAATTAGTTTTCGCGTTTGATTAGTCAGCATTATCTAATCTTGCATCTGAATTCTAAGTTGAGACTGAGCTTGTGAATGAAAATGTTTTATAACCTCCCAGCCCAGTCTTATTAAAAAGCTTTCATGTACAGTTGAGAGAATGTCTCTTATATGAATCAATTAGCCCTTCTCTACTTGTGTACATACATACTGTACATAACGTGAATCAAATATAGGCAACTCACTTTGAAGAGCAAAAATGAAGGATAGGAACTAGACAATTTTGAGGGGGGGGGGGCGGCGGACTCACTACTGGGGCCATTTGAATGCAAAATGTTTAGGGCAAGTATATTCAGTATCAACCATTTTACCTTTGCTTGGTTTGTCATCTGCAGTGTTGGCAAACAATGGAGCTGTTAACACATGCATACTGTGCTTGTAGAAAAAACTAAGAAACTCTGTCTTCTCGATTTTCTGAAATAATAAAAATCATTACATTAATCAGGAATTGGCATGTAGAGTGAAAATTTGGCATTCTGAAAAAAAAATACTTATTTTGAAAAAAAAAAAAAAAAAACCCTATGCATTTCATAAATTGCTGTAGTGAAAAGAAATTGCCAAGGATCAAATACTAAGCACACTGTAGAAATACAATGAACTGGGTTGTGATTGTGGCCCAACAAATATTCCAACTGGCAAAAATGAATCAGCTTAGCCAAATCAATGGCCATTTTTTTTTCAATGCTAGAACTACCACTATATTAAGTTCTATCAAAAAGCTTGCATTCATAAAACTGAACTAGAGTCAATCGAAGGGACTAATGCTCTACTGGCAAAAAGAGAAACTCCAAATATCAAATTTGGTAACAAAACTACTCCGACAGGTATTTTGTGAATATGTTAACTCACAACATGTTCACAAGATACCTGTCTGATTGGTACCATTTTCATTTAGGACCAACTAGATATCAAAAGAAGTCTTTTAGTGAAAACCCCATGTTGCTACAGCTATCAATTTAGGAAAAGTGTCCATAACAAAATTTTCAAGATGGTCACAATATGGGCCATGATGTATGTCAGATGGCATCATTTTAATTTAGGACAAACCAGGCACGATAAGAAGTCTTTCAGTGAAAACCTCGTTTAGCAATTGCCATTCAATTAAATGTAGTGATAACAAGACTTGGCCAACATGTTGGATGTCAGATCAGTACCAAATAGACATCACAAATCATGTAGTAAAAACCCCCATGTAGATATAACCATTCATTCAGAAGGAGTAGTGACAACAAGACTTTAAAGATGGCCACCATGGTGGCAATATTGTACGTCTGATGGGCACCATTTTCATTTTGGACCAACGAGACAACATTAAGTAGTAAAACTCGTGTAAATATAACCATCCATTCAGGAGAAGTAGCAATAACAAGATTTTCAAACTAGATGGCACAGTGGCCGTATTGGATGTCAGAAAGGCAGCATTTTCATTTAGGACCAACTAGATTTTATATGAAGTAATTTAGTGAAAACCTTATGTCAATATGACCATCTTTGCAATGAGAAGTGATATATATATTGGGCTGGGGGGGGGACCAATTTTAATGATGTAATTTTTACCTGCTGCTATTGCATTGCTTACCTTTCCAGGACGGAAATTACCCTCATCCGTATAAGAAAATTCCATCCTCCCATTCGATGGAAAGTAGTACAAGTCCAGAGCTAGAAAGAACACAGACCCAGTCTGTCCCCCACATCATAGACCCATGCACAATAGTCATCCTCTTTCTTAGGGACCCAGACTACTTGTGGGACTTCAGAGCAGGGTGGGAGGAGGGAATCTGACAATAGTGACAGGTAAGTATTACATCATTAAAATTAGCCCCCCCCCCCCCATTTTAATATCAGTAATATATTACCTGTCGCTATTACGCTGCTGAATTTGCCAGTGCAGTGAGAGGCTGATGGCCTCAAAACTGGTATAAAAATTATATACTCACCCTTATGGTAGGAGTGCCCACTACTGTAACAGGGATTTACAAATCCACTTATCTGACTCGCGGGACAAGATCAAATTTGGTTCAGTTCAGGCAAGCTCAAGTTTGCAAGGCACTTGCTCGTGGGCAAGTCCGAAAAATTGAGAGAGGGATACAAGAAATGTTTTTTAACGTTAGTGGTCTGGGTCTGTGCGAGCTAATTTACCGACAAGAGGGTTGTGTTCAGTTCCTAATGCTTTATGTTCTGCAAGTTTTATAACCTGAGATCTCGCCACCGTACATATATCAGCACCTCTATTTAGCGTTTATATGTATTGCCTTCTTCTTCTATACAACTGGGCACAGTTTCTTTCATCTACTGTATGTGTCATTTCCATCTTGTAGTCAATGTCAAGGCCAGACTCGCATTTTCTTGAGCAGACGTGATAAGGTGAATATTTACTATTTAAAGCAAGTTTTGACAAATAAAGAATAAATATTTATATTTTAATTTATCAGTTACATTTTAATCGTAATATTTTTATGTATCTGCGATTTGCTGACTTTCAGGTGCTAAGTTAGCTTTAGGCAGTTTGTCAGATTGCAGACTCTAAACAATCGGATTTTCAAAGATTGTTTTGTTGCATGTTGCCGAGTTTATGACGAGTAGGTTAATTGTTAATAATACAACTCCTGAGATTTCTTTGACAAGTGTGTCTGGAAATAAAAAGTAAGCATCTCTAACAATTAACCATGAGGATTTTGTTCAAAGCGTGATTGATCTTACGAAAATGTGGCACTCTCAAGTGGTGTTTATAATCTGTTGTTTACGTGATAATTACCGGAGACCGTTACATATTTACTGCTTGATAAACAATTCAGTGGACAAAAATAAGTTCTCAAATCATTCTCAAAAGCTGGATTGTCAAATATTTTGATGCATGTCGCCGATGATAATTGTTAAATAAATGGATAAATTATAAGGCAGCAAAACCTCGAACTTCATGGGCTTTAACTCATTCAGCCCCAGCATTGTTATCAGTATCACTGCTGCTATGCCCCAGCAGCATGAAGCTGTGTCTAGCTGCTTGTGCCCCAGAGTTTTTACCTATTTAGAAAATTTTGTAAACATCATGCACATGTATTCATTCTTACCTTAATTTCTCTTCTTATATCCAATAAAAATCCATGACATTTTCACCAATTGTTCCAAATAAATTTGTCTACACAGTCATGTATTTTTTAAGCTATTTGTCCACTAAAAACATCGATTTGGACAGACCGAAGATGATTGTTCCAGTTTACAGATCCGCAAGAACTGTATCATCATTGCTATCAGCATCCTCTTCTTCTGACGATTCAATCTCAGAAACTTCTATGTCAGAGTCTAAATCTCGTAAATATCCAACTGCCGAACATATCTTTTCTCTGCTTGCTCAATATTTTCGAGATCAAACCAGAATAATTCCTCGTTTTCGCTCTCACCATCATCAAATATCAGTCTTAAGTCCGCCATTGTTTACGATTTTTAATGAATGAAACACATGTAGTAAAACTGCTCCCAATTAGTAACCTTGGCTTATGAATAATTCAAATTTACACAAACGAAAGTAAAATCATTTCTGATTGGTTTAATATTGTAAGATTCTTGGAAAAACCCCAACTGTAACCAATCCGAGATGTTGTTACTAACACACATTCACCTCGACTGTAGACGGGATCGGCAATTAAATGCAGTAAACAAACCATGACTACAGGCGGGATCAGCAATTGAATGCAGAAAACGGATCACGCGCGGGATCGGGGCCGAATGAGTTTAACTTCATGAATGAAAGGTCCTTCTCAGTAAGGGACTGGCAAGTCTTCTTAATCAGGATGAAAATCCACCTGGAAATGGTGGATGCTGAAATATCAGCAGAGCCCTTACATGGTTCATACAGGTAAAATATGACAAAATTCAAGGACTTTTCAAGGATTTTATTTTGAGTTTCAAGGAGTCTTATATCTGAACTCACCATTGATATCTACATTTGGAACAACCTTCAAACTGACTTGTTGCTCATGTAACTGCATTTTCCTCTACCAATAAAGTTTACTAACGTAGGCACAATAAACAAAATGTCAAACTAACATTTGCAGATGTTGAAACTGCATTAGATGGGGGTGGGGGTAACATCAATCCCACCATTAATTTATCGTAATGTGAATCTGTCTTAGATATAATGTCAGTGTCTCTGGCACATGTCTTGATTTTGTCTGTTTTTATTCCAAAACAATCCAAACTCATTGCCGGCACTGACACTTCAATTTTCTGGTGTTTTGTACCATGTGATTTAAGGGCACTCTCAACCATAGCCCCAATGTCTGTAACTTTGTTGCACACATAACACAAAACTTTACGTCTGTCCTGGGTCTCCTTAACCCACTTATAGCAGCCTATCCATTCACGATTAAAAACACATTTCCCCGGCAGCATTTTCATGTAGAAATCAGTCACCTTTCTGTTCCATCATATGCTTTTCTTCAAAACAAAGTCAACAGACGTGAGGTAAGAAAGAGAAAGCCGCCATATTGCCATTCCCACAATGCTGCTAAATGGAAATATTGAGTAATCTCCCTTTCCTTAGTTACAGACTTAGCCGCAGAAAGTAAAAGGCATATAGATGATCGAACATTTTCTGCAATTTTTGCACCAAGGTTTCTTTTGAAAAAAAAATTGTTGTCTTTTTATTTTCTTAGAAATTCAAGCACTTTTTAAGGATTTGTGCCCATTTTCAAGCACTTTTTCCCACTGACATTAAAAATAAGCACTTTTCAAGAGCATTTTCAAATCTGTGCGAACCCTGCTTTAAGAGGAAAGAAAAGATGCTTCCTACCCTTTCTTCTCCCGTTAGCAGCAGCCAAAGAGAACCATAAAGCTGTAACTGGACATAGGAGTCTATCTTGATCATCCCCATTGCAGATACGACTGTGACTTGGGATCTCTATATGGAATGGAACTACCAAAGGAAGTTGTAAACAACCTTCTCTACAGACAAGGCATGAAGCTTGCTCCTTCGTCTCCCTGATGCTTTAACAGTTTAAAGGACAAGGTTCTCGAAAGAAGCTTCACCCAACGGCTCATGGGGTTGTAGTTGTTGTTGACAAAACTACAATGAGCATGAGAGATTCCATAAAGGCATTAGAGAAACCAGTACCTGCAGCTCAAAATACAGATCAGGAATATGACGGTCTGAACCAATGGCCAGGCCTTTTGAGAAGTTGAGCATGTTGGATAGGGCTGCCCTATGGTCCATAATAGTAGAGACCGAACATTCTCTCTCTTGGAACAGAAAGAGAGGAAAGTCTGCCACTGCCTCATAAAGGGAGAGCTATGATTAACACGTCTCCTACTGCACCAATCACAAAAGATTCTCCACTTTGCCTAATAGACCATGGATGTGGAGAATCTCCATGGCCTAAACAATGTAATTTGCAATCTTGATTGAAACTTGTCCTGGCAGATAGATCACTCAAACCAAGTGTTTAGGTGGATATTATGTGAGCTGTTGTGCCAAAGAGACCCCCTGTGCTGCGACAACAGGTCCCTCCTCTGAGGTAATGACCCTGGCTGGTATACCAACCGGTCAAGAAGATCACTGAACCACCATCAAGAGGCCACAGAGGGGCTATGAAAGAGCTGAATTGTAGAGATCCTGACTTGTAGAGCACTTGCAGAGTCATCCTGAATGGTGGGAAGGCAAAAGCAAATAGACAATCCCACTTCAGACTGAGAGCATCCACTGCCCAGGCTCCCTGGCATGAGACTGGGAAATGTAAAAGGGGAGCTTGTTGTTCAGCCTGATTGTGAACAAGTCCACCAAAGGTTTCCCCTACAATCTGAACAGGAACTCTGCTACAAACTGGTGCAGAGACTATATCATGTGGACTACCTTGCCTCTCCTTGACAGACTGTCCGCCAGAATATTCTTCATGGCAGGAACATGACAAACTCTGAGGGTAATCCCTTCCAAGGTTGAACAGTGGAGGTTCCAAACCTCTGCGCAAAAAGGAGCATGTGTGCCTCCTTGTCACCAGAGGTACACTACTAATGCTTTGTCGCCGGAGACCATCACAAGATGACTCTATACTTGGCTGATGCATCCCTGTAGGGTTAAAAAAAATATGGCCCTCATTTGCAAAATGTTTATGTGTGGAACAGTTTCTTCCAGGGTCCACAAACTATTCCAGCTCCCAGAATCTGACACATCTGTAGACAGATTGGAGTGGGGTTTGGGGACATGGATACTCTGGTCAGTAAACAGTCTTGATCAGTTCACCAACTCAAGTGGTGGTGAAATTCTGATCCTAGAGAAATCTGAGCAGCCAGGCATCCCTGTGCAGTTTCCAATTTGTCAGAAGAAGAAACTGGAGTGCGTGCAAGTGCAGCCTTTCTATGGGAACCGGGTCTGATGTGGAGCTCGAGGTTTCCTATTAGTAAAGATAAAGCCAGCCGACAACAAAGTCCTGGCTTGCAACGCCTTCCACAAGGGCTAGGATTCCGTCTATTCTGTCCCGAGGGACACAAACTAATCCCCCGTTTGTGAGGAAACTCATCCCACATATAAGAAAGTCTAAGATCAGGGTTAGAAGTGAAATTAAATCTTAAAATCTGAGGGGTTTTTTAATAGGTTTTTTCAAGTTTCTAAAACTTTTTTTGAGGTTCAAAACACAAAGCAGTTACAAGATTATCTTCATGGTGAGCATAGCATTTATTAAAAATTGGCTAAAGTATGCTTAGAGTTCGTTTCCAAATAAAATGAAAATAAAGATAAAGTAAAAATTAATAAATACGTTTAAAAAAATACTTGCAAGTGCTAAGAAATTTACAATAAATGTCCTCTTGCACAGGCAACACATAATTATTAATCTATAAAAGAAATGTAAACATTCATCCAATTCTATACTTGAGAATTTTTAAGTTTTCTTGTTGACTACTGGTATATATTGCTGTTATAGGGAGTTCAGGTTAGACAGAAGTCATTCACCAGAAAACATTAGTACAGAAGGACCTGGGGGTTCAGGTTAGACAAAAAACAAAATTTAGGATTTTTTTTTTTTTTAAAAGGTTTTCTTCAGTTTTTTTTTAGGCTTTTTGAGATTCACTGCAGACCCTGTAAGATGGAACTAGCTCCGATTTTTCTAGGTTCCAAACGAGTCCCAGCCGGGTCACTATGGACAAGCAGTGGGACAGATCTTGTCTTGGATACTTGAAGAGGCCATTGAGGATTAAGTCGTCGAAACACTGGCTTAAATTGTAGTCTCCACCTTGAATGGTACCTCCTGAAAAAACTTGTTGAAACCATCTCTAATATTCTCGACTGACAAGATTTTCAAATTAGCCACTGTGGAAGCCATATTGGATTAAAGATCGGTACCATTTTCATTTACGAGAAACTATACACCATTAGAAGACTTTTGGTGAAACCCTATGTTGATATGACCATCAATTAGGAGAACAAGACAAAATTTTCAATTATGTTCATTGTGGCAGCCATATTTGAGGTCAAATTGGCAATGTTTTCATTCAGGACAAACTAGGTATTATAATTATTCTGGAGAAAACCACATGTTGATATGACTTCCCAATTAGGAGTAGAAATAACAAGATTTTCAAGATGGCTGCTGTGGTGGCCATAATAGATGTCAGATTGGCACCATCTTCAATTAGTACCAACAAGACCATTTTTCACTGAGTGACCAACATCACAAGAAGTCTTCTGGTAAAAAACCAATGCTGATACGACTTTCCATCTGGGAGAAGTAGCAATACGATTTTCAAGCTGACCGCCGTTGGCTATCAGATTGGCACAATTTTGTGACTTCACCTCTGACCCCAAAATCAATATGCTTCTTCCTTCCCAAAGTCAAGCCATCCTTAAAGTTTGGTAATTGTAGTTGGTGCAGGAGTTCTTGTAGAGAAACCATTCCACTTCTTTCAGTCAGTGACCTTGATCTTTAACCCAGAAATCAACAGTGATCTACCTTACACCAAGTGCAACCCATCCACAATGTTTGATAACTGTAGATGATGAGGTATCTGTGGGCTGTTGTGGAGAAAGAGACCCCCTGTGCTGCAACAGCAGGTTCGCCTTCTGAAGTAATTGATTGGGATGTGAAGGTACGCATCCCAAAGGTCAATGGAGACTGCCCAGTTGCCGGGCCTTATGGCATTCCTTACTCGAGCTGCAGTTTCCATCTTGAGTGGTTCCTCCTGAAGAAACATATTTGGGTTGAAACATCAATGATAAGCCAAAACTTTTTGCCTTTTTTGGCAACCACGAAAATCGGAGTAGAAAGTCGTAGACTGGTCATTTGCCACCCTCTCTTCTGCGCTCTTCTGCAAAAAGGTGTTCATCTCTTCACTTAATTCAACCAGTTTTGACTGGTGAACAAGAACTGGGCTCCTTGCAATAAGAGGATGTTCCTGGAAACGAAGCTGGTATCCTTTCTCTAGTATAGAAAGGACCCATGTATCTTCAATTATGCCCGACCAAACCTCTAAATGAGGTGAGTGCCTACGATGATCATAGGAAGAGGAATGCACAGCAGGAGAGGGTTCGAGTAATTAAGGCCTCCACCCTGTTCCCTTGGGAAAGGAGGAGGAGTCAACAGACTTGCTCCCTTAACCCTTCCAGCTGCGTCATCTAGCTAAAGACAGGTGAGAAGGAGGCTTGAATATATGCTGCTTCCTGGATTGTTCAGGCTGCATCCTTTCAAAGAACTTTGGCTCCATGTCAGCAGATGTAGGTCCACAACCTGCCACATCTGAACTGCTCGAAGGCCAAGACATGGGCATCCATGGCGCCATTAATGGGAAGGAAGATTTGCTTCCTTAGAATGGATGTCCCCACATCCCATAGGAATTAAAAGGGAACATAGGAAAGGGAGGATGCCGATCCAATCCACTTCCCTAGTCAGACGAGTTTACACTGAATCCCTAACCCCAACAGGATTGATTAGTAGAATGGAGATGGGTGGGGTGGGGGTGTAATCAACCTAATGCCTGTCCCTGTACTGCTGATGGGATTACATTTACCTGTGACAATTACTGGAAGACTGGTGACTGGTGTCCGGTCACAGGTTCAAAGACTGGTCAGACGACGATGATCTGATGGACGAGTTTACATCATATGGTCCAGAAGAATATCGCTGCTTACCCTTCTCAGGGACATATGATCTGGCGCCTTCACCAGGCCGTCAACCCTGATAGAGTGCTGTGACTCTTCAGGGGCATTACGTCACTCTACTCCGTGAGACACAGATCCCAAACGCTCCTGGGATTGAGGAGTGCCTACTCTGATAGATTTCTGCGACTATTCAGGAGCATTGCATCTCTCGACTTCACGACAGACAGACCCCATGCTCTCCTGGGATAGAAGGGTGACCGGTGCCATGCTCTCCTGGAACCAGAATTATATTCTGAGTCTCATATGACTTGGAATGAAGTGTCCCAATTGGGCAGTACTATTCTCTAGAAAAGAGGAAGATCCTATACAATCCTGGGATCCGAGCAGATAAGAATCCCATGCTCTCCTGGGATCGAGGAGTATAAGGGAAAGAAGGGCGTTTCTTCCCTTTATAAGTGCACTGCCTATCGACCAGGTCCCAAACATCGTCGGGCCATAGACAACAGAATGGGCAATTGTCCGTACATAGGCACTTCAAGATAAACATGTGTGGTGAGAATCCCACGGGACTTCTTTTGCCCACATTTCCCCACATTCCTGAAAAGAAAGAATGTCCTGATGAAGCCAATTTCACAAACAATTAAGGCAAGGACTGAGGGGATATTTATTCAATTCTAATGGAAAAAATAAAAATTTGCTGAAAAATGTATTTAAACACATAAAGGAAGGCAATTTTCCAAGAGTGAACACATCGTAGCTTTACATGGGTCTGTGGAAAAGAGGAAGAGCACCCTGCATGAGCCGATGACAAGGTAATGAGAATGGTCCTGGTTCTCCCTTCTAAAAGTTCCATCTAATAGTACGGTGGAATTATGAGCTTGGACAAGGGGACTCTCATCCTGGATGAGGTAAGCAAGGCAATAGTGACAAGTAAAGTGTTACTGCCAATAAAATCACCTCATTAATATGCATCAATTTCACCCATTATCAAACTCATCCGAGATCTTGACGATAAAAGACTATATGCCTAGTTTGCTTCTAATCCGATCAGAAACATTGCCTCCAGAGTGGTAACAAGCAATTGTTGACAGATGGACAATGGACTACGGTCCATACAATACACTCGCTCTGCCTTATAGCCTGATGAGCTAAAAAGGTCACTTAACATTAATTATTCCACAGATGTAGGTGTTGGGTGCAGCTTATGAAATTGTACAATTTTTTTTTTATCTGATCAGTGACACAAGTTTATGTTCTATTAGGATGGAGCCTATATGGTAGATGGCAGTAGTCATTCTTAACATACTTTTTCCGTGGCACTTGTCTATCAGATTACATATGAAACCAGAAATGTGTCCATTGAGCACATATGTCCTGCCATCACCCTTTTGTATATCACTGCAGTCAAATATATGAGAAACTGACAAATGGAAGACGTAACCAACATTAATAAGGTGCAAAATACATACGTAGATAGATGGCCCTGGGACTTGATGCCCAAGAAAATGACCTAAACGCAAAACTTGACCAAGGTGTGAGGGACAGATTTGTTTGTTTTGTTGTGTTTTTGTTGGTTTTAACAGCACTTTTAACACAGTGACTATATCATGGCAAGGAAATGGTAGCTAAGTGCCATGGCAGCCAACCAGGTTTTGCCTGAGCAGGTATAGAGGGACAGACAGATGGATAGACTAACAACAATATATGCCCTTTCCATTCATAGTGGGGCATCAAAAAAGGTGCTTCGCCAACAAAAAAAAGAACCATGCAAAAAGCATACTTGCACAAAGTGTTGCATATAATTTTAAGTAACTTACATTGGCAGTAGCGAGCATGTTCTCTGGATCAATTAGCAGTCTGATCGTTCCCATCAGCTGCACAGCACCTCCCAACTCTAGAAAAAATAAAAAAAGGCATCATACTAACACTTCAGTGCCAACTATGTCAAATTATAACACTCCATTAGACACCTTGTATCCAAATTTGTTAAATCTTTCAGAAAACATCCTTTTGTTCAACAAGGTTTTAGTTTTCCTTTATTTGTGAGGAAAAGCTTCTAGTGAAATTAAATATTTATTTTTTTTATCTTAAAAATATATAACTAGTAGCAGATCCATGAAATTTTTCAGGCATGAAATTGTTTGACATTGGGAAACTGCACATATTTGGTAGCTGCAAAGTAAAAAGATTTACAGTACGATATTTATTCCTTCCGACATTTAAGGTCCAAATTGTAAACAATTATCTTAATAAAAATCTCCAAAAGTGTTTGAACACACAACTCAAATCAGGTTTAAGTTAAAAACTAGAAATGTGTCCATAGGGTTCAGTTGTCCCTGACAATATGGTACAAATGATGGGCAAACTTCTAGGTCAAATAGGGACAATAACTCTGTTTTACTGTTGGAAAATGGTGAAAACCAAACATGACTAAGGTCTTCCTAATGTAAAGACTTATATCAAATTTGATTTCAATCCATGTAGTCATTCAAAAGGTTTCGAGTGGAAATGAAATCTGTTTCAAGACAGGGACTGGATGGGACCTGATGGGATGGGACAAACGAACATGGGTAACTGTATGCCGCCTCCATAAATATGGCAGGAACATAAAAACAAAAACTAAACATTTTTAATAAGAAACTAGAATAGTTTGTCAAAAGTATGCACTTACCCACTAAAAACAGACATGATTTTGGTTCTCAAGAGAAAAAACTCAAATACTGAAAGGGTGGGGGTGGGGGGGGGGGGGTCTGCAGGAAAGTCATATAATGTCAGGGGACGGTGCCCCTGATGGGGGTGGGGGGTCCATGTAGAAAAATGCATTTTAGACTTTGAAGGCATATAAAACTGCTCCTGGTGGCAATTATTATCATAATATTTTGCAAAGTTGTTAATTCATTCCAACAAAAAAATAATTTAAAAAAAAAAAATTACCAAACTTTAAACAATACTTGAAGAATTTCACAATGTTCATTGTCACATCAACTTGTCATCCAAAAATATTATTGCTGAAGTTATTACATGTGCATGTCAGTGTTCACATAATAATTCAGTCACAATAATTTTTTTCATTTTTGCAGTACATGTAAATCACACTTTTCTCTTCTCATAACAAATCTGTTTTTTTTTCTTTCATGGTAAAAGTTTTTAATTATATACATCAACTATATAAAAACATTCACATTAATTCACTTGTCTTTTCCCCCATTGGACACAACCTGTTGATACTGATGTGCTAAGTCTTGCTTTTTTGCAGCTTTGGCAATGGTTTTTGCTTAATCATGCTAACAAGTTTTTTTTAAAAGTTAAAAAAGTTTAAACTCCTTGTCCAAAAAGTTAAACATGAGTACCATGAAATGTCGAATTATAAACCTGCCCCATATTTAATAGTCCTCTTTGTAGGCACTAGTAGAAGCAGATTTGCCAAAACTGTACAAAAGACCTTCTCAGTAAGACTCAATATTTTTCAGACAAGTTAGACCAATTTCCAGTAAGGTGTAATGAAACATCTTCTATTGCCATTGTCAACTTAGAAAAAATACATTTTAAAAGTTCAGAAGTGTGATCTGATGCAGCAAAGGCAACATCATGTTCTACAAAAAGTTTGTAAAGTACACCTAAACTCTAATGACCTCCAGTTCAGTTCAGAAGCTGCAGTTCCAAACCCCATGGAGGTCAATGTCTTCTTGCTAGATCTATCAACTCAACGTAATCTTTGTTGTTTTTTTTTTAAATTTCATATAGCAGCAGCAATCATCTCTCCTGCCATAATCAATACTCAATAAATGTAATTGTTGCCTTTCATGCTTTTTTCCAAGCATGCCAAAGTATCTAAATATTACTTCTATGCTGATTGTTTGTACTTTTTAAGAGGCTGATTGTCTCTTTCAAATTTGCAGTGTTTTATGTTTGTTGGATGACATTTCTAGATAAAGTATAACAAAAAAACAAAAACTGGTTAATACAGGCATTTTGCAAGAAAAAACTTGATCATGCAGGCATTTTGCATGAAAAACTTGAGCATGCAGGCATTTCGCATGAAAAACCGGAGCAGATTAAAAGCATCAGAGGTAATCCTGTAAAGTTAGTTCGGTTAACTGACCAACTCCACTGAATCTAATTTGAAAACCTGGATCCAGACCAAATGCAGACAAGGCAATATCTGGTTTCAACCACAACGATTGTATTTTTGTATTATTTGCTATTATTCCAAAGTCCGTAATTTTGAGAGGGGCCCTGGGTGGCCGAGTGGTCTAAGGCGCTCGCCTTTACAGATCACTGACATCTCACCTCTGTCTGCGTGGGTTTGAGTCTCGGGCTCGGCCAATGTGGGTATGTGAGAAAGCTTGCCAGTAGCTTCCCATAGGTCGTGGTTCTTCCCGGGGTTTTCTCGGGCTCTTCCTCCACCAGATATACTGGCTGCCATGTATAGCCTATTGTGCTGAAAAATGGCGTTAAACCCATAACAACCAACCAACCAACTGCAATTTGAGGGCAAACTTCAGTAAGATTTATGGTCAAATTGTAAGGGTTGGCAGGTCTGTAGTAGGCTATGGTTGACTCTATAGATTATTGCCCAACAGGTCTCAATGGCCTGGACCTATGGTTAAGGTATGTAGTACTGAACTAAATTTAATGTGCTTAAAGTACTATTAGACTGACCATGATTGTGATCTTTGACCTTCAGACCCCAGAAGCCATAGATTTCTTTATTACCCTAACTATCCACAAAGTCTGGTCAAGGATCTTGTATTAAACAAAAGTTATTCTGCAAAACCAATTTTTATTTGAGCCACAATGATTCTGACCTTTGATCTTTCGAGTCCAAATTGAATAGGCCTATTTTATACCTTACATGAAAGTCCTCCAAAAACTTTGGTCAAGGTACATGGTCTAGAACTAGTTATTACACAGAAACCATTTTTTTCTTCTAGCACTCATAGTGACCTTTTACCTTTTTGACCCCAAAATCAATAGGCTTATTTCTTACTCAACATGTAAGTCATGAACAAACTTTGGTTAACATTGTTAACTAAATTTCTGTGCAGAAACCATTTTTCTTCTTTCAGTCCGTGACACTGACCGCCAAAACTGCTTGGCTTCTTCCTTACATCAAGGGCAAACCATTCACAAAGTTTGGTCAAGGCATGTGATGTAGGACTAATGTTATTGTGCAGAAACCATTTTTCTTCTGACAGTCAAAGTGACCTTAAACATTGATCTTTTTACCCCAAAATCAATAGGGCTCTTCTTTGCCCAAGTACAATCCAGCCACAAAGTCTTCCATGAAGTTTGGTAACTGCAGATGGTGGAGATCTAGAGTTATTGTGCTGAAACCATTTTTCTTCTTTCAGACACAATGACCTTGACCTTTTGACCCTGAAATCAATAGGGTTCTTCCTTACTCCAAGTACAAGCCAGCCACAAAGTTTGGTACATCCAGATGGTGGACAACTCGAGCTGTTGTAAAAAAAACATTTTTTCTTCTTTCAGTTACAGTGATCGTGAACTTCTGACCCTGAAAATGATATGTTTCTTCCTTATACCAAGTGCAAGCCATCCACACAGTTTGGTAACTGAAGAACGAAACTGGTAACAAAATTCGTAACAGACAGTTGGCAGACAAAAGATCATGATGGACATATAAAAATGTGTAAACAAAATTGTGTGAAAAACTGCTATAATGGCTTGAAAATCTAATAAGGACTCACTTTCATTATGCTTCTTTACTCGAGAATATACTCTGCACAAAATTTTGTTCCTCTGTAAAATTGCTATAAAGTCAAATTTTTGGCCAGTATCAATGTTAAGTCTTAAAATAACCTGCTCATTTTAAAATATAGGTGTAATGCACTTATCCTATTGTATTTTACAAATAATAGGCATGCAAAACTTGAGCTGTGATTTTACTCAATATTCAGCCATTTTATGAAAGTGGAACCAGGTCATTTAAATATGAATACAAATATGCCTACTAAATTTCATCTGTCTAATCATGTGGCTTTTGCTTAATTGTTCTAATAAAGTTTTTGAACAAAAAGCAAATAAAATTGAAAAAGATCTACAAAGTGTTTTGAAAATTGCTTTAGTGGCCTGAAAATCGAATCAGATCATCTACATATAGATACAAATATGCCTGACAAATTTAATTTGTCTACATTGTGAGGTTTTTGTGCAAACAAGCTCCTTCAAATGGACAGACAAAATGATCAAACTTTTAGAATTGTTTCTGACTTTTCAAATATTTATTTATGTAGATGCACACTATGAAGCTTCTTTGCTTCTGGAAATTTTCAACTTTAAACCAAGCTTCTTGCTTAAAGAAATCCTTGAAAATATGCTGCTTGAACCTAGATTCTAACTTGATTCATATAAGGTAAATATTCCTTTAAATAATGGCATGTTGTTCTTATCCTATTCATGTACGTGTTGTTTTTGTTTTCAATTAAATACAAAAAAGGAAGGTGCAGTATATGCAGATTTCTAACACCTGAAATAGTTCTACAGTGGTCACATCACAACAAAAGGCTTTGTTTTTTTCAAAACATATTTTCTGTCTGTATTTCATCCTGGGAAATGTAAATCTACAAATTGCTATCATCAGCAACCATATAATTCTAAAGTAAATATGAATCTCTATTGTAAGCTTTAAAGATTTACTATTGCAAAATAATTTCAACATTTTTCAACAGCTCTACATTTTTTATATTCATCTTAAGCAATGAAAAATGATTTATTCCTACACTTACCTGGGTCTGTGTCATTTATCATTTGCTCAATGACTAGGTTTATCAAGAGATCATCCTGCAAAAGTAGAAAATTTAAGGTACAAAGAATACCTTCCCATAGATAATTGCTATGCTCGAAAAACTTCTGTTTTACCACTGATGCAAGAATCAATAGCTGGTGACAGATTTTAGTCATTCCAGACATGAATAGTGTCGGAGAATAATAAATTAAAACCTATTTGCATGTGCTATTTATAAATTTACATCACAAATAAATGACTATAAAACATTAAATAAAGTTCCAATCAATAATGAGGACATTCAATGTCTAAGAAATATTTTCCTTGTGCTTTTGACAAGCAAACTTATAACATTGTTTGAAATGAAATGTTAAGCCCATAAATTATTTCATACTAGACGATCCGCACATCTCATGGGATCAGCTTTGCGGGTAACAACGGAAAAAACTAACTTTTTAATAAATTAATCAATTAACATATTCAATTTTTTTGTGCAAGCATACTGATAGCGACATTCGAGACCACTCTCACCTTTATACAAACTCTCCTTCATAGTTAGGTAGTTCGGTCAACTGCATATTATAAATACAGATTTGTTCTGTACAACAGTTGTAAGATGCCTGTGAGGCATTTGCATTCCATTAATAATATGATGTGCAATGCACTTAGTACAATAATAACAGTATTAGAGCTAACAGTTACTTAAGTGGAGCAATGACTACAGTATTAGAACTAATAGTTATTTAAGTGGAGTAGTGACTACTGTATTAGAGCTAATAGTTACTCAAGTGGAGCAATGACTACAGTATTAGAGCTGATAGTTACTTATATGAAGAAATAACTACAGTATGAGAACTAATAGTTACTTCAGTGGAGTAATGACTACAGTATGAGAGCTAACAGTTACTTAAGTGGAGTAACGACTACAGTATTAGACTCAATAGTTACTTAACTAGAGTAATGACTGCAGTATTAGAGCTGATAGTTACTTAACTGGAGTAATGACTGCAGTATTAGAGCTAATAGTTACTTAAGTGGAGTAATGACTACAGTATTAGAGCTGAAGTGGAGTAATGACAACAGTATCTGAACTTGTATTGAAGCTCTTATATAGGTTTATAACATGTCAAATTTTAAAATGCTTCTTAACAAATATCTTTTAAAAGAGAACCAGACTGTCGCTCTCTCATGTATGCACAACCTCTCCCAGACACACACACAGCAAACATTACTTACATCATCTTGAGATTGGCCTTCTTTAAGAATAAATTCCCTAACCAAGGACGGACTGAATTCAACTATGTATGAGAAAATGTCTATGGCTGCACTTTTCATCTTTTCATCATCTAAACCCTATAAACAAATATACATAATTAAAGCCTGTAAACAAATATATATAATTAAAAAGCCTGTAAACAAATATATATAATTATTTAATTTTCCGTAGTGCAATAGCAAGACACAGCAAACAAGAGAAGCATGTTTTGTGCCAATAAAGAAATTTTTTTTTAAACCCAACTCCTCTACATCACAGGTTTCACCGTAATTTTGTAAAGGGAGCATATCTGAACTACACTCAGACTCTATTTGGTGGTGCTCTGAAATGCAGTATCCAACAGACTGTCATTACTAAATACCTAGACCCTTACATTTTCCAGACATCATATTTTCATAATTTGTATTAACTTTCAATAATACATATTTATGTTTGTACATGTATATGTATGTATATATATATTACCAATTAAAAGTAAATTTCTAAAAATGTAAAGCTGACGATTTGCACCAAAAATTAGTAAGATAAAGATAAACCCTTCGAAATAAATGTAAGTGTGAAGTACAAGAAGATAATATATGAAAGGAACAGCTGTTAAATTTCTGTAAAAGGAGAGAATCAGCAATTGCATACATTATTATAATCTGGGTCATGGTTAGAGATCAATTTCTTGCGATGACTGCAACTGGTTGGGCTTTACTCAATTGATTTTTTAAATACTGTATGCCCATTCAAACAGATTAAGCAATAGGATATACAGTCAAAACTGTCAACAGTGGCCACCCATGGGAAAAGGCCAAACTGGCCTTGGTACAAAGTGACCTCTTTATGAAGGTTCACCTTTCAAACTTGGTTTTTGAACAAATACCATGCACTGAATGCCAGTATCATTAGTGTTATTATTATTATTATTATTATTCCAATAAACAAGTTTACAAATTTATTTTATTATTATTAACACCTATAATTTAGTGCACTATTCAACAAAATTAGAAAATAACAGTAATTTTTGTTCTCTATCAAAGTTATGTTTCACACAAGATTACTGTATCCATTCGCACTTTATTCCATCCTATAAATTAAATAATCACCAACCCTTAAAAAAAAATAAAAAAATCACAGACAGCTTACATATATTGTGAAACAAAGGACTGACTCTGTTTTGCCAACTCGCATAATTAGGCTAAGGAACTGGTGTTCTCATTTCAAAACAACATAATATCTGGATTAACCAGTTATCTCAGCTTGCGTGTGATGAACAGGGAATGAAAAGAAGCTTCATGTGGCTACTGTTATTAACACCTGCCCTAATGAAATGGGATTAATATGTATCTCTCCTGACAGATTAAATGTTTTCATCAGATATAAAATAAATTAGAATTTCAAACAATACCTGTCGCACTGTCAAAAAAAGCAACACTCATTTCTGCTGTAACTATAGGATTACATTTTCCACCATCCAGCTAATGAATTGCTTTGACCCTCTCTCCAATCATAAAAACGACCCCACTTTCAAATTTAGCATACTCACACTTTCGAGTTACATTAACAGTGTGACTAGAACACGGTGAATACAATCTAGATAAGAAATGTTTACACATCAATTCATATGCTATTCCTGTATCTAAACAATGCCTTTCTCATCAAAGAAAAGTTTAATTTGCATGCATGTTTTATAAACTGGCAGAATACCATTTTTAACTCTCACTCTGATCTATGTGGATTTGCTCCAAGTGCATGTAAAATAAGAATATATTGCCATTCCTAGACACATTGGTGAAAATTATACAAGTTTAACCAAATAGCAAAGCATACAGAATTTACCAAGCAAGCTGGGATTGAACTTAATTTGTGAAACCTATTTTCAAGGTCCACTTTTCATGTGAACTCTCTAATCACTGGTGGTATTGGAAATTTTCTTACTATTAAGTATATTGTACCTGCTATGTATATGACATTTGATTGTTAATAGAATAAGCCTTATAAATAAAACTTAACCATAGTCATCTAGCAAGCATCAAAGCTTTATCCTAGTGTCACAATGTCTATCATTCTGATAGTATGGATCGTAAGTTTTGTTCAAGATTAAATTTTTTTTAATGCAACTATCGTTCTTACAACATGCATTTTGTTGACAAATAAGAAAACAATTTACACTGATATCATTTTCACAATATTCTAGTTCTTTATGTGCAGAAATTAATCTCTAACAACAATGGAGATCTGGAAAGGGGGGGGGGGGGGCCAAAAATATCCGGACGAACTAATGAAATGATAAAATGACCTATGCAGATGCTAAATTTACTGGCCTTGGCTTGCAAACTACTAAAAGTTTGGAGTGCTGGGCAGGTATCTTGACAACCTTTGTATCAACCAATGGGTGGTTTGTGTTTGTGTTTTTTGAGTTCAAAACCATTTTTCAGCACTTGATAAGCTATACATGGCGGCCATTATATTTAGCAAAGAACCTGGGAAAACCCTGGGAAGAACCACCGACTCATGGGAAGCTACTGGCAAGCTTTCTCCCATACCCACATTAGTTGTGCTGAGACTTGAACTCGCGCAGACAGAGGTGAGATGTCAGTGATCACTCAGCCATCCGGGGCCCCCAACCCATGGATGGACACGTTTAATACCCATCACCCTTCTGATTGGCTGAAATTTTGTTATGATCTATTGATTTTCAAGTAAAGATGTGTATGAAATGTTGGTAACTATTATGTAACAAGATCAAATGAAATTTGTCACAAAATTTAACAATACCGAGTGCAAGGACAATGTTATAAAGAGTTGTCTTTGTTAAAAAATTCACAAAGCACACAACATACAATATCAGGTCTGAGCAAATCCCATAACTGACATCCTGGATTATTCATTTTCGAAGTCAGGCAAGTAAAATTTTTGAAGTCGCTAGTCCAGGACAAGTTCTTTTGCCTATTTTTTTTAAAGTTGGGCAGTGCCTATTTTCATGCCATAATCACTATCTACATTTGTCTGGCCGTTCATGCCCTCCGGGCATACTGAATGCTTGATTCTACTCCTCTTCATATATTTTTGTACAGCCAGTATCACACCTAACGTTGGTCATTGATAACTCTTGCATGTGCACACGTTAAATTACCGCTTGACTGCATATTGGGCTAAGCGACTAAATTATTGGCCAATCAAAATACGTGGGATAAAACAAAACCAGTATGATTAATTAGCAGTGTTTTAAATGGCTTCTTTGTGTTTACTTAAACCAGATCCTCACGAATGACTCATCCTATGATTTTAATCCAGTGAATCAATCCAATTAAATTGATGAAAGGTACTTTACCGACATTAGTGTCGGTTACCTTTATGAACTGATTAAATGGCAGTGATGATTCTTTAATTTTTAACTGATTAGAGGATTAACTTCCACATCCGATATTGCATTTGAAGCGAAACAATGACGCTAATTAATGAGCTGTCTCTGTTGATATTTAAAGGACGTGTATGTTATGATCACCTTAGAAGTTGTCAAGCAAGGTAATAAAATGGGATAAAATATCTATGTGGATAAAATGATTTTACTAAATCATTTTTTCAAGGAAGTTAATAAGGAAGAGCCTGAGAAGGAAAATTAATGTGAAAGTGTAGGGGTAAAACGTAAGACTGCCACTGAACATGAGGTAACTATTTCTCCAAAGAGACATAAGCCAGACTCGGTGGCAAAAAAAAATGTCAAATATGACACTACTAAGAGACTAATAAATTTTCAGCCACAATGGGTTGATTGTTATCCCTGGCTTGAATTCATGGACTCAGAAGCAAACATGTTTTGCAGTTATTGCAAACAATATCCCAAACTGGCACATACTGAAAATTCAACCAGTGTATTTGTCAATGGGAACTGTCCAATTCAGGATTAAACCAATCAAGTCTCATGACAGTTCTGGACCTCACAAGGCCTGTGCAGTTAGGGAAAGTCTGAATTCCAGTAAATTCCTTTCCATTCTTGCTGATGGAAGTACATGTACTGATGCTACCATACTGGAACAATAAAAAGTGCATACAAAATACCTGGACAGTGGAAAACCTTTGATGTAACAAAATGTATAATATCAACA
Organism: Margaritifera margaritifera; assembly: GCA_029931535.1. Lineage (NCBI taxonomy): Eukaryota > Metazoa > Mollusca > Bivalvia > Unionida > Margaritiferidae > Margaritifera > Margaritifera margaritifera. The sequence goes on along the minus strand of JAQPZY010001626.1, from coordinate 1,086,494 downwards.
GATGTTTTTGAAAACTTAAATTCTTTTAAGAAATAAATATGTTGTACATTATTTCGTTTGTTCTTTCTACGGATTAAAGTGCAAACATCTCATCAAATCTTGACAAGTGATATAAATTTGGGACAAGTGAAAAGGTAGGTGGGACAAGTGAATTTTCTGAAACCACTTGTCATGGACAAGTGGATGAAAAAAAAGTTGTTCAGCCCTGAATATCCAGAAAGAATCTAAGGCAATTCATATCCAAGTTGAAAATGTACACCGAAAATGAACTTACCAATATGATTTCAACTGCTGATAATACCCCTAAATTGGATAACGTCTGTAAGAAAAAGAAGAAACAAGTTCAGTCTTAAATTTGGCAAGCATTCCTTTTGATTTGCACAAAAAAGAAATGCACATCACTTTTCATCAGAATTTTAGACACAACAGGTTATGTGGAAAATTATTATGTAACACGAAACCCAATCTCAGTAGACCATGTGCATACATGAATGAAGAAACAAACACCACAGTGATATATATATATATATATATATATATATATATATATATATATATATATATATATATATATATATATATATATATATATATATATATATATATATATATACAGTGAAACCCCACTATAACGTGATATTTGGGGTCCATAAAAATCTATTGTGGAAAAAGTGGGGTTGCGTTATTGCAAGGTTTTACTATATTTTACTTTATTCAGAGAACAACGTATACGCGTCTAATGTATAGCATGAATAGGGTATCAACACCGGTTACTATCTGATATCGATCCGTCTTTGTTTGCCCACATGACAACCCTTTGATTGAGCCACGAGTTTGATACTTGTTCAGTGCCAAGTAACAGAGAGCGGTTATTTGAACTCCTTGTGATCTTGCCACCCAAGCTCAGTCTTGACATAAGCACCCACATATAACAATCTTTGATCTTGCCGCCCAAGCTCAGTCTCTACATAAGCACCCACATATGACAATCTTTGATCAACCACCGCACTGTCTGGTGCTTGGTTGTGTATGCAGTTAAAGAAAAAACAGAAGTCAGCTATTGTTTGCGCAATGATTGTATACAGGATGAATTGAAGTATAGCGCACGTGTTGGTGGCTTACGTTTTTTTATGTTTATTAAATCGTGAGAATCTTTTATCAACCACCACATTGTCTGATGCTCGGTTGTGTATGCAGTTAAAGAAGAAAAACATTTCGGCTATTGTTTGAGCAATGATTGTATACAGAATGAATTGAAGACAAACACAAAGAAGACTTACTGGCTTTACTCAAGGATCAGTAATAAGTAACATTTCTGATAATGTTTATTTTGACATAACAATTCAAGAAATTGGTGAAATTGTTAAATTTCAGAAGCCACGCTACGATCGAATTCATATGTGATCTCTTCCCCAAAATGATAATAAACTTTTTATACACTATTTCTTGTACTTAAAAAAAAATTATCTTTTTTTTCCGTGTACAAGAAAAATACATGTACATGTATATAAAATTTCAGGAACCACGCCACAAACGTATTATACTCGAATTCTTTTGCGATCTCTTCCCCAAATTGATACCGTAATATACACATTTTATACACTATTTCTCGCACTTTGAAAAAAAATAATTTCATGTACGAATGAATATATGAAAATTTGGGAGCCACACCACGATCGCATCATATCCGAATTCCCATTATAGCGGGGCGCGTTATAGCGGGGTTTCACTGTATATATATATATATACACACACATACACATACACACATGCGCACACATGATCCTGGCTTCGAGGATGATACTGGTTTTTCATGTTGTTGCTACAGACTTTTCACCTTGTTGCTCTGTATATCAAAGTGATAGAAATTACAAAACTTTTACAAAATTCTCGTTTCTTCTTTGTTACACAGTGCATACCCTTACTTAAAATTATGAAACGCTTATGTTTCTTTTGTACCAGCTCATGACACATATTTTGTTATCAATGAATGCAGTGTTCTCCCCAGGGCCTTTTACTGTAGCGGGCCCACTACGCTATCGCTTCAAACCCCGATAACCCCCGATGCTTTAGAACCTACCGCTACGCTATGCTCTTGTGCCGCTACGCTTCGATGTTTCCCACTACCCTTATAAATTAATCTGTTAAACAAACATCCTGTCACCTAATTCAAAGCCCTATTACTCAAATGACACCTGTTCTTACCTCTTCTTGGGTATTTTATAAGGATGATCCAGGATAATTACTCATTTAACCATTATCTTTTGTACCTGGCTTGCGCGACTGCCAGTGAGCGACCTTTGGCCAGCGACGATGGAGACTACTGGCAGTATGTTGTTTATATTTCAGTCATTTTCACTACCAGCCAAAGCAGTTACACATATTACATTAAAAATTCTTGTGAAAAATGAGCACACCACCTTCCAAAAAAACGTAAAATTACCCAGCGTCCGGCAAGCCCCATGTTGGCCTGGTTACGAAAATCAGAAATTGACGTCACCTATAGTGGCATTGGTTCCGATTCCGATAGCGTCCGCATAATTTCGACATTGAAAGAGATCAAGTAACGAAGGACGGGATTTAACAATGAATGGAAGACATTATACCCTTGGGTGGAAATTGCTAAAATCGGATGATAAGTTTTCTAAATTGCTAAATTCTGATTTTGGTTCAGATCTACTGGGGGGGTAATATATTTTATTTATAGTAGTAACCAGTAGTTGTAGTTGCAATTGTTGTCGTTCTTATTAAGTTGTGACGAGGAATGAAAGTTACATTTTATTCACGAGTTGTTATTATGTTTACTCTGAGCAAGAGAAATATAGTTTGGTCAGTAAACCTTAACTTATGATGGTGCTGCCCTATTAATTTCCCATTTCTCTTTTCTGTCTATCCAAGTAATAAAAGGAACAATCTTTATCTTCCAGTCTTACCGCTTTTAAAAAGATATAAATAAAAAGTATTCCTTCATTAATATAACTTAAATAGTTTCATCCATATGCTTACTAATTATTCAGTAAAGTCATTTTTAATTTAATTTAAACTTTTGAACAATATTTAAGCTCTCTGACATTGATTCAGTGAAGAAATTAAACAATAACAAACACTTTGATATATTATTCCTAATGGAAAGGAATGTATTATCTTATTCTGTGATGATTATTTGAAAATACATCACTGTCTTGACTCTTGAAGAATTTGTCCTAGGTAATTCACTTAATTAGGATTCAGGTAGTTTGTCTCTTTTTTTTGTACATCATTAATACATTTTATGTTTCATTTTTTTTTCAGATTGTGAGAGGTTATTCTCCTCAATGAATAGAATTAAGAGTGTTTTAAGCAACAGGTAAACACAGAGGGTAATGAACATACATGATGACAATCAGCACTGAACACAATCCTTAAAAGACTTTAATTTTGATGTGGCAGTCAGTATATATGGCGAAAAGAACAAAAGACGTATATCCAGTGTTAAACAAATCTGATAGCCCGACGCCCCTCTAATTTCAGATCAGGCCCCTCCTATATTTTAAGTGAAAAGCCTGTCGGGCTTGTCGAACAAAAAAAATCTAAATTTGCCTGAGAAAACTTCAATCTCGCTAACTAAATGCAGACTTTTATTTTAATGTTGTTGAAAAACCAGTACATTATAAATATTTATCCCCATGTGTACCCCTTAGTCATTTGAAGTTCGTCTACTTATTGTAATTCTATAGAAAGCTGTACACTTTGTGTACAACGCGAGGCATGTGACCTATGAATCGGGAACAGATTGCCTGGGGTTACATGTACATATAATTAGTGCTCAGTTGGCTTCAAGGTATAAACTGAGCTGCCCATTGCTCACGCTTTTCGTTCCATTCTTAATCATACACCACCTTCGGTCTTCGAAAGTATTTACCTGGGCCAGTTACTATCTAGCTGAGGATTATTTAATTCCTTTATACCTTACAAAATTTCAAATCAAGCCTTGTTCCATCTGCACAAACTTTTTGTAATTTGGAAAAATAATGTTTTTAACGCCGAGAGCAATGTTAAAGAAATGCTATTTATAGTACAAGCGCAGCCTAATTAATACACGTTCTAATTTGCATGTGTTCGACGCGGATCCTCGCGCAGGTAAAACTAAAAGTCGGTACATTTATAATGTATAAAACGTGCACAATACCATCCGCTATAATCAGTAAAATTCAAATAAAGCCTACGAAACTACAGTGAAAAAATTTTCTGAATCATAAAAATGTAATGTAAGTAGAATATAGACTTTATCATTTCTTTGTTAATTATATGCCACACATTTCCAAAATAATGCAGTCTGAAAAAAAAATGGTATTATAATATTTTTGTAAAAATCACAATTAAGTACATTTAAAATATTAATTAATTTAGACATTATTATTATTATAGAAGTAAAAAAAAAAAATATATATATATATACACATGCATGCAGAATAAGTAATAATTTAAATAATAATTAATTATAATGTCTACATTACATGTTCTTTTTAAATGTTACTCAAATCGCTGGTATGTTAAATGCCATGTAAATATGAATTAAATATGATGGTACAGTGAAGACCGATTTGGTCGATATAGTTGATTTAAAGGCTGCAGATGCTAGGGGTGTTTAAAGACCAGCAATTGTAACGTGCAACGCTGTGTGAACAATAATAGTAAAAAATAGGGCCCTTTTGGGCACATGGTATTGGAATCAGGGCTTGTGGATTTTTGGTCAGGGCTTGTGAATTTTTTCAAGGCACCAGCCCTGGGCCTGTGTCTGAAATGTTTTTTCTTTGAACACTGATATCATTATTTAAATTAAGAAACAAATGAAATAGACATTAAGCCTTGTTATAACCTAGGTAAATAAAGAATACTATGTAAATATATACACTTCTTTTTTATTTCATCGATATTAATTTGTTTCACTTTTATGACGTTAACGTGCGCTTTTTAAAACATTTTATGACCCTAACGTGCTTAACCCGATGCTATCGAAAATTTCCGGGGAGATCACTGGAATGTGTGGTACAAACATAGCCAAATTTGTTTTATATAATAGATAATTAAATCATGCAAGACTGAATTTGCATGGAGTGCTAAAAAATGAGCTGATATTAGTGATGTTATCGTATATTGCCATTGTGTATCCTCATCGGATCCAGCAGAAAAATATTGGCAAAAAAGTATGAATTGGTGATATCACAAAGATTTTTGGTAACACCCACCACCACCACACTTGACTCACATAAATCCATTTCCAATTCACTGCAATAGATGGCACCAATACAGACTTGCATGTTTACTATAATCAGCTGTGTTCTTAGCAACAGTGCATGTATTTCAGTTGTTACATGTTTGTTACACATACAGTAACAGCCTATAGGCAACTGTCAGTAGAAAAAAATAAAAACCCTAAGGAATATTCTGCAATATCTGTAACCTTGGCCTTGGCACTTGGCCAGGCATGTGTCTTGATAGCACAAACATCATAATATTATCATGATAATATCATAAAAAGTGTTGATATTGCAATACAACTTTACAGTCACAATAACATCACTAGCTGATATCAATACTGGAGAAAAAAGAGTCAACCATAGCACTCTGTATGATTCATAATAGGAGTGCACAGCTAATGGTAGAGTCCAACACTTTCGTGCTGTAGTTCTGCGTCATCACGTATACAATGTAAATAAGCAGAATTTTGGTAATTTTTTAATTTCAGATTAACAATAATGACTTCCAAAGAGATATATATTACAATAGATAAATACCTGTTTTAATGCTACAGTTTGGGCTTGCACCTTAGGATATTATGACAAACTGCAACATTAAAACAAGAGTACCTTGAGCGGCACATAATACTCCCGTCATGTGTTCAATAGTCCTCTGTAGAAACTAGTTGGGCATGGTTGACTCCGGAGATTACTGACCAATGATTCTCGATGACCTTTACCTTTGGTCAAGGTATGCAGTTATGAACTAAAGTTGCTATGTTGAAACTATTGTTTTCTTATTAGATTTACCATGACCATGACCACTTCTGATCTCTAGAATCTATAGGTTTCTTCATTACCCTAAATGCAAGCCATCCATAAAGTTTGATCAAGAAACTTACACAAGAATAAAACTTTTTCTATCAAACCCATTTTTCTTTGAGTCACAATGACTCTGAGCTTGGACATTCTGACCCAAAAATCAACATGCCTCTTACATACCTTAAGTGTAAGCTCTCCCCAAACTAACATTATTATGCAAAAACCATTTTCTTCTTTCCATCAGTGACATTGACCAATGACCTTCTGACCCCCATATCAATAGGCTTCCTTTCTACCCAACATGAAAGTCATCCACAAACTGGAGAAGATACATGGTAGAGAGCTGAAATTATGTGCAGAACTCACTTATCTTCTTTCAGTCACAGTGACCCTGACCTTGGACTGATTCACCTCCTTACTGAAAGGCTCCTTCTTTATCTGAAGTGCAAGATATCCACAAAGTTTGGTCAGATCTGACGTTATTGTTCAGAAACCATTTTCTTCTTTTAGTTAGTGACCTTGACCTTTTATCTCTTGACCCCAAAATCAATAGGATTATTCCTTACAACAAATGCAAGGTATCCAGAAAATTTGATCCAGATATGTGATGTAGAACTAATGTTATTGTGCAGAAAACATTTTTCTTCTTTCTTTCACAATGACCTTAACCTTTGACCTTTTGATCCTGAAATCAATCGGCTTCTTCCTTACCAAGTGCAAGCTTTCCACAAGTTTGTTCCAGGTATGTGATATAGAACTAATATTACTGTGTGGAAACCATTTTTCTTTTTTGCAGTCAGTGACCTCTACTTTTGACCTTTTGATCCAGAAAATGATAGGATTAGTCCTTAACCTAAGTGCAAGTTATCTACAAAATTTGGCAAAAGTATGAGCTGTATAACTAAAGTTATCAAGCAGAAAAGAAAAAGTTAACAGACAGACAGGCTCATAGCCAAAGCTCCATGAAAAGACATGTATAAAAAGGAATTTATGTATGGAGATAGATACTACTTCTTTTCAAGTCTTCATTTCTTAATTTATAACATTAAAATTTATTTACTATTTCTTATGCAGTATCAATTTTCGCAAAATTTGTGGATGCCACAAACTACTAATTTATGGACCCAACAAACAAGGACCCTTCTCCAATCAACACAATTAAATATCAACCAAAAAATGGTCCTTAATCATGAATTGACAACTTGTTTAAAAAATCCTTTTTTTTCTTGCCATTGATTATTTTTTAATTTTTTAAAAAAAATCAAAATGTGTCTACATGGTCAAGCCAGACTTGGCACACTCAAGTTTGTGTATCTTAATTGTGAATGTAATGACAGTACATGTTGTACATGTTGTGCATGTGTATCTAAATTGTGTAAATAATGACAGTCAGTTGCATGTGTTGTGCATGTGTATCTAAATTGTGTACGTAATTAGTGCCTATTGTATGTGTTGTGCATGTGTTATCTAAATTGTGTAGATAATGACAGTGCCTGTTGTATGTGTTGTGCATGTGTTATCTAAATGGTGCAAGTAATGAGTGTCTGTTGTATGTGTTGTGCATGTGTATCTAAATGGTGTACATGACAGTGCCTGTTGTACGTGTTGTGCATGTGTATCTAAATTGTGTACGTAATGACAGTTTGTTGTATGTGTTGTGCATGTGTATCTATATTGTGTGTGTAATGAGTGCCTGTTGTATGTGTTGTGCACGTGTATCCATATTGTGTACACAATGACAGTGCCTGTTGTATGTGTCGTGCCTGTGTATCTAAATTATGTAAGTAACGAGTGTAAGTTGTATTTGTGCATGTGTATCTAAATGTTGTATGTAATGACAGTGTCTGTTGTATGTGTTGTGCATGTGTATCTAAATGGTGTATGTAATGACAGTGCCTGTTGTATGTGTTTTGCATGTGTATCTAAATGGTGCATGTAATGACAGTCTGTTGTATGTCCTGTGCATGCATATCTAAATTGTGTTATGTAATGACAGTGCATGTTGTACGTGTTGTGCATGTGCTCTTTCTTTTCTCTTTTTTCTGTACATCATATTTATTGTCCCTATATTATCTCATAGCTCAAAATGTTTGATTGTAAGGTGGCTTTGGCATGGTGTTCCTCAACCCATCGGTCAACCTGTTTAGGGGCCATTAAAAAAACAAACCAAACAAATGGGGATAATTAAAAAAAATTATAAATACCAATAAAAATGTGCTTTCTCTTATAAACCCCAACCCAGCAGTCAACCTATTAGGGGCATAATAAAACAATTAAATAAATAATAAATACCAACAAAAATGAAAAAGGTGTTTTCTCACAAAACCTCCAAAATCACAGTGGTCAACCTATCAAGGGGATAATAAAAATATTTAAAAAAAAACAGAAAAAACAACAAAAATGTGTTTTCTCACAAAACCCCAAACCTAGAGGTCAACCTATTATGAGGATACATGTAATAAAGAACAAAAAATACCCCACAAAAAATGTGTTTCTCACAAAACTCCAAACCCAGTGGTCAACCTAATTAAGGGGATAATACATATAAATAAATATGAACAAAAATGTGTTTTCTTGTAAAACTTTGAAAATTGATAGCTACAAAAATAAATGAACACTACAAGATTTTAATTTTCTTGCCTAAAATTCTTTTTTTGTTCACATGAACCCACCTTGAAAAACGACTCTCTCCGTTGCGGCTGTAGTGTTTGTGAGAATGTGCAGAATTCCTTGAGAAACAGAATGAGATTTCTTCGTACTCCTTCATCTGTCTCATCATCTGTCAGTTGAGTGAAAAGGGTAGTGAGAAATTTCTCATCCTCCTGTAACAAAAGCATCAATATTAAGTAGCCAATATGTAAAAGTCTATTCCCAATAAAGGCACACTTTTACAGAATACCCGTATATAGACACATAGCCCTGTTGCTCCCCTTTCATACCAAATTAATACCTAAAACACTGGGATACATAACCATTAGACCAAAATGATCCTTTTTGTAAAGTAAAAGTACTAAACAGAAAGAAAAAAAAAATGCAGAAACTAATCCAATTTTATAATGCTAATCTTTAACCTACCAGCAATGTCTTACATCAACAAAGTGTCATCACAACAGACAACAGAGTTCAAGGAATCAACATACTGAATAACCAATCCAAAAATCTGGGGAATATGTTGTTGTTCACAGCGCAGTTTTTACTATCAAGGTGTGGCAGTAGTCAGGACAGTCCCCAATGCAAAGCATTATTTAATAATCTATGGTTACAGCATCAAAGGCAATATTCAGACTTGACCTTGCAGACCTGAGGTGAGTGTTCCAAAAGAACAAGTAAAATTCCAGACTTTGTCAACCAAAATCCTGTGCAAGAAATAAAATGATAGCAACTCTGTCAATATATTTGTCAAAGTTATCTGCAGGATTTTTTTTTTAAAAGCTGGGGGTCAAATTACTCAAGAACTGTAACAAGATCAATGATTGCAAAACTGACCTCTATGAATCTTTTAAAAAAATTAAAATTAAAGTGATCTTGACCCCTGTGACAGGGTATGAAAGATATAAAACAAGAACCTACTTTTCTTTGATATCGATACCCCCCCCCCCCCCATCTGCTATGTAGAATGGGCCTGATGTGCCTTCCTGCCTGCCTTAAAATGCAGCTAACAAAACAACCTTTTGCCCTGAGATGCATCCCACAACGACGTACATGTTGAGAAGGTCTTGGAGTTTTTAAAAGACTGCAGTTTATATAAAAGATCTGACTTTAAATTTTTAGGAATTTTACCTTTTTTCACCTTGATCTTTCTTTTGTATGCCTTTTTTGGAATACATAGAGTTACTGAGCACTGTATAGCCAGGACTGCTGATGTGTCATTAAACCCTATACATACATACCATGACATCAAAGAACAGTCAATAGAACGAGTTAATGATAACATGTAAATGAGAATCACTTCATGTATATCCACCTGCAGCATCATAATTTGAAAAAAATATCACAACTTCATTGCAGTCGTTATCCTAAGTGACAAATTTTGACTCAGTCAATGTTCTTATGATGGTCGTAGCAAGCCATGATTCATGTACTGCTGACTTTATTAGAACCACTCAAATTTCTTTTCAAAAGTTCATTTTATTTTGTTCCTGGTGGACTGAGGTAAGCCTCTTTAGACAATTTCAGTTGGACTGTATCACTTTGATTTAAAAATCGGAGTAATTTTCCACAAAAAAGTTGACATGTTCATGAATCACCTGTCATGAAGACATCTGTTTGCATGTGATGTTATTGCTCATCATTTATTGCCATGTTAAATATCAATCAACAGCATCCCCACAGTGTAACCAGTCTAGCTAAAATATCTCTATCTACAAGTCAAATGCTCATCTTCACAATGCACATAACCAGTAGAATACATTCAGAACAAGGAACATGAAGGCCATAGAGACGTGCAAAATTTGCACCATTTATTTGGACACCACACTGTGTGGACGAGTCATTCATATTTGAGTGGGCCATCTATAAACACAGTCTAGATTGAACCCTGATTTATATTAAATTCTTTATGTTAAATGGCCAAGCTATCATTCCCGGTACCAGTATCAGATTCTGAGGTGATGGCCCCATTGTCATCATCATTAATTTCAGTCCAGATGTTTCCTACAGCCACTACATTCAGTACACACATTGCAGATTTCAGTAAATCCACGTGTCCGCAGTGGAAATTAATCCATCCCCAATTTTGTCCATCACAGACTGTGCTCCTGTTATGTGTAAAAGTTTGTTTTTTGTAACAAGAAGATCTTTATTCCAAATCATATCAAAATAATGTCAAGGTAAAAGCTTTGTCTGGTTGCTGAATTACTGTTCGTCTAACCTCTGTATATGGGCAAACATTATGAGCAGTTAAGTTCTCAACTGTCAAGTTAGCCTGAAAACCCTGGAAGTCTTCATCATCATCAAAAGCAGAGTAAATAAGAAAAACTAACCACTTATCATCTGCTCAGTTAATTTTGACGAAGTCAAGATCACAATTCGCACAACCTAAAATGTACATTTCCTCAACAAAATTGTCTATATATTCATCACAATTAGCATCCATGTCACTTACACCCGCTTGCCTCTTCAGCAGTCTGCCACTTTGATCACTGAACATAAAACTTGTTTTTGAAATCAAATTTTCAACTAATCAGTTATCATCAACACCGTTCATTCGACAAAGTCAAGATCACGATTCCCACTTATTAAAATGGCCATTTACTTGCAAAATCGTGAATATTTTCATTAAAATGTAGTTTTTTGGGGGGTAAAACTAATTTTAATTATGCAATACTTACCCATCACTATTATATAGCTTTATTCCTTTTTCGTGTCGAAAAACTCGTCCGTTCGATGTGAAAACATTCTCCCACTTAAAGTGGAGAATTTGTCAACAAGCCACGTCACGCCCGTGCATCTCTTTGCGCCTGCGCGAACATTCATCTTTTTCATAGACGAAATTACGCCAGGGCATCAGAGTGGGGTGGGACTAGGGCATTTGATAATAGTGATGGGTAAGTATTGCATAATTAAAATTAGTTTTACCCCCCAAAAAACTACATTTTAATAGCAGCAATACATTTACCCATCACTATTATATAGCTGAATTTGTCAGTTAGGTGGGTAGGCTGATGTTAAACTGATCAAAAACAGAGGAAAAATGTAAACTACTCACCATTTGAGGGGAGATGTCCACTTTACTATTTGCTGGAGTCCTTCTGGGCCACATGTTGTGCCGCAACTATGGGACCCAGAGAAAATATGCCTGCGCTTTGATGTGCTAATGAGCGGAGGTAGAAGGACGAAAAGGTAGTATGGGATCGCCAAAATGCTGCCTTCATGACGTCCTCCAGAGACGAGTGATTTACATAGGCCCATGAGGCAGCGACGGCTCGAACCTCATGGGCTTTTAGTTTCATAAAGGGAAGGTCTCGATCAGTAAGGGACTGGTAAGCTCTTTTAATTGTGGTGACAATCCACCTTGAAATCGTGGAGGCCAAAATATCAACGGAGCCCTTAAGAGGAAGGAAAAGACGTTTCCTGCCCTTTCTTTTCACTTTTGAAGCATTTAGATAGAAACGCAGTGCCCTAACTGGGCATAAGAGCCTATCTTGATCATCCCCAGCACAGATTCGACTAAGACTGGGGATGTCTATAGGTGATGGAGCTACCGCAGGTAATTGATTTTTGGCTAAAAATCCTGGCTGACAAAGGAGGGAAACGGATTCAAAATTGCCATCAAAACGGAGACAGCCAGTGTCCACCGACAATGCATGAATCTCGCTACGTCTTCTCGCAGACGCCAAAGCGAGTAAAAATACCGTCTTGAGTGTGAGATCCTGAAAGGATGCCTCACTCAATGGTTCATAGGGGGTTTTTGTTAAGGACCATAAAACACATGATAGATTCCATCTAGGCGTCAGAGAGCGAGTGACAGGTCTCTGTAGCTCAAAATACTTAATGAGATCGGCAAGGTGTGGATCTGAACCAATCTCCGAGCCCTGAGAGAATTTAAGTGTGTTAAAAATGGCGGCTCTATAGCCCTTGATAGTAGATACTGAACATCTTTTGTTCTCGAAAAGGAACAAAAGGAAATCAGCAATGGCAGTTATAGAGGAACAGCTGGGATCAACACGTTTCCTACTGCACCAATCACAGAAGATTCTCCACCTGGCATCATAGACCTTGGATGTAGAAGCTCTCCTGGCCTGAATGATGCAACTGGCAACCCGGCCCGAAAACTTGTTCTGGCGGATAGATCGCTTGAGATGAACCAAGCGTGAAGGTGGAGAATGTGTGGGCTGTTGTGTAGGAGGGAGCCCCTGTGTTGTGACAGAAGATCCCTCCGGTGAGAGAGAGATCTGGGTTGATCTATCAATAGATCTAGAAGATCGTTGGGGCCATAACGGAGCTATGAGAATGATCCGGGCAGTGGAAGTTCTTACTTTTTGCAGAACTTGGGGAAGCAATTGGAACGGTGGGAAAGCCTATGCGAACAGACGATCCCACTGGAAGCTGAACGCGTCCACTGCCCACGCTCTCTGGTCCGGGACTGAGGAGACATAAAAGGGGAGTCTGTTGTTGAGCCTGGTCGCAAACAAGTCCACGAGGGGCCTTCCCCATAGTGAGAAAAGGGACTCTGTCACTTTGCGGTGAAGAGTCCATTCTGTGAGAACTGATTTGCCTGACCTGGACAGACTGTCCGCTAAGATGTTCTTTTTCCCTGGGATGTGGCGAACTCGGAAGGAGATGTTCTCCGTGGTAGCCCAGCGGAGGAGGTTCCAGACCTCCACGCAAAGAGAAGGAGCATGTGTGCCTCCTTGACGTCGGAGATAAGCTACGACGGACGTGTTGTCGGAGGAGACCATGACACAACGACCCCTTACTCTGTCGACGCACCCTTGTAACGCTAGAAAGACAGCCTTCATTTCTAGGTTGTTTATGTGGAGGGACGACTCGTGTAGGGTCCAAAGGCCCTGAAGAGTTAACCCCTCCGGCTCTAGATGAGCACCCCAACCGGAATCTGACGCGTCGGCGAACAGGTAGGAGTGGGGATCCGGAGCGTGCATGGGGACCCCAGCTAGGAATCTGTCTCGATTCATCCACCATCGCAGATGATGATGGAAACCTGGTCCTAGAGGAATCAGAGCTGATAGAGAATCCTTGTGTGGTTTCCACCTTGCGAGTAGGAGAAACTGTAGAGGGCGCATATGGAGCCGTCCTAAGGGAACCAGATCTGTAGCGGCGTTCAAGGTTCCCAGTAGGGATAGGTAAAGGCGAGCAGACAACACGGTTTTTACTCGTAGTGTCTCTAAGAGTGCCAGGATTCGATCTATACGCTCTCCGGGAACCCGGACTAAGTTCTGGTTTGTGAGGAAGTTGATTCCTACACAAACGAAGTCTTGGGATGGAATCAGTTCTGACTTCTCGAGGTTGGGTAAAAGACCCAATCGAGTTACTGTGGACCAACAACGGAACAGATCCTGATGGAGGGACTGAACCTGAACGTTGTGGATTAGCCAGTCGTCGAACTATTGGGGGATCAGGGTTCCCCGTACTCGTAGATAAGACGCTATTACTCCCATAACTCGGGTGAAAACTCTGGGTGCGGAAGCTATTCCGAACGGCAGAACCCGGAATTGAAAAACTTCCTGGTCCAAGCAAAACTGGAGATATTTCCGATGAGGTGGAAAAAAAACGGAATGTGAAGATATGCATCTTGAAGGTCGATGGAGACCACCCAATCCGATGGCCGGATCGAATTTCGGATTGAGGAGGTGGTCTCCATCTTGAAATGTTCCTCCAAAAGAAAACGGTTTAAGGGGGAGAGATCGATAATAAGGCGAAATTTCCCACTTTTCTTGGTGACCAGGAAGATTCGGGAGTAGAACGCAGGAGACTGATCGTTCAGGACCCTCTCGACTGCCCCTTTTTGTAAAAGGGTATTTACCTCTTCCCTTAGTTTCACCAGATTGGACTGATGAAAGAATACGGGGTCCTTGATAGTGGAGGTTGTTCCTGAAACTGAATACGGTAACCCTCGCTTACAAGAGAAAGGACCCACCCATCGTCCGTGATACTTGCCCAAGCCTCTGAAAAGAGGCCTAGGCGAGCCCCTAAGGGGATGTTTGGGAGAGGAATGGATGGCAGGAGAGGGTGCGAGTCCCTAGGGCCGTCCCCCCCCTCCTTCCTTGGGAAAGGAAGGTGGGTTGTAGAACTTCTTCCTAGGGGCTCCTCGGCGTCTAGGTCCACGCCTAGGACCTGACTGACGAGGAGGTCTCACTTTAGGTTGTGCACTATATTGAGGTTGTGCACTATATTGGGGCTGTATCTGCTTAAAGAATTTAGCAGGTGGCCCCTGAGGTCGATGCACATTAGTACGCTTCCTGGCCGATTGCGATGGGCCAGGTGCAGTTGTGAAGGACCTATGTTGATGGTCCTTCAAATCTTGTGAGGCCACAGTGGGGATGAGACCTCCGAAGAGACTTTTGAGACATTGACCGGTGACCGGACTGGTCACCCGACACTGACCGGTGACCGGACCGGTCACCGGTCAGTGACCGGTCACAAGACATTGACCGGTGGACCGGTCACCCGACACTGACCGGTGACCGGACCGGTCACCGGTCAGTGACCGGTCACAAGACACTGACCGGTGACCGGTCACCCGACACTGACCGGTGACCGGTCACCCGACACTGACCGGTGACCGGACCGGTCACCGGTCAGTGACCGGTCAGAAGACATTGACCGGTGACCGGAAGACCGGTCACCCGACACTGACCGGTGACCGGTCCGGTCACCGGTCAGTGACCGGTCAGACGACATCTCAGATGTCCGTTTGTCTTCATTACTACCCAAGGTGCGGTGTAGCCCCTCCTCGAGAGGGTGCGACACGCTACTTTGGGAATGTTTGGAGTGGTATACTTCCTTCCTGGTGGGAGGAAGTAACACACTACTGCTCTTTTTCGTCTTCTCCCTTCCCGGGAGAGGCGATTTACTCTTGGAGCGTTCACTGGCCCCTACAGGAGGGACCTCAACTATGTCCGGGGAGGCTGGTGCAGGCTCTTGGGGCCCCGGAATGTTCTTGTGAACTAGAGTGGCCTTCTTGCTGTATGTTGCCTTAGTCTGAGTACCTGTAAAAGAAAATCCAGAGAAATCAGACGATGAGGGGGATTTAACTTTTTTTTTTTTTTTTTCCGCCCTCTATAAGTACGCCTGGAATCAGCAAGATTCCAGGTTTCATTGGTCCAATTTGTACAGATATTGCAGCGACTGTTCCGCTTACACTTGGAACAGGTAAGACAGTCTGAGTGTGTATCCCATGGGGCCTTCGTATGGCCACACTTACCTACAGACTGATTTGCTGGCATTGTTTCTTTTTATCTGAAATAAATATTATCTGAAATAAATATTATTGAAATATCAACCAATAATAATAACAACGTGTAAACTCACCTTTAAAATCTACACGTAGAAAACTCACCTTTTTTTTGATATGTCGCGTACTCTATACATACCCGTTCACCATATACTTTGCGGGCTATCTGCACCACAGTGGTTAGTTTGCTACAGGTAAACAATATACATATATATGTTCTTCCCAAGAGATATTAGAAGCTAGTTCACTTGACAAGCTTTATTGGTCTCAGGAAAGTACAAGAAAAGCATGTGACGCGACACGCGTAGATAATAAAGAAACAATTGAAATAGTAGGAGAATAATATATAAATGAAATATTAATTCTGTAAAATTATGCGCCTGTTAATTGTGGCGCTATCACAGTTGTTCTATGTCGCGTTGTGATGACATAGACGACTTACCGTGTACCTGAAAAGAAACAAGATATATTGTTTACCCTAACCCCTCTAAGGGTAGAGTACACGTGGAGAAGTAGAAAAGCTCTTCCTAGAACTAAACACTGACGAATAGCGGCATAAAACACATATAGCCGAGACGGACAATTGTAACACAGATGAATTTAGAAGGAGGGAAGTCCGAAGTGTAGTTGAAAACCGCAGCAGACAATTTTCCTCAGGTTACGTTTTTGCGACACAACCACCAGACATGGCGTCCATGAAAAAGATGAATGTTCGCGCAGGCGCAGAGAGATGCACGGGCGTGACGTGGCTTGTTGACAAATTCTCCACTTTAAGTGGGAGAATGTTTTCACATCGAACGGACGAGTTTTTCGACACGAAAAAGGAATAAAGCTATATAATAGTGATGGGTAAATGTATTGCTGCTATTAAAATCAGCATCCACATCACTGCAATCACTTGCCTCTTCAGGACTCGCTGTCATTTTGATCTGCACACATTTAAACACAGTTTTGAAATAAAATTCTCACCATATTAATTTTATTTTAAGTCACAAGTACATTCCATGACATAACACTTGTGTACCTTCAACCTTTATTTTCCTTCTTTTCAAAACAGTACACCAAAAATAACGATTTAAATTCATACTTGTGCAAAATGGTAATGAATGAAGTGAACATACGGCCAGAATCTAATACCAAATGAAAAAGGTAACACGGGACTGGAATTGAATCCTGAATGAAATGGGTTTAGGGCTGTCAATTCAAATTTAAGGACTTTTCCCACTTTTTATAATTTTCAAGGATTTTTCAAGACCAGACATCAAATTCAAGGGTTTTACAAGACCTGTGCAAACCATGCAGAAGATTACTGCATTGCTGGAGTGATAAAATTAGGTGTCTTGATAAATGAGAGGACATGACTAACAGTTGGAACACTAAACACGTGATACCAAGCAATACAGATGGCTTTATTCTGTGCACTTTTATGATGCAATGCCAATGTTTATATGCGACCTTTTGAATTTTACTATGTAAAAAGGTGGAAGGGCACAGAATGGAGAAAACACTGGACATTTAGGGTAAGTTCAGTTGTGCCAGGCAAATGATTCAAGACAATGTTCAAGGAGTCAAATCCTAGCAAGTGGTCAAGTTACCTGTTCAGGAAAACATTACCCAAAACTCATTCCTGGGACAAGTGAGTTGCAAGAGTTACTCTTCCCTGTCCTCATTATATTCAACACAGAACACCTCTCCACTTCACTTCTTATGCTTTTACTAAAGAACCTCAGGTACATGATGCAAGCTTGATACTAAAATGGGTCAAAATCATGAAAATATAATGTTCTAATACATGACTCCTCACATAAATATATAAGAGACGTGGTTTGTAGCTCGAGAAATTACAGTTGCACAGAGTCCCCGATTTCTAAGTGGCATTCACATTTACAGTGAAACCTTTCAGTAATCAAGGTGTCATAATTTTCCTTTTCAATGAGCTATCACACATCTTTACAAGTTAGATATGGGAGAAGTTAAGAGTCATAATGTCAAAATGTTAAAATTTTCCTGGTCAGACATTGTTACGCTTGCCCCAGTCCACCAATATTTTCAAGACTGAGCAGCTTTATTAATACACTGTCATGCCAAAGTAAAGATGCCAGCAGATATTTATATAAGTATGTAATTACTTTTCAGTAACTTGAATTTGCAAGAAGAATTCCAACTATCCGAATTTCCACCACCGTTTGTACTAAATGATCCATTTTAATCAAACCTCCATTCTACAGAGCTACACACAGGCATGATAAAAAGGAAGTTTGCTGATTGGCCAAAAGAATTTGAACATTTCTAGGTCATTACCCAAACTAGATTTCGACCAATCAGCTTTTGTCTCGATGTTATCTGCTTTATAAATAGACTACAACAGCATGCATGGTGTGAAAGTTCGTGGGAATCGGCTGCGACACTTAAAATAGTCACTGAAAAGTAATTACATGCTTATAGAAATATCTGCTGGCATCTTCCCTCTGGCATGACAATGTACCGATAAAGCTTCAGTCTTGAAAATACTGTCGACTTGCTGCAACTGTAACATTGTCTGACCAGATGTAAAATCACAAAATTTTGACATTCTCTGCTTCTTAAATTATTAGAGGTCGGACTCAGAAAGATGTGTGATGGCTCATTCAAAGTGAATCTTTCTCCACATCAAAATCACATCTAAACTACTGAAAAGTGTCCCTGTAAATGCAAACACCATTAAGAAATCAAGTTAAGAAATCAAAGGCTAAGTGTGAAACTGCAACGTAAGATGTTCATAGTATTTACCCAATTTAGTATCAAGCTTACATCAGTTACCTGTGTAAAAAGAATGAAATCGCTATCTTTGCAACATGTTCTAGACTGATAACAAGTAGGCAGATTAGTCATAGGATATTATAACTGATGCATGCCACATGTAAAGCAATGTTGAACTTTTGCGCTTGTTAAGGGTAGAAAATGCACTCCGATTTATTCTCAAGGTGTGATTCTGCATATACTCTGCCCAGTGGTGAGTACATAGTCATGTTTTACTCGGCCCAGCCAATTTTTACCCAGTCAGAACAAGTGGTTTTCCTGAGCCCCAAGTTACGTTATTTGACAACTCTAAATATAGTGTCAAAGTGGAGGAACTCCAATAGTCATATCCAGGAAAAGCTCATTGATAGTGCAGTATTTCTTCAGCTTTCTAAGAAAAGGGACCCTTAGGGCCACCTGGGTCTAAGACTGCAACTTTTACACATTGAAAAGTTTTAGTTTAGATTACTGCCTGTAAACATTTACAAAATCAGTAACCGTGTAAGCAAAAATGCACGTGGTACATCTGCTCCAAGTTATGCGAGGTATGGCATGCACATTATACATGGGTTACACATAAATAGCAGTTAGCTGAAAGACTATCGTACAAATTGTGGAAAAGGTTGGGTTTTGAACTGGTTCAATTAAACAGCATTGTGTCAGTTATTGTATACTGTAGGAGCCACGGTGACTCAGTGGTTAATGTACTGGACTTGCAGCACAAAGGGTGCGGGTTAGAATCCTACCATTGGATAAGCCTGGGTCAGCTACCGTGGTATGTCCTTGGGCAATACACTTTACTCCAATTGCCTCAGCACTAAATAACCTACTTGTGTTGCTGTGCTGTAAAATACCAAACCAAATCAAATTGTATACCACCGAAATTTTCGTAAAAATTGCAGCCTTACCTGGGTCAAATTTGTGAGACCCTTCTCACTTTAAGGGGCTTCTGCAGGGCTCGAAATTAGCGGTAGTCCGCTAGCCCGAGGCTAGTAAATTTCATGTCGGACTAGTTTTCATAATTTCACCAGTCCGATGGCTAGTAAAGTTTCAGTTGTTTCCAGTCAGCATTTCATGGGAAGGACTAGTGAAGATTCAGCAGGACTAGTAAATTTCTCAATCAACTAGTCATTCTGGCTACAAAGAAATTTGTTAAATTTTAGGCCTGCTTCTGCCTATTATTCATCATTTGCTACGAATATTGCTTAATTCTTACAGCACCACAATTATAAATTAAATTCCTTTCAAATACATTAATTTCATACTAGTATTTCTTTTTCATTTTAATTATTGTGAAATTCTTTAATGTTTTTATTCAAAATAAGAATGTCTACAGTTAAGAATTGAAATAGACATAACTCCATCATGGACTGTTTTTCATCTTGCCACACAGCCGAATAGACATTAAATCTTATTTTTAATTTTTGTCATCTCAGAGCTAACCTTTTTATTTGGATTTATTAGTAGTATTGTTTGTGCATTCTTTATGTTTGAGTACAGTGTTTCCTTTAACGGATGTCCAGGCATATTATACACCCAACTACTTGTCCAGAATTCTGCCACTGGATGACCTAGGGATTTCCCTTTATTGTATCCATACACTTAAATTAATATACTTGTCATCCCAACTGTTCCGATATGCAACTTATCTCTGCCACTAATGCCAGTTAATTTTGCCTTTGATTTGATTTGCAACACTCATTAAAGAAAACAATACTACTCACGTATAATTTCCTGCCTGGTCACAATTACTTTATCAACCTTGTATGGTAAGGGAATAACTGAATCAAAGGTGTTAGTCATTGATTTAGGCACATCTCCGCAAACTGTCCATACAAATTATGTTTATTCCCAGTGACTAGCTAGCATTCGAAAGGATCACTGCCTGCTCTTGTTCAAAGTACATGTACATGTGTACTGAATCTCAAAGTTCAAATGTAAAACAGTTTTGCTGAAAGAGTGCTGACAATTTTTTTATATATATTTCACAACCTTAGTGGGCAGCAGACATACATATACTATAGTATTCACATAACCCCCTGGCAGTTTGTATCACCCTTGTAAATTTAAAAAACAAAAAGCATGAAGGATACAAAAAAAACCCACAAAACTTAGTCATTACATTCATCAATTTATAATTTCTAACCTATCTACTGGGGGTCCCTAACACAGTCATCTTGTTCACATTTTAAACCAAGTGGGAGTTTTGAGTCTTTATCTGGTTCCTAGAAAATTCAATTTTCAGTGAAGGGGTGAGGGTCCTAAGACTACACATACATAGAAGATAAAACCGTGTAGGCATCCAAAATTTGCAATGTCTAGTTTTCATATTTTTCAAAAAACTGAACAGACACACACAAAAAAACCAACAAGCGACTTAACTATTATGTACATGGGTTAAAATGGATGTAACTCCCAGAGTTACAAAAGAATTATTTAGACCTTACTTAAGATGCCGAACGATATCACTCTTGTCTGAAAAAATAGACTCACCCATGTAAATATGGATGCAATGTAAGTAAATAAACTACCCTTTTGTTTGATATGCAAACAACATGACTGATAGGGACCCACTGGCAACAATCGGGTCAGAAATAATAAATTGATGAATGAAATTTTTTATATCAATGAGGCGTTTCATTTTTAAAATCTGTACCACTCAGACTGTTGAATAACGTACATACGATGTAAGACAACCTCACCAATTTTAATCGCGAAGTAAAACTTGATTGTACACGACAGTGTTGGTAATAGTGACAAAAAAACCTAAAAAAATTACAGGGATTTTTGGTGTAAGATTAAATGTACCTTGGAAGGTTGTTCTGAAACTAGCATATATATTCATAACCATTAATGATGTATGTGACAACATAATTGAAGGCTAGATTAATAAGAAATATAATTAGGTATCTTGTTGACTGTCTTGAATTAGCAGATTTATCGATGGCACAACTCTTTAGGTCTTTATAAAAGTACATTATCACCTTTTATATTCAATCAATATTTATCAATAAACTACTATTCCAAGCAGACAATAATCATGAAAAAGGGTGCAATTTAAAAATGCTATACAATGACAATTTTTGGTTTGGTGTTCTATTTTTTAAAAGCTTTCGAAATATGCAAGAAAAAATAAAATGGTTAATATATCTTTTATACATTTTTAATGTTTCTATTTTACTTTTATGTTGTGGTAACAATATATTTTAAATTTATCCTAATATATATATATATCAGGGCTTTACAAATCCATTTGCCTGATGCCCGGGACAAGTTCAAATTTGGCTTGGGCAACAAAGTACTTGCCTGTGGGAAAGTTACAAAATATTGGGGAGGGGGTCATTATCAGTTCCATCAGTTCGTAATGCTTTATGTTCTTCAAGTTTTATACTGAGATCTTGCCAAAGTACATATATCAGTACCTTTATTTAGTGTTTATACATACTGCATTCTTCAAATACACATCTGCCGGCTGTTTCTTTCATTTATAGATCCTTTATTTCACAGTACAGTGGTCCCCCTCTTGAACGGCCACCCTGACCAGCGGCCAACCGCTTTGTACGGCCACAATCCCTTGGCACCAACGAGTTTGTGTTCAAAAGTACCCCTCAAGGACGGTCACCCCTCTAACGCGACCAGCATTTTAGTGCAAAAACAGTCATATTTACCCCTTGCGAGCGGCCACATGATGGTTGTTTACAGATTAAAATCTCGATAATATTTTTTAATTTCTCAATTCAACACATTGACATTTTGTTCCAACATGCCAAAAAAGTAATTTTAATCCTTACAAAGGGGTAAGTAATCAGATTATCCTTACTGCCCTGTATTCCTTAGATGTTAGCTTTTGTCACTTTGATAATTACTGGCCATTATTACCACCGATAATTATCAAGATGACAAAAGCTAACCGCTGAGAAGCACAGCATTGTTCAGCTCAAGTCAGCGTGACATCTGGTCGCCAGAGAGTAAAATGGTATGTTAGCCTTTCTGGCTTCACTCTAATAGATTATGAAATGTACATAACCGGGTACCAGACTGGAGAAGAAGAAAAAAAGTCGATCACGTGACAGACCCACTTCCGTTGTAAACACTGTGCCTCATGCATGATTGCCCGCGAAGGAATTAGTAGTCGCAAAATATCGTCAGACATTCTCAGTTTAGAACGAAAAGCGAAAGCAATTAAATTAAACGAAAAGAGGAGAGTCTTTTGATAACTACTGAGAAATTTTATGTCAGAAAGATTCAAATAAACATCGTCAATATACATTCAACTGCATTGAGTGGGAAGATGGAATCGACAGACGTACAGGGATAGTTACAACCAAATGTTTGTGCCCAGAATTTACCGACAATGTGGTTTTGCACCACGATTCATGATTATTCATATTTTTTAAAAATAACATTGATATTAGTTTTATCATATTGAGTCCTTAACCAGACAAAATTCCTGTGATTTTTAAATGAAAATATTAAATATATAAAAATTAGTTACATCTTTTATACTTTATATGTAGTTATTACTCACAACTGTGTGATCCCCCTCTAGAAAGGCCACCCGTCTTATAAGGCCACTTTCTTGCTGCAGAAGGGGTGGCCTTTTAAGAGGGGGACCACTGTATATATTGTCAAAGTCTGTAAATTCCATCTTGTGGTCAATGCATACCTGCCAATCCCTACAGAGGTATACGTATAACCTAAGTGTCAAAAAAGTGTAATCTGAGCATAAAAGTGTTATCTATATATTACATGCCATAATTACAATAAACTGAGAGAAAAATGTACATTTAGTTTTGCTACTAACCTGGATCTGCAGCTGGTTAAAGTTCTTGTCACAAATGGGCAAAATCCATGTGGATTAGTACCAGAATACAAACCACAAAACATATTGACAAATTATATATACACAACACTCACTTTAACTAGTGTACATGTCTAACTTTCACTGAGTGATCGTAAAGACAGCTCCACAAATTATGCAATGATCACTGCAATGTGCTCAACCTGAGTGCTGTATTACCCCTCTCATGTTCTTCTTTCTAAATTTGTAAAGCACTATTGATTTATCTTTTCTTGATTTGACATGTTTTTAAGTTTAAAAAGATCCCTCTTCTCTAACATTTTTCAGTCATATAACATCAGAGAGTCACATCAATAAAACATGTTTCACTTAACATTTGCAGTCATTTCTTAAAGTATAGACAGGTCCGCTATCAAATTCCATGTATTAATATAATGAATCTGTGAGAAAAGTTTTCAAATTGAAGAAACCCGTCTGTTTTCTTGGAAATGTGTCATATACAGTTGCTATAAATAGAAAATAAGGAAAGTACATGGAGGTCTATGACAAATGTACATTTGTCATAGACCTCCAAAATTGATTTGTGCATCTAATTGAGCTGGTTTTGCCCAGTACTTTGAAGCACTTGAAATATTATTTGATTTATATATAATGTTAAAAAAAAAAAAACTACATGCCTACCCTAATTTTAAAACCAGCGCAACAAGAAACACATATTTTTTTGTTTGGCCTAATCACAGGAGACCTATACATACTCTTTGGCAAATAATTAAATGGATAAAAATAAGTGTGCTCAAATCATTCTCAAAAGTCGGCTTATCAAAGATTGTTTTTGATGCATGCTGCCAATTTCCAAGTGACATGTGGAAGTGGAAGCAGGCACGAGTTGACACTACACTTCCCAGAAAAAAGCAAAGGGTGAATTCATTGATATTGGAATATTTCAGTGATGGACTCGGTTTTACCTTGTGTTCCTACTGGATGGATACCTAATGTTATGATACATTAAAATACATGATTAAAATTTAGTTAACCCATTTAATCCTGAATACGACTACGGTCGTAATACCTCATTCTATTCTGAATACGCCTGTGGTCGTAGTATCCCATTTTATCTTGAATACGACTACGGTCGTAATCTACTACGTATGTGTGTAGCGTCTATAGAAACATGTGTTATATATCACAAATATTTGTGTACTTCTTCACCAACACATGAAATGGTTAAAGCACACATGCGCAGTGAAATTTTAAAAAAAACGCGGTTGGAAAAGTAATTGTTGGCTTGAAAATCGATCGATAAAATGATGGACGACAACTCAGATGTAAACATGGATGTTAACAGCGAGGGTAGCGACATTATTGACTTAAATGATGGGTTAGAATTGCGTCAAGTTGATGAAAGAGATGACGCATGGCTTCATGCACTTTTCGACAGTGATTCGGAGAATGAAGCTGACTTTGAAGGTTTTCAAGAGGAATGGGTCCGGGATGATTTTTCACCTCGGTTGCAGCCAAGATTTAAATTGATAGAAGGGGCAACTGTTCAACACCCAGAAGAAGCTGATGCACAGCATTACTTTGAGTTACTCTGGGACGATTTAATATGGAAAAAACTTGTCGATGAAACAAACCGTTACGCTGAACAGGAGCATAGAAAGAATCCCCCCCAACCAAAGTCACCAAGATGGACGCCAGTAGATATTCCCACAATGAAGGCCTTTATAGGTTTATGTTTTGCCATGGGAATAATTCGTCTTCCATCAAGACATAATTATTGGCGACAAAATAAGTACATGTTTGTCACATCGTTCAATAAAATCATGTCTCGTGACAGATTTGATCTGATTTGGAGATACTTGCATCTCCATGACAATGAAGAACAAGCTGCAGAGCCTCAGCCAGAGGGAAGACCAGATAAACTCAAGAAAATCAGATGGTACCTAGATTATTTAGACCAGAGATTTTCATCACATTTTATACCCAAAACAAATGCAACTATTGATGAAAGCATGATCAAATTTAAAGGAAGGCTCTCTTTTAGACAGTACCTCCCAGCAAAGCCAACAAAATGGGGGGTGAAACTATGGAATATGGCCGACAGCTCAACTGGATACATGCATAGATTTCAGGTTTACACCGGCAAAGAAGATAGGCAAGAAAAGGGGCTGGCTTATAGAGTGGTAATGGATCTATGCTCACACAGGTTCGGAAAAAATCTGACAGTCTATTTCGACAACTTTTACACGAGCACAGACTTACTGAGAGACTTGCATACTAGAGTCCGTAACAACAGGAAGGGGTTGCCAAAAGAGTTGCTGCCAAAACAGCTGAAACTGGAGAAACATGAATACAAAGTCGCACAGAAGGATGAACTTACATTTTGTGTTTGGCAAGATACAAAAGCTGTTTGTGTCTTGTCAAATTTTCATGACCCATCATCACGTGGCATTGTAAACAGACGTTCTAATATGGCTGTTGAGCGACAGGTTGAAGTTCCTAAAATGCTATCGGAATACCATCAAAACATGAAGGGGGTAGATCTCTGTGACCAGATGGTTGGGTACTATCTTCTTCATCACCGGTCAAAAAAATGGTGGCGTCAAATTTTCTTTTACCTAATGGAAACTTCAGCGTACAATGCATATGTAATTGCACGGGACACGAATCCAGAGAAAGTCAAAAGTATGTGGCCAACATTTCAGAGCTATCTCGAGGACCTAGTTGCCTCTTTGGTTGGTGACACTAGAGCTGGAAAGGCAGCATCACTTGTTCCAGAGCCTACCAGAGGAACAGTGCAACATACCATTGAAAAAATGTATGAAAGAAAAAAAACCTGTCATGAATGTTCACTGGCCGCTCAACCTGGAGAGAGAAGAGGGGTGACAAAATTTGGTTACAGGGAATGCAATGTTCCTGTTCATACCGAATGCCAGGGAAAGCATATCACTAGGTGTATAAATGCTTAAAAGCTGATGTTTACACAACAACTGATGTAGAATTGGCAGTTTTAAAAATGAAGTACGTTTTTGCAATGTGATGTGGACGACATTTATATTTGCGATTAAAGTAATATTGTTATTACTGACATAGTGATGATGTGGACTTCAAATTTGGACAAACATTCTACTGATTAATTACCTTTATCATAGTCAAAGATTTCTAGGATTAATTTGTGACTAGGATTGATTTGTGACATGTTTTCATGAGAAACTGCATGCTGAAGTACATGTTTTGGAATGTGATGTAAAAAATTGTTCGAGGTGTTTTGTTGTCCAATTTTAGTAAAATTATTATAACTTTTGAACTAACAGTGCTAGAAACTTCAAATCTGGACCAAAATACTAGAAAAAGAATTTTATTCACATAATATTATGAGCATTTCATTCATCTTCATGGACAAAAGATTCACTGAACATCATGGTAAGCTTTTTAATTTTTTTTTTCTTCTTTCAAGTCATATTTCAAAATAAAGTTGTGAGCATGTACATTGGTAAATGATAACAAAACATATATCACTGTGTTGCAAATTTTATTACCTTTTCTGAGATACATAGTTTTATATACTTTAAAAAAGAAATAACAATGTTACAACATTTTTAGTAAACATTGTGAAGGTCATCACAATTTTTGCTGCTGCTGCTGTGTGATGCTCCGTTTTACCACAATGTATTTAGAATGGCTTCTCAGGAATCAGACACTGCAGTTGAAATTGGTAAACAGGATAAAATGGGTTAACAGTTCTGTTCTAAGTTAAGTTTTTCAGTTCAAGGTCTTTTACCTGAACATATCTCTCTCCTCTCAAATCTAGGTATTTCCAAAACCCTATTTACCAATCCATGTACATGTTTGTCTTTTCTCTTCTAACTATATCTGCAGTTGAACCATTTTTTCTTACAGATAAAAAGATAACAAAAGTTCTTTGTTTGGTAAATAACAATAATGTGATTTCCCTAAAACATCCCATATCTTATTACCTTATTTTTTTTATATACTTAAGGTGTGATATTATGTGGTCATATTTTCGGGCAAGCTCACATCCCCAAAGGCAAGTTCACCTTTATACAATTTGTAAAGCCCAGTATATGAGTAATGACTGAACATTAAAATTTTAATAAATGTATGTTTTCAGGTAAATGCAACAATGGGTCTTCCAGGCTTGAGGTATGGGACTTGTTATTTTTCCAAGACTTCCCAAAAAAAATGAACAAGAGTCCCACAAAGGGACTGATGCTCTACTGGCTGAAAAGAATTTCCAGGAATTCAAGATAAGACCATTTCTTCCTTTTAACTGCTGAGTATTGAAACTATCTCAGATATTCTTCAGTGAAAACAAGATTTTAAAATAAGCTGCTGTGGTGGACATATTGGACATCAGCTTTGCACCATTTTCATTTAGGACCAACAAGGCATCACAAGAAGTCTTCTGGTAGAAACCCCATGTTGATTTGATTTTCCATTTTGGAAGAGTAACGATAACAAGATTATCAAGATGGATGCCATGGTGGCCACATTCAATATCAGACTGCACCATTTCTATTTAATACCAACTAGATGTCGCCAGAAATCTTTTGGTGAAAGCAGAAAGTCGATATGATCAATCATCCAGGAGAAGTAGCAATAGTAAGATTTGTAAGATGGCCATTGTGGCAGTCATATTAGAAGTCAGATCGGCACCATTTTCATTTATGACAAACTAGACCTCACAAGAAGTCTTTCAGTTAAAGCCCCATGCTGATATGACCATTCATTTAGGAGAAATAGTGATAACAAGATTTTCAAAATTGTCACTTTAGCAGGCATATTGAATGTCTGAATGGCACCATTAGAACCAACCAGACATCATAAGAAGTTTTGTAGTAAAAAAAACCCATGTTGACACAACCATCATTCAGGAGTAGTGATAACAATATTTTCAAGATGGCTACTGTGGTGGTCATATTGGAGATCAGATCAACACCATTTTCATTTTGGACCAACTATATATCATTACAAGTCTTCTGGTGAAAACCCCATAGCAATATTACTTTTCACTCAGAAGAATTAGCAATAGCAATATTTTCAAGATAGCCACTATGGCGGCCATATTGTACATCAGATCGGCACCATTTTCCTTTAGGACCAACTAGACATCATAAGAAGTCTTCTGATAAAAACTCGGGCAATATTACTTTTGTTCAGAAGAAAATAGCGATAACAAGATTTAAGAAGATCAGATTGGCCCCGTTTTAATTTAGGACCAACTAGTCACTATAAGAAGTCTTTTAGTGAAAGGAGTAGTAGTACTAAAAAGATTTTCAAGATGGCCACTGCAGCGGCTATATTGGATGTCTAAATGGCACTGTTTTCATTCAGATCAACTAGACCATGGGATGAATGTGTATGTAAAGTTTCAATGGCAATCCTCAAAGCAGTTTAGATGGAGTAGTGATAACAAACTTGTGCTAATGGACAAATGGAACAAACAATGGACAACAGACCATCCTATAAGCTCTTCTGGTCTATGACCAGTAGAGCTAAAAATGAATAGAACTTATGGAATATTACTACCAGCAATGGTATCTCAGGGCGAGGAAATGCCCCTATTGTCATCGCCATTAATTTCTGTCTGGCATTTGCTACAGCCACTGAATACATAATAACTGCATTTATATCAAACCATCATTTATCACGTTCATTAATCTAAGCTTGCTCAAAGGTCTGTCATAGCACAAGATGATCTTCATCAATGAGAACCTCGCCACATTGTTCAAGTGTTACAATCAAGCCTCTCTATGACTTAGATGACTTGCCTAATAGTCAGCACGTACAGCAAAAGCTTGCAAATGGTATGAACAGTTGTTTTTTGTGTGTTCATTACAATTCACTGCCAATGTCTACGTTCTACCTTCCGAATTTTACTGTGCTAAAATGCACAAAGATGCAGCCTGGAGAAAACACCAATAGTGACCAACTCATCTATCACTGTGTGGACAAAACATATCAGTTAACATAATTATCTGAAGGTACTTCATCCGAAATATGTACATATATCCATTTTGGAACAGTGTTCACTGGCCCTCACACCACAGCACTGACCTCAGACAACATGTTGTCATGACAACGTACACATTCAAAATTGACTTTCAAAACCTGTTGGACTTTGGGTCAGCGCTTAAAAAACAGATGGCAAACGCATTTAAAAAATTACTGGTCTGCTCTGCAAATTGCTAGATTCCAGCCACTGGGCAGCCACAATTTCAAATTTTAACTATCATACATTATTTCTGCTTGGCTGGACACTTTTTTTTAACTCAAAGGGACCACCACTCCACTGACCCAAAAAGAATTTCCAGGAATTCAAGATAAGACCATTTCTTCTTTTTAACTGACAAATGTTGAAACCATCTCTGATATTTATGAGCAATAAAAATATTTTCAAATTTGCCACTGTGGAGGCCATTTTGGATGTACGATCGTCACAATTTTCATTTAGGGCCAACTAGACATCATTGGAAGTCTTTTGGGTGAAAACCCCTTGTGAACATGACCATTCATTCAGGAGAAGTAGCAATAAAAAGATTTTCAAGATGGCCACCATGGTGGCCATACTGGATGTCAGATCAGCATCATTTTCATTTAGGTCCAATTAGACAGTATAAGAAGTCTTCTGGTGAAAACCTCGTGTCAATTAGACTTTCCATTCAGAATGAATAGCAATAACAAGATTTTTAAGCTGGCTGCCATGGTGGCCATATTGGATGTCTGATCAGCACCATTTTCATCTAGGACCAACTAGACATCATAAAAAGTCTTCTCGTGAAAGCCCATGCTCTATATGACTTTCAGTTGATTAAACTGTAAATCTGACCTAATAACTCACAAAATTAACATTAAGTCCTCATTCAGACTGTAACATTTCTTGTTACATTGTTGTATTGACTCTGCCTTGCACTTTTACATCTCAGTCACCTAGCTCAAAGATAATGAGAACATCGTCTCCAAAAACCATTGCAGCTACTGGTGATGTATTTGATTAGGCTGTTTTTCTCTGACACAGACTATTCCATTCCATTCTCCTTAACACCTGGGTGGATATTTTCTTGTAAATCTAATGGAAACGTCTCCAATATATAAATATTAGATACAATTTGCAGACAAACATGAGATTAAACAGCTACTTACCTGGATCATTCCTACTATTTCCACCTTGTTAAAAAAGATGAATGAACTCAGTGTTGAGAGCATGTTCTCCTCAAACACAGATGGGGTGGGTAATATCACATCCTGAATGTACTGTACACGATACGTCTGGTGAATTTTGTGCAACAGTTCCTGATTTGTAATAGGTATCACCTCCTTGAATTTGGCAGTACTCTGTAAGTACTCCCTGTGTTTTGCTGGCTGGGGTAGAGTTGGATCATATTCTAGCACACCAACAACATCGAATATAGTGTCTTCCGCAAAAAGGATTTCGAACAGTGCATTCTTATTTAATAAAAATATACTCTTAAATATTTCATACAAATGATGAAGTCCATCAAAATTCTCCAAGTCCTCACACATATGAAACAAATCTATCAACTTTTTGATATATCCGTCATTTTCTATTGCTACAGCCAACTTTTCCCTCCTGATGGGGGAAGGTAGCACACTACTATACAGTTCTGAGATCTCTTCCAGCTTGCTAAGCTCACAAGGTGGCAGTTCTATTGGTGGGGCTGCATCAGGCATCTCATCAAACCTTTCATCTTCAGACTCCTCTATGATATCCTGAGTGATATCTACAGATGGGTCTTTTCCCTGGACCTGAAACGATGTAATCATAAAATTAATCTTCTAAACCTTAATTCACTATCACTTTTAGTATGAACACCAAATCAACACCTGAACTTCATCACAACTATTTCAACTAGTGATCTGTCAACATCAAAACTTAATAAACCAAAAATCAGTCAGTCTAAGTAATCATGCCTACCAACCACTATATTGTTTGTTTGGTTGCTTGCTTGTTATTTGAGACATGGGGCATAGTACTTTTTAAAGTATTAAAGTACAAGTCTAAGTAATTTTATTTTGTTAAGTGTGAGTCTGTGTTCAGATGAGAGCCGGGACAAGTGTCCTGAAGTTTGTCTGAAATTCAGGACAATCCAGAAAGTTTCAGAACATTTTAGTGAATGACCACTGCACTTAGGTGGTGACTCATACAAATAATTGATTGTAATTGTGAATTAAATGCAATTTGTCAGCATTTTACTTATATAAATTCAAATACAACTTAACTTTTTATCGTATTCCTTATTCTGCAAAATTGACAGAACTAAAACCAAAAGAACAATGAAATTCGAACAGTCCAATGACAAACAAGAGTCCTTCAAAGAAACTGACATTCTGCTGGCTGATATAAATTTCCAGGAATTAAAGATACAACCTCTTCTTCTTTTTAACTGCTGAGTGTCAAAACCATCTCTGATATGTTAGAGAAATACTAAAATTTTCAAATTAGCCAATGTGGCAGCAATATTGGCTATAAGAACACCGTTTTCATTTAGGATAAACAGGACATCATTTGAAGCCTTTTGGTGAAAACCCCATGTATGCCCATCCATTCAGGAGTTGTAGCAATAACAAAATATTCTGCCATGGTGGCATATTGGAGGTCAGAGCAGCACGATTTCAATCTAAAACCAACTAGATATAATGAATCTTCTGGTGGGAACCCCATGTTGATACACGACAGACCATCCCATAAGCTCTTCTGGTATATGGACCAGTAGAACAAAAAACAGGACTTGTTTATCATCTGCAAGATGCATCAGTTATCTAGCTGCTTTCCCGCCACTAATACTTTACTGATGTTACTTGATAATTTTCATTGTCTTACGCACGATTTACCGTATACAATTGTTTCTGTAGAAACTTTCTCCAACAAGTTCTTCATAAAAATATTTTAACTTCAGAAGAAAAAAAATGCTAAACTTGATTGATAATGGTGATCACTAATTAGTATTTCAACAGCTTAAAAGATTTTGCTTCAAGGATTTCCACAGAAAAGCTACTTGCATCAACCATATTTGTACAATTGTTGTTCTAACCTGCACCAACCAAAGATTTTTTCACTTTTTCAGCGAAAAATGTGAAACTATTTGTTTCAAGTTTGAATGGAAAAGTAAACACTATTTTAAGCACAAATAAAATCAAAATTAAATGATAGATAATATTTATAGATACACGATTTACGGTCAAAACATACCAAAGTCAAAATGTACCTTGACAAAAACGTAATCAATTTAAAATGTACCTAAACTGAAATGTCTCCAAGTCAAAATGTACCTATGAATGCCAAAACATACATAAATCAAAATGTATGCATGAAGGAAAATTTATACCCAAGTCAAAATGTCCAAAACTTACCCGATTTCTGCGATTTATTTTTTTTAAAAAATTATAATATAAAATTTTGAAACACTTACCTTGCTATTCGTTCAGCCAAATAAAAAAAAGTAAAGTGTATTGTCACAGGTATCAAGCAAATGATGATAATTTGCGCCAATTTGGCCTTGGCCCTGAAGATCTATGCAGCCGATCAGCTTAAAACATCAGAGATATAGATATGAGACAAAAGTGAACGGGGCACAAGCATTATCCAATTTAACCCACAAGATGCCAAATATTGACTTGTTTCAATGAAAAAAGTGGTACTATAATATCATTTATTTTTATGGGGCTTAATTTTCGTGGTTTTGTAAAAAAAAGACATTTTTGTGGGTACTTAAATTTGCAGTTTTGCCTGTCAAAGTTTGCACATTAGTATTTAATTTCATGGTTTAACCTCTACAAATACCCAAAATAAAGAATACAAAAGAATAAAAATATGCTGATGCAAACAACGGTCACTTGAATGTTTAAACAATACTACCATACGTATGAGTACAAATCAAGGACCCAACAAGTTGAATACATACACCGTGTTTTTGTGAAAGTGGATAACATCAATGGAAGCTGATGCAGTCAATAACACTAAAACAATACTACCATCTCTATGAACACAAATAAAACACCTGTCAAGATCAATCACTTACACTGTGTTTTCATCTGAGTACTCTACATCAAAGGAAGCCGACACAGCCAACAACACTAAGCCAATCAGTTATTAAAGTACATCTGTATGAACTTTTACTTAAACCACTGTCCATAAAGTGAACAAAACATGTGACCGGCTGCCCTTTGCTCAATGCAATCAGCAGGCAGTGACTATATAAAGCCCACCAAAAGTGCGAAGATGCTAACTAAATTGAAAGAGAGTGGAATCATTCATTTGTTTGTGCCTGCCCATGTACAGACCAACTTCAATCACTAGACTTGACAATAGATAAGGAGTACAGAGAAGAATTAAAATCATACTTCCTCAACTGGTATGCTAAACAGGTCATGGAGGCATTCTGGAAAAGGAAGATGTTACTGGTGACGATCAGTGCACTGTATTAGTGAACCTTGCAACCTTATTAATCAAGTCAATTAATGCTGAATGGATAATTGCAGCTCACACGACGAGTGAAAGATTGGACCCAATTATCAGTGGTTTTGAGACAGCTGGACTTGTTTAATTCCGCAATTTGGGAATTATTTACCTGACAAGCATCTGTGTGTACCATCAGACTTGACTGACATGATGTTGATACAGTGGTTTTGTCAAAAAATCACTGAAGTGTGAGCTTTGATGCTCTGCTGTAATTAGTGTATGTACATAGTGTTACATTAATAATAGTGCTTCAAGCAATAGTTCTAGTATTTTACAGGCTTGTTGTTCTTCTGGATTAAAAATACATGGATAAAATGAAATGTGCTTTCAGGAGGATTTAAATTTTTGAACAACAGTTGTATTAGAATGAAGGATTGATTTGAGTAAGTATTAAATGTAATTTCCATATATTAGTATTTTTTATTGTTTCATTTTCAGTATTACTAGTGTTTAAATACCTTGAGCTTTTTCTCATTTCTCTCTATCCTAACTTATCTCACATATCTTTTTAAGGCAGTGAGTGGAAATTACAGCTATCGGATTCCTTATCGATATGTGTGCATTGAAACATTATAGAATGCTTTATAATTCTTTTTCAAAGGGTTACAATTAAACAAACATGTGTAAAAGCTAATATTTTATTACCAGATTACAGTATTGATGTTGATTTATCAAATACTAATAGCTTTGTTAATCTCTAGGAACGAAATACAGTACAAACATGGGCAGGGGGGTCATCATCATACGTGGCTAATTTTTCGTTGGGTATTTAAATTTGTGGTTACTGGCAACAACAAAAGTTGGTCCCCCACAAAAATTCCTGATACTACAGCAACTTGAACATACATTTCACCTGGAAATTTTTTATTTTATTTTTGTGTTTGTTTTAATAATTGTGTTTGTTATAATTGGAAATTAATTTTGTGGGATATTATTTGTGCATGGATTTTTATGAATATTTTCTTCTTACTGGTGCACGCAAGTATTGAAGCTTTCTTAATTAATTTAGCTACTTTTAGCTGAATATAATATACATTTTTCTCTGCAGATGATTCAATGTAAAACAAAAATGCAGTGTTACATATTCCTGTCATAAAACTAGACAGTGTATTACAATTCTTTTTCTTCACTCTTTTCAAATCTGCAGGTTGTTGTTTCAAAGGGATGAAAAATTTTAAAAAATGAATTTATTGTATGAAAAGATATTTTGCTCGTATTTTGTTTTTGATTATTTAAAACTTTTCTCTTTCTCTCTCTGTCTAAATGTATTCATTATGATCAATCATTAGAAGGATGGCGCTAGAGTTTGGAGCATTTATAAATGAAATGGGTTTAGGCAAAAAAAATTGCCGACCCTAGCACCCCCCCCAAATTTAAAAAAAAAAAAAAATCACATTGCCAAAATTTATTTGTATCTAATTGAGCCAGTTTTGCCCAGTACTTTATAGCACTTGAGATATTATTTGATATATATACAATGTTGAAAAAAAAAACCTACCTGCCTACTGTAATTTTAAAACCATGCAATAGGAAAAACAGGTTGGTTTTTTTTGCCTTATAGTACATATTTTGGGTGAATTAATCATTTAATTTTAACCTCGATTCTTTTATACCATCTCCCGTCTGTATATAATGACACTGACCTCGCAGAGGTGAAAGTACACTTGCACTGTATCGGATAACTGGCTGTACTCTAACTTCTAAATTCTAGAAATTATAGTAGGTTTTTATGCCCTGCCTCCTGAGTCATTCTAAATTAAGTGATATAAAGGGGTCTCATCATCAAATGGAAATTTCAGCGGCCAAGTTTTTTTTATATATCAGGGCTGAGCAAATCCCATAGCCTGACGTCCCGGATTATTAATTTTTTGAAGTCTAGGACAAGTGCTTTTATCCTATTTTAAAAAAGTCAAGCAAGTCCTTATTTTTGTGCTTTAATCACTATATCTATCTTTATTTGGCCATTCATGACCTCCGGGCATACTGAATATTTGATTCTACCCCTCTCCATGTTTACATTTACATCCTGTATAACACCTACTGTTACAGCTTGACTGCATATTGGGCTAAGCGACCAAATATCAGCAAATCAAAACACGTCAAACAAAACAAAGCCGGTATAATTAATTAGCAGTGTTGTAAGCGGCTTTGTTGCACCGCGTTTACTCAAACCAGATCCTCACGAGCGGCTCACTCTGATTTTAATCCAGCGAGTCAGCGCAATTAAATTAATGAAAGGTACTTTACCCACATCAGTGTTGGTTTCCTTTATGAACTGATTAAATGAGAGTAATTATTCTTTCATTTTTAACTGATTATACAGAGGATTAACTTTCACGTGCGATATTGCGTTTGAAGTGAAACAATTATGCTAATTAATGAGCTGTCTCTTCATATTTAAAAGAGAAAATGTTTGTTATGATCACTTTAGAAGTAGTTGTCAAGCAAGCTGATATTTACTCTGTGGATAAAATGAGTTTGCTAAATTATTTTCGCAAGGAAGGTAATAAGGACGATTCGAAGAAGGAAAATTCTTGTGAAAATGGAGGGATAAAACGTAAGACTGCTACCGAGTGTGAGAATTCCTTAAACCAAGAGAGTTTAAAAATTCTAATGAACATTTCACCAAATGGACCAGAGCTTGAGGACTTTAACCCAGAAATAGCTATCAACTGCTGGCTTAGTGCTTGTGCAGGTGGCAGACATGTACATGGACATTTTATCAAATCCAGCAGCTAAAACATATATACATGAACCTGAAGAAGCCAAATGTATATCAACCAATGTTTTTGAAAAATTAAATTCTTTTAAGAAATAATTATGTTGTATATTATTTCGTTCGTTTTTTCTATGGATTAAGTACATACATCTCATCAAATTTCGGCAAGAGATTACCATTTTGGGACAAGTGAAAAGTAAGGTGGGGCAAGTGAAAAGTAAGGTAGGACTAGTGAAATTTCTGAAACCACTTGTCCTGGACAAGTGGATGAAAAAACAATTTGCTCAGTCCTGTATATATACACAATTCAAGGTATTTTTCTGTACACAGATCAAGTGTAACTTATCAATAATCATGTAGATCTCCATATACTGAAAGATTCAACATTGTCACAAAATAACACAGAAATTTGGTTCCTATGTCACTGATCCAATTAGACTCTTAAATAAATCTGTAAAGGTGATCAATGAAATCAATCTAAAACCAGCCATGCCTATTCACAACTTATGTAAAAGTAGTGTCTACTGACATAAGGAACTTGCAACATACGAAACTGAAACAGTAAATGTCTGAACCACAACATGTTGGAACTTGCTTTAATTTGGGTATGTTTTGACTTGGACATGTCTCGACTTGTGTACATATCGGTTTAGGTATGTTCTGACCTGTTACCAAATAAAAACAGATTTAATGTTGAACATCGTACTTTAAAAATACTGGGCCCACATGCTGCAGTTTGCCAGTCAGGTAAAAAATGATACTAATGAGCAATAAAAAAAAAGGGCCCCAGCAGTCCAGTTAAGTTAATTGATATAATATAAAATATGGGCATGTGATTTAATCATCATTTTTACCTGACAAGTTATACTGGGTCCACTGCATACATGATTAGTTCCCCAAAGAAATGGGGGATTAAACATTCTTGGTATTTTCCAATAGATCCCGAGAACACGAACCTTACTAGGTTCACCAATAAAGGTCAATCAAAAAGAAATGATAATAAAATTTGAGAATTAAGCAATGCTTACATTTTCTGTTTTCAATAAGATTAATTTAGTACATTTATCAACTTTAATTGCCTAAATTTCTGCTCTACTCCAAAATGTACTCAGCACAGGGTGCTTTTTCATTTTAAAGTAAGAGTAGGAGTACATTAACTCCTTAAAAATATTACTGTATGTGTACAAGTGCTTTGATTTTCAGGGCTTCAGAGTACAAAGTAATATATACAGTGTACTCCACTTTTTGTCTTCTGAAGCATCAATCCCCAGTTTTAATGACTGGCAGACATTTTTGTAATGGTACTCTTAAGGCTGCAACATTTACATTGTAAATGGCTTGGTTAAGTTTACTGCCTCTAAGCATTTAGAAAATTGGTAAATGTGTAAACAAACATGCACATGACCATAAGTGAGGCAGGAACTCCTTATTCCAATTAAATTATATATTTCTACATCTCTGCTCAAGAGGATTATTTAGTAGGATATTTCTGTCAAGTTTATTTATTAAAAAATGTTTTCACATCAAATGTAGCATCGCAAGGAAAAATCAAAGTTGATGGGAATTGGTAGTAGCACACATTACTCATCAGGTTGATATACTGTTAATGCGGATACAATTTTATTTAACTATATTATTTACCTGTGAGAAATATGTTTGTTAATAGAACTTCTGATTAGTAATATTTTATTTTAAAGAAATACAGTTTCAAGTTTGTAAGCCACCATAAATCATTGTAAAGCATCCCATGCGCGTGTTCACAAAGGATGTCTGGATGCATTTATTAATCAATTTTTTCATTATGAACATGTAGCAGTAGGAAACCATATCATGACAATCCTAGTGATGTTTTGACATATCTTACATACTGAATCCTGTCACAATAAGAGGTACCAGTTGAGCGAGGTACTGCATGCACATTATAATGGCAGTCAGCTGTCCAGCAAGCCTAATCAGTAGAAGGGGGAAAGTTTAGGTTTCTAATCATTTTGATTGAACCGCATCATTTCAGTTACTGTAAACCATGTACTTGTGTAGAACTTTTGGTAAACGTTGCAGCCTTAGGTACTCTGCAGTTCAACATCCTGAATTTGTATGTGACTTACCTTCCCCACATAACATATACTATGATCATATAACGGATCAATTCAGTAATACCAAACAAAAACAAAAAAGGTATGGACTAACATTTCAGAATAGAACTTGAAACATGTAAGTAAGATATCATCCCAGTGAACCTAATTACAAACACGGGTTAATTAGAAATGACCAATTACCAAACATGGTTCAATTAGAAATGAACAGCAAGTCTGTGATAATCTAGTTGCCAGGTTGATGATCCTAAGATTTTCAACACGAGTCCCTTAAATGGACCAATGCTCCACTGTCCAAAATGAATTTCCAAGAACTGAAGAGAAGACCAATGCTTCTTTTTAAGTGCTGAATGTTGATAACATCTGCCATATTCTGGAGGGATATGATTTTCAAAATTAGCCACTGTTACAGCCATATTGGATATAAGATCGGCACCATTTTCATTTGGGACAAACTAGACACCATTAGAGGACTTTTGATGGAAACTCCATGCCAATATGACCATGCATTCAGGAGAATTAGTGACAAGATTTATCAATATGTTTATTGTGGCAGTCATATTGGATGTCTGCAGAGCACCATTTTCATTTAGGACCAACTAGATATCATAAAAAGTTTTTGGGTGAAAACCTATGTCCATATGACCATCAATTCTGGAGGAGTAGCGATAACAAGATTTTCAGACATCAAAAGAAGTCTTCTGGTGAAAACCTCGTATCAATATGAATTTCCATTTAGAAGCAGCAGCCATAAGATTTTCAAGCTGGCTGCCATAGTGACCATACGGGTTGTCAGATCAGCACCATATTCATTTAGCATCAACTAGACATCGTAAGAAGTCTTCTGGTGAAAACCCAAAGTCAGTATGACATTCTATCTAGGAGGAGTAGCAATAAGATTTTCAATATGGCCACTGTGGATGTCAGATTGGTACAATTTTTATTTAAGACAAACTAGACATTGCATTGGTGTCCGGGTGGAACCATTCTCATTTAGGACTAACTAGACACCATACTGGCCTAGAATTTAACACACATTTTCATATAGGACCAACTAGACACCATACAGATATAGAATTTAACAAACATTTCCTTGTAGCTATAAGGACAACAGATTGAGCAATTTACTAGTCCTGCTGAATCTTTACTAGTCCTTGCCACAAAATAATGTCAGACATATATCTAAGTTAACACGGATCTAGATTGGCCACCCTACCAACATAAATGTAAAAATATGTAAAACGGAATGGGAAAGATCAGAGGAAACTGGGACTTACAGTCTTTGACATACAACTTTACGTTAAAAATCTAACAAAACCAGTAAAGATTGATACAGCCTAATTTTGAAATATGATTTGTAAAATCCTCATTTGTTCTAACCCTCTAGGGAAGCAAGTGAATCTCGGGGATTTACGCAATTAGCTCAGAAAGAACTTGGACATCACCCAATCATTCAGATTTTCAAAAATTATGTATTATAGCGAAAATAAATGCTGACTTGTGACAACTGAAACATTACTAGTCATCTGACTATTAAAATTATGAAAACTACTAGTCCGACAAGAAATTGACTAGTCTAGGGTCAGTGGACTACCGCTAATTTTGAGTCCTGCCATAAGAAGTCTTATGGTAAAAAATCCCATGCCAATGTGACTTTCCGTTCAGGAAGAACAGTGACAAGATTTTCAAGATGATTGCCCTGACAGCCATATTGGATGGCAGACAGCACCATTTTCATCTAGAACCAAGCAGACATCCTAAGAAATGTTTTGGCAAAATCCCCATATTGATATGACCGTCCATTCAGGAGAAGTAGAGATAACAAGATTTTCAAGATGGCTGCTGGATGTCTGAGCAGCACCATTTTTATTTAGTACCAACTATACCTTGGGGTGAGTGTGTTTCATGGTAATCGCCCAAGAAATTTAGGAGGAGTAGCAATAACAACATAGTGCTAATGGATGGATGACAGGTGACAAACAACAGGCCATCCCATAAGCTCCTCTGGTCGACGACAACTAGAGCTAGAGCTAAAAATTGAGAAGTGGTTTGCCAAAATTGTAAGATTTATAAGCTCAAATTGGAAAAATCCAAATGAGATGGGTGGGTGTGGTGTCCGAACCATCCAATCTCAAGAAATTCTTCCCAGTGGCAACAGTGTGGACTACTACAATTGCTCCAAATTACCTGACAAATTTTTTCCCATATCTCATCACAGCCTGCCTTCTCCTGGAAACTAAGTGCAAGATCATAATTGTCTGCCTCGGACCACACGATAAGAGTTTCCTGGAAAAGAAGGCAAGGAATTGCTAGATGCAGTCACATTATAGAGAAACTGTTTAACTGTAAAAACCCTGCCAAAAATGTAGATTACATTTGAAAATATACTGTAAATACAAATTGTTGTCACTTTAAAGTTGTGGTCATAATTTTTAGTGTTCTCATATAATTTTTAAATTACAAAGAATGCAATTTTATTTATTTATTTTCTTGTTTCTGATGTAGATTTTGAAACAGTTTTCAAAGAATTTCTTTTTTCAGATAATATCAAACTTAAAATTTTCTCACAGATAACAATTAGCCAAACTTGCTACAGTACCATCAAAAATGTTCTAACAGTATACTGCAATTATATTAGGGATTAACAATGTAATATTCTGGGGCATGGGCATGTGATTTTTTTGGGTAAATTTACAGTTCTCAAATAGCTGGAAAAAAATACCTTGCTCTGATTTAGAGCAAAATAACACCATATTATATCAATTATATTGTTTGAAAAAGAGTAATTATCTTGAGATAAAATAAAATATCTCAGCACAAAAGATAATCACAGCCTCCCCCCCCCTCACAAATTAAATGGTGTGTACCTTATAGTAGACGAATTTGCTATGTGTATGTTAATTGTTGTACAAGTTATCATCTAAAATCTGTAACTAAAGTGGGATGATTAAACTTACATTATAGTCGACACCCTGTAAAAGACACTGCGCTGACAATAGTGTTGACACTGAAGCCTACAATTTTGTAGCTACACTATTGATATAATTAGCAGGGAAACAACACCCTGGCAAGATATTTATCAGATAGGGCCAGTAAACAAAAAATACACTTGCTCAACAAACGAGAAAAGATTTAGTGGACTCGAGAAATTACGTAAAATTCAAGCAGAAAACAACTGCTCTCCTGAAAATCTTCAGAGGATTCTTGGTCTTACAAAGGAATACATGTACATAACACATTAACATACGCTAGTAAATAACTATAAAAAAAGTTACATTTTTTTCCCTTGTTTTTTTTAAAAAATCAGACATTTTTCCAAAAGTTGGATTTGGCCTGAATATCTTTCAAAACATCCCATTTTACCATTATGTTGGCATGTGTGACATGTGTCAAATGTAATTAAAGGTTCATAAATATAATTATATTAAAAATATTAAAAATTAAGTTGTGAGAAATACAACTGTTTTGTAAAAAAAAAAAAAAAAAAAAAAAAAAAAAATGGGGAATTATTTTGTCATGAAAAACGAAAACATGCTAGATTATTCGGGATTTTGAATACATTCCTTACTGAAGCACAATGAAAAAGTACCATGGTACGTACCACCGAAACAAATACAGCGGTACACCGGCATAATGCGCACTTATAATCTGCATACATGATCCGTATGGAAATAAAGCCCAAATTCAGGAATCCAAGCCATATTTTTTCAAATTACAGGGATTTTTAAAAATTGAGCAAATGGTATAAAAAAATAAAAGGATTTTATGGAGGAAACAAAAACGACATGGATAATAACATGCTTATAATATACCACTTTTAAAGTAATTATACCAGGGACAGAAAGATACAGTGTGTGGCAGTCCAAAACAAGCAAATATTAGCTTCAGGCAACCAAATTTTGGCTGCCAGGAGTTTATAAGAAGCATGTTTACTTTCATGCAAGGTCAATAACAGTGGGCTCTGAATTGTTGTTTTGCCCACTAAAGCTGAGAATAGTTATGCCAGGTGTCACCTGTGTCCTATAATTACACATGTTGTAATCCTCCCAAAGTTTCATCCCTTGATTAAACACAGGTGAATGAGACCAGACTTCATTGATTCAAGTGATGTGAGTGAGATGGCAAGCCCTGTTTGTGTAGTTATGTATTTTTTTTCATTAGTAA
Source organism: Margaritifera margaritifera (assembly GCA_029931535.1). Lineage (NCBI taxonomy): Eukaryota > Metazoa > Mollusca > Bivalvia > Unionida > Margaritiferidae > Margaritifera > Margaritifera margaritifera. The sequence goes on along the minus strand of JAQPZY010001626.1, from coordinate 1,043,484 downwards.
TTGACTGTGCGACTTGGGTCAAGCTCTGTCAAATATTATATAATTATAATTTGTAGCCACTGATATGTTCTATTGCTATAGCTCCAATTTGCATGAAGGCTCAGCTTTTTATAAATAAAATCATACCGAGCACAAGATTCTGCGTAAAATAAAGTTCAATGACATATTTCATTCATGTTACAAGTAACCAGTGATTTATTCTCTTTCTGGTGGAATTTACATTACATGATAACTGATATGTTTGATTTGAACGAGGTTCACTATGTACTGAAATAACCATTAACTTACTTGCTTCTTAGCTAATTGTTAACCAGCTGGATTTTGACCTGTATTTTTTGTCTTTTAAGTTAACCGTTTTACTCTGAAAGTAACTGGTAAAGACTGTCAATCAGGATTTGTTTTCTCTCTTTGTAAAATGTTGCATGGCTAAATAAATTATATATTTTATAAACCTCTCTTCGTTAACCCTTAAAGTGCTGTATTGTTTTGTTGCACAAGAACCCTCAGTGCTGAATTGTTCGAGAAAAGAATTGAAAATTGAACTCTACTTTTAAATTGCCTGCATTTTAATTACTGCACATAATTGATACACAAACCCTATATGAAAAATGATTATTGATGTCTGAACGTTATTATAAGCATCAAGTCACATATGTACCTTTATCATATTTGCACTTACAGTTGCAAATACAGGTAAATATATATATATATTACCTTTGTATTTCATCTGTATTTTTTTAATGAAAAAGTTCAAATATATCTAAAAAATACTCAATTCTTTTGAGTCTTAACCATACATATGTATCATGGTTATAAAGGATTAAATAAAGGTCATTGTTGTTCGTCTCAGTTCTTGCGATACAGTTGTTCATAGCAGTGTTATTTTAGAACAATCAGCATGTACTTTAGTCTGACTGACAATTTATAATGTATGACACTACATGCATGGCATGTAAAATTTAAGAAACTGGTAACCAGCGTAATTTTTTGTTTTTCTTTAAAACAGTATTTACTCTTTAATCCGTCATGGTTACAAAGGATTAAATAAAGGTGAGTGGTGTTTATCTCAGTTTTTGCGATATAGTCATTCATAGCAGTGTTTAAATGCATATTTTGCCAAGAAATCATGGTTGCTGGTCGAGTTCTGCAGGTGGTCCTTCATGACCATTATGTGTTCCATCATTCTAGAATGAGCTGACCAACCACTAATGTAGATGCGTATCCACTGCACAGTCATTTCAAGTAAAAATGACAGATTTTGTGCAGCAGATGGTCACAACTTGTGATTATGAACAAGGCCTGGACCGGCATGTTGAGCTACTAATCAAAGCATTGTAGCATCAATTAATTGATGCATTTTTTTTTAAAAATTGTCAAGAGGTTTAATACAAGTAAATTAAAAACTTTAAACCAAAACCTAAATGCAAATTTTCTCCGACTGACCTTGACCTGGTGATCAATGTAGGGAGATGAAGCATCACAGAATAAAATGCCTTAGCTTCATAATGATTCATCCCAAGTATAAAGAAAATCCATCAAATTAACTTTACCTGCTGTTTCTGATATGCTGTGTCAGGCTGAATCTTGGACTCCAGTAAAATGGAACCTGAAATTACAAAGTTGAAGTAGAAACTTTCCAGACCTCATCAGTGATAGCATTTATCAAATATTTTATATAAGTATTCATCTTGTATGCATATTTAGTTTTTTTTTTAAATAGAAAATTAGCAACACATTTAAAAGAAAAACTATTAGTAATCTAGTCTCACTTACCTGGCATCCATTAATGAATAATTACTTTTATATGATGACATATCTAGAACACTTTCTTCAAGTCATTCATAATTTGAATTTGTCTATCTGATAATTAACACTATCCTAACTTTATAGTGGCAATGTTTCATCAGCAAAACACTCAGTTTTAAACAACACAACATAAGAAAGATGTCGAGAACAAATCACTTCTCTGGACCAAAAGGGAGAAATCTGAGCTCGCAGATAGACATGGTCTGGGTTGGGACATAATTTCCTTAACACACATAGCTTTCAACCATGCATGTATGTATGTCTGCCTCTCTGTTGATACCTGTCTAGATAAATTAACAAGTGGCCCAAATGGGCCCGATATCTGCAATGACAAAATCCCTGGTCATCCTCATAGTACAAATTAAAACCATTCCGATTCAACACATTGTTGAATTTCTTTGGATTTTCACTTTCCAAATTTACAGAAGCTTTTCATTTTGTAGCACTATTTGGCCAAACTGATGTCGGAACACCTAGTGCATTAGCAATATCACAGTTAAAGTCATTACATCAATGTTGTTTCAAAAATTGTTTATAAATCACTGCAGTAATTAAAAAAGGACGTTTCACTTTGTCCAATCGTTTGATACTATAGAAGTATGACATTTCGCGATTCACGGACATATCTTCCAACTCCTGTGATAATGCTAAGACAGCATGCTTCAATAATCCATGGAAAATTTCATTTTCAAATGTCGACATTGAGATTTAAATTGTTCACATTTCACAAACTATTTCATCGTAAGCACTTTTACAAATCCCTATCTGAGCTGATTACTTTTTTTTATATTGCAAAGCAGTATAATCCTGGAAGATAAAACTATATGTTATCCTTGTCAACCACACAGTCTCTGAAACAGATAGCGGAATTTGTCAAACATCATCACAGAGCAAGTACATGCAGAATCTGCTCCATTGATTTGGCCATGAAGACAGCGACTTTATCTTCACCCTTGGCAGTAACACAGGGTATAGCTGCAGTGTTCAAAGTGAAGTTATGCTCCCTGAAATGTCGTTCCCAAGCAACACAATAGTGGATACATTTTACTGACCAATATTACACAACCAAATGCAAAATTATTGTTGAAAATGAAAACCCTGGGATACAAGTGTACACCGCTACCTCCTTGGTTGCATCCAGGATTCAAATCCTTCATCGACATCAACTCAAAACACATATCAAATATGGCCACTCTCTTTAAATTGATGCTGACAAAGTTTTGGTTACAAGAAAAACTTATGGATGGACACAGATGAATCAACACAACTGACCACAATATAACAGCCAAAGTTCGAACAAACAGGAATGCCTAGAAGGGACAGACACTCTACTGGGTGAAAAGAATTAAAGATATGACCATTTCTTCCATTTAATTGTAGTTTTGAAACCATCTCTGATATTCTTCACCAACAAGATTTTCAAATTAGCTGTTGCAGTACACATCTTGGATGTCAGCTTGGCACCATATACATTTAGGACAAAATAGATATCAGAAGAAGTCTTTTGGTGAAAACCCCATGTCATAATGATCATCCATTAAGGGGAGAGGTGATGAGATTTTTAAGACATTCGTCATGGCAGCCATACTGGAGGTACGACTGGCACCATTTTTATTTAGGACCAACTTGGTATCATAAAAAGTCTATTGGTAAAAACCACATGCTGATATAGCCATCCATTTGGAGAGAAGCAGAGATAACAATATTATCAATGTCAGATCGGCACCGTTTTCATTCAAGACCAACTGGACATCATAAGAAATCTAAGACTTTATGTTCAAATAGAGTTGCAATAACAAGATTTTTAAGATGGCTGCCATGGTGGCCATATTGGATGTCAGATTGGCACCATTTTGATTTAGGACCAACTAGACATGACAATAAGTCGCTCAGTGAAAACTCCCTTGATATGAACCATCCATTCACTAAGAGTAGCAATAACAAGATTTTCAAGATGGCCACTGTGGCAGCCATACTGGACATCAGATTAGCACCATTTTCACTTAGTAACAACTATACATCATAAATCTTTTAGTGAAACACTCATGTTGATATGACTATCTGTTCAGTAGTAGTGATAACAAGACTTTTTCAAGATGGATGTCATGGTGGCCATATGGGATGTCCAAGCAGCACCATGTTAGCTTAGGAGCAACCAGACCATGGGATGAACGTGTGTGTGTAAAGTTTCAAGGCAATCATTCAAGTAGTTTAGGAGGAGAAGCGATAACAAACGTGTGCCAACAGACAACCCCAGCAGACCAGTAGAGCTAAAAACCACTTGTAATAGTGTATATATTCAATGTCAATCTAATTTTAGTAAGAAATTACTTCTTTTCCGCAAAGTAGCAGTTGTGTGTCAAAGATACAAATTACGATGTATGTTAAGTAAACTGATATTTAACTTGAGTTGTGAGCTGATTAACAATTACTGTAAAAATAAGTACTTAGTAAATTTGTATGTGTATTGATAAATGTTTATACGCCAGCAATACTGCAACATAATTTTGTTACTTGTACTTCAAACTTAGGCAGATGTATCTACTCCAAAAAATATACAGTAAATGACAATTGTTTCAAGAAGTCCTGTAAATGCAGTAAAATGAATATATATATATATATATATATATATATATATATATATATATATATATATATATATATATATATATATATATATTTGCAATCTATTTGTACAAACATATTTGCATTTTTTCTAGCCTGGATCTGACACTTTCTGAACTGTACCACACCAATGATATATATCTGAAAATAATTACCTGTCATGATGATTAAAATGTAGCTCAGAATCAGAAATACCAAAAACCTGCTGTATTTGCCAGACCAGACATGACAGATAAATAAGGTTAAATGACCATTTGTTAACTTGACATGTTGGATACTGGACATATGGTCCCTATAATTATCCAAAGTAATTACTTGGTCATTATATTTCTCCCAGTTGTTTAAACACTCTACAGCCACAACACAAAAGGCAAATAAGGTGTAAAAACTTATTAAAAACCCAAAATAGAATCAATCAATAGACGTCTCTCCCACCCTATGTGTAAGTCATCCACAAACTTTGGTGAAGATTCAAGGGCAGCAACTGAAATTTTTGAGTAGAATTCACATTTTTTTTTTTTTAGTCACAGTAACCATAACACGAAGATCAGTAAGTTTCTTCCTTACCCCATGTGCAAGCCATTAACAAAGTTTGGTCCAGGTCTGTAATGATGAACAAGTACTATTGTGCAGAAACTCTTTCTTTCAGTCAGTGACCAGGACCTTGGACCTTTTGACCCCAAAACTAACAGATTTCATCCTTATCCCAAGTGTACGCCATCTACAAAGTTGGGTAACTGTAAATGGTGGAGAACTTGAGTTTTGTACTGAAACCATTTGTTTGTCCTTTTTTCAGTCACATTGTCCCTTTCACTTTTTTGCCCTCCGAATCAATACAGTTCATTCTTACACCAAGTGCAAGCCTTCCACAAAGTTTGGTGAAGGTCTGTGATGTAGAAATGTTTTTGCGCTGTGGAAGTGACCAAGACCTTTTCCCCCTTGACCCCAAAATCGAGAGGCCGTCTTCCTTACTCCAAGTGCAAGGCATCATCAAAATCTTGTCTAGGTATGTGATGCAGATCTGAAGTTATTGTGTGGAAACCATTTTTCTTTTTTCAGTCAGTGACCATGACCTTAGACATTTTGATCCGAAATCTGCTAGGGTTCATCCTTCTCCCAAAGTGCAAGCCATCCAGAATGCTGGGTAACTGTAGATGGTAGAGAACTCTAGTTTTGTGCAAAAAACATTTTTTCTCCTTTCAGTCACAGTGATCAAGACATTTGACCATGAAATGGATAGGGTTCTTCCTTAACCCAAGTACAGGTCATCCACAAAATTTAATAACTATAGATGGTAGACAACTCCAGTTACCATGTGAAACAATTGGTAACAGATGGACAGACAACAAAATAACACAATACACTCTGCCTTATGACAGGAAACATTGAATAAAATGTGCAGTTAATTATTGTAGTATTTACACAATCAATTCCTTGGTTGAGAGAAAATATGATTAGCAAATCAGTTTTCACCATTACTTTAGTTTTTGTCCAGGTTCAAATTTCAGACTGTCTCTCTTATATAGCGCTATAAACAGATTGGTCATCAACTGGGCTCAAAATTTGAAATAGTCTGTTACCCTGAGGCTAGTGATTTCCTTTTGGACTAGTAGTTTACTTAATTTAAATAGTTCAATGGCTAGTGTCTCTCAATATGTGTCCAACATTGTTTGATGGGAATGAATAGTGTAGATTCAGCACGACTAGCACATTTTTAAATCTACTAGTTCTTCTGGCTACAAAGATTTTGGGGGTAAATTCTAGGCCTGATCAATGCAAATGTCATGATTCATGTTAATAAACATAATAATCATCTCCTTGTGTTGCAACATCGTGATTTCAATGCATGATCATTCTGACCATGAGATACAAAATTTACCCATTTCATTTCTGTTGTTTTTTTTTAAAAAGCTCTGCATGTCAATATTTTGGTAAATGAAAGTAGTGTAAGACAGCACAGTATAGCAAATTTTCAACATGCCTGTGGGCAAGGGATGCCACAAGCAGCAAAATGTTGACAGGGGTTCAAGATGACCAAAGCATAAGGAATTATGACTTTAGACTATTGTCAGAAGTTTGTTCACCATGGTCTTGTTTCAGAGTTCACCTGGTATATGATGATACATTTCTTTCTGTAGTTGAGTGATTTTATACAAAATCCATGCTTGAAATTTGTGAGAAATGCATAGGGTCATGGATTATCAAAAACCCTGGTGGCACATGCCAAAAGTTAATCTAGACTCTGCACCACAGCACAGACACAACATGCCAAACAATAAGGGACCTCCGAAAGGTCATAGCGCGTCATCTTTCAAATGGATATGCACTGTTAGGGGGAGGCCTGGATGTTAGTGTGTCTCGAAACCTGCCTAGCTACAACAATGTGGATCGTAGTTAGTTTTACTTTTCGTCACCAACTTGACCAAGAAGTTGTTCTCTGTAATTGCTTTTTCAAATATTTTTTTACATTACTGGGCATGGTAGGGAATAACCAACCGAAATTCAAGCTACATATTATTATGAAAACTACTAGTCCGACAAGAGATTTACTAGCTTCGAGCAAGCGGCATACCGCTAGTTTTGACACCTGAATATGCAATTTAATGGGATTTCTTGAAAAGACTTGATGTACTGGATTGACAGAAGATTTAGTAAGTTTTAAGCCTCACAAATTATGGGGAACTAAACATCTTGCCATGACTTACAGATGTACATGTATGTGCTATGGTTTTCCACCAGAGTCAGTAATATAAAAATATAATAAAAAGTGTAATATATGAACTTGTTGAACTGGTGTGCAAAATGGTTTCAAAAAATAAATGAATAAATAAACTTTTTACCATGCAACCTGGTCGTACAAATAATAATGTGAAAGACTAGTTCTTAGAAATGGATACACAACACTATTATACTGCAATCGATAATGCTTACATCCTATTTATGGTCAACTACTTTTCCATTATAAAAGAACTGTACAATGTGAGCATTCTAATTGAAATTATGATTGGAACACCACATATTCTATCTCAAATATGCCTTTTTTTTCTAAAAGCACTGACCATCGGTTTCCGATCTAACAAGAAGCGACATTCCTTTCAAGCGCTCAACATACGCCGACGAAACGTGCCCGGTTCCTCGGTCGTCCCATTGTCGATCTTCGTTTAGCATGTACAGCTTCACCCGGCGTCTAGTGCTGGTGTCCGCCATTCCTATTATCTTGAGGTTTTTGATTTTAATGATTTATACACGATGAAAATCTCTTTTAACTGTACGATCTATGCCACATGTCAGTGAAATGGTGCGTTGTCCCCACTCCAATCGCACAAATTCCACAAAACCGAGACTGAAAATAAAGTAAAAAGATGATAAACGTAAGGAAAATATTGATCTTGCTGTGCAAGAAAAAAGAAACTTTACAATATTGTGCTTTCTTTTGGTAAAAATATCATACCTAAACGATCTAAGGCGGTAAATCAATAGAAAATGCTTTCATATACATTCCACTATATTTCCATTGATGTCCGCCATCTTGAATGTGTAATAGTGAATGATTGGGGTTCACAGGTGCTTCTACAGGGAAACCCGCTGAAAATCAAAACTTCCGCTAGTGCTCGATCTGGATCATACAGACGTTTCTAACCGTTCGTGCGTTTACTACAGAACTACCAGAACAAGATTGGTACTGCACAAACGTACCAGTAGAGGACGCAAGAGCAATGGCATGTAACAATAAAGTAACTGAGGTTAATACGCAAAATGTGTGAAAAGGAAGAAATTTAGTTTGTTTGTTGCATACAGTTTTTTGTTGCATGGTTTGTTTTGAATGGTATTTTTGAACACATTTGGTTGGGCTGAACCCACTTTAAAGAATTTTATCTACAATGTTTTGGTGGTATTTCTACTTCAAAGTGGTAACCTATACAACACAGTTTTTTTTTAGTATAATATGTACATGATTAAAAACAAAACCACTTTTTTTTTTTCGGTGAGTGTGTGTGTATCATAAACACACGCTCAAAAACTGGGGGGGGGGGGGGGTATTGTTTTTTTTTAGGGGTAGGGGGCCGAGCCCACTTTAAAGTATTTTGCATACACAAGGCTTTTGGTTATAAATATATAATGAAAACTGCCTTACCGTTAGCAATGGAACTGAAGTTTTATAATTTTATTTATTATTTGTAGAAAACACAAAAATATCAATACAAACGTATTGTGCAATTTAAAAATGTACCATCACCTCTATGGTTCCTCGTTTGAATTATTAATTTATAAAAAAAAATAACAATAAAACAATTTCAAAGTTCAAAATTTTAAAATCTGATATTATAAAATTGTACAATCTTAACAACTTTGTGTAATAATTGTACAAAGGGGCATAATTCAATATTAATTCTGAAATGGAACATCTATTACTATCAGACATATCTGAAAAGTTTAAATTCATAATATTGAATCAATTGTACATATTTAAAGGGAAATAAAACTGTCTCCATTTCTTCATATATGTTCTACCAATAAATAAGAAAAACTAGTATATAGCTATACCGCTTCCTTTGCCAGGTATAGTTGTGTTGCAATATGAACGAAACACTTCAGCTCACTAGATGCAGTACTGCGCATGCTCAGCAGTTAGCATTGCCTGAAGAAAGCTGAAGAAAATCCGGTTGTTTCACACCCTGGGAGATGAGCTGTTATATATGTGTCGGCATACTCTATTCAATTTAGGGGGTATGAGGCGGATAGAGTATTCAGGTATTATATTATATCTTTTTGTGTACTCGTGAGAAAGACAGTCCATCGAAGGAAGTACTCTCCGACATAAAGAATAAAAGCAGCACAAAAACACCCGGATGTCCCAAACCAGTCTAATAATAAAAAAGACGCTCTATCGTCCTCTAAAAAGAGGCTAGGGTCCCTACCAGCAACAACAGTCATCACCATCATCTATCTATACATCAATTAATAAATCAGCCAAGAAATGAATATGCAGTGAAACTTGCCAATTTTATTTGTGATATCGACGAATAGTCATTTTTTGAGACTATAAATCAACTGGAACTACATACAACGTAAATACAATTAGTTCACGGTTTCTCATTATCCCCACGTTTCCGTATGTTCTAACATTAATTCAGATTTTCATTTCATTAGAAAAGAATTTCCCTTGAGTGAAACTAGATTTACTTAAGCGCCATTTTTTTTTACTTAAGTTAAATTCTTTTTGCACTTAAGTGAACTAATTTGATTTATTTCACTTAAATCCAAACGAATTTCACTTCAGTTTAATGGTTTTTCACTTAAGTAAAACTATTAACTTAAGTTGAATTCATTTTCTTTTAAGTGAAATAATAATGCAATTTCACTTACGAGTAAAACTTGTTCACTTAAGTAAACACGAATTTCATGGTAAATATCATTTTAACTTGAATGCGATAATGCATAATTTCACTTATGTGAAAAACAAACGTTATTCTGCAAAACCCATTTTTCTTTGAGTCACAGTGACACTGACTTTTGTCATTTTTGACCTCCAAATCAACAGACCTCTTCTTTACCTTAAGTGCTAGCCCTCCACAAACTTTGGTCTAAGTACGACCTTTGACCATTTGACCCAAAATCAATAGGTTTCTTTCTTAGCCAACGTGCAAGTCATCCACAAACTTTGGCGAAGGTACGTCGTCGAGAACTGAAATGTTTGTGCAGAACCCATTTATCTTTATTCAGTCACAGTGACCTCCACCTTTGACCTCCAAATCAATAGGCTTTTTCTTTACCCCAAATGCAAGATATCCACAAAGTTTGGTACACGTCTGTAATGCAGAACTAATGTTAATTTGCAGAAACCATTTTTCTTCGTTCAGTCACATTGACCTTGATTTTTGACTTTTTGGCCCCAAAATCGACAGGCTCCAAGTGCAAACTCTCGAAAAGTTTGTTTTAGGTATTTGATGTAGAACTAATGTCATTGTGCGCCTTTTAGTCACAGTGACCTTGACCTTTGGCCTTACGCCCCCAAAAAGTTATCAGCAAAGTGTAATCAAGGTACATGATAAAGAACGAATATTATTGTGCAGAAACCGTTTTTCTTCTCTCAGACACATTGGCCTCGATATGCTTCTTCCGTACCCCACGAGCAAGCCCGGGCTCTCAACAGTTTCAGAATGATTTGTCCTGGACTCTTCACTCATGGAACTCATCAGTCCCCAGCCTATTTCTAGGAGGCCCTTGCATAAATTTGTGAGTCCCTCGCGTTCAAAAGGATTGAAAGGAAAATGAAAAAGTACATGATCATTATTTTATTACATATCAGGATTAAATTCTAAGCGTCATAAGATCACATTCGAGAGAAACTATTTGTTCAGTTAATATCCAAAAAACTTGATACTATACTGCACTCTACCGTTTTATAAATCAGTTTCTTTACTATTTACTGTTCTTTAACTTAAAAAAATGTACGTATGACATTCTGGTCATCGAAGTCTTCGAGTACAGGACGCCCCTCCGTTATTCTGATGAACATATTCACTGTTTCACTGTATGGAACTGTGCTGCTTTGCAGTCATCATATTTCACACTAATGTCGAGAGTTTTCTAAACAGCATACATGATTGTCCGTCTTTATCCCTCAACAACAATTAAATGATCCCGGTTAAATTCGTGATTTTGCTTTCCAGCAGTCTTACACCACTCACAAATTGTTTTTTATGTACCGTCTGATTCCATTTTGTTAACCCATGAAAACTGCTTTTCCCGCTCAGGTCTCTAAGTTCTCAAGTTTGTAGTTATACCGCAATTTTTATCAGCGTCCTTCACCGTAGTCCAGGAGTGTACTGGGTAAGCAACTCGGCCCTGGACTTATCTGCCGGACAGGCCCCGGGTTTTGCTCACACCAGTAAAACAGCGGTAAATACGGTTTTTTTTGCGGCGGCCCACCAGGATTTGTCCCGGTATGCCCAATGGCCAGTACACCACTGCCGTAGTCGAGACGGAGTCAACATTAAATATGCATTCCGAGTTTGAGTTCTCATTGTTGTCCTCTCTGTCTTCACTTGTGCTCTCACATTATTCTTTTATTTTTTTTCCCTTTTATTTGCATTGTTGTAATTTTCATCGTAATTCCATTTCGCGAAAAATGAAAACAGATTAATTTTTACGTGTCAAAGTACTTTTCTGCTCTCTTTTAAAAAGTGTATACTGTACTGATACTGTAATGCCCTTGTTTAAATCACACGTACTTAAGTAGTAATTATTATTATTATTGAATATTAAATAATGGACAGTATTGTCCAACTCAGTATCTGAGAAAGCTTTGATTAATTTCATGATTTATATATAGTACGCGTCGTCAACAATTTAAATACCGTTAAAACAACAAAGACCATTGGTTATTTGCCGAACAATAACTGGTGCTCACATACACATTCAATAGAACATCTGTTTCTTTTAAGTCATCACATCAGAGAAGGAACTGTAATTAGTCACACTGGCTTCCTGCCTGTTTACCTAAGTCTAGACATTAGCTATTCCGCAGATCGGCGATGGCTGACCAAAAATATAAAACGGAAAGCCTCATGGGGGAAACTGGGCGCGTCATGGGAACGCATCACACGGAGAAATGGATCCTTGAGAGCCCTGACAAGCTATCCACACAGTTTGGTTGAAGCATGTGATGCATAACTAATGTTATTGTGCGGAAACCATTTTTCTTCTTTCGGTAACAGTGGCCTTAATCTTTGCCGCCGAAATCGATAGAGTTCTTCCTTACCCAACGTGCAAGCTATCCACAAAGGTTGGTAATTGTAGAAGTAGCAATGTGGGACACTTGGTACCCTTACAGGAATTAACATTACGCTGTAGGTTTACATGGGGGGGGGGGGAGAAGGGTAGGCACCGCTTTGTATGCTTTAATGACTCACGGTACTCATTCAGCTCCCACAGTAAACCTGCTGTGGAAACATCATGATATTAAAAATTTCAATAACTTGAAATTTCTGAATGCTCATGATCAAACCTATATTTATCAGTACAGACACATCCTTGATGCAAGCTTCTCCGTAGAGAAAACAATATGAGCTGCGACATTTTCTGGATCTATATGTGTTTGAAACATGTGTTTTCAATTCCGCACCAAAGAGTCAGGTGCTAATTTCAGAAATGAGTTTTCCAAACTCAAGTCTGTAAAAGGACTGAAATTCCATCAGTAAAACACGGTCACTATTTTTTGCAGCTACAACTAGGAAAAGCTCAAAAAGATTCCTTTCACTAAAATTTTACTTTCGTTATCAACCAATCCTGGCCAGCCAAACCCATATAGACTCTATTTATCTTCACCCATTTCTAGACTGGTTCCCATTCCTCCATATCATTAGTACCGTGAGTCCTTAAGCACGGACGTGAAGGAAACATCCCTCAGATCTAGTATGCGGACGTGAAGGAAAACATCTGATGCCGTAGTACCCAATACAAGTCAAGAAAAATCGCGCTGGCATAAAAGAAACTAATCTTCTGATAGTTCACATTGGTTCAACATTATACAAGGGTTAGGGAGTATTTATACATACACACTACACCCACAAACACACTATCCCAGTTAGTGAAGCAGATAACATGAATAATCGTTCAAATGGTGATATAAGCACCAAAGTATTATCTCCCAGGGTCACTTAGTAAGAAAGAGTTGAGAGAAGAGGTGACAGTCTTCCTTCAGTGTCTTTTGCTTGGGGTGACTGGGAATGGTAACCTTTTTGAAGAATGCAACCTTGTTCTTCTTGATGGGTTGATAGAACAAGCATTCGTCCTCACTTTCAAGCCCCTCTAAGAATGACTTAAACAGCTCTCTGCCTCTTTTGTAATGTGTTCCAATTGCATCAGCAAGACTACAATCGGCAATATCCTTGGTTTCTAAACTGAGTAAGTCACTTGACTCTTCTTCAAAAGGATTACCTATGTCCTGCATTACTATGGTAAGATTACTTACTCTTTCAAATAATAATCTTTGAGTTCTTTCTGTTTGTTCACGATGGCTGCTGTTCTCTGTTGTATCTTTAGCTTATGATGCTGCCTCGTACTCCACGACTAGTTTGCTCACCTCAGGACCAGCGACACCATTCACCTTCTAACTGCCGACGGATTCTCAGTCATGCCAATGGCTCCTCCGTCACCTCTGATAACTGCAGATTTTGTGTAAAAAAAAGTTTCTCATGTGAAACTCCTTTGCCACTTGTGGATGTCAATGCTCCAGAGACATAATGTCTCTAAGGTGAATAGGAAGCCATCGTGCATTATTCACATTGTTGTTGGCAAAAAGTTCGGGATCAATTCAGATAGTGCTTCACGGTAAAGTGCAAAGTTTCCTTCTCTGTATGACGATATCAAAAAATGAAAATTGACAGCTCCATCGCCAGAATTGGAAATATGGACTCTGCTGTATAGGTCTTCCACAGCAGTCATCAAAACTGATTATAGCTTCTGAGTTTATAGCTGCTTCGCCGCAGTATTTAGTGTATGCTGCCTTCATGAGGCTGTAGAGACTGCATGCTGTTATCTGATGGGCTTGGCTTGATCTTGTGATGCTTGATGCTGATATGAAGGATTCTGCAGTACCAGATGAGGCTACTCCTGCCTCAGCAAAGACACTTGTTCATCTGCTGTCGTGAAGTAGAGTTCCAATTAACCTCAGTGCAGACGTCTCAATATGCAATCCTCCAAACATGAGGACAAACTTGTCCTCACCATAAGACTCAGGGCAATGCCACCTCATCTGCTTGGCTAGTTCATAGAGTGACTGGTCGGTAGTAATTACAGGTGTTTGTCCTGGATTCAGAAATGTTACGGTGTCTCTGACTTTATCCATCACATGCTTTATGGTGGCAATAGAATATACCTCTACTCGTTGGAGAGGCAATAGTGATGCGTTGCTGACTTTAAATTTCTGGCTTCTCTGCTGAGGTGCATGGTGAGCTGGCCACGATATAATAACAGAATCATCCACATTCTCAGTGATGCCCACCTTCTCAAGCCATACACACTCCGGAGTAAGATGTGGTCTTCGTAACCTAGTACATGGCATGGACAAAACTGAGGTGTGGGATGAATTTGGATTCTTCTTTGCGAAATTAGCTGGTCGAATGTTTGTGAAAGAGTCTGGAAGCTGATTTGGAGTGGTTCACACATCTCACCTTCATTGTCTGAGCTTGGATACTGGAAAATGGAAATTATAGTGCCATAAAATGATGTGGTTCCTGTCGTTGCAGTTGGATTATTACCAATATTGTCCATGTCAGATGTTGTAAATAACCCTTTTCTCAAAGCCGGTGGACACACTACCCCATCTTCCACATAGTTTGTGACCACTGAATCTCCATGTTGTGCTGACATTTCAAGCATTCTGTCGTAGAAAATGCTGATTCTATTGTCATAGAGCATTTCTACAAGCTGCCTTTTTCTTGTCTTTGCAAATACATACATTCCTATGTAAACAGGAAAGGGAGTATCATGTTCTTTGGAGTATCTGTGTGTTTCTTTTCCTTCTTTGTACCCTGCATAGCATTTGTAATGAAGAAGCTCTGCCATAACCATGTCTGTTTTAGATGCACAAAACCTTAACTGTGATTTTAACTCTGCACCGTGTTCAATTATGTACACAAGCTGAAGAAGTGCTGGTGGGATGACTTCTTCAACATATCCTTCGTGGAAAGTTCCATCAAATTTAGAATTGTGATCAAGCACGTATCTTTGCATTATTTTAGCAGCTTTTGCAAGAAGGAATAGCTTCACTGTACTCAGAAGCTTGTTACTTGTTAGAGAACCAGGCCAGCATCTTTCTCGACAGCAAGGAATACATCCTTTCCATTCTGGCGCGATTCTATCTCTGGGATATGCGACAATAACTGGCCTTTTAGCCTGGTTGAGTTGACATCTGGTGACTCTAGCCCCAGTTGTTCAAGTCGCTGCTTGTATAGTTTGGCTAGATATGAAAGTCTGGAAATGGTGGGAGTGGTACCTTCATTGCAAGATTTCAGCTCAGTTATACAGGTGACTAGTTCAGAAAATGCCAGTGGATATACTTCCATTCCAGGTAAGCCACGATCACTCTTCTCGTGGTTAAGGTGGGCCCTCTCTGTGTTATACAATCCTGCCAAGCAAGCAGGATGGTACTTCAGTTCCTGTGCCAGGACATCTCCACCACTGAGCTTTGCCAACAGCCTTCCATCACTAAGAGTCCTTGCACATTCATTTAGTCTGTCATTGAGTTTCGTGTCATTGCTTGTCTCAATGCAGATTCTGGATCCTCTTTCTCACACAAAAAGCATTCGGATGATTGAGAAATCCTAGTTCTCGATATTCTGCTGAGACTAGGAACTGTGTCTGTTTCAACTGTAGATGCTCTTTTTTGAGCCCGTTGTAAACTGGTGTTGTTGAACATCAGTCGGCATGTTGAATGATATTTGGCTCTGTTCCTTATCAATTTGCCTGCTATACCACCACTTTCATCTAATCTGACTGGATCCATGATGATGGGTAAACATTAATAGCATGAAACAGAGGAACATTTGCTGCAATGTTGCTATAACCATTTTTGTCTGCACTGTAGGAACTTGGTGGTGACTTGAGCTCTTCCTTTTTGTCATGTTGACAAAGGCAACATTTGCTCCAGTCGGTCTTCCGTTTAGATTGAAAGTTAGCAGGAATGGCCATTTTGAGAGGTCGAGATTAATAGTTCAAGGCCGAGGGTTTATTCTTGTACCACCTTTCACCTAAGCACTTTAATGTATGGGATACAGCTAGGTTCATGCATTTGCCCTACACATAATCCGATCGTTCATCCAGTGCCATTTAAGTCCCGTGCGATATGTTCACCATCCGGATAACTAAAGCCCGTCATCTTTGGCTCAGCTTTCCCGGGCTGGCACATCCTGTCGATTCCGGTGCGGCTACCTAACTATTATGGGGCTTATTAGGTAGCATTTGGGACACTAAATTATAACTGCACGCTGAGTACCAATACAGTAGCTGACACTGAACCCCAGACTGAGTTGTACTGCAGTGATGTCGCCAGTGTGCCGTGGTAGTGCATTGATACTCAGTTTTTTTCACCTATTTTCATCACATTCTCATGAAGTTACTGCATTCTCATAAACATAGAAATTGACACTTTCATCATCGAAACTGGGCAACACGGTCAATTTCTATAGCGAAAACAGAAATCATTGGCGGCCATCTTGAAAAATTGCTGCCAACTTGGATTTTCCAGTGCTAGCGTTTCTTTCTGAAAAGATACACCATTGGGAATATCTTTAGCAAGCTTCGTGCTTGTATCACAATTTGAACGATTCCTCTGAAAAAAAAGCACTTATCTGCTCCACTAAGTGGGATAGAAGAGGTTTATTTTTTCTTTTTTGTGGAAGACAAAGACATACACAAATATAGAAACAAAAATTGGAGTAGTATCTATTTTTTAAGAAATGTGGATGGTCCTGAAAAGAGCCGTTTGTTTTTGTTATAGTCCTGGATCACTGAGATGTTAACGACGATATCCAGGAAGGCTCACCCAGCCACTTTTGGCAGATGTGACACAACTTAGCCACTTCAAACGCAGCGGTGTTGGCTGGAGTCATCACCAAAGGTCGAGGGTTAGCTAATTCCTCTAGGAGGCTTACCATTTCTTTCTCCAGGCTTTTGAACGGTTGGACTACCGAGTCTTTCCCTCTGTATATCACGTGAGGTTTGGTTTTCCGTCACATCGCTAAATGACACAACAAAAATGCACGGAGGCTTTATAGGTATCGCTGTAGGTGGGATCGACCTATTCCCTTTTTACTGGCACTTTAAGGGCCTCCAGATCAGCATAGATAATATATGGTACGACCATCTGATTAAACGGTTGCTTAAAGAAAAAGCTTGTTCTTTACTAGCTCTGGGATGAAGGTTTTTTTGTGGCTTTGAGCTTATGCCTCGACAGTCTGTGAGGTAGCTCTCAAGAACGTCAGGCCGGGAGAAGGCGTGGAGACATCGGCAGCAGACGCGCTTTTTATCTTTATGCTGGTTACTGATATACACAATCCGGGAAAGGTCTTTGATCCATATGTAGAGTTGCTTGCCTTCGTCCGACAGCAGCAGCAGGTTGACGGTTTTATCCAGAGCTCTATCGGAAATGTGTATGGGATAAAGAGTGTGGTCCCAGCCAAAGACGTTGACGGCAATAGTGGTGTTGAAGTTCTTAAGCTTGGTAATGTCAGAGACCATCATCGGCAACTTAAGCTTGTTAAATTGTAGCGTTCCCAAACACTTACTGTAATTGCTGGAACGATTGGTGTGGTCATTGGCAGTGTAAAGGGTGGAAAGAATGGCCCATTCAAAACATCGGGTGTAGTGATTTTCTACGTTGATGATGGCCTCGTATCTGCCAACAGCGCCACTTCTGCTCGGCTGGCAGATAAGTAGACCGGCAGTGAGATAGGTTCCCCTTCAAATGTAACCTTTTCTAGCTTTGCCTTAACGCTAAGGTATGAGTGCCTGCCTAGGAGCCGGTTTCGGTGGCTGGCTGGGAGCCTGTATGAGTGGCTGCCTTGGAGCCGGTGTGGGCTTTTGCCTCCTAGGGGCTGGCGTGGGTTCCCCGGTAGCTGCTGGGGTTGGCTGTCGTGCTCGGGCGGTCAGTACTGCCTCCAGCATATCATCGTATTCGCTCTCAGTGATCTGCCCTCCCTGAGCAGGATGTTCATTCGCTCTATGCAAGGCATGGTTATAGTGGATTATGGTATCCTATTGTGTACTGCCAATTTCTAAACGCAAAATCGCTGCTGGTGGTTGTTGTCTGCCGGTGATGGCAGGCGTATGTGTGCGGCTATGTATATTACTGTACCTGGCCTTTCTCTAAATAGGCGACTGGTGAGGTCAGGCGGAGATATGCTCTTGCTCCAGCGCGGTTCCAATACGGCCGTAGGTTGCCTTGCTAGTGGGATGAGCCTTGGCCATAAGCTAAGGGCCTTCCTATACTGTTTTAGGTCCTTTGATTCTATACGTCTTAGCTTGTCGGCCTGGTGACCATCTCAACATCTGTCGCAAGAGTTCCTGCTCCGCACTTCCAACAGGTCAGAGGTCGGATCCCGTCTCTGTATCTCTGAGCATGAACGGCGCAGTAGTGTTAAAGCATTTCTTCCCGGAGGAGGATGTACGGCTTAATGGCATGCAGGCGCATAACTGAGTTCTTTTGTCACCCATGGTTTATGATGGTTTATCATAGGAACACGCATCTTTAACTGGTGTATTGTTGATCACTCGTTACCTTATGTGGCTGGTCTTTGTTATCCTTTTTGCGGCTATCGCGTCCTCTAAAACCTTTAAACAAGCCTTTCGTTTCAAGATATATAAAGTCTTCCATCTCTTTGGAAAGTGCTCCCGACAGGGTCTTCTGATTTGGAGGGTAGTGATATGTATCCCATGCGTAACTTACGCCGTCGGGGGGGGGGGGGGGGGGTATCTCACATAAAGCAGCAACTATCGGCACTGGTCGTCCGGCTTCAAGCAACGAAACGATAGCACCTGATTAACCTTCCACCTATACTCGCTTAATGTCATGACGGTATCCCATAGACATCTCGCGTCTCTAACTGGTGTGTCGGTGATAGTTGCCTGATGCTATGCTACCATCACCGCCAGAGGCCTGCCTATACCCACCCTGCTCCCACCTCCACCCACCCACCAAAGGCTCACGGGGTGTAGTAAAAACGTTGCTACTCCGTGACTTTGCAAAATGTCATGTATGGTGATCTTAAATCTCATTTCACTACTAATGCAGCTTTATCAAAGTAATTTCTCAGGTGAAGTCCTTACCTACCAATTGTGACAGCACTTTTTATAGTTATGTCCTTGCACCAATCTATAATGGCATTTTAATGGATTGTGCATAATTCATCATTAATATTTTGGGGGTTTATTTCGATAAATTTCTTTAAATCTTCATCGGAACAATGTGATGACTTCAGTGGTGAATAGATTTAGACCATATTTAATAGAGTTAATGCCTTGATCGACCTTTACGAGTCACCTTTGAGGCTTTTAAGAGCTCAAAAATTCACAATTTTGCTCAGTTTCAACCTATTTTGGTTTCAAATTTATGCATTTAGATTATATTTCACAAAGTATAATAAGTATAAACTTATGATAGGCACATATGCGTCTGGTATATTGGTGCAAACCTTGTAGTCACTCTAACATAAAGGTTTTGTTTTAAAATCTGATTTATTTTAGATCATTCATTTAGCGGTGGGGAACACCTGCCAAGTTGGAGGCAGCTTTTGATAATATATTCTATAGGCTATACTTGGTCATAAACGAGTTCCGTTACCCCCCCCCCTAAAAGATTCCGTATATTTCATATCACATTGTATTGTTCTAAATGCTAAGCAAGCAATCTATAAATGTCAGGTCCCTTGGTATCACTTTTGGATAATATATAAATGTCAAGTCCCTTGGTATTACTTTGGATAATATATAAATGTCAAGTCGATTGGTAATACTTAAGCATAAAATATAAATGTCAAGTCCCTTGGTATTACTTTTGGATAATATATAAATGTCAAGTCCCTTGGTATTACTTTGGATAATATATAAATGTCAAGTCCCTTGGTATTACTTTTGGATAATATATAAATGTCAAGTCCCTTGGTATTACTTTTGGATAATATATAAATGTCAAGTCCCTTGGTATTACTTTTGGATAATATATAAATGGCAGGTCACTCGGTATTTCTTGTCACTTTTGGATCATATTAAAATTATTTCAGAAAAGACTTTGCTAATAAATTGACTGGGGCAAAACATTTGTTGTATAAAATTTCAGCTTTGATTGAGCAACCAATAATATTGCGAAATTTTATTTTCTGTTTGCTTCACTTTCAAACATTCATTTGTGTTACGGAATTATGTATATGGAATCTATAATGTGCTTAAACTTTTGGCCTATGACTCTACTTTAAAGTTGTGTCAAATAGTGAGTCATATTTAAGTTGGGTTTAGTTGTACTATTAATCAAATAACAACATGTCTACTGACCTTTTGTTCAAGGTCAGAGCTGTTGATCATTCTTCAGTAAAATTCCATTAAATAGACGTGTATTGCATTCTGGGTTATAATATGACACGTTTCCTGTTGTGAAATGTGCCATTTGCAAGTTGTATAAAAGACCTGAAAATACGAATTATTTCAATTCCATTTTAGATCTTGAGTTGAAAAGAACTGTTTTTTTATGATCAGTTTTGGAATCATGAGATTGTTTGAAATAATAGCCGAGCTGGAATGCTGTAATGATGTAATGCCATGCTGTATAAATAATTCAAAAGGAATTATTTATTGGACCATTCATCAGAGCTATCTGGAGTTATAGTTAGGGCTTTCTCGGATGCCTCTGAATACTTAAAGATGATCTGACATTATCGTTGATACATAGGAACATTACAGACTCATTCATTCGGAACCATCATTCTTTCGGAACATTCGTTCATTACAAAGACTCATTCTTTCGGAACATTCGTTCATTACGAAGATTCATTTGGAACATTCATTAACTTGAAACATTCATTCATTTAGAACATTTTATAGTTTCTATATCTATAGGACTTGTGATTAGGACACTAATAATTGTTGGATTATTTCGATTATAATACACGATACTGTAAGTGTATTTTGATTTTCACATTAATTATTTAGAATAAATTGTTTGTTGATTTTTACAAACATTGTTGGTTTCACTTTCTTTTTGTTACGTTTGTTCGAGCCATAAAGTCGTAACATTTGTAACTTAACTTTTGAAATTTAAACTAAAAAATATCGAGTGCAATTTGATGTTTTTGATGTTTAAATAAGAAATATATTGAGAATGAACTATTTGAACTTATGATATTTCAATGAACCGTTCTCCGAAATCGTTTGAGATTCACACTTTACAACACTTTTGAACCATTGATTTTTTAAAGTGGAAACATTACCTAGACAAGATCAAGTATATAAATCATGTATTTTCGATGTTCTTCAACTACATCGAACAATGTCAAATTAAAATATATACTAAGTTATTGATCATATGATTTAACCAATCAAGTTATTACAGGTATTTTAATATTATTTAATCGCAAAATAATAAGCAAGAACCTTATATTGACATTTTACGAAATAAATTACAGTTAATAAGCAATGTGTAAATATTTGAGACTTTTATATAAAAAAAGAATAAACAAAGATTTGCAATCGGTTGCCTAAACTTGTAATTAGAACTTGTGTCAACACAACGGCACTGGTCAAAATGCATATCACAAGTAGTTCAAGAATGAGGAAGTGCAGCAGGTTTAGTGGACAAGGACTAGATTGTGTAATTTTAGAAATTTAAAAAGGTAGGGAAAAGGAGAGGAAATGTTCTAATTAATGCAATTTAAAAGAACAATTAATTAAAACAAACAATTGTGTTGTAATATTCCTCATACAACAATAATCTGTGTGATGATTTTGACTGCAGAGATTGTATACCAGATGGAATGAATGGATAACAAATAAATGATAAAATAAATTAGATATATTTTATAAAATATGACTGTCCTATAATTATATCGACTTATAACCCAGATATTATATTCTCTCGCTCTTATATTTATAAATCTGAGTACAGCTTTACATTATTTCCTATATACATACTGTTACGGAATTATGTATTATTTCGTTTTTAAATAATAGTATAGGTTTATGATCTCTGCATAATAGTCTAACAGCTGTCGTCTTGCAGAAATTACATAAACGTTACTTCAATGTGATTCAGTACATTGGACTTGGGAAATATTGGTTAAACATGAATCATATCACGTGATCTAGAGCGTGAGAATTTGTTGAACTTCTGACCTAGATTCTATGTTCAATTTAAGAGTTAATACTTTGTTGACTGATAATAACGTCAGTGCAAAGGTACTTCAGCGGTGTCACGCATAACCTAGTTTCTGATTGGTTCGGAGAAGGTCGTTTTCTAGAAGGATTATTAAGTCGCAATACAGTTTAAATTGGTTTTCCTTATTCTGTTTTGCTCAGTCAGAAGCTATATAATAGAATGTATTGCTGTGTTTGGGATTCTTTTCATAGTTCGTTCAAACTGAGAGGTCATAAAACGAGATTATTTCATTTTGTGTGTGAATATTCTACTTCAGTAATATATATATATATATATATATATATATATATATATATATATATATATATATATATATATATATATATATTAATACAGTACATTTAGGAATTAGTACTGCTTCTTAAACTTTAATAACAATGCAGCTCCATGGAATTATAGGAATCATTTCTAGAACTTGTGATATTCCATATTCACAATGACTATTTGGAATTAATAACACTTGGATATAACTGATTCTTACTAGTACATCAGTACAGTGAATGTTTCATTCGGAATATTTGGATTATCTTAAGGATCAGTGAACTTTAGAACAATTTAGGACTTTTAAGGATATTCTATACTGTAAGTTATTTTTAATTCTTTCACTTTTATTGTTTGTTGAAATATTTTAATATTTTAGGAAATTAAATATTTGTATTTTAAATCATGTAAGCTTGTTTGAGTCTTTTCTTTTGTTACATTTACCCCTAGTCGCAACAATACAGAGACTTTTTTGTGACTTAAGTGAAGATCAAAATAAATCCATTGTGTTAAAAAAAAGGATTAGCACAAAACCTGGTTTTAATTATCGTTTTGTTTCCAGTTGAATTCAACAACGACTAAAAGTCACTTCATTGTTTCAAATTCTTGACATACATCATTATATTATGTAGAATTGGTATACACGTATAAAAGCTTTGTGATATTTAGACTTCAGATGTTAAAGGTCACTAATTCTATGTAAACATTTGCTCTAAAGTTTATTTCAGTTCAAAGCGTTCCATTTGAATGGAATTCCGCTGCATACAATATTATCCAAAAGAGTGTACTACGAGTATGTGGCAAAGATCGCTCCTGGTGTTTAGACAACAAACCACGTTCGTTTCCAATGGTCACCTCTTATCTGACTAGATGTTTCTGCGCGGCATGTTGTAACCCAACTTTGCTTTTATATTAAATTTCGGTACTGAATTTGATGTTATTATTCCTCCCTATGTTAAGTAATTCCCTGATATGAAGCTTGGTGTGCATGTCTTAGGGTGTATTTACCCTCTGTTATGTATGATGTTTATATAATGTTATAAATATTTCAGGAAATTATAAATGTTTCTTGACTTTAATATATGCTCAAACATAAATGTTATGTATCACGTTTACATGTCTAGCTATTGCCCTTGAATTAGGTTGTTTATTTGGTATTTGAGTTCAAGGATGGTTTTGGTAAACAAGTTGTTGATTTAATTTGAGGTCAGGGTTGCTTTGTTTACAAATAAAACCAAAATTTGTTTTAGAATTATGTGTTAAAAGTCACATATACCATATAATTTTCTAGAACATTATGTCATGTGACCTATCTTTATATATATATCATGCTTAGTGGACAGTTTTCAGTTTCGACCTTAACATCAGTCTTTAAAAAGTCATTACAGTTGTGAAAAAATCATTCCAAATTCAGAGAGAGAAATTATTTAAAATATTCACTGGATTATAAAAGTGCTCATAGACGTTTGGATTTTGGATTTTGAATAGATGCTTTTGGGATTTATGTGAACTTATTCAAAGATATTCTGGAGTACTTCATTTTGGCACATCAGCACATAAAAGACTACGGGAACATCAGGACATTAAAGACTATTGGCACATCAGCACATTCAAAGATACAGTTATTCATTCAGAACATTCTATATTTAGGACTTTTGATTAGGACACATAGGATTATTGGATTATTTGGATTTTAATTCACGTTGCTGTAAGTGTTTTTTATTTTTATTTTAGTTATCTAGAAATAAATTGCTTGTTGATTTTAACTTGATTTGTTGGTTTCACTTTCTTTCTGTTACATTTTTCTTAGATCATAAAGTCGTAAGAGAAATCAGGGGCTCGTCCGGGATAGACCTGAATTTCTTTAAAGCATATTAGGAATATTAAGTTATCTTTGAAATACATATTGATTTTGTCTCGAAATTTTGTTGTCTTTGGCAAAGACTTTAATTTCAGGAATTTATTTTAGTAAAACCAACAAGCATTCACAATGGCATCTAATGTTCAGAATTTCATTTCAAATCCTACTCAGGAGGGGTTAGAATCTATAAGAAAAGATGAGTTGCTCGAACTTGCCAGAAAATAGTGTCTGTCTGGGGCGAAAGCATCATTACCAAAACAGGAGATAAAAATATTTTAATTCAATACTTAGTAAGAAAAGCAATTTTGGATAGTAGTGCTTTAAGTTTGGTTGGAAAGCCTGTATCTAGTTCTGACAGGGAATTAAGGGAATTAGAGTTAAAGTACCAGATGGATTTAAAACTAGCAAAGCTTCAGAGAGAGAGAGAGAGAGAGAGAGAGAGAGAGAGAGAGAGAGAGAGAGACCGATGCATATGCAGAGAAAGGAGAGAGAGGGAGAGATGCAGAGAGAAGAAAGGGAAATACATTTAAGTTGAGAGAATTAGAACTGTCAAGCAGAGCACACACTCCCCTTTTCACGCAAGTTCAGGTTTTGATGTTACTAGATATATTAGGTTCGTACCCCCTTTTCAGGAAAAAGAAGTAGATAAATACTTTCTTCACTTTGAGAAAATTGCTGAAATCTTTAAATGGCCAAGAGAGCATTGAACTTTGCTATCACAAAGTATACTTATTGGCAAAGCTCGTGAAGTCAACACTTCACTGTCAGTACAACAAAGCACTGATTATGATGTGGTTAAGGAATATATCTTGAAGGCTTATGTGCTGGTACCTGAGGCATAACGACAAAAGTTTAGGAATTGTAGAAAAGAAACTGGACGAAGAGTGTCGAGTTTGCAAGGGAAAAAGAACAACTAATTGATAGGTGGAGGTCAGCCAAGAAGGTTGATCAAGATTACGATAACCTAAGACAACTCGTATTAACTGAAGAATTCAAGAGGTGCATTCATAGTGATGTTAAGACCTATCTTAACGAGCAGAAAGTGGAAACTTTGGAAAATGCTGCTCGTATGGCTGATGATTATTCCTTGCCTCACAAAATTTCATTTGCAATATGTCTTCCTCTGATCAGTTTTCTGGTAATAAACCATTTCAATCTCAAACGAGTAATTCCAAATCTCAAAACACCACAACTGTTAGGAATCAAACGTCTGATAAGACTGATCAGAAATCCTTATCTCTTCCTATGTGAACCTAATGTTAAAATAAAGGGCACGTCATTTCTGATCGCTTCATGTTAAAAATTAGGCAAGAGAATAAAGACAGAGCTATTCCAAATGCTCTTTTTTCAAAGAGGTAAAGGTCACAGTCTTGTATTGCTAGCAATGCATTTGTTGGGTCAAACAAATACCAATCTGATTCTATTTTGGAGACTTATGAACCATTCATGTCAAAATGTTCTATATTCCGTATTGGTGATTCTGCCAAGCCTATCTCTATTAAAATATTAAGGGACCCAGGAGCTTTTCAGAGTCTTTTGTTATCAGGTACTTTGTCTTTATCTGAGAAGTCTTCTTCTAGTGAAAGTGCTCTTATATCAGGGAGTAAAGTGCGGCTTTGTAAATATTCCTCTCCATAGTGTCAATTTGGCGTCAGACTTAGTTTCTGAACCTGTGACTGTTGGGGCAGTGACTTCTTTAACTATAAAAGGTATCCATTTGTTGCTAGGCAATGACCTAGCTGGAGATAGGGTTGTGATTAATCCACTTGTAACTGACAAGCCTTGTTTGGATCAGAATGTTGATCCTGTTGAACTCGATATCCCTGATTTTTACCCTGCTTCTGTAGTTACCAGAGATATGGCAAAAAGAGCTATTGGGAATGATGTTAATCAGGAATTTATTCCTTTAGCTGACACATTTATTGGTCAGTCTTTTGATGAGGTCACTTTGTTCTCAGGTATTAATCAGTCAAACGGTATTGATCACAGTGATCCTCTTTTGACAGTTCGTTCTCTTTATTCTAATCAGGGTGACAAAAGACAATTACATATTGTCCTACAGAAACAAGATCCATAGATCTCCTGTTTGTTTCAGAGGGCTATTAATGAAACTGAAGCCACACAAGTTCCAGTGTGTTACTTTGTGAAAAATGGGTTCCTTATTAGAAAATGGAGATCACCTGAGGTACCCGCTGGTGACGAGTGGTCAGTGAGCAATCAAATTGTTGTTCATATTGACAGGAAATTCTTAGTCTAGCAAATAAAACTTCCTTTCCTGGTCATTTAGGAGTCAATAATACTTATCACAAGATCTTGAATCATTTTTATTGGCCGAAACTCAAAAGTGATGTTTCTAAATATTGTATATCTTTTCACACTTGTCAATGCTTGGAAAACCAAATCAGACGATACCTAAGGCTTATCTGCAACCTATTCCTGCAATTGACGAACCATTTAGTAGAATAATGGTGGAATGTGTCGGTCCCTTACCTAAGACCAAGTCAGGCAACCAATACTTTTTGACCATCATGTGTGCGTCTACAAGATTTCCAGATGCAATTCCTCTGAGAAATATTAAAACTAAAACCATTGTGAAAGCTTTGGTGAAATTTTTTTTACAATGGTTGGCCTTCACAAATCTGTCCAGTTTGATCAAGGGTCAAATATTATATCTGGAATTTTCCAACAAGTTATGCATGAATTAGGCATCCAACAGTTTAAATCTTCTGCCTATCACTCTGTAAGTCAAGGAGCTTTGGAAAGATTTCATCAAACTTTGAAAAATATGATTCGGTCATATTGCTTTGATACAGGAAAAGATTGGGATTAGGGTGTTCATTTGTTATTGTTTGCTGTTAGGGAATCAGTTCAAGAGTCATTGGGTTTTAGTCCCTTTGAACTAGTTTTTTTTCATGCTGTCCGTGGACCATTTAAATTATTGAAAGAGAAACTTCTTTCAAAGGAAGATTCAAAGATTAATCTTCTTGACTACGTCTCTGATTTCAAATACAAGTTGTCAAAGGCCTGTGCAGTAGCAAAAACTAATCTTCCACTACCCAGTCAAAAAATGAAATAAAGGTATAACAGAAATAAGTTCTGGCTCTCTAGCCCATACCTCAAAATCCTTTTCGGGCTAATTTTTATGGTCCTTATTCCGTTGAAAAGAAAGTAAATGACTTAAATTATGTCATTAGCACTCCTGGAGGCGGAAACAGAAACAACTTTGTCATATAAATATGTTAAAGGAATACTTTGACAGAGATAGCCCAGCTAATTATTCAATTTAATTTAGTTGTACCTGTCCCACACAGTGAAGATATCAACGATGGAATACAAGCAGACTATAGTAACTCTGGTGTGACCAAACTTCGGAATTCAGAAATATTGAACAATCTGGACCAGAAACTTTCACATCTACAGCAACAGGAAAGAAATGAACTAAAACAGCTGTTACGTGAATATGAGCACTTGTTTTCTGATGCTCCTACACGAACAAATAAAATCTATCATAACGTTGACATTGTAGATTCTACACCTGTGAAACAGCATCTTTACAGGATGAATCCTCTCGAACAGAAATATTTAAAGAAAGAAATTAAGTATTTACTGGAGAATGATTTTATAGAACCAAGTTAAAGTAACTGGAGTTCACCATGTATTCTTGTTCCCAAGCCAGATAATACATTCCGCATGTACTGGCTATAGAAAAGTCAACAGTGTCACCAAAACGGATTCATTTCCAATACCAAGAATGGACGATTGCATTGTTAAAATTGGAAATGCGAAATATGTCACCAAGTTTGACCTTGTAAAAGGATTCTGGCAAATTCCACTCACAGAAAGGGCACAAGAAATTTCAGCATTTGTAACTCCAGATGGGGTTTATCAATATAAAGTGATGCCATTTAGAATGAAAATTTCTCCGGCAACATATCAATGTCTGATGAACATGATAACATCTGGTCTAGATAATTGTGACGCGTAAATCGATGACGTCGTTATCTACAACGACACATGGGAAGATCACTTGGAAACCATTCGGAAATTCTTCGATCGACTCAGTGATGCAAATCTGACGATTATTTTGAGCAAAAGTGAGTTTTAACATTCTTGTGTCACATTTTTAGGACATATTGTGGGACAAGGTCAAGTTAAACCTATAGAAGCTAAGGTCAAGGCTATCTTACTTTCATCAACAAAATGAAAGATAAAAAGCGGAAATTGTTGATGGAGTTTAATATTGCAGGAATATAATATTGACATTAGACACATCAGGGGAAAAGACAATGTGATCACAGATACACTCTCACGTGCATAGAAGTATTGTATTGCTTTATGTAATTAAGTTCAGTATCATCAAACATCATACTATGTAATTTTGGTTATTATAGTATTATATGCATATTTAAAAGAAAGCTTTATTGCATAAATCTTTCTTTTTCTTTATGAGGGGAGATGTTATATATGATGTCTATATAATACTGTAAATATTTCCGGAAATTATAAATGTTTCTTGACTTTAATATTTGCTCAAACCTTAATGTTAGGTATCAGGTTTACGTGTTTAGCTATTGTCATTGAATTAGGTAGTTTATTTAGTATTTGAGTTCAAGGATGGTTTTGGTAAACAAGTTGTTGATTTAATTCGAGGTTTGGGTTGATTTGTTTACAGACTAAACTAGAATTTTCTTTAGAATTATGTGTTAAAAGTAACATACACCGTATAATTTTCTAGAACATTATGTCATGTGACCTATCTTTATATATACCATGTTTAGTGGACAGTTTTCAGTTTCGACGTTAACATCAGTCTTTAAAGAGCCATTACAGTTGTGAAAAAATCATTCCAAATTCAGAGAGAGGAATTATTTAAAATATTTTCTGGATTATAAAAGTGCTCGTAGACGTTTGGATTTTGGATTTTGAATAGATGCTTTTGGGATTTATGTGAACATATTCAAAGATATTCTGGAGTACTTCATTTTGGCACATCAGCACATTAAAGACTACTCGTACATCAGGACATTAAAGACTATTGGCAAACCAGTACATTCAAGGATACAGTCATTCATTCGGAACGTTCTATATTTAGGACTTGTGATTAGGACACTTAGGATTATTGGATTATTTGGATTTTAATTCACGTTACTGTCAGTGTTTTTTATTTTTATTGTAATTATCTAGAAATAAATTGCTTGTTGATTTTGTTGGTTTCACTTTCTTTCTGTTACATTTTTCTTAGACTATAGAGTCGTAACACCTCAAAACAGTCATCAAGATTAGGACCGAGATGTGCAGATCAAAACGCATTGATGCTGACAGTAAGTTAAAATAAATATTGCCCAACACTTTCTTCCTTACAGATTTCAGTAACAAGGTACATATTCAGGTGATGTGTATTTGGCTTATTTCAAGGTGTATTAGGCTTAGCGAAACAACAGCACATGTTAATGCAGCTAATATTTCTGCCATCTGTGAGTGAAATATCATACTGAAATGTATTAAGTAACGAAACAATAGCCTATGGCGCACCTTGCTTTTGTTTTAAAAAACAATATTTTTTTCTGATCGTTTATCTGGCAAAGACTTTCTGATGTATGTATCTCAGATTTGCCTTGACTGGGGATTATTGTTTCTGTCCATATCGTAGAAAGTGCTTCCAATTTTATAATCTAATGATTAATGTGATTGTGTTGAGGTTTGTGATCGCTGAAAAGATCTTTCCGTTGTCAACTTCCTGAGCCTTATCGCCGAGCTGTGACTCTGTGTTTTTTCTAGGAAACGTGAACTGTCTCCTCTTGTTCCAAGGGTACGGTGATAGATGAAATATATTATTGGATTGGCCACGTTGTGGAGGTAGGCTAGGATCATTACTGGCTTTTTGATCGGATGACTTTCTATAACTTCAAATACTTCAAGCATGTTGTATACAAAAAATGGAGTCCAACAAATTATAAAACCTGGAATGTAAAGGGTATGTCTATTAGGACAGGCAATCAGACGCATCCTATTATCTAAGTAAGAAATTCGAATATGAATATGATTTATGTGAAAATATTTCAATTTAATATTATGCATTTTTCTGTGTAGTGCAAGCGTAACTAAGCTAATTCATTCGAGAAAACGCGTTAGGTATTTGAGGCATTTAGTGCTTAAATATACCATATCCGACCTGGATTGTATTTTTTACGGAATTTCTTATGAAATCTACTTTTCAGTTTAAATACCGAAGCTCTCTCTGGGATGCCAAAATATCCTGGTATCCAAAAAAGAATTGTCGAACCAAATGAAATAATCCACATGTTTGGAAATTTAAGTACTGCTAAACAGTTACGGGTGAAATTCAAACATAGCCTTTGCTGCATGTGTTATGTTTCCTTGTATGAATCTACTCTCTCTCTCTCTCTCTATATATATATATATATATATATATATATATTCCGTCACAAATGTACCAACCTGAAACAACTGCTAAAGTCAGCTGAATACTCTTGAACTTCGATCTGGAAATTCCGCTATTAAATATGAAAGAATTGGTTTGTTTAACCCTTCGACTGGATCTACAAGAACCATTCCGTATCTCTGCTGAAGAAAAAAAGGATAAAAATAGATGGATAGATAGATAGAAGAATAAACGCAGAACGACCGATACATAGGTATTTAAACGGATAATGAATAGTTATTTAAATGGATAATGAATAGGTATTTAAACGGATAATGAATAGGTGAGGGACCTAACTACCTGCCGTACATTGATACAGAAACATATGGAAACAGTATACAGTTATAGCAATTAACTTTCAAGTAAGGTCCATGACTGTATTTATTTCTAATTGAAGCCCGTGT
Organism: Margaritifera margaritifera; assembly: GCA_029931535.1. NCBI lineage: Eukaryota > Metazoa > Mollusca > Bivalvia > Unionida > Margaritiferidae > Margaritifera > Margaritifera margaritifera. The sequence continues at coordinate 1,012,156 of JAQPZY010001626.1, read as the reverse complement.
ATGATGCAACTAATAATGTAATCTGTAGAGAGAACATACATACATACATACATACATACATACATACATACATACATACATACATACATACATACATACATATATATATATATATATATATATATATATATATATATATATATATATATATATATATATATATATATATATATATCGTATCGATAGATGGGTTCATGGATGGATGGATTATTTGTTGGATGCTTGGATAATTTAATGTAATAAATTATGCTCCATGTTTTTCCATGTACATGAATGCATGCTTCCATAATCCAGTGCTAAGGGTTGATCATATTCTCTTAACTGAGCAAACTAGAATGTAAGCTAAAATCTCTACTTACATAGCCGTCTACACCTATACCTGCTACACAATACAAATACCAGGACGGCATAACTCGAGACGATCATGATGACCGGGATCATAAACACGAAGAGAAAACACGTCGTTATTAGAACCTGGATAAGTTAAAAAAAAAAAAAAAAAAAAAAGAAAAGAAAGGAAAACTATACTTTTCTGTTTTGTAAGATATAAAGAATAGACATTATTGTTTTGCACTTTTAAAATTGCCATAAATTAGTTATCAGTGAATATATATATATATATATATATATATATATATATATATATATATATATATATATATATATATATATATATAAGCATTCTAGGTTCCAGGTTGCCGACATAGCAACTCACTATAGTCAGCACCTGATTATAATGCCTATAGGCTTAGGACCTTGCTGGAGATAATGTCCTTCCACACTCCCGTTGTCACAAACTTTGCCATAGTTAAGAACTGAACCCGGGAACTTTTATCCCCCCCCCCCCACACACACACACACACACACACGTCGTCTCCATCCCATTTGCCCGTGGCTGTAATTGTCTGTATCACTTTTAAACATTCCTCAAGATTAGGGGTATTGTCAAAGTTATTGTTTGTCGTATATTTTCCAAATGCATGATTGCGTAGGAAAACAAACCAAACGTGTTATTTGGCCGATTAGGGAAAGGGCACATGCACTAAAAATTCAAGTTATTTCATTCATATGCAATTATATCCAGAAAATGCAATATGTACTATGCTGATTTTTGGATATGCTATGTCCAAGTTAATGCCTAATATAGTATGACAGTCTCCGTGCATCTTAACTTATACGTGGAAAAACAAAGGAAATATGTATAGCACCTAATTATAGTAGTTATACTTTGAATAGCAAAGATGGGAAAATCCATTATTTTGATAATTAGGCATCCTAAATCCATTCATGGCAATTGCCTATACATTTGAATGAAATAAAAAATAAATCAGTTATTTGGTGCATATTTGAAGAATTCTACGCCGATAAATACTTATTTCCTTATTAAAGGTAGGAAACAACGGACCTACACTAGAGTTTTTGTTACAAATCTATCCTTCTAATTTACATCAATATGTCACATGGTTGCATAGCTTTAAATTTTTTTGAACTTTATTTGGATGCAATCAAACTTAATTGCATGCTTGTTACTTAATGGAGTCCTGCTATAGTGTTGAATGGTATACATGCAGGTGGTTCCAATTGAATGGTATCATGCTAATATTTTCAAGCAATGACACCATAACCAGAGTAATGCAATGTCTGTCTTGGCAAGAATTATGACAATAAGTAAACATGTCTGTTTTGGAAAGAATTATGACACTAAATAAACATGTTTGTCTTGGCATGAATTATAACAATAAGTAAACATGTCTGTCTTGGCAAGAATTATGACACTAAGTAAACATGTTTGTCTTGGCAAGAATTATTGCAATAAGAAAACACGTCTGTCTTGACAAGAATTATGACAATAAGTAAACATATCTGTCTTGGCAAGAATTATGACAATAAGTAAACTTGTCTGTCTCAGCAAGAATTATGACACTAAGTAAACATGTCTGTCTTGGCAAGAATTATGGCAATAAGTTAACTTGTCTGTCTTGGCAAGAATTATGACACTAAGTAAACATGTTTGTCTTGGCATGAATTATGACAATAAGTAAACATGTCTATCTTGGCAAGAATTATGACACTAAGTAAACTTGTTTGTCTTGGCAAGAATTAGAACAATAAGAAAACATATCTGTCTTGGCAAGAATTATGACAATAAGTAAACATGTCTGTTTTGGCAAGAATGATGACAATAAGTAAACTTGTTTGTCTTGGCAAGAATTACGGCAATAAGTAAACATGTCTGTCTTGGCAAGAATTATGACACTAAGTAAACATGTCTGTTTTGGCATGAATTATGACACTAAGTAAACATGTCTGTCTTGGCAAGAATTATGACACTAAGTAAACATCTTTGTTTTGGCATGAATTATGGCAATAAGTAAACATGTCTGTCTTGGCAAGAATTATGACAATAAGTAAACATATCTGTCTTGGCAAGAATTATGACAATAAGTAAACTTGTCTGTCTTGGCAAGAATTATAACAATAAGTAAGAATTATGGTAATAAGTACACATGTCTGTCTTGGCAAGAATTATGGCAATAAATAAACATGTCTGTCTTGGCAAGAAATATGGCAATAAGTAAACATCTCTGTCTTGGCAAGAATTATGACAATAAGAAAACATGTCTGTCTTGGCAAGAATTATAACAATAATTAAACATGTTTGTCTTGGCAAGAATTATAACAATAAGTAAGAATTATGACAATAAGTAAACATGTCTGTCTTGGCAAGAATTATGACAATAAGTAAACTTGTTTGTCTTGGCAAGAATTATAGCAATTAGTAAACATGTCTGTCTTGGCAAGAATTATGGCAATGAGTAAACATGTTTGTCTTGGCAATAATTATGACAATAAGTACACATGTCTGTATTGGCAAGAATTATGCCAATAAATAAACATTTCTGTCTTGACACTAATTATGGCAATAAGTAAACATGGCAAGAATTATGGCAATAAGTAAACATGTCGGTCTTGGCAAGAATTATAACAATAAGTAAACATGGCAAGAATTATGGCAATAAGTAAACATGTCTGTCTTGGCAAGAATTATGGCAATGAGTAAACATGTTTGTCTTGGCAATAATTATGACAATAAGTACACATGTCTGTATTGGCAAGAATTATGCCAATAAATAAACATTTCTGTCTTGGCACTAATTATGGCAATAAGTAAACATGGCAAGAATTATGGCAATAAGTAAACATGTCGGTCTTGGCAATAATTATGACAATAAGTACACATGTCTGTATTGGCAAGAATTATGCCAATAAATAAACATTTCTGTCTTGGCACTAATTATGGCAATAAGTAAACATGGCAAGAATTATGGCAATAAGTAAACATGTCGGTCTTGGCAAGAATGATAACAATAAGTAAACATGGCAAGAATTATGGCAATAAGTAAACATGTTTGTCGAACCGACGTTAGTGAGAGGCGAGACATAGCAACCAGTTTTCCAACGATGGTGGCGTCGGAGTCGTCAACAGTGTGTTTTATTTTGGTTACAGTTTTTTATTTACATATATTTCCTAAACTCATTGATAGATTCTTATCATTTTTCACTCGAATCAGAGTCATTTGCGTTAAGGTTTTGGTTAAAGTTGTTTCATATGTTTATATTCCCTAAACCACTGGATGGATTTTCTTCATAAATGGAATGAATTATTATGAAACTACGACAATTGATTTGGTAACATGCACGCTTGCCCCTTCGATCTTAAGGTCATGGTCACAGTCAGGTTCTTGCTAAAGTTTTTCAGTTGTTTATATTTTCTAAACCCCTTTATAGATTGTCTCCCTTCATGGATTGTCTTTATTCTTGTGATGAATCAATATGAATCTAAGACCATTCATTCTGCGACATGCTTTCTCGCCCCTTTCATCTTTGAGTTAATGTCACAGTCATATAACATTTGCATTAAGGTTTGGGTCAATGTTGTTTTTGTTTGTTTGTTTGTTTTTTCATTCCTTGACATTATCCAAATCCCTTCATGGACTTTCTTCATACAAAGAATGTATCAATATGTAAAAAAAAATTGTTGCTCCAGATTGCTTCCGCTCCCCTTTAACCTTGGGTCAAACGTCTTAAACCAATGCTTTAATCGTGGGCTCTACATACAGGCCCTGATCTTCTGGTTTACACAAAATAGTTTGCTGTGTCCATTCAAGATGACTCAAGGAAGTATCATAAGACAAACAGTGCGGCTCTTTATCTCGTCAGTTATGAGGAATATGTTACATTTTTCGCTATCATGGCATCAAATTCTAAAATTCACCATTCTTAACAGTGTGTGTGTGCGTGTGATCAATCAACGTAGGTGCACACCAGTGATATGCTTTCTTTGGGTCCATTTATCAGAGGGGGGATCTTACTTCCAAAGCAACAACATCAATGGTAATTCTGTCCAAAACTTGTGACATTTTTTTTATTTTTAAACATTTTAATATTTAAAATTAGACCAAAATACAATAAAATTGCTCTATACACATAAAAAAACCGATTTCTTTGTACACAATTATTCTAACTAGATCAACGTTATCCAGGAAGCTTAATCTTTTGATGAGTATTGTATGTGAGGTCTCTGTATTTGGACCTTACTTTTGTCACCAATGGAATTACATAACATTCCACTGTATTTGGAAGTTACATTTGTCACCAATGTAATTACATAACATTCCACTGTATTTGGACCTTACTTTTGTCACCAATGGAATTACATAACATTCCACAGTATTTGGACCTTACATTTGTCACCAATGGAATTACATAACATTCCATTGTATTTGGACCTTACTTTTGTCACCAATGGAATTACATAACATTCCACAGTATTTGGACCTTACTTTTGTCACCAATGGAATTACATAACATTCCACTGAGACCTCTGTCTCTAAGATACATTGTACTCGGGAACAAACCACGCTGGAGAAAAGGCAACCAAACTTTGCGGATATACTTCAGAGAAAAATCAAATTTTCTAAATAGGTCAAACTTTTATCATCTCTTCAAGGTGTCACTACACTAATTGAGCCAAGGAACTGTTGCTGAATCCTATTGTAGTCCTGAAGAAAAAAAATTAATGTTTTTTTTTTTCTATGATTATTCCCGAAGATTTGCTATGCAGTGACGAATCGTACCTGCATTCCATAGAAAGCAGCAATTAAAGCTTAATCATAAAATTAAATGTTTATTTAGTTCAGCATCTGGATTATTGTCTGGGATGACAAACAAACCGGTGTGATTCGGATGGTTCGGGCTATTGCCTGCGATGACAAAGCAAACAGGTGTGATTCGGACAGTTCTTGAAAGGTCACTTCCGGTAGAAACTGAAGTTAAGTTATTTCATTCAAATGCAATTATCTCCAGAAAAAAATGCATGCATATATATATATATATATATATATATATATATATATATATATATATATATAGAGAGAGAGAGAGAGAGAGAGAGAGAGAGAGAGAGAGAAAGAAAGAGAGAGAGAGAGTATAAGAAACAAACATCAAAGGTACGGACCTTCCACCAAATCGGGTCATCAAAATGTATGTGGCATTCTTGTTTTCCATCTTCGAAGTCGATACTTTCAAATAACACGGCTGATGGAATGGAGAGAAAAGTAGCAATGACCCAGGATGCGAAAATCGACATCCAACAAAACCTTCTTCCTGGAAGGAAAATAAATTTTGAAAATATGAGTAAATGACACAGAAAAATCTTTTTGTGACTTTATAACGCAGCGATCACAAATGTGATCGTCATATTGTCTTCTTGTCGCGTGCAAATACTTCGAAACATCCGACTACAAAGTCTTAGCAGTAATGTGCTAACCAGGATCTCAGATGTGTTTGAAATAATAATAAATAAATAAATAAATAAATAAATAAATAAATAAATAAATAAATAAATAAGTAAATAAATAAATAAATAAAATAAATAAATAAAGAACCATCTAGCCTCATGCTTGTGGTGAAATACAAAAGATCATTCGTATACAATAATCATTGAATAACAAAGGTCATGAAAGCTTCCTTATCAATCATTTTCAGAAAACATATTTAACATACAAATAGATTAATCTGCTAAGATGCCTTTATTTGCTATTGATTTTTTCTTTTTTGCTAGTTCGCTACATGTCATACAGAAAAAGGTAAAGGGTCTGAGTTTGTAATTCGTTGAATCATATCATCGAGTAGAGACAACATGTGTAGAATATAACTTTGTTTGATCAAAGATATTAAGGAAATTATTATAGATGTTGGATGGTGAAAGAGTGTTAAATCAACGTGTTCGGGACTTTTGTTTCCAGTCTTTTTTACGATCGTACTCTTATTAAGTCCAACCTGGTATAGGGTCACGTCATTGAATCAGCCATATGTACCTGGTATAGGGCCACATCAACCATATGTACCTGGTATAAGGCCACATCATCCATTTGTACCTGGTATAGGCCACATCAGCCATATGTACCTGGTATAGGGCGACATCATCCATATGTACCTGGTATAGGGCCACATCAGCCATATGTACCTGGTATAGGGCGACATCATTGAATCAGCCATTTGTACCTGGTATAGGGCCATATCATTGAATCAGTCATATGTACCTGGTATAGGGCCATATCACTGAATCAGCCATATGTACCTGGTATAGGGCCACATCATTGAATCAGCCATTTGTACCTGGTATAGGGCCATATCATTGAATCAGCCATATGTACCTGGTATAGGGCCATATCACTGAATCAGCCATATGTACCTGGTATTGGGCAATATCATTGAATCAGCCATATGTACCTGGTATAGGGCCACATCATTGAATCAGCCATATATACCTAACTGTTCAGCATGATAAGCTCAATTTACACATAAATTAGTACAAATTCATCTGTGTTCATGATGTAATTTTTGGAAGCCTTCTGGGTCTGAGTTTCTCCCTTACCTTTCTTAAAATATTCTAAAGGTTTGGACACAATCAATGCTCTGTCAATGCTCATCATCATCAAGATATAGACGGAGGCGTACAAAGCAACATTTTTGATAAACACATGAATTTTACACATTGGGTTTCCTAACATCCAAGTCGCATCTGTAAGCTCTAGAAATCCATCGACAACAGCGGCAAATAGGCCGACACAGAGATCTGCAGAAAAAAAGAGCGGTATTAACGCATAGAGGCTTTCTCTCTCTACACACGCACACCAACACACACACACACACACACACACATATATATATATATATATATATATATATATATATATATATATATATATATATATATATATATTGCATAAGTTAAAGCTTGCTATAATGCATCCATCTCTCATGCATCGAATCATCCATCCATGCATCTAAACATACGTACATTCATGCACACACACACACACACACACACACACACACACATATATATATATATATATATATATATATATATATATATATATATATATATTGCATAAGTTAAAGCTTGCTATAATGCATCCATCTCTCATGCATCGAATCATCCATCCATGCATCTAAACATACGTACATTCATGCACACACACACACACACACACACACACATATATATATATATATATATATATATATATATATATATATATTCATTCAGTTATACATACATATATGTAAGAGTGGAAAATAGATTTCAACAACTTAAGGACGACTGGCAGGGCCTCACTCATTTATCAAGCTCAATTTCAACTGATGCCACTGACCTTGCATTTCATTAGTGTCACTAAAAGGAACAAAACACTTTAACAAATTTAAATCTCTTTTAAGGACCTGGTCTGGAGTATTTATTTAAATGTTTTATTTATACATATAACTAAAGATCTTGCTGCTGTTGACACAAGATAAAGTTTCAGTTTCAGTTTGAGTGCTCATTTTTAAATATACATGAGTTGTTTTCTTTATTTCCTAATCATGCTTTGTTCTTTAGTTTTGTAGTAACTTCTACAATTGGTACTTAGTTGTTTCAAATCCCATATCTTATATTTCCTGTGTATGTATTAAGTGTACATTTTGTACTGACATTAGTATGCTTTGTTTAATTTGTTTAACTTCGTGTTGCATTAACTTATTTGTCATAATTATGATTATAAATATCTACCTTGTAGTAAGCTTTCATGGATATGCTCCAGTGTTGTTAAAATGTCTTAATTTGTGTGAACCACATAGCTGTGTCTTATGTTTCCCTTTTAATATAATGTACATTGTAGTAAGTAGCTCTTAGTCCTTGCATATTTTAATTTTTTCATTATAAATATCTTCTTGTACATTTATTTTCTCTGCATGTATTTTAGGCTAGAAATTAGATTCCTTCATGTTGCATTTCACTTGGGAATTAAAATGTCAGTTTCATGATAGCCCATATATTGTTAAAGCTAAGCGTTATTTTACGTTGTTTTAGTTGGTAAATAGCTCAGACGAGTTAATAGATCTTCTTAATATTATATGCAAATACCCAATTAAAATAAAAGCTGTCTATTGTATTTGGTGTATTTTGTATGTAGGATATACTCCTGCCAATTCCTCCATAAATAATGAACAGCAGAAGTTAAAAATGAAATATTAAAATAGATTGAAAGGAGGAGATTAAAAGAGAAAAGGTGTGAAAGAGATAAAGCTGGAGAGACGGTTGTGACAATTACCAGGGGAGGACGATAATTAAATATATCAAGTCGTCTTAGTCGAAAATGAAAATTGCCCTATTCCAATAACCTAGATCATCTGCCTTTCTATACTGAATGCTCATATCTGCAGGCAAATTTTCCGAACGTGACTGAGACAAAAATATGTTGACCATTAGTTTATGTCACAAAACATGTTACATTTTAAGAGCAAATAATTCATCAGAGTCGCATGTTTCAGTTTTGGTGAGACAGCGCACTACATCCCCCTTTATTAGAAGAGACATTCAATGATCTTTTCTTAAGGTTAATATACTAAGCCCTGGTCACCCTTCATTACAGTTTGATTACAGTCCTTCAAATTAATAACCCTTCATTATAAGACACGATTTCAAGTTTTTTTAATACACTTACTGAATGATGTTTGGAGGTATGATTCAAGACAAATCCCTAAATGCTGAAATACAAATGACTGAGATGATATCCTTAGTTGTACGAGCAACCTCTTTTTCTTTAAATCAACGCCGGAAACGAAATTAAAGTTTCATTTCGAGAGAATTTGTTTGTAGGAAAGATGGTCAAGCTAAATCATTTAATTATTGTTCATATTTCCATAAATCGATTGGAAATATGCGCGAATGCGTTATTGTGTTAAAAGGCTTTGATTCTCACATTCCTCATCATCATCTCAATTGGTATCAGTGCTTTTGGACTTACGCCGACATCCACGTGGTTACAACCCTTACTGGTGACATTCCTGTCCCATTTCTTTGATATAACTGCGACGAAGTAACACAATGTTAAAAAACTGACAGAGTTGAAAATGATAAAACGTTTTAGTACCTGTTGCTCATCTTGTTTTTCTGACGTCAAGGATCACTCTTTGGCAAAAGATGACTATTGTTTCTCTTCTTCCCGTTCAGTTAAAAACATATAGGTGTTGTCTCAGGTAGTGAGATCTGTTAATATTGTAGTGCACGTATTGTACGTTAATACTGTATTGCACGTATTGCCCGTTAATACTGTATTGCATACGTTTTCAGATACCTATATTTACAATGTTTTTGTTTTTTAATTTCTAGCTTATTCATGGTCACTGATCTCAAAGAAACGTATTGAACACACAAGGAGCACTTATTGTATTTTTTTTTTTGTTTTTTTGTTGGATTTAATATCATATGGTAAAGAAGGTATGAAGGCCGTTTAGGTGTATGTCATCATATCCATGGAGACAACATTTTGTAAGGATTGAGTTACCAGTTAGTGTGTCTTTTTTTGTAATGGAAATATAGATCATTTATTCGCATATATCATTGCCTCTTTTATAACTAAGCTACAAAATGATGCAAACAATCAACGTCTAACTCAGCAAGGTATATATCTAAGCACAGAATAGGAATTTGCCCAGTGTTCAAACGAGGTACTTTTCTAATAATGTATGAACATATGCTGAATGGATGACAGTTACCTACCTGCGCATTGATACTTTGACTTAGTAAAGTATTGATTGTTCGCACTATTTCGACTGGGTGAATGTATTGATGAGCTGAGAGCTTAGAATTTGTTTCAGAGAAAAATATTAAACAACAAGAGACATACGTGGACCTGAGACTGCCATTCTGGCTCTCATTTGTGTACAAGGCTATATAAGACCGGTTCACTAGGTAAAGTTAGATGAGTCAAGGTACATTGTGCGTTTTAGATTTTTAAAACTGTAATAAGTCAGCACTTATATATTCATGACTTTAGTATTTTTATCTTACTCACTACATGCTAGTGCATGGGCGGTTTGGTTACAAAATATAATTGTAGCGGGTAATCGCTACTATATATATGGCAAAGTCGCGACGGGAATTTCCCCCAGCGCGGCAGTCACTACGATTTATACCATCAAGGTTGCTACGGGAATTTTCCCAACTAGCGCAGTGATGTATATATCAAGGGTTACTTACCAATACCTGTTTTGGGTCGCTAGCGCGGTTCCGTATCTTTGCTCGGAGTTGCCGGGGGTTTTGTATTTCCGCCAACACGATCTCGGATTCGGCCGCGCTAATGATTTTATCCTCGATGGCCATCGAGTAGAGTTTATTAACCGTATTAAGACTACTGTGTGCTACCGTGAGAAGTTCCGAATAGATACGTATTAGTGAATGTAATCGTTTTGAAATTAGATTAGCAGCACCTCCCGCTACACCGGTTACTATTGATATAGCCCCGACAACAATTCAGATTGGTGCACCTATAAATAGTCGCCATCGTCGTGATTGCAGCAACACCAAGGCCAACAGTTGCTGCCGCGGCGTTTCCGCAAATAGCATCAATGACCACACACACACGTGTTTGTATTTCACGAGTAACACGGTTCTCTTAACGATTTCATTTCGTCGGTAAAACTGAGGTTCCATTATAATTCGTCTATTAATAATACAATTGCGTAGTACAATTGCTCGACAACTATGCCTTGTTCATGTGTAGCACGCACACGCACTTCTAACTAATTACCATTTGTTACTGGCACAACTGCCATACAATGACAGAAAATATCTTCCTGTGGAATACTTAAATCTCCATCAATTGTGCGTTCTGCGGGTACGGCACCACGTTCATATAGAACCATATTGATGACCCCTTGGTTGGTGTCTCAGACAATTGTACTCGTCTTCGCCCAAGAACTGTTACACGGACAAGTGCGTCCTTGTTAAATAATAGTCGAGATTTTTCTCTTCTCATTTGTGTTAATGTTGGCGCAAGATAATTAACTGGGAATGCAACCGGGGTGGCCTTATCGTTGAATCTCACTTCATCGATGTTGAAACAATTCCTGGATGTTTTTACACTTGACGGTGCGATCGGGTATTTTCAAGTGCCAATGCAATGATTCCAAGCTGGCTTCGAGTTGGAATTGATACATTAGGCAGGTGGTTCCAACGATCGATTTCTATCTTGCCCTCGCGTAGATTATATTTGAGCGTATACGAAGGTCTGGTAACACCATTTTGAAGCAGATATTCGTCGACAAGTGGAACAAAATCGCTATAAATGTTGGCATCACTGGTCAGTCGACGCCAAAGATGGTTAAGTATCCGCCTGGATAAACGTTTAGTCCTTGGAACTGAATTCCATCTCCGGTGACTAATGATGCTGATACTGCATATGTGTAATATTCGTAAACAGTGCTCGCTTTGTCGATATATGATATTGGTGGTAAAGACTTATGACCAAGATGCCGCTGATTAGAGAGAAGAGATAAAAAGTCGACCATTTGCTAAGGTTAGTTTCTTAGTTTGTTCCTCTCCTTCTTTGATTAATATTCCGCTAATTACGTTCCACGAAATTACTACGCGTGGTAGCAAAGGCACGTTTGCGATCTGTTCATCCACGTATTGTTTCATCCCGCCATTGGCAGTATCAAAGGTAGTCTTTGATAAACGCAGTCGACGTACCAGATTCTCTGATTCCCCCGTTTTCACTGATTACGGTTAGGTTTTGCGCGACAGCGCCTATCAGTCTTAGTACAACATCGTTGATGTCCACGTTGGACGTTTTAAGTTTTCATGTTTGATCTTGGAAAATCATCAGCTCGCCCAGGTCAACACGAACAACAATCCGGCTGGTAAACTAGGTGAAATCTGCTTTGGGGGCAAACCTGCTCAGATCCGCATCGGCGCCGCGTCGTCGGGCGCTTGAGCGTCCGTAAATGTTAATAGGCATTTTGTATACTGTTAAGTGTTCTTTAATGTAAATCAACAAGCGTTTGCGGGGTCGGTGTTGAGGAAGGTTTGCTTCCCGCAAGTACATGCAACGTTTCTACAACATGTCCACATATTGGCCCGTCCAACCGAGTTTGCAATGGTAGCTTTGAATAAAACAGCGGCTGTCGTCCGCCTTGGATTAAATAATCTACAACTTTGCGTGGTGGTGCAAGCCCATAGGAGTCAAAATACAAAAGATGTCGAGGCGTTATCACATATGCGATCGAATGAGTACCATGTCCCGTTGTCAAATCCAGGTTAACAATGCCGTTTTCACCGTGCGGGAATCATCGATGCAAGTTCATTTCGCATAAAGACACCTCGGAAATGCTTAATTGATTTTACCATCGCCAGTAAATCAAGATTGATCAATGGCGAGGCCTTCTGTGAGTTTACCGGGTAGCCGAAGACCCATACCTGAGGGTCGTTGAGCGTTGTTCCCGGTAATTTAAGACCTTTTCCTTTTTTTATTCGTTTACCGGACACTATGCGGCCTCGAGAAAAATCGTACATTTTTTCCACCAACCACCTATTTCAGCGCCATTCCGGATGCAGTTCCGGCAACCCCTAATGCAGTTGTTTTTGCAACCACCGGAGCCACAGCCACTAAGAATGCTGGAATCGCCGCAAGGAATGGAAATGTTCCACCGGATTTTTGCAGTTGTGTCACCTCTGACTTTGATAACGTTAATGTCACCGAGATGTTCTTTCGTTTGGCCGCATTAAGCTGATTATGTTGTGTTTGGCTCAACCACACATGGACAATAATTCCAGTTAATTTTGCAGGCGAAAGTTTCAATGTGACCAAACAATTGTTTCGTATTGCGGTTTTAATTTTCGCAAGCTGGTTTTCGCTAAGGCCAGCCTTAACCTCGTGGTAGGACATTATTACAAATGTAGCAGGTTCAATTACTAGTTTAGAAAAACTTTATTACGGAGTTGCCCACCAGTTACACGTCCCGTAGCTTGAAATGCCACAAACACATGTATTGGTGCGCTGATACCTTGTTGGGTAGCTATTTGCCATGAAAACTGCTGAACGCTCTTTCTATCGAGTCTGTGATCAGCGTTTTGGTTTGCGTCCTTGCAAAACATCATAGACGGGACAGTGGATCTCACATAATCATCACTGTATCTGGCGAGTCCGATAATTGTCGTAGCAATGTCAACATTGCTCAAACATGCTTCGATTTCCTTTCCATCGATGGAATAAAGTGTTCTGCTAAACAATGCCATGATACCATTGTTAACAAATCCAATCTTGGTACCGCGGTCGTATTCGGTATCAATGTGTACGTTTTGTACAAGTTTTCCAGAACTTTCCAAGAAAGCTTCACACGGGAGAAAATACCGAGACGTGTCATGCACTTGTAATTCTATTCGGTCTTTTTGATTAGGGACCCTAGCCGGTACGAATAATACTGACAATCTTTTTTACTTTGATCTACCGTTAAAGGCACGTCCATGTCAAACGCGGGATCAGATACTTCTTTAAAGTTTTCCATTGTTTACACTTATACATTAATTGGTTCGTTTAATACCTTTTTGTGAGACTGCTTTGGTGGCTTCGCCACTCACGTCCGCGCCCATGTCCAGTCCACACAACCGCAATCCACTTCCCTTTACTGTATTTGCATGCACTGAATCAGCTAGACGTTATTGAGCAGCTTCATTGGTGATTTTACTTACTATCGCGGGCATTACTGCTGTTGAAGGAAGTGTAACTGTTTTTGGTTTTATTCGCAGGGATGTTCGAGTCACTAATTGTCGTAATCGATCTCGAATAGAGTGAACTGCTAGCAATCCCATATTTTTCAACCGATCCGCAGCAACGTCTTTGATGCTACCAACAACTCGCATTGCAACTTGCTTAGCGATCGGTGCAGCGCGCGAAGACAATGCCGCTAGCACTTTGGGTGCGCCTGTGAACAATCCTTCGACAACATCACCAAGTCCATTTCCGTAATATATCATGTAAACGGGTTTTCTCGCGTTAATAACACGCACTGGTATCACACGTCCACGTACAATTGTTATTATATTAAATGTCAGGTCAATCTCTAATGTATAGTTGTATCGTCCAGGTCTCACCGCACAGGTCCAACATGTGCCCGTCCTGGTCCACAAGTATAAAACGGATATGTGTCAACCGAGGATTGTGGCATGGAAGATACACCAGTGACGCGGGATTAATAGATATCAAATTAACCGGTTCCACAGTTGGGAAAAACCCAAACAGTATATCACCTTGAGAAGCCATGCTTGTGAAAGCTCCACCTTCATAACTGCCACTGATGACATCACAGGTTAAATTAATTTGAATCGTTGAGATAATATTGACAATGTCAGAAGCGATATGGTTTCCCACGTGTAAGATTCATTTGTCGTTCGGAATGTTTTCAGGCCAAGCTAAAATTGATCTTATTGACGACCGTGCACTATCAACCGCGATTTAATCGAGACGACAGAGCTGAGTGTGGGCTTGTGTTCACGTATAAAAATTGTAGAGTCTTTGCCGGTCACCAATAAAATCCTCCGTCGAATCTCGTCATTGATTGATTCCATGTCGTACGCGTCCGCGGAAAGTTCAACTTGTTGCTAGGTTGCGCCATGATCCATCGAAAACACAAATGAGGTATTCGCGGGAATACCACCAATTGGTCGTGATTGGATATTGGGACAGCTGTAATTAACTCGCAACGACGCTAATGCGATTTGGATTGTGCGGAATTCCCCTGCGGTAATTGGTGTAGAAAAAGACACATTGAATTATGGTTTTGTTGACAAGATTGTGATCATCGAGGTAACGCTCGGGGTTGTATTTACAACAATGCGCTGCATCGCGACATAGATTTCATGTAAAACACAAAGTGTTTCAACGGAAAGTGCTTCAAAACTCATCATCGATGTGTTCGTCGTATAAATCAGCAATGTCTTCAACAAGTTCATGCATCAACAAACGAAACGTCCCTGGGTCCATGATGTCGTTGGTGAGCAACCGTTGACAAATACGTAATGAGATAACGACTCTGAACCTTTCATGTCGCTTATCAACAGCAGATCAATCTCGGCCCGCCCATGCGAAAGCAAGCTGATAAAAGCTTTTGTCCCAAGCGACGACGTCAACGGCGATACCTGAGTTAAGTTCTTCTGTCTTGTTCAGTGTAGCCTTGGTAACCTGCACCGGAAATTCAATGATGCCAAGATCAAGCTCACCCAAGTATTGGTGGTATTTCTGTGGCTGATCTGTATTATCACGAGCAGGATGTAATGCTGATGTAATCGCTCATTCAAAACATTGATTGTCATCGTTTTTTAGATTTATCACCGACCGCAGCGGAACATATTCCGGCGTTGGTATGTAATTAGATCCACGAACTGGTATGTACGAGGAAATATGCAGCTCAACCTCCGTACATCTATCAAAATCCAGACCGAACCGGTGGTGGTGAATTTTTCCAACGTTTGGAGAATCTTTTTAGTACCTTTATCGATTGCTTTATAAATATCTCGGTGTCTTTGCGGTTCGTGATTATACATGGATCAACATGAAGTCATGGAGTTACGATTTTAAATCCAACCTTGTTTCATGACTTACGATTAAGCGCATAGTCAAATGTGTGTGGACAGCAATATCCACTTTAACTCCGGAGGTGCCAAGCATTGTAACGTCGATATGATTTCCAATCGCATATTCAATAAAAATATTTTTAATGTCTTTGCTTGGCACTTACGTATTTTTGAATAATCGCAAGGTAATCGCTAAGATCACCCTACACTATTGAAACTTAAAGTCGGGGACTTCTTGTTCACAAACATCCGCTGCAGCCTCAGCATCGATAACAGCCACGGTAAGACTGCAGTCTTCTTTGTGAACATGCTCGACTGCCTCAGCGTCGATAACAACCGCGGTGCGACGATTGTCTTCTTCATGAACATACTCTACTTTCTCAGCGGCGACGCGTTTTGTTCATCTTGGAGTATATTTACAATTTCCGCACGCTTGACTCGTGGAGGAATTCTAATATTAAATCGTGCTTCTGTTTCACGATGATGTCTCACGGTCTGGCGCGATCTGGCTACAATACATATTAACTTAAGCATGTTAGCTTTTCTTGCACCTCTCGGTATTGGTATGTTACGCTCGCGTGCGAATTGTCTCAGTTCTTGTACCGTTGCTGTTGCGGTGACTGATTGTCGCGGTTGTGGTTCAGTTACGAGTCCTCACCGCGTAAATATGTCAGCTTTTTGCAGACGGCTTTGTATTCGTATTCCACTCTGTTACGCGAGTCGTTTTAGTTGGATCACAGTCGGCATACTATTATATAAGGGAAAATCTGTGTCTAATTGTGAATTCCGTCAATAACTTGTTTAAGAATTATGACTTTACCGGAGGTTGGAATTTTCACTTTACCGGGGTTGGAAACGGCAATTGCCTCAGTCCTGGCTATTATTTCATTTACTTCTATATTGTTTTCATCAACGTCGTCGGGGGTGTTAACGTTGGGTATTTCCGTAATAGGTTCCGCTGCTGTTGCGCAGACGGATCTTTGACGGCGTACGCGATAATACTCGCGAATAAATCCGCATTATCGGCAAAGCTGATTACGAGACTTTACTCCGATACCACATCGAAGACCTGGTCGAGCACCCGACCAACACGTAACGCGGACAAATGTGATTTACAGTATTCGTAATGACATGTTCTGCCGCAGAGTTAATATTTTCTAAGGCATACACATTGATCTTATATATTTACAAATTTTATTCTCTAACATAACATAATCATCTATGTTTTCTACGATTAATGTGCCAAATCCTCACCACACCCAGAACCTTTATTTGAAAGAATATACAAATGGACAAAAGCAGTCAGGAGAATATACCCAATCTCTGATTGACTCTGCCATGAGGTGATTGAAGAAAATGTTTACATGTAAAAATATTGTTAACTTGAAATGTACACATTTTTAGCAAAACGTAACCATGTACAATTGTTTGCAACTTTCATTGTAGGCCGGCATTAGTACTTATCTTACCTGCTATGCTCAGGTTGAGTAGGTAGAAATGCATCCTGGAATGTCGTTTGTTGCCACCTATCAATAGGCCGATGACTAAGGAATTTAATACTATTATCAGGAGAGCTATTAGCCAGATCAAAACTTGACGGACTCTGAGGTATTTCTGTAATATGTAAACAAAAGAATTCAGGGCTCTGGTATTGCAGAGGTGAAGGTACATGTACACAACTTTTCTGTAAAATCGCTTAAATGTTAACGCCAGATGACGAACCAATGCAAGAAAAAAAAAAAAAAAAAGGTGCAATATCATTAGTATAACATTTCACAAGGAAGGAGTAGAACTATAATGTACAAATAATCAATGACGGAGGATAAAGTGTACAACTTACAATGGAGGCTTTTATATGCCTTTCATCTCAAAAGGAACGTCGTAAGTAATATCTCTTATTCACCTTTTATGTTGATGTTCTACACTAATGTCACTGAGTGCGCCCTCCACCGTTGGTTGCAGGGAGATTACTTGCTTTCGACCTCTGTGGTTGCGAGTATGATCGTAATTATTTATATTATTTTAATAAGTATTTTTACACACAGAATCATTCAGATTTGCTCCTCCCTCAGCATATATACACATATATGATTGAATATTGCACGATATCACATCCTGATTTTCATAACCTGACTTTAGAGTTAGAAGCTGTTTCAAAGGATGTGTCAATCAGCAAGCTTTGCCAATTATCAAATCGCTGAGATCCATCGGAAAGCATCTGAATAATTTAATGTGCTGAAACGATTTGGAAAATATCTACTGCTTGAGGATTTGCAATATATCACTAATGCGAACAAACTTTGAACAACTGCACGAAAGAACTATACGATTCCTCTTTCATGAACATAAGAAACCATATTCTGAACATTATCACTGGATTTGTCCATTGTTTCAACTCTTTACATACAAAGTTTGAAGACCTTGGCGCTTTAGGTTTTCAAGATATAAAATCTGTGTATAATTTATTTTAATGCTCTTGGATTTTTAAATATTCTTCTTATTCTTTTATGTATGTTAACACCATATAGATTCCAAGTGTACGAATAGCCGCGTATAGTGTACAATCTTTCAGGAATGCAGCAGCAGAACTTTTAAACTCTCTTCCAAACGAAATTCGTACTACCACAAATTTCATCCAGTTAATTTCTTTTTTAAGGATTTGGTCCGGGGCCATTCATGTAAATGCTCAATTTGCAAACAAACATGATGCTGTTGTTGCTGCTGCTATAATAATATATTTTAATCGTTCAGCGTTTAAACATGCTTGAATTTTAGTTTTATAAAAAAATTTAAGGATATACAAGAATTGCTTTAATTCTGCTGCATGTTAATAATTAGTGCTTTTCTTGCTACTATTAGACTGGATTCTTAGCTGCGTTAAATCCCTGTATGATATGTATATGTTTTCAGTACATATTTTATACTAACCTTAGTTTACTTTTTAAAGTCCATTTCTTAATAAGTAAATTTATCTGTTATAATTATAAATATAAATGTCTCTTACTGTATGCTTTTCTGTACATGCACCTCTGCTTGTCCTTAATTCGCTACTTATGTGAGCCACGTTACTGTGTTCTATGTTTTTCCTTCTGTATATAATATATATATATATATATATATATATATATATATATATATATATATATATATATATATATTATATATATATATATATATATATATATATATATATATATATATATATATATATTATATATATATATATATATATATATATATATATATATATATATATATATGCTCTCACTAACTGTAAACCCCTGTATATTTTAATTTTTCGATGTAATTTTAGATCTGAAATTTCCGCTTGTACATTAATTTCTTTGCATTTGTATCAAGCTGGAATTTATATTGTTTTATGTTACTTTTAATTTATGAATTAAAATAGAAATGTTATCATAACTTAATATTAAAGTTAATTTTCATATTATTGTTGGTATCGGTGAATATCTCTGACGAGGTAATGCTATCTTGTTGTTGTAACATGGAAGAGCAACTTATACTAAAAAAAAAGAAAAAGTATCTATTGTCTGTCATGGTGTTCTGCATTTTTCTCTATCTGAAAAACCACCCCGTGCCTAAATCATCAGGTCCGCCAAGGACTAACATCGGAGTTCAAATGCGAAAATATGCTATAAATTCGTGTGAACCGTCTTTTCTTCTGTTTCTGAAAAATCATAAATATACATCATTCAAAATATAAGCACATTTCTAAGAATGTACTGTGTATATACTAATTTACACATATGTTCATCCTAATGATTGCAGTGGTACAGTTTGTTGTGACATGTTTACTAACTACAAGGTACATATACTAATATAGGTCAATATTTTAAAAGTGGACGTATATGCACGTAGGAAACTCATATCCTGTATATACTATATGGCGGGGAATGCCTATACAGACAACACATGTGCCAAATCCTATTGCAAGAAATTAAACAGTGTCTTTTTAAAAAAGATATATTTTATCCATTTATCATTAAATTGGTATTTCTATAATATTGAATATATGTAACAAGTAACTTAAAATGTATCCCTTTCTAATTGTTCCAAAATGTATAAAATCTGTTCCTTAGGATCTCAACAAAGAGTATATTTTGCGCAGATATGGTTTTTTGAGGAAATTATGAACTTGTGTTGAGAGACTACACAGAGTCTCGGATATGCACTTCGAATGCTTTACAACTTGTGTCGAGAGACTACACGGAGTCTCGGATATGCACTTTGAATGCTTTACAACTTACTTGTCTTAAAGATGACTCTTGAGAATAATTTGTTATTTAAGCTTGTGCTAACATGAAATTGTTTTTCACAGAAAGTTGCTTTTTCATCTCAAAGAATATTTGATTTCTTGGCTACAAATAAGGATATATTTCCTGTTATACAGATGACCTTTTCAATCAAATTTCCCGTGTGAGCAATAATATGTATATTATATATAACATTTCCTATTAAATTGTAATCATCTGCGATTTCAATATATAGGTCTATGTGTTATTAGCGTATGAAACAAAATTTCCATTTTATCCAATTCACAAAATGATAAATATGCATCAAATTACAGTAAGTAACCGACATTCCGTTAGAATATAATTTATTTTTGTTTTGTTAGGTTTAACGTCATTTTTCAGCACATGATAGGCCATACATGGCGGCCAGTATATTTAGTGGAGGAGGAGTGTGGGAAGATCCACTGACTTAGGGAAGCTACTTGCAAGCTTTGTCACATAACTACGTTGGTTGAGCCAAGACTCGAACCCACATGGACGAGGTGAGATGTGAGTGATTTGTAAAGGCTAACGCCTTAGACCACTCGGCCACATGTGGCCCCTGGAATATGAGAACCCCGTATACTGTATTGAGAAATATGAGCCCACAGGTAAAACATGCATGAATGTAGAAATAAAAATGCATAGTTAGTTTGCACCAAATCTAACTAAATTCAAAGTTGTTTAAGTAATGTTTATTAAAAAATTAAATCGTTTTATACAATTTATAAAAAGGAAGGGGTGCTCAGTTCCAAGCTGAACACAAGAATCAAAGTGCATACACTTTCTACTCTATAGTTTCTTCATTTGCACAGGGTCAAATTTCTAAATAAAAAGCGAATCCAGAGATTTGACCCATGGGATCATGTCTTACGCAAATTAGACTCCAGGAATGCTTATGTTGGCGTTAATTCATTGTAGTTATGAATTCAGGATGTACCAGCTGATGTGGTCATCAAATTTAGTATGATTACCACAGGGTTGGAATACGAAACTATGCGTTCAGAGCTAGTGGCAGGTTTTGAAAACCAAATATGTGTATCAAATGGCAGAGATGAAATTTAGAATATTTAGCCTCACATTTTCTTAATTTTTATTTTTTTTTTATTTTTATTTTTTTGTTTTTGTTTTTTTTTGTTTTAGAGGAAAGCAAATTAGAGTATTTAAATCTCAGTATGAGTGTAGTTGTAAGACAATTCGTTTGCCAGGACAAAACAAGACAAAAATACCGAATTCTTGAAAAAGTGCTTTCGTTTACAAGCTGGATTTAACCGGGGGCAGAAACATTCGGACTTAAAAATACGATTAAACTAAGAGCTAGACAGACCGAGAATTTAATTTTGGTCGTATGAGATGAAACAAGTCCAAGTATTGCACAGTTTTCACCGCAAGATCTGAACTTCAAGCAGATGACATACGTGTCAGAAAGTGCAGAATGTTCTGAACACTATGGAGCTTAATCAAAGGTATCGTACATGGAGACTTGTTATTTTGTTTTATGCCACCTATTTTTGTTTATAATTGTTTCTATGTCAAAGTGATGAATAGAAATGTTCACAATACCCCCGTCCTTTCCATCGAAAAAAATCAGCACGTACCTGTTCACCATCAGAATAATTGCCAGCATCCCCACTAACGTTTCCTTCCATATAATCTATACTTCCTTGCACAGCATCACCTACGATGGCCTGGGTTGACAAGGACTGAAAGAAAGCCCCACACTATTAAACATTTTAAGGTTTGTTAAAGATACAATATTCTGTTTGTATAATTATCGCTGCAGTTACGTGCATATTGAATACTGTCCCAAAACATTGTGATGTCATGTTTTGTAAGCAAAACAGTGATTAGCTCTGCTGACACTATCGATCAGCAAAATCGCCATTGATGATCGAATTTCCAAATGTTGATTTATTTATTCAAATGCAATATATTTATAGATCAAAAATGTTTGTGGCTTGTTTTATTGGTTGCCGATTTTTTTCTTGATGTCAATGACGTTAATTATTGTATTGTATTTTCGAGGATGTAAAAGTGATGCAAGGGACTACATTTCTTCACAAAAGAACATGCAAAAATGCATAATTTAGCAATAATTCAAGCTTGTATTAGTTTGAAAAGGAATAGTTCAGAGAAAGAGTGGTATTATGAAAGAAAGTCCTGGTTAATACTGGGTAATAATGGGCAATACCTAAAGTTGAGAAGGAGTCAGATCCAAAATAGAGAAATTCCATAGTGCAGCACTTCTTTGGTATCCTTGATAATTGAATATGTTTGTATTTTACAGGGCTAAATTTGGCCACTAATTGGGACATTCTAGAGTCATCCTAGCTTAGGCTTGGAAAAAGTTCACTTGAAATCGAGAAGTAAATATTAACAATAACCTATAAATAGTTCTAATATTTGGAAAGTTAACCTTTGAAACTGAAATATATTCTTCAAAACTAAACTCGTTATTACTTGAAGAATAGTACGAAACACGAGCACCTTTTTCTATCATACTCAAGAATATGTGAATTTCTTTGTTTACTTTGACGAATAGTCTTTCTTAAAAACAGAAGTTTTGTACAGCGTACCGTAAATCATTAATTCTAGAGTCAACGAATTTGCTTGAAATTATACATTAAATAAATAAATACCTTCATACAGTTCAAATATTAAGACAATCGTGTAAATATTACTCATGCATACTATAGCAAAGTAAAAAAAAGAACTAAGCTTATGTCGTGATCACGTACAAGTCACGTTAGCCAGTGATTGTTAAGATATGATCACGTACAAGTCACGTTAGCCAGTGATTGTTAAGATATGATCACGTACAAGTCACGTTAGCCAGTGATAGTTACGATATATTTTAAGTTCACTTTAAAACTACAAAATTTGCGCCTGTATCAGTCAGATGTCATTTTAAATCTTATTAAATGCATTATATTCCTAAAGTTATAGAAGATTTTTCTGCTTTGTTAAGATACTAGAAAGATTGAAGAGAATGGGGACTGTCAAATCTTCAGTTTGTCTGACGTGTGTGGAATGGGGGGGGGGGGAGGGGATAATTAATAGATTAAATAGAGAATGCACAAAAAAACAGAGGATGGCCGATGAGCAAGTCTAGACATAACGGTACAGGGGAGAGAACTCTGCAGATCAGACCGCACACCAAGTACTTTTCCAATTTCTTTCTCTTTCATTGTTTCGTAATGAAGCAACTGATTTGCTCGATTTTAGAATGGTTAAAAAGTATATGCTTACCATCGTTGAATAGATGTCGTCGTCTGTTTAAACGTATGACTTGATTAAAATTGCTGGCTCTATTGACAGACACGTTGATTATACAAGGTAACTATGTAAAACACCTGTGCTAAAATTTGACACTTGGGTAATTTTGATTGTATCTCAGCAGTAAGGGATACCCATGAAAAAACGACCAGAACCACAAGTACCTCTCCATTTGAGACAAAAACATGCAGTGATAATTGACTGACTGTCATGTTTAGTATCTAAGATGAAATAATAGATTTTGATTGCGCTCTGAAGTACCACGATTATCAGTCATTTGTCTCTATTAATAGCTTTATGTCCCATGTTATTTGGTAGCAGCATCTATTTCACATCTAATTATCGTTTTAATTGGTACCGCGACAGACACAAACGGGGGCCTAAAATGTCAAGGGGCAGTGGGGATAGTCTGTGTTGAAATCCTGCTGAAATGATGGGTAATCGCCAGTCAAACATAACAACATCAGGAAATGATCCCGGAATACTACTTGCCAAGCGAATGCTTATCAGCCGTATGCAATATCCTAACAGTATGTTTACCATCAACAAGTGCATGTTTTTGCACCAATATTAACAACCCCTGCCTTTTCTGTCAGGCCAGAGCAATCCTCGGATGTGTGAGGCGGATTGATTTTCCCATTTTGGAGGAAAAGAAACCAAACAGCCCAAAAATCTTGCACAACAAAGTAGTACCCAGCCTACTATCTGTTTCTTAAACGTATATGGACTAAATAACAAATAAATTAAACATACTTATTCTAAGAAATAAATTGTTAAATGAAAGTAAGTTTTGAATCTTTGTTTCTAAAGTATAAATACTTTAGGTTTGATACACACAATGAGGTAATATTTCACGCGATAGGTTTGTTTTCATAAGGTTCCGCTATAAGCTTTGTACTTTGCACAGGATCTGATTTTTAAAGAGAAAGAATTTTCGAAGCTTTCCTCGCTGGTTATCCTGGTCATTTAAAAAGACCTTGTATATCTTAGGTATGGTTAAAGCAGCTTTTAACTCCCTTCAATTTGGTGTCTGATTGATGGGTGTGATTTGGGTTATAGAGTATACAGCCTGGCCTAACTTCAGATGTGCACCTTTCAAGAAGAGACTCTCAGATCCGCTTGGTAATTTTCACTTCCTGCATTTCAGAAGTAAATTGGAAAGAAAAAAATATAGCCAATAACTTTTTTTAATTTATTTGATATTTTATAATTCATTTATTGAACTTTCAAAAGTTAGTATTGTCTACTCTGGCAAAGTTCGTTTTCACTATTTTCATAACTGCTAAAGTTAGTGCACTTTGGACTAGTTCAAGTTCATTTCTCGATCACATGGGAGCAGTAATTTCCATCAGCTGTCTGATTTAGGCGGCGCGTTGTTTCCCTAATACCACATATAAAGTAATTTCAGTCATATTACATGAAAGCAGCATAGAGGTATGCCAACATTCCCTCCATTGTGCTTGTTGCAAATGCACAACTTCACCTTATACTAGCCCCGGCTTCAGAACTACGTAATAAACCGTAGAGCAGAACCTTAATGAACGTCAAATTGGCTGCCTCTCCGACACATCAAAGTTGAGTAATTTCTCAACTCTTTCTTTTAAGAATAAAATGGTTTCCATGTGTTAAATGTTAAAATTAACAAGTTATTATGCATCTTTTTCAATATTTCTGCATCTGACAAAATGTTTTATTGTCCGAAGTATGATAAGTAAGATAATGTAAACTCTCAATCTGAGGAGAAGTTATAAGAATTTTAGTGAAACTGAGGCCAGGCCAAGAGAGCCCGAATATGTCCTGTTTGCTGTGTCATCATACGCGTAAGCTCAGAGCCTGAACTCACAAACATTTAATTTTCTCTTGAGGTTTTATTGCTGCTTTCTACCGAATGCACGTAACACACACCACTGGTCAGAAAATCTCTCTCTAAAAAAAAAAAAAAAAAAAAAAAAAGCACAATCAGCGAAAACAATATCAATGATTTTCTTACGGAAACGAAATCGATTCGAATGCGGGGCTAGTGTTGTTTACTTGCACATGTGCAATATAATTACATGTCCAGATTGAGAAAGAAAAAAATTGCTTTTGTCTTTGTAGAGTAATATATTGGTAATGTAAATTTGGTAATATCTCGGGATACAGGAACGATTTGGTGATATATGTAAATCGTAGCATTTAGTTGATCGATTTTGACCCTGAAAGGTCGGTGATTATAATTAATCTACTGAACAAAGTAAAAGGCACACGTGACCTTTCCATTTGATAAAATAAAAAGCTGATTATGTTGACACCCATCTCGGGACATTATGATTTTTGGTGAAGCCATCGATTGAAATTTGAAGCAATTACTTCGCTCATAATATCTCGCCATCAGCGCTTGACAATCTCTGCAGATTCACTTAAGCATGTTTCAAACCAAGGGGGAAATATATCGTTTACGGGTATTCAGAAGTACGTTGCCATGAACAGGTATGCGACATGACAAGGGGCATTGAAATAAGAATGAGTGTTATACGATGTATCATTTTCCCTGTGAAGAATCGCAAAAACAAAATAAACATGCATTCATAGTATGCATGGCACGAAAATCATTTATGTTAGTGTACTTTAAAAACCAGCACGATAATAATAATAATAATAATAATAATAATAATAATAATAATAATAATAATAATAATAATAATAATAATAATAATAAAATAATAATAATAATAATAATAATAATAATAATAATAATAATAATTTGTACTTCTGTGATCACTTCTTTGTAAGAAATATAATGAAATGCCACTTCAGGAGAAAATACGGGGGCGGAACGAAAATTCCACAATTTGGAAAAAGTCAGCCATTTTACGTAGCATGGAAAAATATTCATAAGTTCAGTACACACCTTTTTTTATTGACAGACACATGAAAACCGTGGCAAGGTTGGGGAGCCTTTGATTCACCGTTTACAAACAAAAGCCAACGTACAAACCTGAATTAAATATTATCGAGGATTACTATTTTAAAAAATAGAAATATATACAAATCGTACAATAAATGAACACATGCAGCATTATTTGACGTGTCTGAGAAATTATTTTACAAAATTATAGTATGAAAAGAAGAAAGGTAGAAAAGTTAAAGAAATAGAGAGAGTATGAAGAGAGTATGATATACTTATCAGTTAGTTTATTTACAACTACATTAACATAAATATTTTAAACTGATATTGAGTATAGGCATACACTCCTTTCATTAATTCTATAGCAAGATACCATAGTAAGTCCATTGCAGATACAATAATTCTATAGCAAGATACTATAGTAAGTCCATTGCAGATACAATAATTCTATAGCAAGATACCATAGTAAGTCCATTGCAGATACAATAATTCTATAGCAAGATACCATAGTAAGTCCATTGCAGATACAATAATTCTATAGCAAGATACCATAGTAAGTCCATTGCAGATACAATAATTCTATAGCAAGATACCATAGTAAGTCCATTGCAGATACAATAATTCTATAGCAAGATACCACAGTAAGTCCATTGCAGATACAATAATTCTATAGCAAGATACCATAGTAAATCCATTGCAGATACAATAATTCTATAGCAAGATACCATAGTAAGTCCATTGCAGATACATCTGTATTATAGCAAGATACCATAGTAAGTCCATTGCAGATACAATAATACTATAGCAAGATACCAATATTTAAATTGATATTTTTAATTTAGGCTTTTATTGCATTTAAAGAACTATGAAATTCTATTGAAAAAACTGTTTCAACTCTGAACATGTAAAAAAAGTCATCAAATGGAACCCATGAATCATCGTCATCAACAAAATATTTATACAAAATATTTCAGATACAATATTCCTTTTTAAAACTAATGTTTGTAAAAAAAAAATACTAGATCCTCCTATCTTAATGTTATAATTGAACCATATATAGAAATTCCCCCCGATTATTTACTTGAAATCTGTTGCATAATTAAAAATAAGCCGGAATATACATCTACCCAAACTGTGTCGAGTTGTTTATATATAATCTTACCTAGGTCCATCCCCAAAGAATATGTTTGCATACGGTGACGAGACTGTCAAGATAATGTTCCAGTTTGGTTCGGATCTTAGAAGTCTTCTTATCCAAGTTAGTTTAATGGAATCTTTAAATAAATGTATATTTAGCATTTTAAAACCACTTCCCTGTAATCTATAACCATTACGTTTCTTGTCATTTTGCCTTTAGCTCCATTCCAAACAAACTTATACAAATGTGATTTCAGGTCTTGAAATATTATTGGAGGGTTTGGTAGTGATAATAATAACACGTGAGTACTTTTCGGTAATGCCAAACTTTTACTTACTTGTATTTTTCCTAAGGTTGTAATTAATCTCTTTGGAAGACTGAAGAAGCAAATTATTTTTTTCCCTAATTTTATGGTCATAATTTAACTTTATCGTATCAACCAAATTCAAGGAGAGTTTTATTCCGAAAATAAAACCAATTGGGTAGATTATCAATCCAGATTAGATTCTGGCTAAAGTGTAACAATACAGCCTGTTTTATTCCCAAACAATTTGCCTTAATATTGCCAATACTTATATTGAGTTCATACAAATGTAATAATTGATATCTGATATCTAATGCAGTTTTTAGAGACTTTTGAGATCTATCCAGAGGAAGTGAAGTGTTATTAGCATACCATGATATTGGATGTATTATGACATTTATTCTTTTAATATGTCATTTCTTTCCTGATCACGTGGGCCAAAATATCTGTATATAAAATAAAGATATAAGGTGACACGGAATCTTCCTGTCTACAGCCTTTTTTATTTTAAACCTTAATGACCATTGTCCATTCACTATCACACAGGATTTCATATTATTATGAAACAAGTGAATCCATTATTTGCATCAATCGATACGAATATTGACATTTGTGTTCATTTATACAGAAACAAGGATGCCATTTTGATTTAGAGGAAGAAATAATAAAGAAAAAATAAATTTGGAAGGAAAGTGCAGCAGTGACATTAAGAAATATAAGGTACTGAAATGACAAAGCAATTACACAAACACACACACACACACACACACACACACACACACATATATATATATATATATATATATATATATATATATATATATATATATATATATATATATATATATATATATATATATATAAATCTCACCAGGTGTTGAGGCATGGCCTCACCATGATACAAAACAATGTGACATAAATTCTTTAGGACAGGTGATTCACCATGAAGTATGTGTATATATCTATTTAGTTATCAAATATTGCCTAATAGGAAGTTCACTTTGCTTCACTTTATTGGTTAAAATTACACAAGGAAAAGTCCTAAGTAGTAAGTTCTCTCTCTCTCTCTCTCTCTCTCTCTCTCTCTCTCTCTCTCTCTCTCTCTCTCTCTCTCTCTCTCTCTCTCTCTCGTTCATCTAAACGATGAAAGCTATATCAAAGATGCAACACATTGTACTCGAATTAGAGAAAATACATAGTACTATATAATGTTCTAATTAGACTCAAGACGAATAATGGCTGCATACGAGAGCGCTTACGTTGCTAAAGTAAAGTTTCTCGTAGACTGAAATATAGAAGATGTCGGCTGGATGATACAGGAAATTAGAACGCTAAACTCTGGTTAAAAATTGTCAAGGACGCTCTTTAAATGCTATATAAGTAATTTTAAGTATCAAAGGAGCATCTTGAACACTTTGAATTTTGCGCTGATTTCACCATAGAGCTAGAAAGATCAAGGCGCACGCTAGGCGAAGAATACAATACGTTTGGCGGCGAAAAGTCGTTCAGAGACGCGTTTGCATCTATGACAACGTCATCAGACAACAGACGCAAAGCAGCAAGATTCTGGACGGACCATGACGGCGAATTTTACAATAGTACGTTGATAACTGGCTTGAAGAAAATAAAATTCGTAAGTATTTCAATGACTGCCTTGTCTTGCAAACCTAGCAGCAAAAATATATTTTGGAAGACATACTCAAACTTAATAAACTTCTATCGTCCTAGCCAGTTTAGCGTGATAAATCTGTCAAAGATTTCGTTGAATTGAGCTGTTTCTTCGTATGACAGATTCAATCGCGCCAACTTATTTCTGATGTGATATTTTATGGTATATTTCTGCTGCCTCGTATTGTAACGCAGGTACGCATTTTTAACATAGTTGTACTCATCGCAGTCGCGAACAATAGCGTCTTCGTTTTCCTCAGAGTCGTACATTTTTATCAAACAACGTTATATATCATGTCAGATCCAATTGGTTGTATTATGGACGTTTAAATGTAGCATCCAGAATTGCTTTTTCATGCCGTCAAATCACTGTATGAAAATCCAGTTTCAAATATTAATCTGGATCTCAATATGATATCAGAAAATACCGCTTCTGGATCAGTCAATGTGTTTGAAACGCAGGATTTGCTTACGGACAAGCAGAGACAACTACTTAAAAAACATGGCATAATCAACATTTGTCATGACAGCGACTTGCTAATGCGTCATAGCGTATCCTACTTCAGCCAAGATACTCTGTTAGAGATATTAAAATTTAAAAGATAGAGAAATAATCTACCCTATTATATATAATGAGCACAAATATGAACTTTGTACTAAGAGAGAGAGAGAGAGAGAGAGAGAGAGAGAGAGAGAGAGAGAGAGAGAGAGAGAGAGAGAGAGAGAGAGAGAGAGAGAGGTCTTGTTGGCTATGACAAGACGTTTATTATGAAACTGTAAATCGCATTCCACCAGAAAAAAAAAAAAATTGTACCGCAGATGACAGAGAAAACTTTTCAAAATTTCACTTGTGCTGGATCTGTGAGGAGCCACTTGTCGATTACAGAGTACAAAATCATTGTCATTTCACTGGACGCTATCGTGGCGCTGCTCATAATAAATGTAATCTACGTTTAAAGATGCCAGAGTCTTTAACCGTGTTTCTGCATTATCTACACGGCTAAGACTCGCATTTGATTGTAAGGTACTTTGGACAATTTAAAAAGAAGATAACTTGCATTCCAAATAATATAAATAAATATTGATCGTTCTCGCTTGGTCAATTGCGTTCTATAGACAGCCTGCAGTTTATGAACGACTTGCAAGAAGAGCTTGTCAAGAATACAAGAGTCCGACGCAGATAATCTAACAAGTACATTCAAATAATCTGCCAAAGAATTTTTTAACGCTGATGACAAACTTGATCTTGTTACTCGCAAAGGAATGTATCCAAATGACTACATGTCGTCGTGGGACAAGTTTGATGAAACCTGTCTGCCATGCAAAGAAGATATCTACAACAAGCTAGATGGAGAAAATATTTCTGACAAGGATTATGCACATGAAGAAAATGTCTGGAACAAATCTGGTTTAAAAACTCTTAGCTAATATCACGACATATATCTTAAAACGGACGTATTGCTCCTTGCTGACGTCTGTGAAATTTTTCGCCATCTCTGCTTATCATATTACAACTTGGATCTTATGTGGTATTATTCCTGTCCTGGTTTTTCATGGGATGTAGCTATAAAAATGACATCAGTTAATCTACAGCTGCTTACTGACATTAACATGCATTTTATTGAGAAAGGAATATGCGGAGGAATCTCTGTCATAACAACTGGGCATTCAGGTACCAACAACAAATACTTACCTGGCTACGATGAAAGGCAGGAAACAAAATATATCACATATCTTGACGCAGATGCTCCTATTCCTATGCTGTGTTACAAAAGCTTTCAGTAAGCGACTTCACCTGGGTGTCACCAGAACATTTAACGAATAAATTATTGTATAGCGATGATAACATTGGCTACTTTTTGGATGTGGATCTTGAATATCCAGCAGAACTACATAACTTGCATAATGATTATCCTTTAGCGCCTGAAAGCATGACAGTAGAAAATGTTAGGAAGCAAAGCTAATTCCAGACCTGATGGACAAGTATCGGTATGTGATTCATTACAAAATGAACCTTGACCTGAAGTTAATTATAATTCACCGCGTTTTAAAACACAGACAAGAAGCTTGGATGAAAACTTACATGGATTTTAATACAGAAAAAAGAAAGGCTACGACAAATAATGCTGAAATCGAGTTTTTCAAGTTGATGAATAATTCTGTATTTGGCAAGACGATGGGAAATATTCGTAAGCGTGTCAATGCCGAGCTTGTTAATGATGTTCCCGCAGACACAAACTTGTTGCTGATACTGCATTCACGTCAATGGAAATATTTGATGAAAACTAAGTGGCGAT
The DNA here is from genome assembly GCA_029931535.1 of Margaritifera margaritifera. Classification (NCBI taxonomy): domain Eukaryota; kingdom Metazoa; phylum Mollusca; class Bivalvia; order Unionida; family Margaritiferidae; genus Margaritifera; species Margaritifera margaritifera. The sequence continues at coordinate 980,333 of JAQPZY010001626.1, read as the reverse complement.
CCATAGAAAGAAAACAAGCATAAAACATAACAAACCTTTATAAGTTGGTTTTACTGTACTAGAACTGTCAAAGCATCTTATGTACAATTTTCACTATGGTTATGTCAAAGCGAAACATGGCAACCAAACCAAGCTGCTGCTGACAGAAGAGGAGGTTCCAAAAATAAAAATGTAGTCGCACTAAGATCTAAAATTATGTGATAAAAGTAATAAAAGATCTGGAAAAAACTGGCAAAAGTTATAAATAAAAGAGTCGTCAAATATTGTATTACGTATGATGACTATTTTGTAGCGCTACGATCTGGGGCAAAACAATATGCTGTCATAAATATTACTAGATCTGATCATTATGTTCTAAACACGGTAACATTAAATAAATTTGGACTTTCCGGTTACGATGACAAGAGATATATCTTAGATGATGACACTAACACGCTGGCATACGGACACCATAAGAGTAAAGCATCGCCAGCGTCAGATATGTTTGCTGAGCTAGGTCTCATCCGATCAACAAAAGAATAAATAATGAAAATATTTTACAAAACATGAAGCTGCTTAGACAAAATTCAACGAATGCCAGGCATTTTGAATTGGTGAGTATGACTTAGTTATTGTGCCGTCTGCTGGCTAAAAGCACGTTTTCTGTTTTTGCCATCGACATGAAAACATTTGCTCATCTGAATCAACATTCCTTTGGTATAACACCGTGAAAACAGTTGAATATAAAACGATGTGCGCTCAATACATTCTGGCATTTATCCCTGCTAGAAACTAGCCGTTATTATTTTGATTTTTAAAAGAATCTTTCGACTTTAAACATGTCTCACGTCACCATTCTTATCAGCTTCATACAAGTTGTGGACGGGATGCTCTCTCCAGGCCATTATATATAAGTATCTTTTTCTCTCGAATTCGACATGCATTAGCATTTTTATGTAAACAATAATATAGACAGTCTGCAGCCTCCTCATTGGTAGCCAATTTTAAAAACACTGGTCATATGCGCAAAAAACAAAAGCCCTGTCTCGGACCGGGTGCTAGCCCTGCTTTTTCAGATAGCAAATTTGCAGACAGACACAAGTATACCCAGACCGCCTCATGACGAAGTGGTCATTTTGGTCTGCTCTCTGCTGTTATCTTGAAAAAGGAAAAAAAAAATATTGGACTTGCATAGTAGTTGTCCTGGATCGACCTTTAACTTTATTACTGTCAGCATATTTTGATTCCCAATAATATCATAAGAACTAAGCTAAACGCTGTGCCAACAAAACTGCTCCATTCCTTTATGTAGTTCTTTGATATTTGCCACAGTCTTTTTCATGCAGAAAATAAAGCAATGTGATGAGACCAGATTCGTTTTACTAATAATGAACTAGATTTATCATGACGACGACGTAGACGTGATTCTCATGTATAGTATTTTTCTGTAAAAAATAACTCGATACTGAAACATGAATTGGTGTATTTTACCTTTTAATCTTATTTAGGATATATATATATATATATATATATATATATATATATATATATATATATATATATATATATATATATATATATATAGATAATTCAAACATGTAATCAATCATGTTTTCTATCGTCATTAGTGTTAAGTGTTTATTTTGTTCATTTAAGTTTTATCTTTCCTGTCAAAGCGCTTGATTATCTAGAAACTTTTTTATAACTGCGTCATTAGCACTTTTTGTGTCAATATTAAATCAAAATAATAACGGCTACATTCTTAAAGGCAACATTTAATACCCAAATTATTTGTTGAGAATCACATGCCATATCACTGATGTTTCGAAAGAATTATTCTAGATATACGCATATAAATTCTAGACAGGAAGCAATCTGTTCTCTATTGGATAATTACGAGATAAGTTGCGCATTTAAATATTTACATTAATGTATTGCACTGGTTTTTCACTTACCATGTGTTCCATACTATATCTCCGTAATCAGGTTATATAGATGTAGAGTATACGTAGCTTATCGGGCTAAAGGTAATAAATGGTAAATCGCTCTTTGCCTTGTAAGTTTTCTCTAGTGTTGCCTATCCACAACAACCTCTTTAACTAAATCCAGTTGGCGTGCACTCAGCTGTTTTATAGTCACTATTGGACGCTCCTTGTACTCTGTTGTTCTCTCTCTGAGCGGATTTTAACAAGCGGATATTTGTCCCTGATCACCACGTCATTCATACAGAATGAGTGATTGCACTGCTTACCTCGGGGGACATTGATGTATATTTATTAAATTAAATGTGAACTTCTGCTGGCAGTGTGTGAAGAATGCGAGCTACTGGATACTTGGAGCAACATTGATGTATATTTATTAAATTAAATGTGAACTTCTGCTGGCAGTGTGTGAAGAATGCGAGCTACTGGATACTTGGAGCAACATCATCTGCTTTTAAGCTAAAACGATAGCAGAGTCTGATGACATATGACTGTTCTATTTTCAGTTCTACCACAGCAGATAATGTCATCTTCGTCAGATTAGAAAACATAAAAGTTGATACAGATAATGTTATCATTTTACATCAAAGCATACAGGTGAATGAGAACATTTCAGCAAAACAAAGTATGCATATATTATTTATAAATCTTTCACGCAATTTATCGCACCTCCTACACTCGAAAAATGTGACCAATTTCATCCACCCATGTTCCATTCTCATACATTCTCATACATAAAGTTAAAGTTCCATAAACCCCCATAGTGTCACACAATGTCAAAGTTAATCGCCTTCTCTCCCCCCCCCCCCCCCACTCCCGACATCAGTAATGGTAAATTGCATAGACACCCCGCCTCCCGTAGTGGCCCATAGCTTTCACAACAGCCGTAATGTTAAATTCCCCTCCACCTCCAACAATTCTTGTGTTATTTTCCATATCCCACCCCCCGTGGCATTTGTAATGTCAAGTTTTCTATCCCACCCCCATAGTGCCATAATGTTGAAGTCCCTTTCCGCTCTCTTTAACTACTCCAATGTTACTTTTGTTGTCCCGCTAAACTTCGTGGACCTGATGAACAGATCGTATGACCAGATGGACGAGCTATAATTCTCTACTCTTGCTGTTTTCTTTTGAGAACATCTTCAGTACATTTTACTTAGTGAAATGTACATTAACCTATTACAAATTTCCATTCTGTGTATAGACATACTCAGTGCGCCAGAAACTCACACCGACTACACTACACACATTCAAAAGAACATAAATGACTGAGGTAAAAGATCAAGATATACACAATACACTGAAGCTTTGTTTAAGAAAGACAGATTTTTAAACAGATGCACATTTTTTCAGTATTTAATAGTGATCTGTTTTGGTTTATGCATGCTCTCGCGTATGAAATCATTTTTTTTATACAGTCTTTTGTCAGTTGGTTCATTAAGCTTTGCAATTATATTAAATGATTCGTGGCCTTGATCGAATTATTTAATCATTTCGATCTGTTGTCTGTTTAACTCAAATTCATCTTCAAGATTTACCTCTTCATCCATTGAGTTAAGCCGAGCTTCACCCAGAACACTACAACCGTGTGTAGTATACAAATGGTGATCGTTTTTACTTAATAAAATCCACTTATAACATTTTAACTACCAGATCACTCACACTATGAAAACAATTAGCGAAGTACACCACTAATTAGATTGTTTTCCGCACAACATGAATAGTAGTCATATGAGATAATTATTGTAGTATTTTGGTTGTGCTATTAACATATACTTAACTTTCTGATAGTGTATTTTAAGTTATATCACAACTAACCCAGGGATATATTTTAGATCTTTAAATAATCTAAACAGCAAAAGAGAAAACCTTAAAAGTTAAAAGATCCCTAAAGTAAAGTATTTAATTGTATCTACTTTGTTTGAAAGAACTTAAAAAGGGATTGAGTAGTTTTAAATATATTTGACAAAACAATACGCATTTTTAAAAAATTTTTGTGGGCACGACCAGACATACAGCTATTATAAACTATAAGGCCTATGAGGTTACCCCCACTTGTTCTAAAGATATTTTTTTTTTTTTTTACATCTGTTTGTTCCCCCTCCCCCCGTTCTGTATTGTGGGTTTTTAATAAAATCGAACAGAATTTAGAGTAAAAAAAATAAATGCGCATTTAAATTAACCACGTACCATTGAAAATTTAACAGTATATAAGAAACTGCCAACCTGTGTATAAATAGATGTGAGAACACCTAGTTGTCGGGTGGGTTGGATTTCAAGGCCCGAATTCGGGGGAATTTGCAAACAATTAGAGGGTTGTCGTCATGGCTTCAGTGGTCACAAGATGTTAAAAGGCCAGGTGAACCGGCCCTCGGGCTGGAGACTCTAGTGACTGCGAGCGAGTTGCTTAATATTGGGGAAGTAAATGCAGCGTGGAAAAGGAGAGGTGTTCCTTCAACTGCTGAGGGAATAACATAATCAGCAGGGTCCAGGAACCGTCCACTAGGATTGGATTTTTATCAAAATATATGCCAGAGTTTAAATGTCAAAATGTTAAAGATTTACAATAGGTAAAGAGTTTTTGGTCTACATCTCAAAAATTAGTAGTTAAGTACATATTGAAATATTTATATGTAAATAAAATACAAAAGATATATATATAAACTTTCGGCCAACCGGAATGTCAATACTGTCATAAACCTGTCATCGGTTCAGTTGTCTGACTCTGACATAAGTCTTCTCTCCAACTTTTGTACTGGAATTGAAAGAAGACTTCGAGAATTTTGCACGAAGAATGAGACTTAAGGAAACGTTTAGTGACGATGCTCTAGAATCCACTGTCAGTAACGAGGAGCCTCATAGATTCCTCCCATAAAGAGATTATGTTCCAGTAAAGTTCCAACTCTAGAGGCAGTTTTATCCGGGTTGGAAATTTACATTAACTCGCACGAACAGCGCGATACCAAAAAAGACAATTTAACTCGACAGGAAAGACAGTCGCTAAAAAAACCTGCGCGAGAGGAAAAAGATATTGTTATCAAGCCAGCGGACAAGAGATCCTGCGTTGTTGTCAAAAATGCGTCTGATAACATCGCTGAGGCGAACAGACAACTTTCAGACAAGAGATTTTATAAGAAACTCAATCATGACCCAATAGCTGAACACGCTGAAATCGTATGTCAGATATTAAAAGACATGCATACCACTGAAATCGTGTGTCAGATATTAACAGACATGCATACCACAGGTCACATTGATGACAAAACACTGAATTACCCTCTACCAGTTGACCCCAACCCAGGGAGATTTTGTTTACTTCCTAAAATACACAAAGGAGGGAACCCGGGGAGACCCACCATTTCCGGAAACAACCATCCCACCGAAAACATTTCTGAATTCGTTCATTATCACCTTCAGCTTTTCGTTGAAAAACTGCTTTCGTATGTCCAAGATATAACGGACAATCTCAACAAAACACCGACGCTCCAAAATTACAACAGATAATTCGGAAGCATTGGAACCAGACTGAATCCTCCGAACATCTGAAGGGCATATTTCAAGAAATTCCTATGGTTGCGTACCGTAGACCTAAATTTCTGAAGAATCATCTGTTACGTGCCAAGGTAACTTCAAACAAGACCACAGATTCAGGTACATATTGCTGCAAAGACAAGCGTTGCCTAACTTGCAAACATATGCCCGAGACCAAATCGTTCAGAAGTTCGACGACAGGAGTTAGCTACACTATCAATGAGAATTTAGGATGTCGAACCAAAAATGTAATCTATCTTCTAACATGCAAGATTTGTGGCACTCAATATCTTGGCGAAACCGTTGATTTCAGAAAATGAATGAATAGGCACAAGAGCCACATTCACAACAAAATCAATGCGAAACTCGCCAACCACTACAACTAAACTGGACATTCAGTGGTGTCTTCGAGATGCAAAATATAGATTCTAACCTGGGGTTGACCGATATCGAACGCACACGTAAGGAACGATACTGGATACTTCAATTGAAAACTCATGGAGAGTTCGGCCTAAATGAAAAAGACTAATCTTCCTAATGCAATCTTATCAAAAGTACAGCCAGGCATCAGTTATCAGACGTACAAAAGTTTTGCGATACTATTTACGCAAGTAAATATTCCGTAACTCTTTAATGTATTATTGGTATTCTTCTTCTTCTTCTTGCTATTTGTATAATTATTATTATTATTATTATTATTATTATTATTTGAACTCATGTCCATTATCCCACTCTACCATGCTCGTTACATACTTACTTAGTACCTCCATGCAGAACTTTACAGGGATATAATTTCTTTTGCACATTTTGATGATGGCGTTGATTTTTCGCCGCGCGTGGTGTCAGTCCTTTGTTCCCAGCCTGGAATTAGGTCAAAACACTTTGGTCCTCTGCGTGATACGCACGATAAACTTTTTTTTACACAACTTTGTTAGCTTGATGGCAGCATAACACAGATACGTAGTTTACCTATTTTGGACCGTTTTTAATTTTGTCTTCTTTCATTCTTCTATTGTTTATCCATTGTTTGTTTATTTTCCCGGCACTGAAACATGTAGAAGTCAATAATTCTTCTTGCTTTTTTTAGTTTAGTGTTTGTTTTGCGGATGTAAATTGTTTCTTCCCCTGACGAAGAACTTGTTTAGCTCGAAACGTTGGGAAACTGTTTTATATACATTTTTTTGTTTATATATATATATATATATATATATATATATATATATATATATATATATATATATATATATATATATATATATATATATATTATAGTAAAAGAACTCAAAATAAATAAATATATTTTTAATTTCTCTTAAATAGACTAAACTGAAGACATTTATAATCGATGAAGCACTAAAAAACGAATATGTTTTCCAACCATAAAAGAATTCAAACATATGAATAGGACATTAAACAGAATTGTAACAAAAGAGACTTAACATAAATGCTAATGAGTAGTAGTGTTAGATTGTGCATTTTAGACTGATATTACTTTAACATAAATGCTAATGAGTAGTAGTGTTCGATTGTGCATTTTAGACCGTCATTTCTAATATATAAATGCTAAAAATGAGTAGTGTTGTTAGATTGTGCGTTTTAGACCGTCATTTCTAATATATAAATGCTAATGAGTAGTAGTGTTCGATTGTGCATTTTAGACCGTCATTTCTAATATATAAATGCTAATGAGTAGTAGTGTTCGATTGTGCATTTTAGACCGTCATTTCTAATATATAAATGCTAAAAATGAGTAGTGTTGTTAGATTGTGCGTTTTAGACCGAGATCTCTTTTACGCAAGTGATATAGATTAAAGCCTTCTATACCCCATTACTTTATTCTCAGTCAAACGCGAGTACATGTTTTACACAAGTGTATATAGATCTGTGGTAAACCTTTTTCCTTTTGTGTGTGTGACTATACTAGATGCCGCAGTTAGGCCAATATTATTGTACTACTGTAGGAGAGTATTGATCGCCACTACACTGTGAAAAATATTATATTCTCTGCAGTAGCAGAATATTTTATATTGACTGTAGCAGAGTTAGTCCGAAAATATTTTCTCCTCAGCTGAGTATTTTTTACTGGCAGAAAATATTTTACACAACTGTAATGCTAACATTAGAGTGAAAGATTTTGCCTAGTGAAATCGGCTAGTTGTTATTAATTTTGTGATTGTAATTATTATAAAAATACAATAATGACACCATTTGGTTATGTAAATGATTTTACAAACAGTTTATCGATTTTTACTGTCTGTTTTTGGTCAGGTATCTGTGCTCGGATTCGCCGGTGATTTTCCATTTCCATCAACACGGCCTCGAACTCAGCCATACTAATTATTTTATCATCGATAGCTATCGAGTATAATTAACTAATCGTGTTAAGACCGCTGCGATAAGTTCTGAAAAGATAAGTATTCGTGAATGTAATCGTATCGAGATTATTTTACTAGAACCGCCCGCCACACCAGTTACTATCGATATATTCCGATTGGTGTACCTATGATAGTTGCTGTGCTCACAAATCCAGCAATACCATGACCAACAGTTGCTGCCCCAGGCAATTCCACAAATAGCATCTACAACCACCCACCCACGTTTGTATTTTATAAGCAACGCAGTTGCAGTTCCGCTTCGATTATTTTTTACACCGGTAACATTGAGGGTCCATTATAATTATTCTATTGATAATGTAATCGCATAGTACAATTGCTAGACAGGCAAACCCTGTTCAGACTCATCACGTTCAGGTGTAACACGCACACGCACTTCTAAGCAATTACCCTTTTTTCTCTGGTACAACTGCTATACAGTCATAGAAAATATCTTCATGTGGAATACTTAAATCTATGGTAATTGTGCGTTGCTGAGGCTGGGCACTACGTTCATATAGAACCATACTGATTACCCCCTTGGTTGGTGTTCGAAATGATTGTATCCGTCTTCGCCCAAGAACTGTTTCACGGAGAAGTGCATCCCCGTTGAATAAGAGTCGAACTCTTTCTCTCCTCGGTTGAGTTAATGTCGGTTTAGCATATTCAATGGTAAATTTAACCGGGGTGGATTCAGCGGTGGATATTACTTCTTCGTTGTAGAAACAATCCTTAGATGTTTTCACACCTGGTGGTGCAGTCAACGATCAGGCGTTTGTATGTGCTAATGCAATGACTCCAAGCTGCCTTCGATTTGGTACGTCCACACCAGGGTGGTCCTAACAGTTAATTTCTATTTGGCCCTAAACAAGATTATATTTCAGCGTATACGAGGATCTGGTAACACCATTTTGAATCAGATATTCGTCGACAAGTGGAATGATAATCACTATCAATGTTAGCATCACTAGACAGCTGATCCAACACCCCGTCGGTCAATTCCGCAACCTCAACACCGCAGTCAGAATCAATTACTTATATATAATGATAAATCTAATCTTAAACACAAACACCAAAGTACCCGCCTGGATAGATGTTGATTACTTCAAACTGAATTTCATCTCCGGCGACTAATAATATTGATGCTGTAAATGTGCAAAATTCATGACGAACACCGATGCTAGTTTTGTTAATACGTGATATCTGTAGCAAACCATGATGATGCTGATCATTGACCCCACCCACTACTATTTCCGGTTATGATAAACAAATATGATCCGGACTCGCGCACTTTTAAGTTGTGATTTTTAGGTATATCAAAACCACTTTCAAGAAAACCGAAAACAAGTCGACTATTTGCTAAGGTTAAGACGTCAGTTTTTTTCCTCTACTTCTTTGGTTAATATTCTCAGAAGTATGTACCATGAAGTTACTACATGTGGTGGTAAAAACACGTCTGCGATCTGTTCATCCACGTATTGTTTCGTTGTAGTAGCAGCAGCATCGTCAACATAGTTTTGATAAAAGCAACCGACCCACCAGTGTCTCTGATTACCCCGTTTTCAGTGATTTCAGCCAGGTTTTTTGCGACAGCGCCTCGCAGCCTTACAATAACATCGTTGATCTCCATATCAGTTTTCCAGTTTGATCTTGGAAAATCACAAGCTCGCCCGGGTTTATATCAGCCCGGCTGATAAACTGAGGCAAACCCGCGTTTAAAACGATATTTTGAATGTCCATTTGGACGTTTTGAGTTTACCAGTTTGATCTTGGAAAATCACAAGCTCACCCGGGTCAACGTCAGTAACAACCCGGCTGGTAAACTCATGTAAAATCCGCTTTGGTGGCAAACTTGCTCAGATCCATATTGGCGTCGCGTCGTGTTGAGTAGCGTCCGTAAATATTAACAGTCATTTTGTATACTATCAAGAGTACTTTAATGTAAAACCAACAAGCGTTTGCGGGGTTGGGTTTGAGGAAGCTTTGCTTCCCGCCAGTGTAAGCAACAAGATATTCGACAACAAGATGACCACATATTGGACCATCCAACATTGTTTGTAACTGAAGCGTTCAATAAAACAGAGGTTGTCGTCTGCCTCGGGTTAAACAATCAACAACTTCAATTGGTGGTGCAAGCTCGTACAAGCCAAAATACAAAACATGTTGATGCGTTATCACGTATGCAACCCAATGAGTCCTAGGTCCTGTTGACAAATCCAGGTTAACAATGCCGGTTTCCTTCGTGCGGAAAAATCATCGATGCAAGTTCATTTCGCGTATAGACACCTCTGAAATGGTTGACTGACTTTACCATTGCGAGTAAATCAAAATTGATTAGTGGTGAGGCCTTCTGCGGGTTGCACTGGGTAGTCGAAGACCTCTTTCCTTTCGAGTTGTCCCGGGTAATCGAAGACCTTTTCCTTTTTTATTCGTTTACGAGACCAATCATAGATATTTCCACCGACCGCTTTTTTCAGCGTTATCTCGGATGCAGTTCCGACAGTCCCTAACGCAGACGCAGGAGCTGCTGCCGCTAACAAGGCTGGAATCAATGCAAGGAATGGAAATATTCCACCGGTCTTTTGCAGTTGCATTACCTCTGACTTCGATAATGTTAATGTCACCGAAGTGTTCTTTCGTTTGACTTCATGACGCTGATCGAGTTTTGTTTGGGTCAACCACACGGGAATAATTCCAGTTAACATTTCCAGGGCAAGCCTCAATGTGACCCCGCAATCATTTCTTATTGCGCTTTTAGATTTTCGCAACTTGCTGTGGGTTAAGGCCAACCTGAACTTCGTGGTAGGACATTATTATTTACAAATAAAACAGGTTCAATTTGAGAAAATTTTATGAATGTTCCACAGGCGCGTGAATGACACTCATTAGACCACCTGATCCCTCCAACAACAGAGTCTTGTCAAAAAGAATAAAAGCAAAGCATTTGTAACCTGGTTCGACAATGGGCCCACCTACACGTGCATGAAAGTACATATCGACAACAGACTACCTAAACAAGTCCAGGTGTTCCAATGAAAATCGGGTACAATGTACGAAAGTCGTGCTGGGACATCTGCAGACCTGTGTCAATGTTTTGATGCGACCACAGATTATAATATGCAAGTGTGACTTGATTGTCTGTGAAGTTAAGCAAGATTTCTTCAGAGGGTTCCTGACACTCCTAACTTGTCAAGTATCATCTTACTTTTCTCTTGGTCATTGTCTCGATTCGCATTTTGAAACGCCACCAGCACGCGTTTTGGTGCACTGAGGCCATGTTGGGTACTTATTTGCCATGTAAATTGTCCCACAATATAAGTTGCCGTATGCGAGTCTGTGGTGTGCGCGAGAAATGACAGCGTTGATGCGGTTCCAGACTGCATAAATGACAACAAATGTCATTCTACGACCAGTGAAGGGGTTAGCACAGGCATCCACAATGTTAATGTCGACAATTCAACTTTACCATCAGCGACACCATTAGCACACAAATTTGCATCGATAGTGGTGTTGCCCCCCCCCCCCCTTACCGGTTAATGTGAGTGTGTTTGGCTCTGAAAATAACTTTGCGAACATCTCTGCAAAACTCAAATATGTGACTGAGAGGAATTGTGCACGAAAACTTCAACGAGGCTCCCTCAAGTTGTAATTGATGCTGTGCAAATCCAAGGTTGTAATTTGGGTTGACGTTAATGATCATGTTTTCTACATCTGCGGCAGAATTATCACGTTTTGTAGGTTGTCATATTGTATACATTTTATGACCTGCATGAGCGGATGAGTCCTTATCAAACATCATAGACGGGCCGGCGGATTTCGCATAATCATCGTTGTATCTAGCAAGTCCGAGAATTGTTGTGGCAACATCAACATTGTCGATAATTAATTTGATTTCCTTTCTGTTGATGGAATAACGTGTGCTGACAAAAAACCCCATGATGTCATTGATAACAAATCCAACAATAGCATCGGCATCTGCGACGTTGTCACGTACAAGTTTTCCCTCTATTTCCAAGAAAGCCTCACATGGAACAAAAAACTTAGACGTGTCCTGCACTTGTAATTCTTCTTTTAATGGCTTGATGTCTCTAGACGGATATGAATAATACTGAAAATCTTTTATTGCTCTGATCTGCCAACACAATAGCGTCCATGTCAAAAACGGGATCGGATGCAGCTTTGAATTTTGCCATTGTTTCCACTTACACATTATTGGTTTCGTCTAATACATTTTCGGTGGCTTCGCCTCTCGCGTCCACAACTATAATCCGCTCCCCATTGCCAAATTTGCAATCGCTGATTCAGCTATACGCTGTTGAGTGGCTTCCTTGATGATTTTACCGACTTGGACTGACATTGCAGCCGTTGATGGTAATGTAATCGCCTTTGGTTCAACCTTTGGTGGTGCTCGAGTAACCAGTCGTCATAATCGATCTCGAATCGATTGAACTGCTTGCAAACCTAGATTTTTCAACCGATCCACAGTAACGTTTTTAATGCTATCAACGACTCGCATTGCAACCTGTTTAGAAATTGGTGCAGCGTGTGAAAACAAGGCCGTGAGCACTTTTGGTGCGCCTGCGAACAATCCTTGGACAACATCACCAAGACAATTTCCATAATATGTCATGTAAACGGGTTGTCTCGCGTTTACAACAAGCACGGGGATCACACGTCCACGTACGACTGTCATTATATTTAAATGTCAGGTCGATCTCTAATGTACAGTTTTATCGTCAAGGTCTCACCGCGCAGGTCTAACGTGTGTCCATCCTGGTCCACAAGAGTAAAACGAATATGTGTCAACCGATGATTTTGACATGGAAGATACACACGTGCCGCGGGAATAATCGATATCAAATCACCCGGTTCAACAGTTGATGAAAAACCAACAGTATATAACCCTGGGAGGCCACGGTTGAGCGAGTTCCGCTTTCGTAACTGCCACTGATGGCATCACAGGTTAAATTAATTTGAATCGTTGAGGTAATATTGACAATGCAAGGTGCGATCTGATATCCCACGCGTAAGATTCGTTTGTTATCAGAAATGTTTACAGCTCAAGCGAGAATTGTTCTTATTGGCGACCGTGCGATATCAACCGCGTACGGTGCAGATTTAATCGAGATTACAGAGCTAAGTGTGGACTGATGTTCGCGTATAAAAGTTGTAGAGTCTTTGTTGGTCTTTAACAAAATTCTTCGCCGAATCTCTACGTTAATCGATTCCATGTCGTACGCGCTAGCGGAAAGTTCAACTTGTTGCCTGATTACGCAATCATCCTTCAGAAACACAAACGAGTTATTCCTGGAAAGACCACCGAATGGTCGTGGTCGAATATTAGGCCAACTGTTTTAAAATCGCAACGACGCTTATGCGATCTCGAGTGTGTGGGAATCCCCCGCGGCAATTGGTGTAGAAAAAGTCACGTTAACTTCTGGTTTTGTTGATGAAATTGTAATCATCGAGGTAACGCTCGGGGTTGTATTGCAACGATACGCTCAACATAGCATTGATTTCGCGAAAAATTGCCTCAAAAATCGTTATTGCGTTAGTCGTATAAGTCATCAATGTCTTCAACAAGTTCATGCATAGCAAACGAAACTTCCCCGGGTCCATGCTATCATTGGTGAGCAACCGCTGACAAATCGATGTGGCCTCATTAATAACATTAATAATCGACCTCACAAGGTAAACGGTCCACCAAGGCCTTTTCCTTCCTTTGATTGTTGTTCTTGCTCTTTTTTTCGAACTTGGAATTTATCAAGTTGTGCCTGTAAAGATGTACCTTCACTTGGGGATACAGATGATTGCGGTTCGTACGAGGGTCCAGGTTTTGGTGATTCCTCCTCCGATGGGGAGAGATATTGTTGTTCTTCTTCCTCAGTAGGCTCTGTCTTATAGATTTGGTCTATAGCGGCTTTGAAATGCTTTTGAAAAATAGCTACAGCTGATTCAGCCTTTATGCACATACGGCTCGATAGAGGTCAACAAGCTTTTCAAACTCATGCCACATAGGATAATTACTGCATAATCTGCTTTGTCCAGTCCACTCCTTGCGGTATACATGCATGCGGACCAGTTCTCGTTGATGTTAGTGTAGCTCTTCTTCGCTGGTAGTTTATGTGCCAACATATACCTATTTAGTTGCTTTTCGTTAGGTATTAAATGGAAAAAGCATATAGAATCGTTAAAATTTGCTGCCGTGCTGGTTCTTTAAATCTTTTATCTTTTGATGGTTTTAACTTTGATTTGTATTCGGGTGGTTCATATATGCCTCTCTAACATCCTTTTGCATTACCTCTAGCTGTTTTTGCATTTGTACTAATTGTCCTGGCGCACGCCTGATCGGACTAGGTTGTTGTTGTGTCCCCATCATCGTGGCAGTGGTTTCTGCGACTTTCTTCGTTTGTTCCACAGGTTATGCAACCTTGATTACAATCTCGTTTGTTGGTGCAAATGTTTTTTCGAAGCCCTCTGTAAGATCTTCTCGTGCGTATTGTTGTGATTGTAACATATCTTTAACACGTTTGCGGCCGGCTATAACAGCGCAGATCAGTTCCTGGTGTTCGCGGGCAGCTTCACTGCGTCGCTCCCCATACTCTGCTATTGAATCACTGGCGGAATCCAAAGGTTTCTTTGGCGGAGCTTTCTTGGTTTTTGACATTTTATATGTTTATCATGGCTGTTAAATTGCTTTATCCAAACTGTCTCCAAACTATCAGGGTGTTATCCCACGATTGGTCACCAACACACCAGGTCCAATAAATATTTGAGAGACCATAATATTTGCGCGGAATTGATTTGGTGTTCTAGCATCACATCGCCGTACACGACAAGATTATTTGCACTTGGATCAAGGTCGTCAATCGCAGGTGCCTCGTCAATTGTGGAAAAGAAATCAACGGTGGACGATTTACTTCTCCACGACGACTGAAGCGCTGCCGTAAAATCTTTGAGTACATCATAACACGGTTGATCATCAGCCGAACGCCCAATCAGGTACAGACAACCCCACGTCATCCATTGTAAAATCATATTCAATAACAGCTGAGTTTTTCCTGAACCGGCCGAAGCCAATGAACAGCGAACCAACTGAGTTTGGAAACATGTTACCGTGCTTGAGTGGTGTGGGATCAGCTTGCGCGGAAAAATCAATGACGGTGAAAGCAGAGCTTTTCAAATCTTTGGAGTTGCTCAAAACATCTTCGGTGCTTTTCCTTTTTCGTGATGCCATGTTAAATGTCAACACAATTGTTGTATAATGCAATCATGTCTTCATATTGTGTGCGATGCCGCACAAAAACACGTACTACAAATTTAACTCGGGTTCAAACACGTAATGGTAAAGCCAAGATTGCTGAAACTTGTTTTCGATGTGAAGCAAAGAAGTTCACGTTTATTAAAAGAAAGTCGGCGGTGATGTCACTACCGCGTTAACGAAACTACCCCTAACATCATGGAGTAAATACCCTGGTGAAAAGCATATTCCCGGTTACCATTACTGTGGACCTAGAACACGGCTGGATATACGACTTGATTCTAACAACCAACAAAAGCCTGGAGAAGCACCCGTTGACCGCGTTGATGGTGCATGTTACCGACATGATTTTGCTTATAAAGCATCAAGTGATATCCGTATGCGTCAACGTGCCGATGTGGATCTCATTGATGATTTGATATTAATCCTACACTCGGAGAAAGAATCGATAGATAGATCATCAAAGGGGGTATGAAAACTAAGATTGTATTGGGAGGTGGCCACTAGTGGTGGACAAAGTCCATTCACTGGAGGTGAAATATATTGATATAAGAAACAAACAAACAAACATGGATAAAAAGAGCGCAGTTGCTGAACGGACATTATCGAAAATATACTACAGTCCGCGCGGTTATTGGAAAGGTGAAGCTGCTATAGACAAATTAGCAAACGCGGCAAAAGTCAACCATGGTATTGCTCGAGTATGGTTAGTAAAAAAAAGTGCTGTGGCAAATTTACCTATCCGGGCCAAGAAAAATTTCCCGTTGTTGGTTTGATGTCCAAACACCTAACAAAGTTCATCAAACTGATCTTTTATTACTTCCACATCATCGTGATCGTGGACAACTATTCAAGTACACATTAACTATTGTAAATGTTGCCAGCAGATACAAGGAAGCGGAGCCGCTGACGTCTAAAGATTCAGCAGAGTTGCTGATGCGCTTAAGCGTATTTATGCACGCAGACCACTAACATGTCCACATCTATTGCAAGTCGATCCAGGTAAAGAATTTCTCGGATCTGTTGCTGCTTTGTTGACAAAACACTATGTGCGGGTCCATGTTGGACATGTTACTATACATCGTGATCAAGCTATTGTGGAACGATTGAATCGTACACTTGCCGAGCGATTATTTGGACATCAAGAATTATTGATGAATCGTAAAACGAGGTCTCGTAAGTGGGCTATACGGCTTCTTTCACTTATAGCAGCGCTAAACAATAAAATTACACGCGCGTCTGGATTAAAACCCGTTGATACAACTCGGTGAAAACCTGTCACCGTTACCAAGAAAACGATTTCGTAACCACCACCGTTAGAATCACTCGGAAACAATTTTATTGGATATTTGTATGCACATGGGTAGTTAGAAGGTGGACAACGTCGAGCTACTTACCCGGATTGGTCTGTCGATGTATTTACAATCTCGGATCGGATTGACTTTCCAAGGCAACCAACACGTTATCATTTAGCACCTGTTGATGACTAATCAGCAAAGCCTCCTATTAGAGCATTTGTGCGAGAGAAATTGCCAGTCGCTCCTGCAAATACGGAACTACCACCAAGATCTATTTTACTGCATCAATCGTAAGTTGATTTGCAATCGCATGATGTCCAAATGCGTAATTGGTAATTCCATCTGGAAATATCCATCGCTTGGTATCAAGCGATAACACACTCACCTTTGTGCATCGGTATACACCCATGCGATGTCTTTTCACTCCTGATGATGTTGGTCGTTTGTGTGTATTCGCGTCGGTCACGTAAATATTCCACATACATGTCGTGCCGGAGATCTTTTTGCACAATAATCCGAGGAACTCCTTTCGCCTTTTTGATATTCTTTGGTCAGATCACAATCGAATACATTTTGGGACTTAGTCCTACGTATTCCTCGATTGGTTTACCCAAGCACTCATCATGGAATTTACCAACAACTTTCTTGTTTGTATTGTTTTGGATCGGATGATCTTTAGGAAAATGGCTAGTGTCAAATTCATTGTGCAATTGTGGCGACAAAATGTCATTGTATACCTTATCGGTTGTTATGTGCAACAAAGCGAATCTGTATCGATGTAAAGCATCTTCACAAGGTCGTTGTAAAACGGTTTTATTTTGCCGTAATAAAACTCATACATGAGCAGTTTCGACAAGTCTAGCACGGACGCGCCAGCATAGATTGGCTTTATCAACTTCAGCTTAGATTTTTTATTGTGAACAGCTATAAGTCCACCGTCAAATATCTTCCGGGTCTGAATTGCCTGGTCCGCAATAAGCATTCGAAGCTTGTCTTGTTCACTATCATGGACAAGGTCAACACGAATCCGTTTCCGAAGATTTTCAATAGTCTTGCCAAACACTGAATTATTCATTTGTTTAAAGAAGTGTTTTTCAAATTCATTTTTAGCATTCGTTTGCAGATTTGTATTCATCTGAATGTACTGGGCCATGCATGAGTGCTGGGGAAATCCAAGCACCCGATGAATTTTGCTTACGCGCATTCTTAATCGCAAAATAGGGATGCCGGCGTCGTACATGGACTACATATTTGGTTTTAGTTCAAAGATTTGGAACAAACTTAGTACATTCAGTATATTTGCGTTTGCATTCGTCTACTATCCTACACCGATACGGGGACAACAACTGGCGTGGTATCACTAACACTTCTGGTGCAAGAGAATAATCGTTGTGAGTGTGGTGAAGCTCATCTGGATATTCCAAGTCAACTTTAAAGAAGTATCCATAATCACTGTTGCTGGCGTACTCCTGTACGTGTTTTTTAAATGTCTACATCCACGGGATTAATCCACGAAAACCCACCAACAGACAACGGCTGCATCATTGCCCATTCATACAAGTTGTTGCAGAAAGCCCAAATACATGATGTAACTATTTGCTATGGTTTTATCATATCCGTCCACATTTTGGGTTGTTAGCGCGCGCGTATCAATGACTCGCCATAGAGATTCCGTCCTGAAGTGACCTATCGATAAACAGATGTTGATCAGTATCGGTTAACAACTCTAACTTGATTTTTGTTTTCGATAATAACGCGTCCCAAACCATTCCCGGTGACGTAAAATAGTGCGCGAGGTCAAGCTTATACTCCTGCATGGAGGTATTACGAAACGCCTCAAAAACATCCGCGAGCAACAACAACACATTAGTACTCAAATACAAATCGTGATAATCATCCATGTTTTTGCATTTGAATGCGGACCAGACTTTACTTGCATGTGTGTAGTCGTTGGCGGAAACACATACGCGAGTCAACAACGAATAAAAATGCCTCAATCGGTGGTAACTGAGTTTCAGTAAACGTTTCCCATCCGCTCGTGTAATTGTAGGGATACACTCTTTTACGAGTCAGCAAGTTAAACTTTTCCACTTCAGTAGGCAAAGTACCACTGTATCGGCGAATAATTTTAAAAGCATCATTACCATGGAAAGCTCCGTTTCCTGCAGCAAGGTTGTTTGCTAGTTTGTCCAATGCTGAATTCATAAACTGAAACGAATCAATAAACTGTAGTTGTCCTATCCTAAACGTCATATATTTTTCCATATTGTTTGGAATAGCGTTTATCGACGCCTTTGATGCCATGGCTACTGCTTGCAATATTAAATGGCCATCATACCCACGCAGGTTATGAAACACCACTGAAATTTTTATTTTATTTGGTTTAATTTGCAACCGCAGATTGCATGCATTATGTGCAGCTTCTCTGTACGGTACGCGCCAGTGATATGACAGTGATCATGAAATTTCGCATCAGTGAAACTTAAAGCACATCTCAGATCCAGCAATCACTAACCGCGATAAACTCATCAATATCATAACGGGTCATGATCATGTCTACAGGCGAGTAAAGCTGTTTGCAGATCAATTTCACTGTAACCTCGAGCGATTTAAGAAACACCTCAATCGAGTCCTGGCCACGATACAACATTGGTGGCTCTGTTAGCTTTACACATATAACAACAATGAAACAAAAACCACATGGGATATGTTCAGCTACTTGTGTTGTATTTGACTGAACCTAAGTGATTTGCACGGGAACATTCAAACATTCAAAGTCCACGTAGATGATATACGTTCCTTTCATTTCTCGTTGCACCGCTGTAAACTTTAGAATGTTTTGCCTGGTTCTGGCATGATTGCACGCTGAGGTTTTTCACTAATTCCACCCCAATAAAAGTCGTGATCATGAAGTAGCTGTTGCGTGCTAAATAAATGCAGGCAACGTCTGCATGGAAACCTTTTATCATGCTGTGTGCTGTGTAGGTTAGCAATTGGGAAAGATTATGTATCCATACGTAATGAGATAGTGACTCTGAACCAATTATATCGCTTATCAACAGCAGATCAATCTCGGTCCGCCCATGTCATTTGTCGCTTTGCACATGTGGGGATAGTTCAAGCGGATAAAAGATTTTGTCCCAAGCGAACACTTTAACGGCGATACCAGGATTAAGTTCTTCAAACTTTCTGATTATCGCCTAAGTAACCTGCACAGAAAATTCAATGTTGCCAAAATTTCACCCAAGTATTGCTGGTATTTACTCGGCTGATCTGTGTGAACATTGGGCGTAACGCGGACGCGATTGCCCATTCAAAACATCGATTGTCATCGTTTTTCACTTTTATCACTGACCGCGGTGGGACATATTCTGGCGTTGGTATATAGATCGATCCGCGGAATGGTTCATACGGGGAAATATGCAGTTGAACTTCAGCACATCTCAAGAGTCCATCCTGAACATGCATTGGTGTACTTTTCCAACGTGTAGAGAATCTATTCAATACCTTTATCGATTTCTTCATTGATAGCCTCTGTGTCTTTGCGGTTCGAAATTATAAGTGGACCACCATGAAGCCACGTGGTTGTGGTTTTAAATCCATCATTATTTGATGACTTGCGATTAAGCGGCATTGTCAAATATGCATGGACAACAATATCCGCTTTAACTTTTGCGGTGCCAGAGCGTTTTAACGTTGATATGATTTCCGGGCGCATATTCGATAAAAGTTTTATAGCATCTTTGCTTAGCGCGTACGTGTTTGGAATAATCGCACGCTGTTGCGCGAGTTGCTTTAGTAGAATCACAGTCGGCATACTGTTATATAAGGGAAATCTTTTTCTAATTGCAAATTCCGTCAATGAATTTTTAAGATCAGAAACGGCTGTTGCTTCAATCCTAGCTATTATTAATATTTACTTCAGTATCATTTCCGACAGCGTTGTCGGGTATTTCCTCAACAGTGTCGGGTATTTCTACAGCAATAGGTTTATATTTGTTGCATAGGTAAATCTTTGACGGCGCGCATGATAATACTCGCGAATAGATCCACATTATCGGCAAAGCTGGTTACGAGACTTTACTCCAATACCATATTTACATCATGGTCGAGCACCGATACCAACACGTAACGCGAGCAAAATGTAATTTACAGTAGTCGTAATGACATGTTCTGCCGCAAAGTTCACGTGTTCCAAGGATACACCTTTGCATTGATTTCGTTCAAATGCAGTTAAACTTTATATATATATATATATATATATATATATATATATATATATATATATATATATATATATATATATATATGTGTGTGTGTGTGTGTGTGTGTGTATGTATATATAAACATTTTATTCTCTAACAGACATAATCATCTGTGTTTTCATAAACACAATCATCTATGTTTTCGATTGATGGTGATAGTAACTTCAGGCGTGAGTACTCTGCACCAAAAACAATAGATTGTACAGTGTATAGTATTTGATTGTACGGCCATTTACTGTAAAAGACTTTTTATCTGTGATAGTAATTTCCAAATTCTTGGCAGTGCGTTTTAAGCAATCTCGTGCACCAGGCGACATCGACTGAAGATTGCCTTAAAATAGATTTTTGTGTTCGAATATAATTTTCTTTAATTCGATATTTGGCCAAATCCCTGCATACTTATTAGTACACGCAGTTCTACACCAACTCGTAAATGACCGCCGCTTGTATAATGACATCCGATAACGTAAAATCTCGTGTACCGTGTTTTGTAGATCGCCTCCATCGTCTATGTGTCTTTGCACGAGAATCTCTTGTCGCGAAACTCATTACAATGCCTATCCCGCTTACGCTCTTTCCTTTCTAAAATTCTCACAGAATTACTGAAACTTATCGTTGTTGATTCCATATATTAATGCTAAAAGCATCTCTTTAATTGATTTATTCTTGATGATCTTCTGTACTGCGACAATATTCATTTGATGTTTCAATGGCATTATCATTATAGTGTTCGCTCGTTTCACTATCTGTACTAGGTGGTCTAGTCAACGTCAGCGACTTCATTTTTTCTTGCTCAATTTTATATAATGTTTTTACACGTTTTTTTGTTGTTGTTTTTTTTGTTTTCTCATAAGCTTGGCCAAGTAGGCATCGCTGTTTTTCTAAGATAATTCCTAAGTTGATTAACTTATCAAGATGCTCCGGATACGTGTTTGAAAAATTATAAAACATCTTTTAAGCCTCTTAGACAAATCTGTATGACGCATTCAAGCGAAACAGCGATTTAATCTTTTCTGCAACTTTACGCATACTCCAATTATCTGGTAGATTAATCCCAGAATTGGATATACTTATAAATTCTTGTGAAATACTATACGCGTGAATCTGTGATTTTTTATTTTTATTTTTTTTTTTTTTTGCCATGTATGTATACCGCGGTAGTTGTTTATAGGTTACTGCATTTGTATGGGAAAATATGAACTAGTTTTTCTGAGTTATACTGCACGACTTTTGGAGTGCAGTATAGCGCAGAAAAAACGAGTTCATATTTTCATATAAAAATGTAGTAACCTTTTTATTATATACTCATTTTGCTTTTCTACCTAAGGCTGAATAACAAAAAGAACACACTACAAGAAACAAAGTAATTGAATTTCTGCTAGATTCCAAAGTAAATACACAACCGTAGTTAAATAAATACACAGTAACAGCATTCATGCGCACATGGCACCGTCCAGCGACCTTTGAACTTGGCAGCGTACCGCGCGCTCAGTCATTCATTTAAAAAAGAAATCTCATTTTGGTCTACTTAAAATTGAAATTTACAGTCATATTGTGAATGACTGTGCCTTGGAACAACTTTCCCAGTTGGTTTGGAATGGAGGGATTTTGTTTTTTCTGTCGATCCAACTAAATTCTGCTGTTTTAATTGTGGTGGACTTGAGTTATTACCTGGGTCGATTACTTACGATGTACATATAGCTGGCGGGACTGGCCTCGACAGCAAGCTACACATGTGTTTTGTTCTGCCATTGATAGTTTGGAATAATAAGGTGGACAAAATATGAAATTCTTTTAATGGAAATTCTCAAGAAGATGCAGGATTAAATAGTTTTTGTTAGGGAATATCAAATTAATTTCGTTTTGGAGTGTAGTAAATTCTCCTTTGGAATGTGATTTCTCTTGGAAATGTAGTCTAAATTGAAGTGCAATTTCACGCCGTGGATCACAAAGTACATTTGGAAGAAATTCAAGATGCAGAAAGGTAAGTACATGTATTGCCATTCTTATTACCAACTATAGATGACATTTTTTTTATGTACTGTCACTTGCATAATCCGTGTTGGAGGGACCCCATCAACATTACCTATATGACTTGTACTATAAATCCAAAAACTTCCTAAAAAAATTAAAACTGCCAAAATTACAAAGCGGCTTGGGTGTGCGAGCCCATTTCGCCAGCGGAAAATAAGGCTTCTTCGTTATCTTGGCTTATTGGCTCCGAAGCACTTGCTTTTATATCAAAACTCTACTTCTTAAGTTGTATTTTTTTCGAATTTAGTGCTTGGACTGACTTGTAAAATGAGCGGTCTCTGAGAGAGACTGAATATCCTTTGACCTGAAGATACCTATCTATCCTATTTTTTATAGACTCTTTATAGACTCTAGAGAGCACGGTTCATAGCCTGAACCATAAAAGCTAAATAAATTTTTAAATGATCAGAATGATATTTTCAGTACTGCATGTCTCACGTTTGTTGTCATAAAAAAATGATAAAGCCACCGCTGGACATTGCGAATATCACGTTCAGTCGCTTGCTAGGTTGAAAGTTTCCTTTGTGACTCAGTGAACTCATCCACATCGTCAGCTTTATCATCTCAACTTTAAAATGGCTCAAACAGTTTGCTTAGTTCATCCACAGACAAATCTAATAAAGCAAAAGCTCCGGTGTCTGCTACATGAGCGTACATTATTTGTTTACAATAAAAAGTAGTTCATAAACCGCGATACTATTTTTAGACACACCTGTCGTGCAGTATGAAGCCGTGCAGTATGGAGAAATACTGCACGATTCTGACAATGCAAAGTTAATGGAGAAAAAAATGAGTATATAATAATAAATATTTTCTGCCGATATAAAATACTCAGATGTGGAGAATATAATATTTTACACAGTGTAGTGGTAATCAATAATCTCCTGCAGTAGTACAATAATATTGGCCTAACTGCGGCAGAATAGTATAGTCACATACACAAAAGGAAAAAGGCTTACCACAGATCTATATACACTTGTGTAAAACATGCACTCGCGTTTGATTGAGAATAAAGTAATCGGGTATAGAAGGCTTTAACCTATATCACTTGCGTAAAAGAGATCTCGGTCTAAAATGCACAATCTAACACAGATTTCACGGCGGCAACAATCAACATTTGTATAAATCTTTAAAAGACCTTGAACCAAATTTTTTAAAAATCATCATTCAAAATATCATATAGCTTGCTTCTGTAAAAGCAAAGTTAGACTTAACAATGAAACTTATGAAGAGACTCATCCATGAGAGAAAACAAGTTGAGTATATCATTTTTATCACAGAGCAAAATCTAAAAATATATTAAAAGGAAGCGAAATGGATAATTTCACAAAACCTAAAAATACATTAAATGGAAGCGAAATGGATAATGTGACAAAACTTTAAAATATATTAAAAGGAAGCGCGATGAATAATGTAATTCAACGTTTAGTTGACAGTTTATGGACCATTTGAACAGAAAAAAAGCGAAAATACAATGTGGATGTTTGACAGAATTGAATATTTAGTATTACAGATGTCATCGGTTCTTTGTTTTTTACTTCTTTTTTCTTGATTTGTGTCTTCGCTTCATTCTTCTTTCCTTCTGCTAGAGTGGGCGTCGAGATCATCTTTTTCATACAGGATTTCATATCTTGTCGAATTGGTGGAGGTGAAGATATCAACCTTAGTGTGAAACTTTGGGTCATAGGTGATTTAGCAGATGTAATTTTGGAAATCTTCTAGCTCTTCCCTTCTCTCTTTTTCTTCTATACCCCTAACAATGTCCGTCCATCCACCGCTTGTAAGGGACTAGAGTTAAGTTTCGACTTTCCATAAGATCAGGTGGCATAGTATTTATGTCCTTTCAGAAGGCACAGTCCTTTATATTTTCACCTCAACACACCTCTTAAAAAGGACCGTCTATCGCAGGTATCATGGGAGCAGCTACTTTGGGTAAGTACGGGGCTATCGGCAAAGGAAGAAATTAAACGAGCACTTTTTCGTTTCTTTTCGGCGACTGGAATTATCTTTTTCACCATGTGTCGAAGACTGTGACACTGTTGTCCTAAGCACTGTTTCTGTGTCTTCGTCAATGGAACAGTTCTTTTCAACATGTTCAAACAACATTTACAAACCTATCGATGATTTTTTTATCAACCTTTTGAATGATTTGTTTTCGCATTGGTGGATTCGCTATGGTGAGCACCGACAATACATTCCAATGTTTGGCTAAGCGAGGAATGGCATTGATTCCCTTGTTTTGAAGTATATTTGGACGACGATGCTATTGCTGTGAACTCGTGAGAGGTGACATCTTTTCCAGAGAACTGGTGTAACCCCTGTTCAAGCTTCTTCTTTTATACAGGGACTCGTGTCCACTGGTTGTCTGGACGTTGTACCAACCTGACTTTGGACACTGGTCGACGAGACAATGAAGGAGTTTTCAACGAACTAAATTGAGTGAGTTCTTGTTTTGACAAATCCAGTAAACTTTATAACATACCTGTTCTGTCCTTCACTGTTAATTGGGTCTGTGCAGGAATCACGTTAGAGATGGGTGTCGTCAACAGATTGAATAGTGGTGGAGAGGAGGAGACTACAGCGGATGTGGGCATAATTCAGCCACGTCGATCCTACTTGTTTTGCCAACACTTGGACTTCAGATCTGTGTCGAGAACTTTTTAACAACGCCACATAATGGGCATGGAGACTGATGGTACGATGGGTTTTTCTTTGTTGAAATAAAGTTTGAGATATATAAATAATAATAGCGTAGCAATAATGTCCTTTTTGTGTAAACCAAAGTTTAATTTCTTTACATTCTCCTACCATATCATCGAAGATGACGAGATGAGTTTGTCTAGAGGTAAACACGAATCCTTCGTCTTCGCGAGTAATACCTTCTACAAACGAAATTAGTTTTCCTTGACTTTTTTCAGTAACGAGTACGACGATTGTCACTCTTTGTAACAGCACACGATGCGTTTTGGAGGACGATCAAGCAAAACTTAATTGTGCTCGACAAAAAGTCGCAGAAGCCAAATCGAAATCTAATACATTCTCTGGAAAAGAGGATGTCATTAGTTCAGTGATAATAGCAACAGCAGGGATGAAATAAATAGTATTTTAATTGTAATTATTTCGGTTTTTAAAACCGAATATTTTCAATATTAACACGAAAACCCGTACTTCTGCTGCGATAAACGTTTCTCGAAAACTTATAAGCCATTTTTCGTTTTGGGCGGGTACAACATATCTATTCTTGATAGAAAAAGGAGTAAGGTTGAACAATTTGTTGTATTTTATCAATAAGCAAAGCTAGAGGGGTGCTGTCATTTAAATGCTGGCCTTTTGTTTTGAAGAATGCTTAAAATAAGAGCGCAAGCATGATTTTCATTTTTTCCAATTACCCTGGGTCAACTGGCTCCTGTTAGTGGAGAAAGAGCCTAAAACAACTTCAAATCTACAGATCGGCATGAATCTCAATTTTATACGTAGTCACAAGAAAGTAAGCAAAACGTATTACCAATCAATGTTTGCCTTTCATTGGTATCATAGTCTTGCTTTCTCTATCAAAGCTTAGGATACATTTCAAAAACTAATTTATTTTCTTAAAGCTAAATTTATAATTTATCGACGAATTGTAGCCAACTACATGAGTAATAAGGCTAACGAAAATAATTCTGTGGGATGTCTGCAAAGTTGTGAAGAAATGCATGAAAAATGACAAGATTAAGTATACCAAATATATTTATGTTACGCCACTAAATGTAATACAAGCGCTAAATGTAATAATCATATTAAATGTAATAAAACCTGATGGTAAATGTAGTAAAAACTTTACATGTGACATAATTACCGCTAACTGCAACAACGCTGAAATCAATGTAATCAACGCTTAATGTAATAAGTCTCGACGCTAAATGTAACGCAGCACTGTCCGCACGTTTTTAATTGACTAAACTGAAATATTATACCCTGAAGTATACTCTTACTCTTAATGACAACTGTTATGTATGATGTTTATATAATATTATAGATGTTTTGGGAAATTGTAAATGTTTCTTGACTTTGGTATTTGCTTGGATTTTGGTGTTGTTTGTCAGAGGGGGGCATGTTTGGCTGGTGTCCTTGAATTAGGTTGTTTACTTCAGATTTTAGCTAAAGGATAGTTTTGATAAACAAAATGTTTACCAAATTTGAGGTCAAGGTTGATTTTGTTTACAGATAAAACTGGAAATACCTTAGGAGTTACCTGTCAATGGTCACACGTACATTTATTATTCTAGAATATTCTGTCATGTGACCAATCTTTATATATACCATGTTTAGTGGACAGTTTTTCAGTTTCGACATTACTATCAGTCTTGTAAAGAGCTATTACAGTTGTGAAAAGTAATTCAAAATTCTGAGAGAGGAATTATTTTAAATACTCATTGGATTGTAACAGTGCTCATAGACTTTTGGATTTTGGATTTTTAATTGATGATTTTGGAATTTATGTGAACTTATTCAGAGATATTTTGGAGTACTTCATTTTGACATCAGCACATTAAAGACTACTAGTACATCAGGACTTTAAAGACCATTGGCATATCACAACATTCAAGGATACCCGTGAATTCGGAACATTCTATATTTAGGACTTGTGATTAGGACACTAATTCTTATTGGATTATTTGGATATTAATACACATTACTGTAAGTGTCTTTTTGATTTTTCATCTTAATTATCTAGAAATAAATTGCTTGTTGATTTTTACTTGAGTTGTTGGTTTCACTTTCTTTCTGTTACATTTTTCTAGACCATAGAGTCGTAACACAACACATGTAGGTGTTATAATAAAATGTGTCATCATTTTAAATTGGCATTTTACCTTGATTGTACATAAATTAATAATAATTTCGACCTTTCCCTGGATGAATACTGCTTACCTTCATTACAATTGAACAAGTGTAATGTGGTGTCTAACATTCATCATGCAGATCATTTCGTATCCATTGCTTCATTAGATGATAAAAACGTATCTAGCTACTTATTCTTACATACATATCAAATTACTTCTGCTATGTTAAATGCTGAACTAAAAAATAAATATTATATATATTAATCATAACTGTACATTAGATTTTGCAGTGTGAATTTTTAAAGTTCTTTCTCACAGTATCGGAAGACGATGATAGATGGTCAAACTCAGGACAATAATCGAGCAATACCTGTTATGTTACATGGCTAGACTACGTCGTTTATACGATTTTCCTAATTCATCCTTTATTGCATTTAACGTTTTCTTGCCCATTTCTCTTTTTCAGTTTTCTCACACCTAGTGCCAGGTTTATTACATTTAACGTTGTTGCATTTAGCGTTAATTCTGTTACATTTAGGGTTTTAATTACCTTAAGCGTCAAGTTTTATATATCTAATTTGCATATTACAGTTAGCGTTTTTATTGCAATTTAGTGGCATAAATATCGACTAATAGCAATATTAGGGTTATGAAACCGAATTAGATATTACATATTTTTCGGGGTGGATGGGGTGTTGTTGTTGTTCTTTGTTTCTTTTTCTCCCACCTTTCTTTGCACTACTGAGTTATATTAAGACCGAGGGTAAGTATATTTCTAGATTTTATTCATAAGTGAATTCAGTTCAATTCAAATTAGTTCGCAAAAGATCACAATGCGGACAGAGTTAAAAAAAAATCCGTAAGGGAATGACACTACACAAAACACATATCGATCAATAGGAGCCATTTTGTAACAAATGGTTCGTAAAAGTGAATGAATTCGTTGAGTTTTGTTTTACTCTGGTCGATACCAACATATTAGGTATATACCTTCACTATACAAAGTAGTGCTTGATCAGCAATGCTTCTTAAAGGAATGCTCTGGAAGTCAAAACTTTTTTTTCCAACGATGACAAAGAAGCTAGAATTATGTGTATTATAATTAATTAAACTTCACGATGAACTAAAAGAATAAATACCTGATATTAGAAATATCTGATATGACTGATTTTTAAAAAAAAATTATATTTGAAACATATGCGGAAATAACGCCCGAAGAAGCGCATGATTCCTCTCTGTGAATGAGTGGTCTTGCACTAACATTGGTTACCATAAATATACGTTTAATCAATAAATGCCTTACTCTGGTATTCGATATTTTCCTTCAACACAACGTATTTAAAATATTCGTTTATTAGAATGTGCTCTAACAATGAAATGTCCTCATTATTTTATTCGTCTTTCTACAAATTCGGCTTTACTATCTTTATTGACAACAGTCTATCATATTGTAGCCATATCTTACTACCACTTTTTATGAGAAAAAATGTGTCTAACTGTTATTGATTTAGTCCGTTCTTTTTCTGGACATATACACGGTAACACTATTTATTAATTAATTTATCAATATATGACACAAGCATATTATGACAGCGTTGACCTAATCCAAGCTGTCTATACGAAATCATACTCCATCAAACCTGTTTCGTTTGCATAAAAATCGCTACATAATCCAAATGTGTCCTCTTATGATTGGTTGGTTTTAACTGCATTTTTAGCACATTATTGGCTATATCATGCCGAGGAAATGAGAGCTAAGCGCTTTCCCTTTCACCGAGGCATCCTACCAGGGCCGGCTTGGGCGGGTTTCGAACCCGCGACCCATGGATTACGAGTCGGACGCTCTAAAAACCCAGCTACCGCGGCACACATTGACCACTGTACTGCTGTATACTGTAGAAATTTATTTATTGGATATTTGTGTATAGGTTGTTCCTAATTTGCTTTTCCTAAGATTGTCTTTCGCAAAACGCATTTTCGTATCATAATGCAAAATATAAAAATTCACAATACTATTACTTTCACGTTAATTGTACATGTAGATATAATAAATACGATTAAGTAGTCTAGACATGCCAGTTTGTCTTGAATCATCTCATTCACATGATAGTTTACAAGCAGAGTTGCAAAACGCTTCAAATGCATGATCGTGCTTAAATTCAAATAGACCATGACGCAAATGTTCCAATCTCAATAAATTTATTTACGTTACAAATGGCGGTATATTTGATCCTGATCATGTTCTAAATTATCGCCATTAAAGTATAAGATGATGCATAAATTAACACGAGCTGCTTTATTAACCACTGAGATTGTAAAATATTCTATAGATTTTTTTCCTGTTTAAAGCAGTTTGAATGCATATAGAAATTCATTACATTTTTTTTCTGTCTAATTGTATATAATGATAGGCTGTCCGATTGTACAAAATGGCAAATACACAAAAATATGTTCTGATTGTTTTCAGTGTTGTTATCGCCGTGCATATTATTTAGCTTATTTTGTTATGCTAATGTTAGCTGTCTCGAAAATCTTTTAGTAGCATTGTTGCTTGCCATGACTGAATGTCTGGTTACCCGTCTTCACACTGAAAGACATTCATCTTTCCAGGTATTTCTAATTTGCGGCTATATCGATTTGATAGGAGTGGCCTCCCAGTTTAGTATTATAGCATTATGGTAAGGTAGAAATCTAAGATCAAAATTAATTTTTAAAACATTTAAAAATTGATGACGGCTTTTTTAATTCTTTTGTTTCTTTTGTTCTGCATTATTTTTGATGCGATGCAAAGTTAAGCTTATATCACTTGGGATGTATTTTAAGTCAGTTAAACCGTTAAAACACATTCTGGTGTCCTAAAAACAGCTAATCGCTCCGATTTTAAAGACCAACAGACTTCGGATTTTAAAGTATAATATTCATAATGCAGATTCTGTTTCTTTAAAGCTTTGCAAACGCTTGATGAGAAGAAGGTCAGCTCTTTGATTCCTTCTGTAAAAGGTGCATGCCACACTCTGGATGTTTGAGTTTTGAAATTATATGGTGAATATTGATACAAGTATTGATACGGGCATCTTTCCAACTAATCTGAAATTAGCCAAAGTGTCCCCAGTCTTTAAACACGGTGATTGATCGTCAGCAAGCAATTATCAAAATATATCAATTTTACCAACCTTACCTAAAAATTTTGAAAAACACATCTCCCTTCATCTTCGCCGATTTTTGAAGAAATATAACCTCCTACATAACTCACAATTAGGTTTCAGAGAAAGCATTCATGCCAAGCTGCCCTCAAAATATTGGTTGATACATGGCTAGCAGCTATTGATGACAGAGACATAATCGGGGCAATGTATTTAGATTTTATAAAAGCGTTTGATTTAGTAGATCATGAAATTATGATGAACAAACTCATGCCATACAAAATCTGTGATAATCAGCTTGCTTGGCTTGATTCGCAGCTAGCAGGAAGGCAACAGTGTGTTTCTGTGGACAATGCTACAGCTTCTTTGAAAATTGAAAATAGATCAAAAGGTGAGTCCCTCAAGGCTCTATTCTTGGCCTTTTGCTCTTTCTTCTTTTCATTAATGATTTACCACTTCATATGAATGCCATTGAAACTGATTTTTTTTTGCGGATTATAACTTTAAATGCCATTAGTGATACAGTCCCTTCCCTTGAACAAAATTAACAACAGGACGTTGATGCAGTTATACTGTAATGCGAAACCAACATAATCCAATTGAACTTAGAAAAAAACAATTGTATGACAATTGGATCAAAGCAAAGAATAAATAGATTACAGGATGTCAATATATTTGCTCAGGGAACAAAATTAAATAACACAGAAAATAAAATAAATTTAGGTGTGATTACTGACAGATATTTCTTGGGAAAATGAAATAAAGCGTGTATGTTCTGCCGTATCCTCTCGAATTTAGAACTGCCTTATCGAAAAAACTGTCTTCGTGTGTACCAGAATCTATGCTAATAATGTTTTTTAATTGATCTATATATATATATATATATATATATATATATATATATATATATATATATATATATATATATTTAACCTTTGTTTGATTATGGTTGCTACTAATCCTGATCAGATACTTGAACTCCAAAAACGAACTGCTATAATTATTACCAGAAATGAATATCCATCCTAACATTTTTTCGTTAATTTACAGTGATTACCTTTTAATTATAGAGTAAAGCACTTTAAAGCTATTTTGACATATAAATCTTTTCATAACATGACTCCACAATATATCAATGATCTCCGTATTTCAGCTTCCAATATCCATTCACACAATCTGCGGTATATTTTGTATTATAATCTTCACGTGCTTAAATTCAAAACGACTCTGTAAAAAATATATTTTACATATTCCTCAGCAGTGTTGTAGAATAATATTTCCAATGATATTAAACAAACACAAACGCTCTATTCTTTTAAAAACGCGCTTCGCAGATTTCTTCTTTCTGATTATGCCATAGCTAAAACAAATTGAGATACCTAACTTGTTACCCCCACCACCTTCCCATCTCCCAAATCCACATGTATATCTTATGTATGTTTTATTCTAATGTATGTATGCATATTTTATGATTACATGTCAGTGTGTCTGACACTGTAGTAAGTAGAGTTTTATTTTGTACATATAACACATACACACACACATACATACATACATGCATATATATATATATATATATATATATATATATATATATATATATATATATATATATATATATATATATCAACGTCCTTTTCAACCCTCAAAAAAGGTCTTTTGCTTTCACTTATTTTAGATTTAGATTCCTATTTTATATGAGGGATTATCTGTCCGAAAATAGTTTAGTCGGCATCAACTATTTACACTTATTGTCGACACATATTTTGCCTTGCTTATATTTGTGCTATTGTTGTAGATATTTTCGTAGAACCTCCACTACACCCACACTTGTAATGTTATCATTATTTCATTCAAGATGCTTTATTTGTTAAAAAACTAGGTAAAATGACTATCCGGATGGAGAAATATGTTAAGTAAACGAAACAAAGATCCCTATACATTATCTTTTTATAAATGAACGGTTTACTAAACCAATGCTGAAAGTAAGATATTACAAAACAATAAAGACAAGGTTTCCTTTAGTTAATAAAACGTGTTATATTTTCAGTGATTTGAATACTAAGACACTTAAATTAGTAAGATTATGTAAGGGTCATCAAATATTAATTTAGATCGTTAAAGATTCCATATTGAATGCATGCTATTTTAATTCACCGACATATCACAGCTATCTTACTTCACAATTAAACCAAGGCAAAATTCCACGAGCCGAATTCTTTAAAAGGCTGAGATTATCTCTTGAAGTACATACTGTCTGTTGTTGTACCAATCACATGTAATACAATTGGAGACATAAAGCTCATTTTCTTTCTTACTGCAACCTTGTCTCCTTGCTATTAAAAATTAAAAACACTGCATATTACCTTGAGTACATGTTTTAAATCGAATAATAATATGTGTATTCAGCAATGTAGGCCTCTGGTATACAACACACAATACAAGGCCAACTGTATTATCTTCCGCGCCATTGTGATCAGTATAACAATTTCTTTGTTCAATTATATATCAGAGTGTAAAATGGTCACCTATTGATGTTAAATTTACAAGCTGAATCAAATGGGTGAAGAAAAAAAAAAAGACTGAGATGAACTGAATATTAAGGAAGTAAACTATAGACACACAAATCAAAGGTTAACCCATTTGATTTCAATCTTAAATAATTTCAGAGACAAAAGTTTCTCTAAGACGGAATGCTGTATGCAGACAACATTAAGACGGAATGCTGTATGCAGATAACACTACGACGGGATGCTGCATGCAGATAACACTAAGACGGAATGCTGTATGCATATAACTCTACGACGGGATGCTGCATGCAGATAACACTAAGACAGAATGCTGCATGCAGATAACATTACGACGGCATGATGTGTGCAGATAACACTAAGACGGTATGCTGTATGCAGATAACATGCTTCTAATAGAAGGGATAGTAAGAGCTTCAACTTAAAAACTTTACTTTTAAGAAATGTCGCAAATATCTCAATGAAATAACTACGTTACTTTTCAAGGCTGCTGTCATGCTATTTATCAAGGCTATTGTCATGCTTCAAACATGTTTTTGTTTTATAAATGCAAAATAGTTGCAATTGTTTTGATTTGCATATGGCGAATGAAAGCTGCATAAAGATTAATACTAGTAAAAAAGAGTCAATACCTCTTTAGCTTTAGAGATGCAATTAGAATCACAAATTTACATTTTATTTATAATATATTTGCATCTTCTCGCGTTTATACATTGCTTTGTAGCAAAAACAAGCCGGCAAATAAACATGAACAACTTTAATTATATACTAACTAGCTAAAATAATTTATTAACTAAATGCTTCCATTGTTTGTAATTCTCTTATTTTTCACATGTTAAAAATATCCTAATGTTTTTCACAAGTAAAAAATATCAAGGTCCCATTATGCCAGGTGACCCCTGAACATAAGTGCCTAAAGGATATATAATGCCGGCAAGGAAATTAAACCTTCTATAACAAAGTAGTAGAATGGAACAGCAATACCTTTTGCAACAAAGCAGTAGAATGGAACAGCAATACCTTTTATAACAGAAAGCAGTAGAATGGAACAGCAATACCAATTTTAAAATATAAAGCAGCAGAATGGAACAGCAATCCCGTTTATAATATTTTAAAGCAGTAGAATGGAACAGCAATACCTTTTATAACATAAAGCAGTAGAATGGAACAGGAATACCTTTTATAACATAAAGCAGTAGAATGGAACAGCAATATCTTTTAGGCGCGGAAATTACTTTACTAATTATATCTGAACCGGCATGGTTATCTTAAAAAGGCATGGTTAGCTTGAACCGGCATGGTTAGCTTAAACCGGTATGGTTAGTCATGCTCCTTGCACCTACATTCTTAGCAATTCAAAATGATAGTCTTCTCGCACTCTATGACTTAATTTCATGGTCGGATACGGTCAAGTAGTTAATAAAATATCACAAACTGGAATTTCTTGCAACAGCTTAGGTAATCCCAACCCTACTTGTCTCTTAAATCCATGACATTTTTATAATAAGACTTTTGAATCACTTAAGTGGAGGTAACTTCGATATAAAAAAGTATCTTTTTGCTAGTAATTGCCAGAGCTGTATTTACCTTGTAGTACAAAACGTCATATATTCAATAATAATATAAAACACACTGCCATTCTTTAAACCATCATAAGGTTTTCTTTTTCTAGATGAAACATATTTCAATCATAGGTGATAGCAGTTAAGTCTGTGCATATTATATATTTCTAAAATATTTCCCGATGACGTTTCTTGTGAAGTCATTTGTTATCTTTCATCTGTGCAAAAAAAAAAAAAATGAATGAATCATCAAATTATCACCTCTACTATCGTATTTTATCTGCCGCTTCAACCATTGCTGGATATTAAAGCTGGAATGTTTGCCACAATATGCGTCAACAGCGATAACACACGAGCTACATTTATAATGCTCAGACAGGAGTTCATTAGTTTGTGTCTGTCTATTTTCTTCTTTCCCCGATCTCTGTACTTTACTTTCCTACCTTCAATATCTTTCTCTATATTGTGACAATTATATATTGCTCGATATCGTGATATTTGTTAGTCAATATATTCATTCATCTATCCATCTGTTCGTCTGTTTATCTTAATAACTTGCAGTTTCTTAGCTTTTCAAGCCCTTAAACCTATGTTTTCTTCGTGGGTCATTTGTTAACTATCTTTGTAGTCGACACCAACACAAAAAATACAAAATATATATTATGCAAAGAATTTATATCAGTATAATGTAGTAGCGGAACTAAGAAACAACAATCTCTACTGCTAACAATTCGTTGCATTCTTTAAACTTGCAAAGCTTTTAGGTGGTTGGAATGACATCTGTAAAAAGCAGCTGTTTTTCATTTCAATAAAATGTTGCCTCATTGAATTACTTGAAATATGTTTCCATGGGGAGACTAAATAAAAGCTCGCTGCTGAAACGGTCTTTCTGGTGATCTCTTTATGAGCATAATATTATTTTACAGACGACAGTGATTTGCAACAGAAAATATTAATGGAGCGACAAATAATGTAAAATATATCATTCCATTCATCAACCATATACTATTTAAATATCTGTGATTATGTGTGTTTGTGTGCGTGTGTGTGTGTGTGTGTGTGTGTAAGCGCGAGAATCCTCCGTCCTTCGGAGTGAGGGACACCTCCGTCCTTCGGAGTGAGGCACACTGACTATTGACCGAGTCATTATTGTAAAATATAAACTCCTAAGATTGAAAGATGTTAATTGGTTTTAAATTGGTTTTATTGTATTTATTTTTTTTATTTTTTTTTTAATTTCTTTTTTTTAGGGGGGGGGGAATGTTTCAAAACAATACTGAGGACACTATTAGGAGAGCAAATTGAATGGATATTGTTTGCTTCAGGAAGACACATGTGCATTTAATTATTCAATATACAACTCAGAGGTTTATTTAAAATCATCTTAATGTTTTGTGGAATTAATTGAGGTACATTTCTAATGACATACGTTGTTGATGCCTTTGCCTTAAAATCATGGTTTTATTGCTCGTCGTAATTATATATATATATATATATATATATATATATATATATATATATATATATATATATATATATATATATATATATATATATATAATTTCTAGAGTTAATCATGGAAGTCATACAAATATGAATTTTTTAAAAAATCCCAGAAACATGTACTCATTCGTTCATAAATGTGTTATAATTAAACCCATTAATAGATATCGTATATCCTGCATACAAAATAATTCTCAAAACGTTCATGACATTTGCTAACAACCTTCGACGTAATGCTGAAAAAGGAGCACTGCGATATTACGTACAAGATATACAGAAGAAGCTCACAGCAGACCCGCGTGTAAGCCAAAAACGCGGGTAGAAATTAGCGACTATAATAACTTCATACCCTCGTTCCTTCTGTTAACACTAGTCGAAAAAATACCCATAAGCTATAAGCGTAAAAAAACTCAACAATTTGTTATTACCCAAGCAATTTAACATTCTCTCTCGCTCTCTCTCTCTCTCTCTCTCTCTCTCTCTCTCTCTCTCTCTCTCTCTCTCTCTCTCTCCGATAATGGAATCAGGTTCTTTTTAAATGGGGAGTTTTATATAACCATAACAGCAATAGGTCTAACATACCTGCAAGTTTGATTATATATATATATATATATATATATATATATATATATATATATATATATATATAGATATATATATATATAGATAGATATATATATATATATATATATATATATATATATATATATATATATATAGATAGATAGATAGATAGATAGAGAGAGAGAGAGAGAGAGAGAGAGAAATAATAATAATAATAATAATAATAATAATAATAATAACAAATGTAAATTCCTAACAAAAATAGCAAAATCTATATGACAAGATTAGTTTTACCAAATATATCCGCAAACTATTTTAATCATGTTAAACCTCCATATCGTCATACTGAGATGTGAACTATTTCGGAATTTGTTACCTTGTCATAATATTTTCGTAACTTAATATCTAAAGAGATAGATAACACACGCGGGCTAGTAACTTTTGTTTTTCGTGGCACTTGATCTGTCTGATCTATATCTGGTAGAAACAGAAAGGTTTCTGTTATCATATAATATTAATTCTGTGTAACAAATACCTCTATCTGATTCTCTAAGGACGTTTATATCTCTCTGTTTTGAAGTAAAATATTTGCCAATGTCTCTTTTCAAATTCGAAACGGCAATAAAGACCACGAAAATAAATTTGAAACCAGTTACAATTACACCTCCATGAAATAAGATGCCAAGGAAATTTTGTCACCGAATGGCCCTTTTCTTTTGTTACTTGCTTTGTGGTCGTTGAAAAGACATGTACCAGATTATTTATGATTATTTGGCGTATAATGTGTGATTTATTCTCTTCATCTTGAAATGTTTGATCTGTTGTTCTTTCTAGCCAATTCATAAGAAAAGATTGTATTTACTTCCATTACAATCTGTAGATTGTTTAAAATCTGTAAACTTTTTTGTAATTATATGTAGATTTGTATCTAACTGGCTAAAACTTGTGTTCTTTAAATTTATTTATTACATTAGTATTTTTTATTATCATTGTATTTTTTCACCTAACTGAAAATAAAAATAATAAAAAAAATCGTTAAACTTCATGATTAAGTTGTTGCTTAAAAATATATTCTACATTTTTTTCGGAGAAGATTTTGAAAAATGGTAACGACGTCGTGCATATTAGGCATGGTTGAAAGGGGTAATATGTATTAAATCTTAGAATAATTTCATCATTTATGATCGTTGCTGAAATGATTTTTGAAATTGTTATAAACATCTCTTCCCTCCGTTTTAGAATGATGCACTAGCACAGCTATATCTCTACACTATTGGGATATCATCGCTATATCTCTACACTATTGGGATATCATCGCTATATCTCTACACTATTGGGATATCATCGCTATATCTCTATACTATCCGGGTATCATCGCTGTATCTCTATACTATCGGGATATCATCGCTATATCTCTATACTACTGGGATATCATCGCGATATCTCTATACCATCGGGATAGCATCGCTATATCTCTACACTATCGTGATATCATCGCTATATTTCTATACTACTTGGATATCATTGCAAATGAAAAGAGTGATCCATAATATACAGAAAGGTCGAGTAAGGTATCGCAAACCTTGCGCTAGGGCATGTATGCCATTTTTAACAGCAAATGACATAGTATTTAAACTATTTCGCCCTATTCCATAATGGTAAAAGCGTGCACAGGAGCCCCCCCCCCCCCCCCCGTTATTTTCTGGAGTCTGATGTATCAGCGTGAATTTGTAAAGGATTACATTGTGTGTCAAATACTCTGATGATTTTTCTACTTAATGATATTGAGGTGTTTGTTTTATCTCGATGTTTTCGACATATCTCTATGTATAGCCACCTGAACATTTGATATATATTCATGTCTAAATTGCTCTCATGAGGTCTAAAGAGTCAGAAAGACTTTTTTTGCATTCTTTGCTTTTACTTCATTACTGCATACCACTTTACGAGTGTAAATCTAAATGTTGCATAGTTCTTTATCTGAATGATATTGTTGATTCTAATGCATCGTAGCTTGACGATGAACAAATGGAGAACGCTACGCTATTTGAAAGTAAATATGCGGAATAAGAACCAGGATCAGAATCTGAATTATTTATATGGCATTGGCAAACCTTCCCTTATGCTCATAATAAGGTATTACAATGCACAGTTGAGGTAAACTGTAATAAATAGTGTACACAATTGCAAAAATAAAAAAAATAAAAAAAATAAATAAATAAACAAATATACATGTTTTTACGAAGAAGCGTCTTATTTTGTATTATAGTTGTCCTAAGAATTCTCATTCATCATAACGTACTGGGAATTCTTTCATCATCGTGTACTTTTTTATTATCAAAACTTCACATTATTCGAGTCATCTATTTATTTCAGTGGATTCGATTTATTTTCTCACACCAATTAATCCTAAAACATTATATGTAACTGCCACTGGAATAACAAAACATCTGCTGAGCTATTATGGATTTATTCTGATAATTTATTTGGTGATACCTAGGTGGGAGTGTGGGGGTGGGGGTGGAGTAGGTGGAGGTGGGGAGAAAAACAGGTTGATCAATTAAATCTATTCATGTTTGAATATGACACAAATATAAAATGATTGTTCTGACCAAAGCGATTTGACGAACTCGTACTCATCAGACCTAATTCGCTTGCGAAATATCCTCAATGAATCTGATACTATCTTACATGGGTTGAACAAAAGATATATTTATTTTTTTTGGTCAGAGATATGTAAATATTGGACATACTGCTTTACTTCTTCTCCTCACATGATTTCTCACAAAACGTAAATTGAAACTGAAACTGTCAACATATTTAGGTATGCTGTACAATATATATATATATATATATATATATATATATATATATATATATATATATATATATATTTAAGTAGTAGCATTCGGCGACTAACGGTCATTTCAAAAGTATACAGGGGCCCGTAGGTTATCATGCGGGGGGCGACATGGGGTCATACCGGAAATCCTATTTAAAAATGGTTCATAGGTTTAACATGGGGATGGTATTATAGGGTCAAAAGTGTTTATAGTGTCATACGGGAAATCCTATGTTAAAATTGTCCATAAAATTAACATTGAGGGTAAATGGTATCATTGTTAGAAGTGGCTGACCTCAATTGGACTTACATGGTAACATTGTTAGAGTTGATCAATATGCGCCACTATAGGTACGTACGGGAAATCCTATGTTAAAATGGTCCATAGGTTTAACATGGTAATGGTATAATAGGGTCAAAAGTGTTTATAGGGTAATACGGTAATATGGTAATGTTAAAATATTGATCTACAATCCATTTTTTATTACTATCCAAACACATCACATATACAATCCAGAACCCACTTTTTTATTACTATCCAACAACGAAAAGGGTATGACGTGTTTACATACACATACGCGCGCTATACTTAGAAAAATACAAACACTATTACACAAGAAGAAGGGTAGGATCTGAAAGAAGGGATAAAATAGACACACCGTCTTACATACAAACATACTATCACACACAAGAGTAGGAAGTGTTCATAGATACACTACTGTACCCTTACATACAAACATAATATCACACAGAACAGAGAAGGAGTTTATAAAGTTTTAGACAAAGACATACACAAACACATACTACACAAAACATACAAAACATAAATTGTTTGGTAAATTCGATTAGTATCTCTTTTCTAGTGATCTGGGTGGTCCTGAAAAGGGCCGTTGGATTTGTTAAAAAAAGAAGAGGGTTAAGACATATCACACCGCTTCACTTTTCTTCTCCTCAAACTTCTTCGCACTGCCGGTCCATAAACCAATACTCTCTTTAGACACACCTGCCTTTCCACATACACTCTTCTCTTCCAGATAGCCCTGTCCATAATCATGGTGATGGCCCATGATGCCTTCACATAGACTTGGTAGTCTGGGTTGAACAGCATGTGGAAATAATGGTCGATGGCTCTAGTTTTACCCACATTAGGCTTGAGTTGTCTCGAGAACAGGTGAAACAATGTGACAAAGCGCTTGTATATATAGCCTAATACCACATTGAAACAGAGTGAAATGTTCCACCAATCAAAACGCGCGTTACAAAATTCAGTCAGAGCGTGGGGTCTCTCTTCCAATCAGAAGAGAGCGGACGCGTGACGTCAAATTCAATATATAGGCACAACAGCGTTCGTACGGTTTACCATTGCGACACAGTATGAGTACCATACCTATGGCTGAAACAATGAAGACAATGTATTGGGGTGCTCCTGGCTGATTTTCTGTCTTCTCTGCAAGAACATTTACTTGCGATGGTAGTACTACCTTCATCTCCTTCTCTATCACTACCATTGGTGAATAATTTCAGAAAGACACAGAAGAAAGAATTGGATAATTTTTTGCAACGACAGAAAGAAGCAGAAGAAGTATTTATTCAACAACAAAAAGACGAGAGAAAAAAAAGCAAGAAGAAGAAGAAGAAGAAAAGAGGAAAACTTTGAATTGTGAAGGGAGTAAAAACAAAACGCTGTGTTTGCTACAAGACATTTTGGCGGAGTTAAAGTATCTGAGACAAATGTATCAGACTTCTTTAGCTCATCCTAAGAGAAAGAGACCTTCACGTGCTAAGATTTCTAAACCTTCCATCACTACATACACTCTCACCGCCACTCAGATGCCAGCAGGAACAGCAGTTACTACTACCACTATCAAAGCAGCAGCAGAAGGAAGAGTAGAACTTGGCCATGGAAAGGGATTAAGACTGCTAAAGCTGATGATGTCAAGTCCATAAATAAAAAAAATAAAAAAAGCCAACGGTCAGGGCAACCTATATCTCTACTAAAGAGATACTACTCAATCATTGCCAAAATCAAGTAAAACTTAAATCCCATTATAAAAATATATGAGTGTTTTGAACTCTCTTATCCATACGAAAAGTTAAAAGATCAAGACAAAGAGAAATTTACTTTTTCTTTCGTATATTCCCTTTTGAGTCAGAATCACAATGAACATTTTATAACATCACAAAAGTTCGTTTTCTTCTTCTTTCTTTCTTTCTTTCACTGTCTGTCACTTGTTTTAAATTTCTTCACTGGCATGGGTTCTTCCTCTTCACTGTCTTTGTTTGGTCTTTCCTTCTTGCATTTCTTGATGGTTATGGGTTCTTCATTGAGTTTCTCAAGAACGCTCCTCCTCCTTATACTCCTCCTGCTAGTTCTCTTTTTTCTTAGGACACTCTGAAGACCAATGACCTTTTTCCTGTCAAAATAATAGGTAACTTTACCTTTGTCTCTCTTTTTTCCTGTCTTTCCTTTGCTTTAACATTGTGAACATTCTGGAATGTTCTTTTTCCTGGCAGACATAGCAAGTATCTTGACTTTTATTTCGAGTAGAGTAGTCCGTAGTCTTGTTGGAAGTATACTTTTGAATGACTTTCTCTAAATTTCTGATCACAGGAGCTATCTGTTGTTGTAAATCTCTGACGAAAAGGGTAATCTGCTTTGACTCTTCCATTATATACTCTTAGGGTGAGAAGCTCTGTCTGTCTGTCTGTCTCTCTCTGTCTCTCTGTCTCTCTCTCTCTCTATATATATATATATATATAGGGAGCAAGCGTGTAAAACTTAGTCAAATCAAATTTTGTAATCGAGATGAAACGATCACACTATTAAATTGAAAAACCAGAAGAAACCAAGAGGTAACGTCGACGACTTTCGATGTCGCCTCGTATGCTAACTGAAGTGTTAGCCCAAGTGCATGCTAGTGATTTAGAAGATGACATGAGTGAGCCTTAACCAACACCCTCTACCTCTTTTAACACAGGACCTAGAGAGTCCAGATCCACCAAGAAAGAAAGTCGTTCAGTAGCCCCTGAAGAATATTTTCACATTCGAGAGACGCCAAAACTGACTGCCATAACATTTAGAACCACGGCTTACACCTACACAGTGAAATTTAAAGAGTTCAAGTCTGAAGTGCCACCAGAGAATACAGCAGGTGTCATTACAGATTTGTGGGATTCCTTGTTAGAGACGTTTAAACAACAATGCCAAGCTAAAGAGGACGATCGTTTGAGACTCTCCATCCATCACGACAGTTTGAAGTCTCCTATTTGGATCGAGTTTAGTACACCTGCAGAAATAACATCTTCCAAAGTCATCGACAATATTCAACACGTTCAACAATCCTATTACGAGTTTAACACGACCGATGGAAAAGCCACTCTCCACATGACCCACGTTTCGGCGCCCAGATGTAGCAGACCACGCATAAAAGTGTTATTGGTGGACGAAATTCGCAGTACCAAACGCAATATCGTCCAATTTAACAACTCATCAGATCAAATGGGCTTAGTTCGTGTCATCGTCATGGGGCGGACGTATGCCGAGGAGAATGAGACAGTGGAACGAAAAAGAGCATGGAAGAACATTCGACAATATCACAGAGCCAAACAACGAAGAGAAGCATAAAACCTTTTACAGCAAGCAGGCATTTCCAAAGAGATCGTGTGTGACATTCCTGAAATGCATTCGTTAAAAGTATATCCTCAAGCGGTTCGTGAAGCTCGTTTGTTTCGAGGTCCCGATTTCCCATACGGAAAATACATTCATGTGTATCATCATCAAGAGCATTTCGATGCTATTACTAGTATCGCAAGATTTCTTAGATACACTTACTATTGTGAGAAATGTGACCAAGGATTGACCAGTCGGGAGCAACACATTTATTGCGGTGAGATATGTCGGGGCTCTTTAGCATCCACACCATTCATTTCTGAGGGAAAAGAACGAATTGATTGCTCTTCTTGCAAGCGAACTTTTGTCAGTCCATCTTGTTACGAACAACATCGTATGAAACAAGTTAACCATCAGAAAAGAGCGAATACTGAGATTGTGCTCCACTTGTGAACATCTTATTCGAACCAATAATTCAAAGGCACACATTTGTCCAGGAAAGAAGATGCCTTTTGACAAACACAATAGCAATGTGTATTAGATCAAAGATCTGAAAGTCGCCGATCCCCATGAGCTTATTAATTGCAAACAGCTAATGATTTTAAATTAGGGAAAATGGGTTAGACTCACTATGCTTAAAATTCGAGTATCAAGGAGAAAACGTGTTTTCAGGTGTTCGCACTACCTCTTCAGAGAATAACTGAATATATAATTGTATAGACTCAACACGACTGTAAATATTTAATATTTTAAAACTGTTAATTTTAAGTTTTCTGCTACGCACGACGATCTGGTGTGTTATTACTGACATCGTGTTCATTTCATACCCTGTTTGGGCCCCTGTACAGCGATTACATCATTTGCCGCGCGAATACGAGAATCTCGTTTTAAACTGCGGTAGACACAGTATGTTCTGTTGGAGGTTGTTTATTACAAAACTGGCATCGTTTAAAATATTTCATGAATAATGGATTGGAGATAAATTATAAATAAACAAGTACGGCAACTTTCATTAACAGGTAAATTATTGTCTTTTATTTGTTATTTATTTAGTACCTCGAGAATATGGTACACCAGTATACACAATTAAAAACCGTT
This sequence comes from Margaritifera margaritifera, assembly GCA_029931535.1. Lineage (NCBI taxonomy): Eukaryota > Metazoa > Mollusca > Bivalvia > Unionida > Margaritiferidae > Margaritifera > Margaritifera margaritifera. Next base: position 935,935 of record JAQPZY010001626.1, on the reverse strand, counting down.
CCGTGTAAAAATATTCCTTGCTTTTTAAAGTCCCATCTCGACGAAGCACAGTTAGCTATGCATCACTGAAAATACACTTTCCTAGTGGCTTGATACACAATCAATAATTGAATGATCGCAAACTTCCAAATGTAAATGAGCAATGGTAAATAAATATAAAAAAATTAATTAATTACAAACCAAATCGATCTTGTTATGCAGAAACGTGGTCTGGAGGAAGCTAAATGCGCACGCACTTTGCTCAAAGGTAATCTACTCAATAAATAATGTTATTTCCCTTTCAGTTTCGTTTTGAGTAAGTGCTATACGTTCCCAAACCGAGAAGCGCAATGAAAATGACAAACGAAACATTTTGCTTATATTTTTATTTGGAACAAACACAGTTATTTGCATAATGTCAAAATTCAAGGACTTTTCAAGGACGTATTTGTTTTTCTCAAAATTCAAGGACTTTTCAAGGCCTTGAAATGACCCTTAAAAATACAAGCATTTTCAAGCACTTTCAAGGACCGTACGGACTCTGTGTACTGATCGAGAACCATAAAATTGCTCATCGTCTTAAAATGCATTTTTGGACAGCAAAATAATGTCCATTACTTACTGTCCCAGTTTGTTTTCTGTTTTGGGTGGATACGCTGCTCTCGCTCCTATGAAAGACGTCTACAACAACGATCGATTCTACAAGTATTTTCGTTACCCTGTCGAATTAAACGAAGGACTGAATTTATTGTTTGTGTACTCAGATGTGGTCGAGTACAATGTGGTGGGAAACACAGCCGCTCTGTTACTGAGAGTCATTCCTTTCAAAGCGGATTCTACCATCGCTGCTTACAAAGAAAGTGGAATCAAGTATCACGTTCACCGAGAATTTGTACATCCACATTATCTTCCTGTCAGTAAATCGTATTTTGACATTGTCAACATTAGTATAAAAGGAGATCTTGGACAAAATATTCTATTCTCGAAAGGAAAAGTCACGGTAAAACTACATTTTCGAAAACGATTCTCCAGTGAATTGTAAACCAGATGTATCATATGTACCAAGGAGTCACTCAACAACAAGGACATGGTTTAGGAGATATGTAAAAAATCAGCTTTTCGTACGGTAGCACCCATCTGAAAACCAATGGTGACTCGAAGATTGCATGCTTCAAAAGATGACGGTTTGACGCAAGGAAAAGAATTTGTTCAAAATGCCCTCATTGACACACAAAGTCCAAAAGAAGCCTTCATGAGAGCAGGAACAAATGTGTTGCTTCAAACTGGAACAGACCGTTTGGGTCACCAGGACACCCCTATAAATTCCCTTTACATTTCTGGCCAGGGCATTAATTCTTCCTTAACGCCACAGCAAGGACGAGGCAGAAAGAGACGTTGAAATCACTTCAGATCTCATAAACACGCTCAGAAAAAGAATAAGAAAAGAAGAACAGGAGCAGTCAGAGAATAGAACGTGTTTGATTACTAACTGTCAGAACTCGATCTGTTTGCCATGTCACCCACCATGATGACGATGCAAGAATCCCAATGGATAGAATTTCATCCTGTGTCGTCTTTGACTACCTCAGCCCCTATTGAATTTGAAATCAAAGATCAAACCGAAGATTACATAGATCTGAATAGCAGTCACTTGTACCTGAAAGTCACAGTTCTCAAAGTGGACCACACCAATCCAGGGGAAGATGTCAGAGTAGCTCCCGTAAACAGTTTTATGCGTTCGTTGTTCAGCGAAGTGGATTTGTACTTGAATAACAAACTGATCAACAGCAGTATGGATACTTATCCTTACCGAGCGTACCTGGGAAATCTCTTGACGTACGGAACGGAAGCCAAGAACACACATCTGGATGCTTTCGTGGAATGGAAACATGACACCTTGGATGTCTTCAACGACACAGAGTTGACAGAATCGGAAGATCCTCACAATGTTGGATTTAACGACCGTCGAAAGAAAATCAAACAAGGACGCAGTTTAGAACTAATGGATCGGTTGCATTTGGACGTATGTTTGCAAGACAAGTATTTGTGGATGTACGCATGAGACTGAATCGAAGTAGTACCGTGTTCCATTTGATGGCTAATGCTAACGAGTACAAACGAACATCGAAGGAGCCAGATTTTACGTGCGCTGTGTGGAAGTCTTACATAAAGTGGCAAACGACATTAGTAAAACTTTAAATAGAACGACAGCCAAGTATCCTGTTCGACGAGTGGAAGTGAAAACCTTTACCATTGCCTCTGGACTCAGATCCAAGGACAGCTACCCAAACGTTTGCTCATTGGCATCGTCTGTAATGCGGCCCTCAACGGAGCCATCGATCAAAATCTTTTCGAGTTCCAACACTTCAACGTGTCCGAGATAGAGGTCTCTCTAGATGGCCAGACGCTGTGTACCATACCTTTTGAGCATAACTTTGCCCAGAAAAATGACTTGAGATCTTACTTGACGCTGTTTGAAGCCACAGGACAGTTAGGAACAAACAGCAGCCCCGGCATTTCGTACGAAGATTTTGTAGGAGGATATGTTTTGTGGTGATTTGATTTCATTCCCGACCAAGGCAGCAACGAGTGACATTTTCCACCCTATAAAATCAGGCCAACTTCGTGTGGAACAGTTTGCAATAGCTCTATCCAACACAGTGAACGTCATCTTGTATGCAGAATTTGACAATAATGTGCAAATCAACAGTTTAAGAGAAACGATTCTAGACTATTAGAAAAGCAAAAAGATGGAACACGAAGAAACTATGGAGATAGGCGATGAAGATGTTTTTGATCCAGAACAAGAAGAAGACAAAACTACAGTCATGATGTCAAAATAGCCAGAACAAGAACAAAATTTAGTCTCCTGTTTGTAGTGACTTGGCTAAAAGAATCATATATCTAACCTGAGAACATTATTATATATGTCAAATTGATCATCCTAGTCAGAAACAACACGACAAATGCGTGACCATGAGTTCAGAAGAAAAGTTGGAAGAGTATCTGGAAGAGACATGGTCTCGCATCGCAGAAGAGAAGATTTTGAGAAATGGTATGAAGACTTGCGCGACTATTCCTTACCTCCATTAACTTATCTGGAGACCAAACGCATCGATGCTCTCTTCCAACAGAGTACAGAGACTACCCGTGGTTCGTCGACTTACTTACAGAACTTTTCAAGGAAAAAGTCCTGTGTGAATTGATGACTTATCATTACCTGTGAAAACACAAAAGAAAAAAGAATGAATATCTAGGAACTTGATTAACTTCTGACTCACAGTTCGTACACAGCTTCTTGGAATCCTGTGGTGTGTGCTAAAAATGAACTTTCTCATCGAAACACTTAAGGCTTACAAGCCTATGTCATCAGCACAGACGACAGTCATCGACCAGGAACCCACTGGGTAGCTGTTAACTTTCCCAACGATTACAGTGTGGAATATTTTGATTCTTATGGATTACCTAATCTGAAAGACGAGATCATTGACTTTATGAGAAGAAAATCTACTCGATTCAATAATGTGAGATTACAAGGATCAGATTCCATGGTGTGTGGACAAATTTGTGTGTATTTTCTTCATCAACACAGTCTTGGATTTCCCTTGAACATTTAGTGACTTGTTTTGATAGTGTGTACTCTAGAAATGATGATAAAATAGAAAGATGGTTTTGTGAACATTATGGTTATCTCCTGTCTTTATGTCAGAAATAAGTATGAATCGGTGGCAAAATGACAGTGTCTTAGATCACTGGAAGTCAACTTTGACTTCACAACGTTGTCAACTGTGTAAATACGTTCAAGTTTAATATTGTTTGTTTGTTTATTTTTGAATTAGAGAAGCTTCGTTTTATTATTATTAAATATGTTTAATTTTGAAAAAATGTTGTTGTCTTGTTTTATTTATTGAAAACAAAATTGTATCAACATGCTCTTTCACATTTCTCTCTGTTGATCTTGGTCATGTTTTCTTTCACGTCCGCGTACCGAATCGGAGGGATGTTTTACATCACGTCCGTGCTTCAAGCATATAAATCGGTGCGTTCACCAGTCTGACCACCCATCGTTGACACGTTAACCAAACAAAATGAGTAGAATGGCAAAACTGAGTGAAGCTCTGGTGCACACCTCATCCCTTATCCTTGTGTAAACCTATCCAAAAAATCTGAAAAATAGTTTCTTTTAAGTCCGCGCAATTTCTGTTTCTTTTGTATTCTGTGTGTGTGGCTTGTATTTTGTGTGAGGAATGTTTTCCTTCACGTCCGTGCTACGAGCATATAAAGCGGTGCGTTCACCAGAGTCAGAAGCCAGCCGTCAAGAAAGAAACATCGTCCTGCACCTGCTGTGGTAGGATGAAGGGGAGGAGGGCCACCTTTGGATTAACGGACTACCACGTGCAGGTATTGACCAGCCAACTACTGAATATACAGGAAGTCGGGGGCATACTTGCGAATACGTGGCAGTACGACACATACGTTGACCAACCTATTTCCACCACCAAAGCCAAAGCCGAAGCCTAAGCTGAGGACAGGACCAGCGATGGGGGAACCATCCGGAAGTACGCCGATGCAGCGGGTGTCGTGCCTGGAGTGCAAGCCGGCAATAGAAGGTAGAAGAAAGGAGGAGGGAGCAAACAACCGGGACAGGGAGGAAATACGCAGGCACTGTGGAGCGAGCTATAAAGAACAAGCAACGAAGACGCAGACCGTGTAGGCCGAGCCCCCCCCCCCCCCCCGGGAGAATCCTGGTTAACTAGAGCTCCTTTCCAGAGATGATAGCAGAATGACGGCTGGAATTGAATCAGCTTGCCCGAAAAAGCCTTGGAGAAGATTAATACCGGCTCGACAGGACTCTCCCACCCGAGCAAACTGACCAAAATTGGCTGACTGTATTGGGTTTTCAGTTTGGAAATTTGAAAACCCCTTTGGATTATACTCTTTTTTAACACAAATTTGACTGTTTTGAAACCGCCGTCGAAAATATAACCTTGAGGTAAGTAATATGTGCGTCACACTAAATTGAAATGAGTAACTTGGACTCGCGGATTGGTATTATTTTTGGAAAACAAATGTACAATGTGTACGCAAAATTTATATCTGAATGGAATCAATATATATAAAGAAATTTGAAACTGACAAAATTGTCATAAATTAAAAATGTGGTTAACACATAATTGGTTTTAGGGACAGCCCGATTAACTAACTGGGCAGAATTTGATCATGTACGCTTTTTGCGTTTCAGTACTTCCGTTCAGCTTCGCGTCTTACTTGCCGAGTCCGTGCAGCCTGCTACTCCAAACATGCAATTAAGAAGCATGCCAAGCTTGCAGTAATGTGTCAGGTGGGTTGCAGCCCGGCAACTCATCATACATTTAAATTACACACCCTTCCATATCGCGCCTCCAATGAACCCTCAAAGTGGGGAAACCATGCAGCCAGGGAGTGGTGTGTATTAATGTAACCATAAGGGTAAACATTTTAATAAGTCGTATTTTGGCCGTAGGGCCGAACACGACTATAATCTAAGATCAGTCAGTCAGTCAGTTGCCCATTCATCGCTGACTTGTATGCAGAGTAAAGAAGAAAGAAAAAGGATGGCAACCACACAACATTGCAAAGTGGGAAACTTGAGTAACTCTATGAGTCTCTTGGATAGAATAGAGGATCTCCTGGACCGGGTAGAGGAGATGCAGTCTTACCTTAACCTCAAACACTTAAAGAGGGTAACCATCTCCTTAAAACAGAGAAGGACCTCATGAAAGAGGTCATTGATGAAGAGGTGGAGAAGATTAAGAGGGCGTGGGCGAAGGAGAAGATGGTAAAAGAGCACTTGTCTTTTCATATTTGAAATATATCTCCCTGTCCCTCTCTCCGTCGTCGCATTTTTATATCCACTTTATAACCATAGAACTTTGAGATAGTGTGCTGAGGCTTGATATGCTTAGATATTTTCAACAGAAACTGTTGCAAATACAACATTGATTCTCCTATCTTAAATATCAAGATCAAAGTTAAATGTAACAAGGCAAGGACGATAATATGCTGGTGTACGTGTCATCTTTGTATCTGTCTTATTGAATATTAGGTAATGAAAACATGCATGACAATATACACAAAATGTTTTATTGTATGCATATTAATGGTTTGAACTTCCTCATACAAAAATGGTTGATAATATTGAAAATTATAGAAGATATTCGCCCAACCAGTTTTATAATTTTGTGCGACCTTCAATTTCGGGTGTAACTTTTTGGAAAGAAAAACCGGCAGAATGAAATATTGCTTTAATCTCATATATTGATTTACTTACAAGTACAGGTTACGTCGGAATGTATTATTACTAGTGAAAAACTCAAAGATAATCTGTTTAAAGAATGTGACAGATGTGGTGAAAACAGTGTATTAGAACATGAGGGAGTTAAAACCGGCACGTCATGCGAATATGTACTGATCACGATTCCAAAAGAGAAAAAGAAACTCCGTCCAAAATCATCACAGTTAAAGAACAAAATTGTACACATAAAGAAACGTGACAAGGTGACTACATTGTAGGCAATGTTCTGTAATGGTAACAAAAATGAAATGAAATGAGACAACATTATAAAATATGACATTGATTCAAACTACATTTCATAAAAGCTGAAAAACAAGTACAACGCAAAAGACTGCAAGTTAGTCTAAGAGATTTTGAGCAATCTAAAAGGCAATGAAATTCGAATAGAGCTTGATGGTATAATGAGGACATTTAAACTTCTCTCAAACTTTAAACAAATATGCTATAGCAGCGAGTCACGCAACTGCTAAGTCAATTATGCATTTTTTTTTTTTTTTTTGGGGGGGGGATCAAACTTTTACCATGAACAATTTTAGAACATCCGTAAAACAAAATTAACCTAAAATAGTTGATTTGGGAAGAGTTTTACACAATGAAGTAATCTATGAGTCTATGTTATTCTCACATATGACACGCATTTATGAAATTATACTGTTCACAGAAACATGAATATATGAAAATACACCTTTCAATAGCAGACATGCTGTTATGATACCACGTCGTTCATATAACGAAAATGAAATTATAATATTACGTCGTTCATCAAACGAACATGAAATTTATAATGCTTCGTCGTTCATCTAACGAACATGACAAATTCCACAGTAATAGCGCGTAACACAAAGAATGATCCCATATATGATGTTCCTTCCTGTCTGCCAAAGATTCCACTAGAACCTCACATTCAGGCAGACGCAGGCCGGAACATAATCCGTTGACCCCTCTTACGCTGAACCAGACCTTCCCTGACTTCCTACAGTAAATACCACTGCTTCCAACTTATGTCACAGGAATTCATGTAGCAATATATTAAACTGAACAATGTAATACATGCGTCAAAAACTCCAGAGTGTTGTGGTACAAACACCACTATATATGCTATGTATACTCACACAAGAAAAGGCCTGGTTGAACATTACAGCGTTCTGCGTTAATAACGACTATATGGAATTACATGTCAGTCAAGTTCCTACATGAATCTATCTACAACAAGAATAATTACACGGGATCATAACAAGATAGAATGCTTACTATATACAACATACATAATTCAAACCAAATTGTAAAATCAGAACATAATACGATTGCAACCAAAAAAGGTAATATTAAAATTGATAGCATTGTGTTATGTGAAATTGTCTGATTTTATGGAAATTTAGGATAAATTACAACAATTTTGACGTAACAAACTTCTTTATCTATCAAACACAGATAATAGAAAGAAAAGAAGAACGTCTACAATTATTACAAACTTCTACAGCTGAAGGATTGCTATCTGACAAATTATTACTCTGTGTACTTGTACGTAAATGAGCTCCTACCGATGGCACTTTGCACGTGCCGCAGTAAGTCAGTTAACCAAATTAATTAAACTAACCGTATCACAATCGTCTGACAAAGCTGAAAACACTAAGGATTATGCTGTATATGACAATCGGACCCGTGCTATATTTACATTAAAATGCAATACCATTTCAACTTTATGCGTGCCATTCCGTAATATAATTAAGGAAGTGATACAGATCACAGTATGACATGAAATTTTGACAAAATCAAATAAGAGAGGTATTCCAATGTTGATTAAAAAGAAGTAACAGTACGACCAACAACAGCAACAACAAAAAATCTGTAGAGGACAAACATGAAGACAAAGTGAGTACAGATTATATAGAAAAGGACTATGATGATGATATTTCTTCGAAATACCTCACTTCCGGCAACGATGTTGTACTTAGAATATCTGCAAATTTTATCACCTCCTCTGATATTTAAAAGACAAATGGCAATTTTAAAGGCCAACAAATAATATCGACCATGTAAAAACCCAACAAGCAATTGTTTTGTTTGATATTTTCGGTTGTGGGGGTTGGTATGTTTTTTATTTTTTAAATAGGTTACGAACCTTTAACGATTCTAGTTGCTTTCTTTACCCCGGTGACCAAAACTGCCAGTAACAAGACAACCAATGAAAAGACGAACAACATAACATGTTCAGAAAAAAAGAAGAAAATAATTTGCTAGCGCTCCTAAGCATTCAGCCAATCACTCTATCAAACATTCCAGCATTCCAGGTAATGCAGCTACTGCTCGTTTGGCTAAACCAAACAAATAATCAGTTGCATTTTTAAAGCCAGATTGATGTTGTACACCTTGAATTTTGTTATGGTAATTATTATTTATAGCCTGTGTTTCTCGTACCTGATGGTCAAATAGTTCATTTGTGTCTATTGTTTGCATCGCTGTTTCCTCGAGTACTTGTATTGGTTGTTTGATAGTAACTGATCATTCCATTGGATATTCTCTAACTGTTGCTAATTTGCTGATTTTCCCAAAATTATCCCGTTTCTTGTGTGCCTGTATGTCTACTTAATGTATCCTAGAATTCATATGTTATGGAGAAAGTTGAACCATGTTTAAGTTCCCAATCATCGTTTATTTCAGTTTTTTTTAATCAAACAAAATAATCATAGGGTATATAATTATAAGTAACATTTTTTTAGGCACTTGGCTGAACTTCATTAGAATTATCATACAATTTATATTCTAAATCAGCAATTCTTCTTCTCTAATAAGTCTCGGTCCTCTGGGTTTTCTCTCTGTTGAATTAGGTGATACAAGTTTTTCACCACGATTTTTTGTGATATTTAATTCAACGTTGATTTTATATATTTTCCTATAAAATCTGATTTTGAGTGATATTTCATTCAATGTGGAGTTTATATATTGTCTTACTAAGTCCGATTTTACATTGTAACTTAATTTTATAACAGTCTCACCAATATGAGTTATTTCTCATTTCTAGTCTGTAGTATGGACTAACACCTATGATATTTTGAACTTCAAAATCACTAGCAATATTTACATGATCATCGATTCCTGTTTGAATTTGCTTATCTACCACATCATCTTCATTTATCATCTTCATTTTGAGGATTTTCTAGTTCTTTCAATTCAGAATATTGACCACCTTCAGCCATATTTTGGTTATTTAAATGTCTAAGAAAATGAAGCACACGGAACGACATCATCTATGTTTAGATCATCTCCACTTACATCTTCAGGCTTTGTGAAGTTTGGCAATTTTCAGTAAAGCCAATCGATGGGAAATCCAGTGTCTTTAGTGTTGTGTCCAACTTAATATCTTGCATCAGTGCTTTAAAATTATGTTTCTTGTCACATGAAATAATCTGAATTTGTCAGTATTATGGTACCTTTGTTTCATATATTTTTCATGGTACTCATTTCAATAATCCTATTTGCATCTCTCCGCTGCTTAATTTGTTTTGTGCAACATTCTTTGTTTCTCTATACCACTCTTTTATTTTTTTTTATGTACTCTTTTCTACATATACTGCAACAATAATAACCTGTATTAAATTCAGTTATTTTTTCCCGTTCTCTACACATAGTTCATGTTTTGAAGTCAATCTCTTTATTGACCCAGCTAAATTCCAATATATCTTTTACTACATGTTGTAACATCGTAGGTCATTGTAAAATAAATGAAAGCTAGCAAAGACAAAAAGCAACACCAAAACAAGCTGACTAACGAACCATAAAAGTAACTCGCAAAGGAAAAAAAACTTTAAGTTTTTGTCCAGTTCGCTAGTTTGTTTGCTATATAAAAAAAAATGTCTATGAAAACAAAAAGCATCGTCAACACAATTTACCATGTGGCATTGAAATCTGTTCTCATAGTTGCATACAGCATGCTTTTAAAGAAGCTATTGAAGTTCATAAACGGTTTGCCATCAACAATGTATATTGTAGAACTCTCCAACTTAATTATTCCATTTACACTCACTTCACAACTTATTATCTGATAGCAAATGGCATTTGCCTTGACAAAATTGTTAACGCCGAGCAATTGAGTCATAAATCAAACATACACAAATTGTAGTCTACGCGACTTTGGTTAAAATTTTTGCTAGATAAATAACAGCAGTGTTAGCTAATAATGTATCAGATGAATGAAATGGAAACACAACGTATTCGAGAAGTTATAGGGATAAAAGGAAATTATTCGGTCATGGACATTGAACACTATAAAGTCATGAGAAAAGAATACAGAAATATATACAAGGTTTTGAAGTGGTCAGAGGCAGCCGTGCAAACAGTTTATGAGGTGTAGGTATTTCAACAGGTTGATTATGTTTATCCGGAATAATTACTGGTATAGGTGTTTTACTAACCATCACGGAATTTAGCACAACAGTCATTGGAAATATGTTAGAGACTTTGGATGAAAAATTGATTTGTAACAAGCGTTCCAAACATGATGAAATAGTGACATCAGCCATTGATAAATTGAATAATATCGACGACGTCATAAGCAAATGACCACAGATAACATGATAAACGATAATAAGTTCATTTTCATCGTCAAAGAGTAAAACTAGTACCAAAAAAGGAAAAACTCAATCAGGAAAACTGAAGGGAAGAAACAGATAAGAAACATTGCTAGATAAATGGACAGCTGAAGTCAAGAGAGTTATATTGCAATAGGTTCTGTACCTGAACAGTAAATCTATTTTGCCAGTACAATTGATAACAGAAATGGCAGGATATTCATCTCGTTGCAGAGAGGAAGTGTTCTTGTTGGATATTACAACAATTTGGTTGAACAAAAAAACAATCTGTTTTACTTCATCAGTGACAAGAATGAAACGAGAACTGATTTAATTCCTGATGGCAATTACAACCTTGACGAGTACCTGAAAAAGTAAAGAAGGGAATCACTACAAATGGTGACAACGAAGAAGGTATTGATGGTGAATGTTTGAAACACAACTCATAAGTGAGAATTACTCCGAGTAACAATTACTCTGAGCATATAAAAAGACATAACAATACATTGGTATGATTCCCAAGCAACTCACTGTCATTCATAACTCGAATCAACTAAATCTGAAGCCCCAAAATCGATAGCAATTACAAACAATTACAGAGGAGTACTAATAACAGATTAAGAATCAACATAAGAGATGAAGATGCCTGAAACGTACTTTTCCATATAAAGTAAATAGAGTAGGTACAGAATATTTGGAAATATATCATTTCGAGATCCAAGTGAACATTTGCACATTGAGACAAAAACAGATGCAAAAGATGCAACACAAGGTCAAACGATCAACAATGACTGAAATTTACTCAACAATAACCGTATCGTCATTTTACGTGACCCTGACAAATTTAACTGATGCAGCAAGCAAAAGATTTGTATTGAGATGAGTTGATAACCAGATATCAAGAACATTTGATGAGAACACCGTGAAAGACATCATGACGTGGAGGGAACTAGTTGAGAATATATTAGCTGCTATTGAACAGAATGGCAATACAAATGCTAACAAATCTCAATACTACAAAAACGTGTTGCTGCAAATATACAAAAAATTATACAAGCTCAAGACTTATTCATAAAGAGATTAAATACGTTATCTACTGCTATTCAAGCCTCACAATCAGTAATGGAAAGAGCAGATGATTTACCTAACATAAGACAATATTTACAACCGATCGAACAGATGAGAAACAATGAGACAGATGACTTGGAAAGTGAGAAGATTAAAACGTCTCTGGAAAACTATGGCACTTTACAATCTCATTGGAGAAATTACAGAGAGATTTGAATAACAAAATGAAACATATTGATCAAGTGATTAAAATGCTCATGAATGATTTTCGCATGCAGATTTGCTGACTTGAATGACAAGATCATATCTAACACTTAAACCTTGTCAGAATTGCTGAGAAAGAATTCTTTAACAGAGGTAACTAACAACATAGATGTTGATCATATCAATGGAAACAACCTTCAATTTAACAATTTTCGATTTGGATTATGATATCAAGACGATAAAAGATGCTACATGCACCGAAATTTACAACAAATTGCAAGCTGGGGTTGAACAGTCTAAAGCAGATAAAAAGGAGTATGTTGATTTAGCGGTCGTCAATAATAAATATGTGGTACAAGGTAGCATTGACGGAATAGACAAACGGATTAAACGAATAATACAAGATTTAAATGAATTTTAACTAATTTTACAATAGCCACAGATGCGTTAAAAACTGAAGTAAATAAAAGACACTCGCGTTAAGTTGTAACATTGATAGAGTTAACACTGACACAGAGGCTTTTCAACTGAAATAAACAAAAAGACACTCGCGTTAAAGTGGTACCGTCAATAGAGTTAACATTGAAATAAATGCAAACATAAAGGATTTAAAAACCGAATTAAAAACTGAAATAGGTATAAAGAGCATTGCATTGAGAGTTAGAATGTATTAAATGAAGAATAAACTCAATAGAAACAAAAATTAGCTTGATGAAAAAGTACACTAATTAATGTATAATATTGCTTTACGATTTTCGCATTTTACCGAGTTATTAATGAAAGTGTTAATTAGAAGATGCAGTACTGAAGAGACACATACATCTCGAGGGAGCGGCTTTACATACACGTACAAAAAAGGGTTGTTTGTTGTGTGTCTTTAAAACTGAATTTTACCCCAAGAAATTAGTTGACATGTTGATTTTTACATTGTATTAGAGATAAACAGCCAAAATTTTGCTTAATCATTAGATGTTAAACAGGAATCTGTCAAATCTTTACAGAGTAAGGAAATACGTACATACCATCTGGAAGAGAACACTGTTTTAATCATTGGAACCTCTTCATATAAGATTTCAAATAAACACTAGTACCAGTTTCAACATTGTACTCTTAAATACAGCAAATGGCTACAGCAGCAGTTATAATTGGAGGAGCAATATTTAGCGGTTTGGCATTGACATGAAACTACTGTAAGTTCAGCTTATTTGATCCTGATGGATCTAATGAAAAACGAATTAGACACGACACTATGTGTAGGATTATCAGAGAATAAATGAAGACTTCAATGAAAACAGGGCCAAGACACTTGAGTACTTGAAAAAAAATTTAGAGAACAAGGTTTGGTCACTCAGTATTTAAACAACCTAGACAATGCTTTTTTTCTCTGTATTGGTTTACTCATAGCGATGATGGTAGACCTGACTTGAACGATAAGCCAAAACTTGAAAAACAAAGACAACCTAAACTGAATGATTTCTACAAAATTTGTGTTGAATCAGTAAAATTACGAATACATTTTCATTGCAAGTGTGATGGGTGTTATCTTGTATGTTGCTTACAGATTGTTCGTGTTGTTTTACATGCAGGTTAAAGTGGATACAGACAAAGCAGTGTTAGAACATTTGAATACAATGCTCGTGAAAGACATAACCATACCATACGGAAGCTATGATATATTTAAGTTAATTGACTATAACAATTTCACTACATACACAGATTTGTGATTACCTTTAAAGAGAATTGAGCAATGTATCATGAATACAAAAATCATGAGCTGTAGCGCGCAAAACACTGGTACTGAAGCTGTACAGTTGATAATGTATGGAAAGAAGTTTAGGATACCACTTGACTTCCAAATAGTAATAGATCACTGTCTACTGTATCCATGTGCTCTTCCTAAGGATTTCAGATTTAAGATAACACTCACCAAAAACGTCTGAAGTGATAGAAAGTGGTAACCAGAACTACTAAATGAAACAAATAAGGTCTCCAGTACAATATGATTAGCTCTGAATCATTTGCCCAGTCTGTGAATGACTAATAAAGAAATGGAATTGCTTTATTTTACGACTACATCACGAGAGAGAGAAGAGTGTTTTGATACTATGCAAAAAGACTTGAGAAAGTGATCCCCGAAGAGTGTTACAACTCGACAATAGAGAATATCTCGGTCTCGACAGAAGGTCTGCCAAACATGGTTTCTTGTCAAGGTTTTCAAATGAGAAACAGTTTACAGAAGTACCTAAGTATGTCTTTGAAGTGCAACAAAAGAACAGAAATGAGAAACGTAATTGTTAACAATTAGTACACTGACATTCATTGCCTCTAGCTTGATTTGAGAAGAGCTCACGATAAGATACTACATTATTGCGATCTTAAATTAGCCAATGTACAAAAACGTATTCATTTTCAGATCAACAGAAAACAAGATATTGACGCTCACAAATGTAGATCTATTTCGTTACAGATAGATTGGTTAACATTCAAAATAATCAGCTCAAATCATTTCTCTTTTAACTGTCAATAAATATATTTGAAAGAACCCCATAACGTTAGCATTTGTTGAGTGAGTAATTATGGTAAAAGATTGTTCCACTAAATTTATTAAAGACTGAACACAAAGACTTTTCGATTTCATTGGTATCATCTGTTCAACTTTTTGTGCAGCAAGACCTACGATAGAAAGTTGATATTCCAATATATATATATATGCGATCTTGATAGATCTTGACTGTCCCACATTAAGCTTTCGGGGTGTTTTGATACTATACAAAAAAGACTGGAGAAAATGATACCGAAAAGTGCTGCATTTCGACAAAAGAGAACATCACGTTTTCGACGAAAGTTCTGCCAAACATCGTTTCTTGTCAAGGTTTTCAAATCAGGAAACAGTTTACAGAAGCAACTAAGTATATCATCGAAATGCAACAAAAACACACCGAAATGAGCAACGTAATTGTCAACAATTTTTACACTGACAGTCATTGCATCTGGCTTGATTTGAGAAATACTCACGATAATATAGAACATGATTGCGGTCTTAATTTACGACAAGGTATCCATTTCAGATCAACAGAAAAGAAAATATTGACGCTCACAAAATGTAAATGTATTTCGTCACAGATGGTCGGGTTAACAATCAAAATTATCAGCTCAAATCATTTCTCTTTTAAATGTAAAAAACCCCATTACATTTGCATTTGTTGAGTGAGTAATTTTTCTCAAACATTGTTTGCACTAATTTGTTAAAGACTGAATACAAAGTCTTTTTCGATTACATCGCTATCATCTCTCCAACTTTTCTGTGCAGCAAGATCTAGAAAGTGGATATTAAAATATATAAATATGATATTTATAGACTCAGAATATAAATTAGATACGTGCCTAGTGTTACTGGTTGATATGTATCAAGAAACCAATACTCTTTTTCTAAGTGATGGCTGTGGTAATCTTGACGATGTGAAAAGAAAGCGACTCATTTATAAAAGCTAGCTTTTATGGGAAGACCTTTTGAAATATCAATATGGGTGATCGTGCAAACGATAAAATTGTAATAAAAGATTTCAGGGAGAACACATGGTTAATTAATTGTATTTTACAGCAAGAACAAAAAGAAAATGGAGACGGTGTTTGACGAATATCACTTAGTTCCAGATGAAATGAAATCAGAGATTGTGCATATTTTGAAACAGAATAAAATAACAAACTTTTAATGTGGTTAGAGTTAATATTTCAACACACGGTTTTGGTGTGACCATAAGGTCATGTGTTTACGCTGTCAGCCAAAAATCTCTTATCTTTATACACAGACAATATTATTTTGTTCATTGTGATGCTGTGCATCTTGTGATTACATGATCTGAGTAAATGCAATACCTGGTAATTTTCATTGTGATTGAATAAGCAATCTGTGTACATCTTAAAACGTATATTCTCTTTCAACACGCATTTTTTTAAAAGTCCTTTGCAAACTTTCTTTTCGTCGTTATCAGCCCTGTATGAGTTTTGCACTTAACTCACAAAAGTCTCCTATTAGTGTGCCATTTAACTCACCTTGTTTTTCATGTGTGGTATTTTAAACACATTCTCCTTGTGAATGTCACATGTGTCATTAAACCTGATGTCATCCTATATGTCACTGTACAAGTTATCTTTCGCGACATGAATACATAATGAATCTATAAGTCGTGAGTAGTCTCATCCTATCACATTAATGCTTTATCAACTCGTTGTAGTAGAATTCATTCATCAACCATTTGGAGAGCTCTGGAACAGAAACACTGCCATAGATAGATTTGGTTAATTTAATATTTTTATTTTTGATACTGACTAGTACCAAGTCATCAGCTATTATTGTCCTCTTGGCAAATAACATATCTTTTTTGAGACTTCAAAAAATTATTTTCATCTGGATATATTCTAACTGTTGTCCTGTCTAGGAGATTTCCCATCTGTTTCCCAAGCACTGAACTATTCATCAATTTGAAGAAGTCTTTGTTCGAACTCACTAGTAGCTTTTTGTTTCAAACTTATATTGCGTTATATTCATGATTTCATCCAAGGTTGCTGATCAAACAAGACAACTCTGTGTATCTTTTTCACTTTAAACCTAATTACACGTAAAGCTTTACGATTCTGTAATGTATCAAATAGTTCTCTTTGTTTTCCAATTTACACAATAGTTTTGGTACAATTTGTCTGACACACTTGCAATAATTTATATGGAACTAATTTCTCTGGAGCAAATGGATATTCCTTGAAGTGCTCGTGTAGATGTGTTTGGAGTATCTCTAAATCCATCTCTAGCATATAGGATGTTTAACAAGCTTTTTTTCTACGTATCTAATTTGCCCCTTACTAGCCCGTCCGAAGTGTTTTGCTGGCACATATTGGCTCATTGCCCAATCATATAAATTGCTGTATTTTGTACTTGATGTATGACCTAACTGTTAATACTCCCCATCATGTTTCTTTTTCCAACATCATCAACATAATATCATTATTCACTTAGACGTATCTTTTGGGATCATATTAATACCACCACGAATTCTACACTCAGTTATCAAAAACATA
Source organism: Margaritifera margaritifera (assembly GCA_029931535.1). Lineage (NCBI taxonomy): Eukaryota > Metazoa > Mollusca > Bivalvia > Unionida > Margaritiferidae > Margaritifera > Margaritifera margaritifera. The sequence continues at coordinate 918,709 of JAQPZY010001626.1, read as the reverse complement.
TCATAATCTATCAAAAGTTAAAGTTATACACCCGATATTTTGAAACTGGCATCATGAGCAAAACCGGCTGCACTGTAACAGTGCACTCGGGTCAAGATTTTAGTTTGCTATACATACATTTCGAAACTCCTCGAAAATGTCACACAGCATCAAAATGTCTTTCTTGACGTGGTAGTCTTGAAGGTCACCCAGTGTCTTGAATTTGAAGTGTGGCATCACATCGTGTACATGCTGGTAATCGATGCCTGATATGCTTGAATCATTCAGATCTGAATACACCTTTCCTTTGGGTGGTATTAATATTTCATCGAATCTATCGAAACTATATATGTATTCATATGGGCAAATGCCTTTCCTCAGATGTTAGGTTTCATGTTTTCAAAATGGTTCAGTGTTTCTATAAATTTGACATAATTTAAAGTTTTATCCAGCTGTTGTAATGATTGTCCTATAAACCTAAAGCTATCTACAAACCTATCATTCTTTTAACTGTCATTTCCTTATCATCCTTAGTAAACCTATATACAATGAAGAACTTGCTGAATGAAAATGTATTTTTCTTCAGTGTTGGGTATGTTTTATTTCCTCATCATCTGGATCACTTTTTTTTACATGCGTGTCGATGAACAGATGACTCTCACAACATGGCAAATTATGAATGAATAGTGGGATGTAGTTTTGAGTATCTAAAATTCAAATTACAGTCTATGTGAACAGGACCTCTGACAATTTCCCTCCTAAGTGATTGTGGTCACGCATTTTGTTTTTAATTATTTCTCTCTAATAGATATAACAAAACTCGTTGAGTTAAAATGTTTATCATTTTCATCGTCGAACATCATAAGTTTACATTGTACATGTCGTTGTGGACGGACCACGCTATCCTACCCAGCCAGTGATAACAAAACACCTGTATGCATTCAGTACCTCTGTAAACTATTTGCCTGTAACATTTGTGAATTGAATTGACCTACATACAGAAATCTGCTGGTATGTGCTTAGCTGTGTTCGATTTTCTGGATGTGCTGGTTTGATTTCTAGCATCATTACAATTTTGTGGGGAGTAGCTCTCACACGAAGTGTATGGTATGATGATACTTTCAAAGTCTCAATACACGACTTATGGCACTTTCAACTGATGATGATATGGACCCTTTCAGGCATGATACCTATCGAGTTGTCTGCACTGTAACATATTCTTTTTTGATCTGATAATTTTTATAGTGCATTGGAAACATTCAAACATTTTTAAATATGTTTTTTTCCAATGTTTGCTTAATCGTGATGTTCGCAGTTATGGTAAATCTTTTATGCTAGCATAATAGCATTATTCCATTCTTGCAAATAAACCCAACATGGCAACATACTTATCTTTATCTTTTTCTGTCGCTTTAACTGCTTTAATGTATTTATATTCCAACTATTTCATACACATTTCCGAGGATGTCATATTCCAGTGCAAATATTTTCATACTGCACTGTATAGATAAGACATTTGTCAAACCAATGACTGTATCCAACTATATGTTGCTGATCTGTCTGCCAATGACTGTATCCAACTATATGTTGATGATCTGTCTGCCAATGACTGTATCCAACTATATGTTGATGATCTGTCTGCCAATGACTGTATCCAACTATATGTTGATGATCTATCTGCATAATCATTCGGTGTATTTAGTATAGATTCAACTGCACAGAATTAAAAACAAAATTTTAAAAAAAAAGTTTTAAAAAATTGCTCATCCTTATTATTTATTTTGCGTTGACGCAAGCCTTTTATATTTTACCCACATAAGCAAATAAGTAAAGGAGCTTCTTTGTATCAAACTGATACCTGTCTGCGTGCAGTGTTAGGTATTCACTCCTGTCAAAGGTCCACTTCGTGCTTTCGCTTATTTCCTGTCCAAATTTAGTATGGAAAATGTCAAACAAACGTTCAATGATATAAACCCTTTCACCTCTGTTGATTATGTCTTGTCCTGTGATAAACCTCCGTGTATTTTACTTTCTCTTCATCCTGCGTTGGTCTTTTCATAAGTTTAATCGATAAGTCAAGCTTAAATCTTACAGAAGAAAATTGCCCCGTTTTCCGAATTATGGCTTTTTTTTAAAGTGTGGTTCAATGTCATTTAAACATTCATACAAATCTTGACTGTTACCACCGTAAACAAATTTGTGCTTTTTTTTACATTTCTGAAAGAATCTCTAAGCTTTTCGTAATGATTCTCTATATATTTTTCTTATTCTCGCGCCTCAGTTCTTAACTATTTGTAATCTTAGAATAGTAATTTGTAATGCTTTTCGAACACGCCTAAGAATAGGTTCATGAAGTATAGAAATCTTCATCTCTGATCTTTTTTATCGAGCAAAATTTGAGTATATTTTACTACTACTAAATCTTTGAATGTCTGCGATAAAGTAAAGGATATGTTTGCCATAAATTTTAGCAAAATGCCCATCTAAGTACTTTATTATATGTTAGAATAATGATTTTCTGTCATCAAATAATAGGTCGAATTTGAAATATTTCACCCGCATACAAACACATTCAGAAAGGTAGTTTGAAATATGCAACTTAATGGCTAATCACTAATTTCAATTTGAATCTGTTGGCAAAAACAAGCTTAACAAGAAATGGAGATGCACCAAGATTTAAACCACATTCCCGTGTATTTTTAGTATGCTGTTTCAATGTGTTTGAAAAGAGATCTTGAAAGGCTATGTAATCCATTTGCTTTTCTCATATATTTTACACTTTGCCAATTAAGGACCGATACACATTTTCCTCGTAAGTCATTTACCGTGCAAGTACAATGTGTTCTTACCGATTGATATTTTTCTTTGTGTTAAATTAAGACCTTTGCATCAAAATTCACTATCAATAAAGATCTGAATCATCGGCTTGGTTTTGCTCAAACATATGTACCAGAGACATGTTAATCAGTCCTGCTGCTACATTTATTTTTAAAAACTTATCTTACTCGATTTATACCTACTGTAATATAGTTTCTTAAAACTGAAATCCTTTTTAATAAAGCATCTTCTTTCTTACAATCAAAAGAAGTTGTTTATACGCCAGTATGGTGAATAACAAACGAGTTGTTGACGTCTTTTATTTGACATTCTTACGAAGCCCTTTCGACGAATATGACCTTAAACATTATCCTGGACAAATTATTTTATACCGTTCTCTATCTCACTTGTTTCGCAAAGCAATTATCGGCAGAAACTGAGTTTGGGGTATAATTATTATCGTGTCACATATCTAGTTTACATCTTCAGTTTTTAATTGTCTCATGGGCTTCAACTATATCTTGTACATCATTTAGCAACTCATCATGAATTCCATATAAATTACTTATAATTTTTGACGGAACGTCTACAGCTACGTTTTCTGATGAGAAATAATGCTATGTACGAAATATATCCTCTACTTTTATGGTCTCTGATCCAGACTCATTGAAAAAGAACTTTCTCGTGTTCTGTCTTCAATACTCAGGTAATTATTTAAATGTAGGTTCCAAAGGGACGAAAAGGAAATTATGATATCTGAGTACATGTTTAACTGAAAACTTATCAGATATCTGAGTACATGTTTAACTGAAAACTTATCAGATATCCTAGGCTGAAATTAAATTATACAGAACGTCATCACAGTTGGAGCTTAGACTTTACCTCAGTTGGTAATATATATATATATATATATATATATATATATATATATATATATATATATATATATATATATATATATATATATATAAGAGACACGGGAACGACGTCTTCGGGGTAGATTAGTAGCGATTCGCTGGAGTCTATCACGAAGTTAACAAATAAACATCGTATCCGACATATGGACCATCCTACGCGCAGACTGTCAAGTTAACTTAGAGATATCATAGGAAAAGTTTCCGAATGTCATTTCCTCACAAAAATGTAATTGCAATACTTATGCCACAAGTGACGTTGATGTTAATAATGTAAATAATAAAATAAGTTTTCTATTTGTACGGTACAAAGCAGGTTATTAATACCAGACTTTACTAGCTTTGTACATGTGTTCGATTTTGCGATTTTTCAAAGACAAAATCGGATGATCTTGACGTATGAGAAATTAAAGAATTTAATAGCATATATAAGCAAAGGAAAGAAACTGTTGGGCAAAAAATAGGTGGTATTGATTTCGTATATCGTCAGAAATACTTTACGTTTGTTTCTGAAATGCCGACTGCTAGTGAATATTTTCTTTGAAAAGCTATCTAAATCCTAATTTAGTATGAGTTGAATGTTTTTCAAATCGATTACAGTCCAAATTTCAATTTTGTTTTGACCCTAGATAGATTGGATATTCCTCCCGATCGAAAATCAAGGATGCAAAGACAACTATATATATACATAAATATATATATATATATATATATATATATATATATATATATATATATATATATATATATATATATATAACCACAGTTTAATTTAAATGTGAAAGTCCCTGAACCAATTCATCCAAAACGGACGTATGGAAATTGATTAAGATATAGTTCAATTGACATATAAAAATGCATCAGTGGTTAACTATGCTACGTCGCCAGTTGAAGCCCGTGATTATATTTCTAATTTGAATCTGGTGGCTAAACTTCCATTATTATAGATGTAAAGTTCATAATATAAGGGAAATATTCTCGAAGCAGAAAATGCATTTGATAAATCTTAGACGTCATCACCAAAAATTAGAACTTAAGATCTTTTCTTCATTAAAGTTATATGTAGGTATTTAGTAGCTACTTACGGATAGTTGCGAATTAAAGCCAACTTTATAAACTTTCTGTAATCATTCAGCAGAGAGAGAGAGAGAGAGAGAGAGAGAGAGAGAATATGCATCTAACAGCCAAGTTTTTTTCTTTTTTTTTTACAAGTAATCAAAATGCAATTAAAGTGGTCGTTTAATAGCCATTTGAAATAAGCATGTACCTGCCATCAAACTCGATATGTTTGGGGACTGTACCCATATAGTTGCGATGGTGATTGTTCAACAGAGTCCGCAACACAAAATAATTACGGATTAATTTTCCGATCCTTTCAAGTCTCGTGATGCATGACGAGTATATCAGTCAGGCTTCTAACCCATATGTGGAAAACTGTAAATAGGATTTTGATCAGTGGCGGCGCGAGCGTTTGAGGCGCCCGGGGGCAATGTTCCTTAGTGGCGCCCCTACTTTCCACAGAGAACAGTTTTTATGTCAGTTGCCAACCTCTTTCATCCCCCCTCTCATAAATATAAGTTTTGTGAAGAATTGCTCCCGTTACACTAAGGTGAGGTGAAATACTATGAAAATTTCAGCTACAAAAAAAAAAAAAAAAAAAAAAAAGCTCCCGACGGCGCTCCACTTTGCCTTGAGCCCGGAGGCAATCCCTACTCCCTCGCCCCGCCACTGATTCCGATATCACAGTGGTAGGGGTAAACATACATTTCTAAGCAAGTTCTGCCGCTGGATGGCGTGCAGTTCTCATAAGCAGTATGTGAATACAGGCACGTAATGCATGAAACATCCATTAGTTTGGCTAGATCATATATAAGTGGAACATGTAAAACCAGTAAATCCTGGAGTAGGAAACTGGGAAATCCGAAACAGGTACAGTGGTCTCCGGCTGGACTAGTGCAGGGACGCCAACTGAGGAGATCCAAATAAGAGATGAGCTCACAAGGCAAAACCGCACGAAGCAGTCGGACCGCACGGGTTGACTCACCAATGATAGGGATTTTATAATTGGTAAACAACTACCAAAATTGCCTAAACTAATTGGAAATAAGTGTTATTTTAAAACTCGGCATTTTGTCACAAATGTCTACATATACCGAATTAAGATATATAAAAAAATGATAATAATAATAAAAAGCAACGCATGCCTAAGATTGGTAATTTTTTTTTTTTTTTTGGTAACAGCATGATTGTACGCTTGTACCGAAATTCAAATCTTTGAAACAATAAATTTTTATAACCTAGTAAATTTGGTATTACGCGACATACCCTAAGTAGGGACAGCCCGATTATAGAAAACTGGGCAAATATTTGATATGTTATAGTGTGGCACAAAAAAGGGGACATTTTATCCTGGGCTCTCATTCTGACACCCGAAAGCCCTATTCAGGTGAAAACTGTATGGCCCTGAAAAATACTGATTGGTATGCTGGTGGATGAACTAACGGCGTCGCGCAACCCAAATGAAGATCACAAAATTGACCGGCTACTACAAGCCACCATCATTGGTATATTTTTCGGAAAACGTACCAGCACACATTATGCACAAAAGACAAACAAGCTATTTTTTAGGAAAATGCACAACTTGCTACCATCTGACTAGGATATGTAACTTTCACATCTTTTGGCGTTAGGTTAGGGACAGCCCAACTGGAAATAGGAAACTGGGCATAGATTGGACAGAAACGAAATAAGGTGACAGCCGGTAAGCAGAGGCAGAACGACAGATGGATGGATAAGGGCACTCGCAGCGCCTTTTCTTCCTGCGGCTTGCTTGGGAGGCATTATTATTATTATGCGGTTAATCGCACAAATTAAATAGTATGCAAAAGCATACAAATTAAACTAGTCGTAAATGCCTTAGGGCGATCACGACTTAAATCCAAATATAGATATAGATATGTTCTACGGGGTTCCCATCTCACAATTCTGTCACTAGATGGCGAACAAAATTGCATATTAATGATTCAGGTTGCAATAGCCGAAGAGCATGAAGGAATGCCTTTGCCTAAAAAATAATTTTAACTGCCGCAAGTTGGTTCGTTTCGTTTGGGAGAAACGTATTCATAATTTGGGAGAAACGTATTCATAATTTTAATACAATTGAGACTGGTTGTGTGAATACCATCCGGGTACCCTGGGTCGTCGGTTAAAACACTGACGACACATGATACCCAGATTGCGGGAATAAGTGCACAATTTAAAGCACCTTTATATTTACCCCATTCATATATTAGTAGATTTAAGCAAATAACTGTGATAACAGGGATCATGGACATCAAACTGGTCGTTATATTGTAAGAATACATGTTGAAACCAAACAGATTTAACAAGTTTATACTTTTTATGCGATTCATCCGGAACAAAAAAACAACAACAAAAAATTAAAAAAAATAATAAATTGAACCCGCCACCACCTCACCACCGCAAAATAAAATAATAATAAAAAAAGCTAACATGCAACCTAAATTATTTTTGACACTCAGATGAAAGTAATAATCATATTAGTGTTCCCGTTCATTTTCCCTATATCAAACAATACTATCAATAAAAGTGTCATGTATTCTTTTCCCTATAACGATAACGTGATTACCCCATCCCAGATTCATCAATATGCTATATTCTTCCTTTTGTTATCGATCTACGAAGTGTAACATCCGTTGTGTCTAACACTGAGAAACCACTTTCTCCAGCATCATGGTAAAATATTTACGGGTCAGAGTTAGGAAAACTAAATGAATAATTGCATTTTATGCGCACGTCATACTAATAAATCCCTGATGTTGAATTTACTGTCGTCTGACGTTATCGTGTTGACTTTTCATCCAGCATCAAGTACTATCCCAGAGTTGCCAGTGGCAATGCTATAATCTACACTAGGAATCGGAAAATGTCTCGTTTGATAAATAATTCTTAGAAGATGATCTGAGCTGCAAATGTTGATACATGTATACATAACAATCAAAAGGTTTATCTGTGTGATTAAAAGATATGCGACGGTAAAATATTGTAACACGCATTGGGTCTAACAGCACCTCAATACCAAGCGAAGCAAGCAATGTCGAAAACTTGCGTGCGGCTAGCTTGCGGTCGATGTTTCCCCTATTTCAAAGGACCTCAAGATAACTGAAGGATTCTTAAACACGCTAATACCACCAATACTTTTCCTCTAATCAATTAACGACCACACATTCATGAGACGCTTATTTCATATTTGCATATTTTATCTAGCTTCAAATTCGTATGATTTACCAGTACGCTTTTTCTAAGCCGTATATCGGTATTTCATGCCATGTACTCCAAAAACACGACACAAACACCTAATACACAGAATTATTCCTATCTCAAACGACCAAACACTTATACGCGAGAATATCCCGAGGAATTCCTTATTCCAAGAAATTGATGGTCCATTTTACGAAACTAATCCATGCTACGTAAAGCTGATTACGTTATGATGCCTGCTCCTAATAATTGGCTTATTACGTGGTTCGAGATATATATTCCCAACGCCGATTCCCCATCATCTCTAAAATCTAACAAAGCTATAAACGGACATGTAAATGCAAATAGCACATACCCTAGGTTTGTTACAACATTGCAAACTTCCATTACCAATTTATTACATTATATTTCCTGTACACCTCAGTGTATCGTCCATATGCAGACAAGTCATGGGTCAGCTAGAGTGGCGGTGGCTCAGTGGTTTAGGCGTTAGACTCGTAACCAGAATGGTGCGAGTTCGATTCCCACTATCGGATCAGCCCATATCAGCCACTGTGGTGTGTTCCTGTACAAGGCATTTAACTCTACTGGCCTCGGCAGGATAGATATATATATATAAGATTTGTTGTGTGCCATCAAACACACACACAGACATACACACACACGGATACGCGCACACACACCAGAAGACGTTTTAGTGGCGGGGAATTCATTTTATTCTTATATCTTTTTTTTTTTTTTTGTCCGATGAAAGATCATTAGTAAATTTTATGGCGATAATTCTTTGTTGTTGTTGTTAGAATGTAAATAATAATGGAAGATTTCTAGCATGGTTTCTGCCTCTCAATCTGTCTACGGACATTGAAAAGTAACATTTTAGCAGAGATAATATATATTTAGTATGTTAGTCCCAGATATTATACTTTTTCACAGAAAGAACACATCACTTGCAGGAGATACATACTTCAATTAACATTTGCATTAAAATTAAACGAAGAATAAAGTCTTTTATTTAAATATCTGCAACAGACCCGAATAAACAACCTAACACAAAATTTTTGTTGCATAATATTTAATTATTGACTTAAAGGCTGAGTACAAAGATCAATACATTCTTATATAAAAGTACAACATTTGCAGGCTTGTATTTAAGAATGGCGGCTCCTACACTAAAGTAATTGAGCGAAACTCCTCTGGCTTCTAATGAATTTTTCATGAACATAGAGATCTGCCATGTACAAACAGCAGAGCCGCACTTTATTTTTCATCCCAAATATGTTACGGGGGCAAAATGCTCATATCAAATATTATGTCAAGTGTACTGGTGTACAGTGGTTGGGTGGAGATGAATTACACAGTATATTAAGATCTGGTTCATTTTGCATCACTCTGGCGTGCCATAAAAAAAAAATATCTGGTTGGAGAGGGCAATCAATATAATGCTTCAGGGATTCACTTTCAATGCGTAAAACCATATTTGTCTGCAGCCTTTTATATCAAAAAAGCACATCGTAAAATAGAATCTTTTCAGAAAATGGGAGATTTATACCCAAAAAATTACGAAAAAAATTACAAGGAGAAAGTTATGTGCATTTATGAATCATCCTTACTAAAATTAGTATAAACCCATGTTCGCTGGAATTTCCAATTAGTAGATTAGTTCCTTTCAAGAGAAGTATGACATTGAATACCTGACGAAATAGTCTACTCCTAATGTATATATGGCACTAACATTGACACCAATTTTTTATTGCTTAGGTCTTTTGGAATTTGTAACTGTTAGCAATACACAATATTGAAGTATAGGTTCAACTGAATCTTTTGAGATTACATAATATACATCTCGTCATAAGGGAATGAGTGACTGATTTGATAACCAGATACCAGAAATCTTATTCAATTTGAGCAATATAATTAAGAGATGCAATATACTTTGAAATTTTAATACTCAGAAATATGCAGAATAACTTTTGTTTCTTTTTCCCTTCCTGGTCACAGGGTGTCATTTATTAAAGGTAAAATACTAAATGTACCTTCTGTTTGTAAAGACTTTTGTTCGTAAAGGCACGCAGTGACATGCCAATGTTTGGTTTCATTTCGTCAATAATATATTCATACAGTATCATGGTTCAATTTAACCGAACTTATTGAATGAAATGTGATAACAAGTGAAATCATGCCAATCCAATCACCTAAATTTAAAATAAATTATATGTAATGCTGAAGAATCAAGAACCTGAACTGCTAACATTGTTTGTTTTTACAGTTATCTGTTACTTTTGATTCATAGACCTTTTTATTATATTTAAATCATCTCATTGCAACAAATCAGTAAAGATTAGTCAACATGCTATACCAGATTTAAAATTTAAAATCTGATGTACAATAAATCCCAGAGAAATGTTTCTAGTATATTTAACTAATAAAATTCTCTAATTAATCGTCTGGAACCTCTCATGCACCACTGCACTAACCCATTCGCTCTTCCCCCAAACAATCTGTTAGTGTATGACAGGTAGGCTATATATATATATATATATATATATATATATATATATATATATATATATATATATATATATATATATATATATATATATATATATATATATCCGCATGCTTCTTCCTATTAGGACTTTGATAGCAGAGAAGCACAGAAGAGTTATTGTCGTCTGATCATCATTGATAATTTAGCTCCGGTAGTCATTGGATAGGACATAATTTGCCCACTCCTTTGCACCGTGAACCAATACATTCTATTCAAGAGAACCGTATATCATGACTAGATCTGCTTACAAAAAGGGCATATTCTCTACGAACTGTTTAAATACTATTCTACATTTTGTAATATTGTTCTTCGTTGGTATAGGATTGTCAAGACATTTGTTAGGAAAAATAATAGAGGCAGAATGTCTGTACATATATTTTATTTGCTAGAGTGTAGTAAGACTCAGACTGCTAGTCATTCTATTGTCACATGGGATGGCATAAAATCCGCTTAATGCTGTGACTGTCATTACATGAAATATCTGGGGAAATAAAACACTTCAGTTCAATCTGGAAGAACATTATAATCTAAATCTCGTGCATTTTTTGTTACATGAATGACGATTCTAAGGCCCAAATCTAATTCAAAAGGTCGATAGATATGTTGTAATATGATGGAAGACGAGTCTCCAAGGCTTAAAAGTGCATGTAACATAATAGAATGCAACGCGTTGCCAGAAGCACACGTTTCTTCGAGAAACATTTATGAAGAAAACTAGTTGTGATGGGCAATGTTGCACATTTTAAATAATTTGACAATCTTGATGCGCATGTTTAAAGGGAATTTAAATCCAAGGTACAGAAAAAATCATGTAAAGGCTCCGCGGTAATTTTCTGTGTAGTCGTTGAATTTTTTGCATAATGTTAATAACCTGTTTAACAATTTCAATTCGCCGAAAAAAATTAATTAAAAACATCATTTAGAGGGACAGTTTTTGCTCTGAACTTTATTTACCGGAGATTAAGCTTTTACTCAATAGTATGACTCTGTCTGCAAATTGTCTTGTGTTTTCGAGAACTTTTAAAATATGATTTGTCTAAAAACAAAACATCTTCATAATTATAATATATATGTTGGTCAATGGCAATGAGACTAATCTTAAATTGTATTGTCTGATGAACATTTATCCAAGCTTGCATAATTCAACATGATTTAAGTAAGAAGAAAACAACGATCACGTATTAGAAAAGACTTTTCGCTTTCTTGAGTTAACATATTTGTTTTCGTGCAGTCGCATGTTTGAAAATGACGTACATTTATCCGTTTTGTTACGACTCTATGGTCTAAGAAAAATGTAACAGAAAGAAAGTGAAACCAACAAATCAAGTAAAAAAATCAACAAGCAATTTATTACTAGATAATTAAAATGAAAAATCAAAAAAATCACTTACAGTAATGTGTTTTGAAATCCTAATAATCCAATAAGAATGATTGTTCTAATCACAAGTCCTAAATATAGAATGTTCCGAATTCACGGCTGTGTCCTTGAATGTTATGATGTGCTAATGGTCTCCAAAGTCCTGATGTACTAGTAATCTTTGATGTGCTGATGTCAAAATGAAATATTCCAAAATCTCTGAATAAATTCAGTTAAATTCCAAAATCATCAATTAAAAATCCAAAATCCAAAAGTTTATGAGCACTGTTATAATCCAATGAATATTTAAAATAATTCCTCTCTTAGAATTTGGAATGAATTTTCACAACTGCAATAGCTCTTTACAAGACTGATGGTAATGTCAAAACTGAAAAAATGTCCACCAAACATGGTATATATAAAGATTGGTCACATGACAGAATGTTCTAGAATATGAGTCATCTTAATGGAATTCTAACTGTAAACAAAATTCAACCTTGACCTTCAAATTGAGAAAACATATTGATCAAAACAACCTAATTCAAGGACACTAGTTAAACATGTTTTTCCTGATAAACATTAAGATTTAAGCAAATATTAAAGTGAAGAAACATTTATAATTTCCCAAAATATCCACAGTATTATATAAACATCATACATAACAGTTTTAATACACAAATAACCAGTTTGAAAGAGAATAATGAAGATTGTTTGCGTAATTATTCATCTCCATCACGCAAGAACTTTTCTTTTTTGATATTTACATATCCCCTTTTTAGTGCTCTCGAAATGCAATAGTAGTTATAGGAGGAGGTATACGGATATACGGGCTGTCATGGGAGACAAAGTGTAAAATCCACTTTCCAGCCATCTTGGATTGAGTCACTATAGGGCAGGGGTCCCCAACCTTTTTGTGCCTACGGGCACATTTGCGAGTTTATGAGAGAGTGGCAGGCACCAACCAATTAACTTAACCCATTGTTTTTAAAATTATTATTCATTTTAACCTCTTCCGCGAGCACACAAAAAACCTTGGCGGGCGCCATGGCGCCCGCGGGCACCGGGTTGAGGACCACTGCCATAGGGGATTTATTATTTAAAACGTTAATAATATTGTGGGTTGTTATGGGTGCATAAGGCAATTTAACATTACCTCAAATGCGGTAGGGTAAATTTGGACATGTAAGGGTACATACAGGAATAGAACATGAGAATGTCACTACAACCATACTATCGCCCAGACAAAAGTATATCTAAGGTGGATGTAATGTATGGGGTATAACAACGAGGACTAACACCAATCATCACAGACTTAACGCACACGTGGACTCAGATCACAATTATTTTTCCTATATAGTCCCTACATTTGTTTGTCAGTACTGAACTTTCCAATGTGTCAAAATCCAAATAAATCATATGTTAATGTAAAGTGTCTTCAAAGATGAACTCAAGGTGAAGTTCTTGTCATAGGTTATCCAGCATATTTTTGAGAGGCAGGACTGTAAGCAAAGCAACGTGGGATGGGTCATATGTTTCACTTCCGAACCAGCATTAATGCCGCATTACTCACTGTGCACTGTTGCCAAAATGCACACAGTCAACCACACCATAATGCTCATATTCTAGAGAATAAACAAATTTTCATTAAATCAATACTAAGAATGCCTAAATCTAACTCATATGTCACCACCAAAATTAGAGGGGAAAAAATGCTATAAAAATAGACTGAGACAACAATCGTGAGTACTGATCCGGAAGTAATAATTGTCACCTTTGTTCACGTTCTTAACGACAAAAACACAAACCAAAAGGATGAGGGAAAGGGGAGTGATGGGATGGCTACTAACACACCTATGGACTGTCTAATATAATATCTTACAACCATACCATAAGACACTAACACATCTATGGACTGTCTAATATAATATCTCACAACAATACCATAAGACAATAACACACCTATGGACTGTCTAATATAATATCTCACAACCATACCATAAGACATACACCGGGGGTGGAGGGTGGGATGGAAGACGGGATCGGAGAGTACTAGCCCTCACTCTCTCTCACACACCTCAATAGACAATCACACTGACTAACACACATATAGACTGTCTAACATACCATCACACAGGCCAAAAGAGGGAAAGGGTACTATTATTCACATCTACACCGACCATCCGACCATACCATCACACTTACGCAAGGAAGGAAGGTTGGGACTTTAAGTTTAGTTTTTGGAAGACAAGGATAAACAAATACATACATACATACATACATACATACATACATACATACATACATACATACATACATACATACATACATACATACATACATACATACACATCTATAATTTTGACAATTATAAATAGCATTCTTTTTTAGAGACCTGGGTAGCCCTGAAAAGAGCCATAGGGGTAGCCCTGAGAATGGCTGTCTTAGGTGTTAACCAAAGTTGGTTAGCACATTCCGCACCTCAAACAGCATCGTAGCGATAATAGTCAAACTAGTCCACACCTTTGTTTGCTTCCAAAGGGATGGCACGACTGGTTAAAACGGTCTTTATATAGACTGTCAACAGATCGACAATGAGATTTGAGCTCAGCCAATCAGACCACGTCTTACATATTTCATTCATTGTGTGTTTTGTATGCACTAATCAGAAGGCATTAAGACTTGTAGAGTGATTCAATCAATTTACAACAGCGCATTTCTACGAGTAACATGGTCAGGGTGCTTTACAGTTAAAGTACACTACACATAGCTGATTTGAAGACAAATACTTTGTCTTGGGGTTAACCTGCAGTGGACCTGAAGCGACAGTACTACTGCTGCTGCTGTTGCTACTATCACTCCATCGATAGCATATTTCATTCCAGCGAATGTATCCAATTCGGATTTGACTTTCTGCGACAGTTTGTCATCGCATGAATTTCTGACTTCACCTTCTACATCACCATCGTTGCCGAAACAATACCACCAATTTAAAAAGAACCAACAAGAAGAGCTAAAATTCTGACCTAGAATCCAAATAATAATGGTTATATCCTCATCGCAGTATCTAGCTTGGGCAAGTGTCAGAATGTTTTGAGCACATATCGCTTTATTTATGAATGTCATCATGGTCTATTACCAAAAAATAATATCACCGATCGTGATTGCTCTGATAATAGAAACGCTAACGCTGAGGCCGTCACAAGGCAGATCAATAACCTGGGTTCGCGAGGTTGGCAAACACAACACAATAGCGCGCAAAGTTGTAGCGACAAATATTGATACTGATGAAGAAGAAGTGTTTGACTCGATGTATAAAGCAGAAAATACTCTTGGTACCAGCAGACGATCTTTTTTATTGTAATGCACTGGCATCAGAAACAAGTTCATATTCTCCTATCATAGATTGCTTGTATTATGTCTCATTGGCGTAATGTTTCTGCTTAATATTTGTTTGTAGTATTAGTTGTTTTTTTTTATTATTTTTTTTTGTTTTGCTGCTTGATTTGAAGTCGGCTTATGCACATTGTAGACTGCTTCAGCTATTTTTTTTCCATCTTTCCATCATCATTTTTGTTGTTGCTGAAATGAGACCGAGTTCTGCAAGCACATCTGGCTGTCACCTTAGTTTTATAGTGTCCATAGGCCAGCTTATTGATGCCATCATCCATGATATATCGTTTGTCATCACAGGCGGATAAGCCAATTTTCTATAGCACTACTGTGCTCAGGGCATGGTTTCCTGACCTGATCGTGTTCATTACAACATATTGTTTTTCGTCAGCAAGCGCAGTCAAGTAGTGGTCCAACGTAATAGAATTTTTGGCAACCCCTTTTACTTAATGCCTCTTAGCGCGTTTTTTAAGCTTCTTTAGCAGTTCGAGCAAGTACATTTTGCTTCTGAGCTCGACAACTCTTCTTATTTGCGCCATGTATTCTTCCTTTAACTTTCCGACAGTCTTTTTATTTGTATCATTGTAGTGCTTTCTAAGCTTACTTGTCGAAGCTTGAGGCAATCAGAAAAGTTGAATCGTTCTTTTGCAGCGAACGTGTCTTCGTAAACGTCATCCGTCTCGATTTCATAGCAGAGATGATCAGTATCCGTCGGCAACAGCTTGGCACGATTGCCATATTTCGTTTTGATGAAGACGTAGTGGAAATCATACATGTGATATTTAGATAATTCGAGGATGGTCAAGCCAACATGGATTGGCTTGTTAAGCTTTATGCTAGTCTTTTTTCTGTGTACGGCCACCAAGTTTTCATCAAAACGTTTTCATGGAGACAAACGCAGGATCTGCAACTAGTTTATCTCTGAGCGCTACATCGTTGACTAATTCTACGTTGACTCGTTTGCGAATATTTTCCATCGTCTTGCCAAACACTGTGTTGTACACCAACTTGCAAAAAAAAAATCGAAAACGTGTGTCGCAGCTGCTCTATTGCTTGTATTAAAGTTGATGTAAGGCTTCAGTCAAGTACTCTGCTTGAATTTTACAACGCGGTGGATTCTAATTAACTTTAGTCTAAGGTCCAGACATTGTTTCAGATTTTTGTAGTGGATGACGTGGCGATATTTGTCCATTAAATTTGGAATAAGCTTTGGTATTTTGAAATTTCCTACACATAGTTTTTCCATTATCAAGCGCTAGTACGGATTTAGCATGTCATCTGATACTATCTTGCTTTCAGGAGCTAGTGTTTAATCATTGTGCAAATCATGCAGCTCTGCAGGATACCTGAGGTAAACTTCTAGAAAATAATCTGTGTCATCGTCACTTTGTAATAACTTTTCTGTAAAAGTTTCTGATGACATCCAGCTAAATTCGCCAAGAGGAAGCTTCTGTGACATTGCTCAACCAAACATATTAACTGTGTCTTGATATGCGATATACTTCGTTTTTTGCGTTACATCATAGATAGATAATTTGTTTTTTGCGTTGAGCGCAGCATCCCATGATAGTCCAGGACTAGAATAATACCAGGCAACATCCAACTTGTAATGTGACATACAGTTCTCGCGAAACGTTTCGAACACATCAGCAAACAGCAGCACATCTGTCTTTATGTCAAGGTCATGATAGTCGCCCAGATTCCTCAGACCAAAGTTGCTCCAAACATTTTTTGCATGATCATAATCTGCATCAGAAGTATTTTCACCATTTAGTCTGCTAAAGAATTCTTCTTTTGGTGGTAAACTTGTTTCATCAAATATGTCCCACGACGTCATATACTGGTTTGGATAAATTCCTTTGCGCACCACAAGATTAAGCTTGTCAGAGGGAAATTCTTCTGCAGTATACTGAAACGCGTCAGATTTGTTTGCAGCAAATTCTTCTAGCGAGGCATTCATAAACTGCATACTGTCAATAAAACACAGCTGACCAAGAGAACAAAAAGTACTTTTCGATGTTATTTGGTATGCAGGATATATTTTGCTCATATTTTCCGAAGTGCTTAACAATCAGATGTGAATCATATCCGGGCAGGTTATGAAGTATCACAGGAACAAACTCTGACAGTTTCAGATACTATTTGTCGCATAGTGGATTATACTTCGCAGTGTTTAGGACACCTCTGGAAACAACAACCAGAATCCAGCCAGAATCTTCTTTCTGAAAATTATCGATCTTATTTATGAGCGATCTGAAAACCATATCAAGGTCCATGTTGATGTTTTATGTATGAAACGCTTTGATCTGCTTTGATATAAAGTGTGCTTCTGTTTCAACTCCGTCTAATTTTTCAAACACCACGCTAATGCCAACAGAAAATGTTATACCACAATGTGCTCGCAGTTCATCTGATAAAACCTGTCGTATTCCTGATTCTGCTGCATTAGCCAAAACACCATCTGTATTAAACTCGCGCTGTTTAATACTAAACGTTTTGTCCTAGCCAGCAAAAGCTCTCTTTCTTAGATCAAAGCTCATCTCTGTACTCATTATATATAATAGGGTACATCATTTCTCTAATTGTTAATTTTTAATATCTCTAACAGAGTATCTTGGGTGAAGCATGATACGCTATGACGCATCAGCAAGTCACCGTCATAGCAAATGCTGATTATGCCATGTTTTTAAGTAGTTGTCTCTGCTCGTCCGTAAGCAAAATCCGCATTTTAAACAAATTGTCTGCTCCATAAGCAGCATTTTCTGATATTACATTGAGATCCAGATTAATATTTGAAACGGTATTTTCATACAGCGATTTGACGGCATCAAAAAGCAATTCTGGATGCTTTATGTAAACTTCCGTAATATAAATAAATGAATCTGACATGATATATAACGCTGTTTGATAAAAATGCATGACTCTGATGAATGACTACGATGAGTTCAACTATGTTGAAAATGGGCACCTGCATTACAAATATAAGGCCGCAAAAATATACCAGAAAATATCACATCAGAAATAATGTAAACCTGTAGCTAGTAAAACAATATTAGCAGAGTACAACATAATTATTTCTCAATACTTGCCGTTGGTACCCAATAATTGAAAGCGTCAGAGTAGCCGCTAAATTTCACATGCGACTTGTTTATGTGAGTTTTGATTACACACTCTATTCTAAAACATTTTGCTCTGTTTTTTGTAACTCCTGCTCATAGAAGGCTTCTGAAACAGGTTCGCCATTAAAGTCTGCGATCTTGTACGTTACAGGAATTATTTTTAATATCTCTGTCACGGTATACTATGCTAAGTGAAGTTTTTCAAACATTTTTTTAATTCTGGAAATCCTGACCCGGTCACTCACATTAAATATTTATCTAAAAATATTTTGTTTGGCACGCTGTCTTGATTTTGCTTGTCGCTAGCTTGTGCTGGCGTCATTACAATACTTCTGTGCTTCGTATTGTTGTATTTGTTTTATTTTTCGTAAAGTGTTTCCAAATTGCATTCCTTAGCGTACGATTAAATCTTTCAACGACAACTGCCTTGCCTTCATTGGACGTGGAATACTTATGAATTTTGTTTTCTTCAAGCCTGTTCTCAAACGTATTATTGTAAAATTGTCCGCCATGGTCCACCTAGAGTTGTGCTCGTTTGCGTCTGTTCTCTGATGACGTTGTCATAGATGCAAACGCGTTTCTGACAGCTGCGCCAGTTTTATTTTCAGTGGCAAGCTCCATGCATACTTGTGAAAAACATCAATGACATATAACAAGTATTTGACGCCGCCATTATTTCTGGAGTATTCGTGCATGTCTACAAGATCAGCAGACCATATGTCATCAAGAAAACGTTTTCTTGCTGGCTTGTGTAATTCCTCTGCTGTTATATGATCTTTTTTTGGCTGTTTTTTTTTAGCTGCTGGTTTGCTGGGGTGACTTTTAGCCGCTGGTTTGGTGCCAACGCCAAGTTTATATTTGAGTCCAATGGCGTCTCTGACAAATGCTTTATCAATACGCTCTCTCATTGCTGATGGTTTTATCGCGGCTAACTCATCAAACAATTGTGTCGCAGTTTTGATTTTTTTCTGGAAAGTCTCTGTAGCAAACGTCATGCGGCATTGCCGTGTCATCTACCTGATTGTATGGTTGTTGAACAGGAAGCGGTTGATCATTCGCGTCAAGTTGTTTATCCAGAGGATTCCATGGGACAGTATATTTCTGTCCTGGCAAAGTCCAGCCGCCCTTTGGCCTATGAAGTTTTTTATTGGGCGCATGAAGGTCAAGGGCACTACTATATATTTTACGGCATTTCCAGACAGCGCAATGGCAAACTATCTTGTTGCCTTGAATACAAATATCATCAGAGCAGACATGCATTTATATATCAGCCAAACATAACATTGTGTATCTAGGACAACATTGGGTTGTTTGCTGCAGGCATCATTAGCGAGGCAACCACCAATAGTTGCCTTGAGAATCCTGGATCTTTTTATTTATCTTTATAGTTTTTATTTTTTTGCCGCATTCAGCACATACTGACTTTACCATAGAACGCCCGTTTTAGTTTGCGATGAAGTTTCCTCAAGACTGTCAGTATTCTTTCTGCATGATAAGCACCACGAAGCTGTCATTATACATGAAATTTACACAAAACACGCTACTGAATCACTTTCAATACTAATCGCTGTGGATCATTAGTTATCACTTTGAAATCAATTTTGCTTATTAAGCTTACTTAAAACTAATCTGTCGTTGTCTAAGGTTGATAGCGCTCTAAATTCAAGTAATTTTTCTAAGGCAGATTTTCCTTGCGATCGCTATCTGATATAGTAGATGTAGTAATAACCAGAAGCTAAACTATTCATATGCTGAATTCATGTGTCATTCAATTCTGATAATCGCAACGGATTTGTAGCTACTGCATTATCGGAATATTCAGCAGCCTTTAGAGCACATCTGGCTTTCGCTAACTACATATCTACTGTTGAATGGGCTACAGCAGGAGTTTATAATAATTTTGGATCAGAATAGATTGTCCTGTGGCAGTTACTATTTTGCGCTTTCAACTGAAAGGCAGAACATGCGTCTAGAAGCTGGTCCACGCTTTGCAACAGTACGGATATTATTAGGGTCAGCTCTGGCTACGTTTGACATTGCAAACCCTGGCACGACAAAATATCGTCTCCACAGATTATATCGCATTGCTGCGATGCCAGTCAATACCGGTCTGACTTATTTTCAAATTTTTACGCTAGATGATCTTATGTAAAAAATATATAAGATGTCAGAATTCGTAAGAATTGCACGCGAATTTAACACACTGTTGTTTGAAGAAAAACACGAGGTCGTAGCTTTTGATGACGTGAGAACTAAGACGCATTATGATGAAATTGGTGAAAAGAAACAACTGTATAAAAAAGTTTTTGGTTGATCCAGAGAGCGTAAAATTAGAGATCACATGCTCAATCTTTTTTCGGTAACCCGTATAAGAGCGCTACAGTTGCCGGACGAGCTGGACAAATATGACAACTAAAACAATTCTGCAATGACAATGAATCAGCCAGCGCTGCTAGAAACATATGAGTGCTGTTTAAAACCATACTAAACGAGTTGATTGTTGGTAACTTACAATTAGTGTCTCTAACCAAAAAAGTACCCCCATCCCCAAAAAAAGAAACTGAAATAAAAAAAAAGAGATCTAGATGCTGACTACGCATGCATGTACAATGAAGTCTGGCAAAATAACTTTAAAAACCAAGAAAGACTCGAAGAAAAAAATCAACAAGCGGTATTTTTACAAAGAGTTTGGTTTGGATTATGACGACGTAGAAACGATTCTGAGAGTGATGGCGCTACCTGATATAAAAGATCTTCCTAATGATCCGCAGCCACAACCTGAAGCAGAAAAACCGCAGCCACAACCTGAAACAGCAAGCACATGAAAATCGAAAGGCGAAAACCGATGGTTATGCCAATGAAATTCCAGAAATCGTGAAAAAGACTTCTGAAGCTTATTACTATGGCAGATATGACGACAGGATTCTTGCCGCTGCTCTTGAACATGTTGGAAAATTATTGCCAGATGACAAACTGGTTCTTGCTGATTTTGATAACAAAATCAAAAATATACTTATCGGACACTTTGCTGGTGCAGAATATCTCGATCATGAAATATCAGAGCACATTTGCGTCCGCACATTTGACATGAAGCCGCATGGGGATTATCTTGAGAAAAATGCAACAAATCTTTCAAACTGATCAAGAACAGTTTAGATGCTAAGCTATTAAATATTTTGCAAAACACAATATTGAAGCTTACTATCTTATTGTTAATACCACTACAAGCATATGTATGATGCTAATGAGCTCCAAGCCGCTACTGATTTTAATAAAGAGAGGTTTGATGGCAAAATATACAAGATTAAAACGCAAACTCCATAAACAGAAATACCACGAGAAAACTTTGCTGTTGCTCCAGGGGCTTCTGAATTTTGATAAAGCACTGTTTAGACTACATGAAAAACAGACCACGCAGAAGGTTCCACAATGGTCTGAAAGAAAAGGTTCCAGATTTTTATGCAACTATTATCAGCAAACTAGATCTGGAGTTCCCGCCACAAGCTGAAGCAGAAAAAGCTACAACCTGAAGCAGAGCAAGAGCAACCACAACCTGAGCAGCCGCAGTCTGAAGCAGAAAAACTACAACACGATGATGATCATGATGAAAAAACAGATAGCTAAAGCACTATATAATATTCTTAAATATGGACATATTAAAGATAAAAGTCCTCCTCTTTTAAGAGAGACATACTATATCAGTAAATTAAATTTAAAAAAAAAAATGCTTGCCGGACTTAGTTTTCGCTCTTTTTCCATCTCAGAAATACCATGCTATTATCTTAATGAACCTGAACTTAGAGAAGAGCAGGAAAAAGAACAAGTAGAAACTCCAAAAATACACGCTAGAGGTATAGGCCTGTTCGATAGGGGTTGTTATCGCCCCTGAAAATAGGCTCTTTTGAACAGCTCTTCAGTGCATTGAAATTAGAAACAGTGTGCACAAATTTACAATCACTATTTCCTGTGAGCAATACCGCCGGTATGGATACATTAACGACAATGCCCAAATCGACTGAGAAGAAGAGACATTGTTGTAATGTCTGCTCCAATTTTCGGGGAAAATATGCCGACGAAAAAATTAAAATTTTCCACAAGTTTTCTACAGACGAATGGTTGAGAAAATCGTATTATGTTATTCATTTGTGTTTCAGATTTTCTAAACTGAAATTTCCATTACATTTAAAATATATGATGCAGATACAATAATGTTATAAGGCCAATGTTAGAGCATTATACATTATTGATTTTAAAATGATTACAGAACAAATTTTCACAACTTTGAGTAAGCACTCTAGATGGCTTACATGATTGTGTAATGTACCTTTTTTGTGATGGAGAAAATTGGAAAGCTCAGTGAAAATCATTGACCTAAGATGGGCAACTACATTACTTTCTCAAATGTTGGAATCCAGAATCGACCCCGGGGTCGCAGATGTGCGAAGAGAGTGTGCTACCAATTCACTATCCAGACCCCCGACAAGTTAGGTCTTTCATCTTTGGTGAGGTTACGCCACAGCGCTACCGTTATGGTTGGTAAAATACAATGGCGTGATGTAAAATAATACTTATGAAATAAAAAAGGAGTAGGTTCTTACATATTTAGTAACATAATATAAAATACGAAGGTTTCAGCATTGTATGACGGCATCAAAGAAATGTTGATTTTTTAATGTACCCTACTTTATTACGCCATCTAGGTAAAGATCATAATGACCCGTCACGTAAATACGAACAAGGTACAAGGAAGCTACAATCATCCAGTTTATTTCACGATCCAGCGATGTATCAAACAAATACAGGTCTTTACGTTCAAATGATCCAGTATAGAAAATGAACAAGATATCCATTACTTCGATTTCATCTTTAAAGAATAAGATATATGGCTTTTATAAATTTTAGAAGGGGTGTTGTTTATTATAGAGATTTTTAAAAACCTTTTTTTTCTAATATTCTTTATTTCATATCTCGCAATATTTTCTCTACTATTAGATCCACCATACACTAGTAACATCGTATAATGTCAGCATTATTTATAACTATATAACATCATTTAACCTCGCGAGTGTAATGTTATATGGCCTTTCTCGTTAGACTACGAAGACTAAATGAGTCAATATTATTCCACTGTGCAAGTAACCATCATGTAGTCGTATTTTACTTCCCAAATTATCTGCTTGCACATTTTCATCAGGTTTGTTTTTGTTCGGTTGGTTTTATTGGTTTCCTTTTGTTTGTTTGTTTGTTTGTTTTTTGTTGTTGTTTGTTTTGTTTTTTTTCTTTGATTGACTATATCATTGCAAGGAAATGGGAATTAAATGACTTTCCCAAGGTTAAACTGAGACAGCTCAGCTTTATTCACTGACACGTGGGCATCTCTGTCCAGTAGATATGTCTTAAGGTACTTTACACTAAGATTTTCGAGGTCACAGGCTTCATTCATTTGCTCATGGGAGAGAACGTTGCATAATGGAATTAATAAGTCAAGGGACATAACAACCGTTATCAAACAGGCCTATGCGCTTAGAGATTGCAACGAGTAATAAGCAGCTTCTCTATCAAATATTAAAAAAGCTTAATGCATATTTTCCACGTGATAAACCTTTTGTTCCCGAAGAAGACGACGAAGAAACAGTTGTCTAGCATCATCATATAAGATGAACGACGTCATGGATTTCAATCACATTGGCAACAAGCTCGATAAAGAAATGCGTGACGATCTTATTGCATATTATCGCAGCTATTACAAACGAGCTTACTGCTTCAAGTAGTCGTACAAACATTACAAATCCCTATTATTTTTCATGTCTGCTGTTATGTCTAGGTATTTAGTAGCTACTTGCGGATAGTTCCGAATTAAAGCCAACTTTCTAAACCTTCCGTAATCATTCAGCAGAGAGAGAGAGAGAGAGAGAGAGAGAGAGAGAGAGAGAGAATGCATCTAATAGCCAAGGATTCTGCTTCCCACTCCAGTCTCTGCAAAAGTTTTTTTTTTCTTTCTTTTTTACAACTAATCAAAATGAAATTAAAGTGGTCGTTTAATAGTCATTTTGAAATAAGCATGTACCTGCCATCAGACTAGGTACGTTTAGGGACTGTACCCATATAGTTGCGATGGTGATTGTTCAACAGAGTGCCTGTAACACAAAATTATTGCGGATTAATTTTCCGATCCTTTTAAGTCATGTGATGCATGACGACTATGTCAGTCAGGCTTCTAACCCATATGTGGAAAACTGTTTGAGACGCCCGGGGGCAATCTTCTTTAGTGGCGCCCCTTCTTTCCACAGA
Source organism: Margaritifera margaritifera (assembly GCA_029931535.1). Classification (NCBI taxonomy): domain Eukaryota; kingdom Metazoa; phylum Mollusca; class Bivalvia; order Unionida; family Margaritiferidae; genus Margaritifera; species Margaritifera margaritifera. Next base: position 894,013 of record JAQPZY010001626.1, on the reverse strand, counting down.
GAACAGTTTTTATGTCAGTTGCCAACTTCCCTCCCCTCTCCTAAATATAAGTTTTGTGAAGAATTGCTCCCGTTACACTAAGGTGAGGTGAAATACTATGAAAATTTCAGCTGAAACCCCCCACCCGCACCCCCACGCCGCCACTGAATCCGATGTTACAATGGTAGGGGTGAACATACATTTTTAGGCAAGTTCTGCCACTGGATGGCGTACAGTTCTCATAAGCAGTCTGGGAATTCAGGCACGTAATGCATGAAACATCCATTAGTTAGGCTATATCATATATAAGGGGAACATGTTAAAGTAGATATGTTCTATGAGGTTCCCATCTCACAATTCTGTCACTAGATGGCGCACAAGATTGCATATATATGATTCCGGTTGCAATAACAGAAGAGCATGAAGGAATGCCTTTGCCTAAAAAAAATAATTTTAACTGCCGCAAGTTGATTCGTTTCATTTGGGAGAAACGTATTCATAATTTTAATGCAATCGAGACTGGTTGTTGGAATACCATCCGGGTACCCTCGGTCGTCGGTTAAAACATCTCGCCCACATATTTTTTCTTATATTTTATTTTTGTCAGATGAAAAATCATTAGTTAATTTTATGGCGATCATTTTTTGTTGTTCTCGTTAGAATGTAAATAATGATGGAAGATGTCTAGCATGGTTTCTGCCTCTCAATCTGTCTACGGACATTGAAAAGTAACATTTATTATAATATATATTTAGTATTTTAGCCCCAGATACTATACTTTTTCACAGAAAGAACATCACTTTCAGGAGATACATATTTCAATTAACATTTGTATTAAAATTGAACGAAGAATAAAGTCTTTTATTTAAATATCTGCAACAGACCCGAATAAACAACCTAATATTGTGTTGCATAATATTTAATTATTGACTTAAAGGCCTAGTACAAAGACCAACACATTCTTATATAAAAGTACAACATTTGCAGGCTTGTTTTTAAGGAATGGCGGCTCCTACACTAAAGTAATTAAGCGAAACTCCTCTGGCTTCTAATGAATTTTTCATGAACATATAGATCTGCCATGTACAAACAGCAGAGTCGCACTTTATTTTTTATCCGAAATATGTTACAGGGGCAAAATACTTTTATCAAATATTATGTACAGTGTATTGGTGTACAGTTTATTGGTGTACAGTGGTTGGGTGGAGATGAATTACACAGTATATTAAGATCTGGTTCATTTTGCATCACTCTGGCGTGAAAAAAAAAAAAAAATCTGGTTGGAGAGGGCAATCGATATAATGTTTCAGGGATTCACTTTCAATGTTTAAAACCATATTTGTCTGCATCCTTTTTTATAAAACGCACATCGTAAAATGGAATCTTACAGAAAATGGGAGATTTATACAAACAATTACGAAAAAAATTACAAGGAGAAAGTTATGTGCATTTATGTATCATCCTTACTAAAATTAGTATAAACCCATGTTCGCTGGAATTTCAAATTAGTAGATTAGTACCTTTCGAGAGAAGTATGACATTGAATACCTGACGAAATAGTCTACTCTTAATGTATATATGGCACTAACATTGACACCAATTTTTTATTGCTTAGGTCTTTTGGAATTTGTAACTGTTAGCAATACACAATATTGAAGTATAGGTTCAACTGAATCTTTTGAGATTACACAATACACATCTCGTCATAAGGGAATGAGTGACTGATTTGATAACCAGATAACCAGGAATGCTGAAGAATCAGGGACCTGAACTGCTAACATTGTTTGCTTTTACAGTTATCTGTTACTTTTGATTTATAGACCTTATTATTATATTTAAATCATTTCATTGCAACAGATCAGTAAAGATTAGTCACATGCTGTACCAGATTTAAAATTTAAAATCTGATGTACAATAAATCCCAAAGAAGTGTTTCTAGTATATTTAACTAATAAAATTCTCTAATTAATAGTCTGGAACCTCTCATGCACCACTGCACTAACCCATTCGCTCTTCCCCCAAACAATTTGTTAGTGTATGAGAGGTAGGCTATATATATATATATATATATATATATATATATATATATATATATATATATATATATATCTCCGCATGCTTCTTCCTATTAGGACTTTGATCGCTCTTCCCTAAAACGTTTTGCTAGTGCATAAGAGCTAGGCAATAGGCGCATTTACTCGCGCTTTTCGCTCAAACAATTTGTAAGTATATGAGAGGTAGGCTATATATATCGCCGCATGCTTCTTCCTATTAGGACTTCGATAGCAGAGAAGCACAGAAGCGTTATTGTCGTCTGATCATCATTGATTGTTTAGCTCCGGTAGTCATCGGATAGGACATAATTTGCCCACTCCTTTGCACCGTGAACCAATACATTCTATTCAAGAGAACCCGTATATCATGACTAGATCTGCTTACAAAAAGGGCATATTCTCTACGAACTGTTTAAATACTATTCTACATTTTGTAATATTGTTCTTCGTTGGTATAGGATTGTCAAGACATTTGTTAGGAAAAATAATAGAGGCAGAACGTATGTACATATATTTTATTTGCTAGAGTGTAGTAAGACTCAGACTGCTAGTCATTCTATTGTCACATGGGATGGCATAAAATCTGCTTAATGCTGTGACTGTCATTACATGAAATATCTGGGGAAATAAAACACTTCAGTTCAATCTGGAAGAACATTATAATCTAAATCTCGTGCATTTTTTGTTACATGATTTTTTTTTAAAAATTGTGTAAAAAATATTTCAGTTTATCACTAAGCCAACCAACAGTGGAAGTAAATCTAATTTGTTCTTTAAAAATGTAGTGAATGAAAATCACACAAGAAGTAGAGGATAAAGAGGAAGATGAAGCACAACGAAGTTGGAGCTTTTCAATAATAATATCATTCTAGGTTGTCTAATGTGATAAAACTTTAAACTGTTTATTGATATTCTTCCTCCCGATATATTGGAAAGGCTACCTTTATCTCTTGTTAAGTAAGAGCAATGAAGTCTTCTTCTTAATTTTGAGATACACTGGTGTTAACGATGCCAAATATTGATGTAATTCTTTTATTTCATCATACAATGCCTTCAAAATCTATACTGCACCCTCCCCCCCTCCCCCACCCCCAGTTGCTTGCAACTTGAATCATATCTCGATATAACAAAAGGATCAAACACATTTAATTGATGCCATTTTATGACCACATTCCTCTTTTACCGATTGTGGTTTAAGCAAAAATCGATAGGCTGTAGATAATGTACTGTTACATACTGCTATTATGTATGAGCTTGTCACCATTACAAATCGGCATAAAATCAATCGATCAGCCTAATAAACATTACATTGAATAGTCCTGTTCAAATTGAACCTTACCATTATGAATTTATTGCTATAATGAACACCATCACAATCTAATGCTACTAAAACCTGTGATAGGTTGGTTGGTTATAGCGTAGATTTCTCCACTGGTATACAGAGCACCTAAGTCTAATTAGGCATAAATGTGCAGTTCATGAAAAAAAAAAAATGATAAAACACGTAGTTCACTCAAAATTGTCTTGGTAAAAATTCTGTAAAAAATTTTTTAAAAAATCCTTAATGTCAATGGATAACACATCAGTGTTTTAAAACTACTAATATTAGGTGGTGATAGTCTCTACCAAAATCCATCAGCTTACTGCGTGGACCATTAGAGCTTGTTTTTCTTTTTTTAAACTGCCTATAATTTACTATAAAGCTGCATTTGCACAGTTGGTAATGCAAACTACTTTACTGCGAGGCAGTTTTAACATTTTTTACATTTTTGTACAGACACATTCATATAAATAGAACCAAATAATTTAATTCAGGAAACTTTTAGTTTACTTCCTTTTAAGCGTTTTTGCTCAATGTATGCACTTTAAATTTCCTCTCCAAGATATTTAGGTCATAGTGGGGAGGGGGCTCTGAATGGGTATTGGCTGAAGTAGAGTATGCCTACTCACCAAAATGATTGGAATTTGGTGGATCTCAGTGGAGACTAGCACCATCTAACAAATACACACAAATATGAATGGTCTGAGCTGACAGAATATATCTACTGATGTTTTAATTACTTGAGCTTGCGTTTATTATGATAGACAGGCAGAAGAATAATTTGATCTTTTAAAAATGCAAATAGCTCACAAGTGTTATGTTTTGTTCTTTTATGACACATTAATTAGTACTATACAAAAAATTAGCCTGAAAATATGGCAGTTGTTACAGAGTGGCAGGAAAAAGAAGAAATGTTATATTTACACATAATTAAAAATAAAACTTGCAAGTCAGAGCCCCCCTAAAATATATTTCAAATGAAAAGTAGAACGGCATGCATTAGTCCTGACCAAAAATACTTTGGGGAAAAAATTAGTATCTTCAGCCATTTAATCTACAATACAACTGTTGTCCATTCATGTAACGTCACATAAATATGGCACTTCTCAAAATAAATCTATAACTAAAGAAAGGTTTCAAGTAGGTGCTGTTCTAGAGGTTCTCTTAACTACAAAATATCTGATTTTTGGGTTCTTAAATCAATCCTAAAGCCAATTTTCTGTGTTTTCCTTTCACAACTCCAAAACCATTCCATATACTAGATGGCAAAAATGTTAAAGTCACCAAGAATTGTTTATGTTATGCTAGGCACTTCCATGTGGCTTCAATGTGCTCCATGCCGACTGATCAATCGGCTTGTCACTCACTTGCTTGCCGAAGGGTCAATCATTGCTACTGGTTGACACAAAGAGACATTTGCAAAAAGCTCTTAATATTCCACATGCTCATGTCATACGACAGTGAGAACCAGTGACCATACACTATAAAATGCTTGTGGGTGGGTTAGTGGGGGGGGGGGGGGGGAGGGAGGAGGGGGGGTAAAACTAAATTTAATAATGTAATACTTACATGTCATTATTGCCTTGCTTACCTCTTGCGCTGGGCCAGATTAAGGTTATGAGGGACCTAAACTAATAGAAGGTTAGGGTCGCTCAGCTGTTACTTCAATATGGAATTGAGGACCTAAATGAGGGCCTACAAAATATGAGGGCCTAAGGCTACAGCCTTATTAGCCTATGGGTTAATCCGGCCCTGTTCTTGCTGGATGCAAGTCTCCTCGTCCAAGCTCATATTTCCAACATCTATGTATTAAAGCTATCTATCAATAAAGGACACCTGCAGAGATTCCTATGAGAGTTCTTGAATAATCATTCTTCATATAAAAGACATATATAAACATCCACTCAAACTGCTTCTACAGGACTCTGTCAAAGGTTCACCTGTTGACTATTGGTCTCACAATCAGTATCAAGAAGACAGAGGTGATGCACCAACCTGCACCAGGAAAGCCTTACATAGAGCCTACCATCACAGTAAATGGCCAAACCCTCATAGCAGTGGACAAGTTCACCTATCTCGGCAGCACACTGTTACGTGCAGTCCATAACGATGATGAAACCAATGCCAGAATTGCTAAAGCAAGTGTGGCCTTTATCATACTACGTGCAAATGTGTGGGAGCGCAGAGGCATCAGTCTATAAACAAAACTTAAGGTCTACAAAGCCACTGTGTTGCTGACCCGGCTGTATAATTGCAAAATCTGGATGGTGTACAGATGCCATGCCAAGAAGCTGAACCATTTTCACATGAGCTTCCTGACGAAACTGATGAGTATAAAATGTCCGGACATGGTCCCAGACACTTAGGTTCTCACATGGGCAGGCATTCCAAGCATCCACATTCTGCTGATGAAATCACAGTTGTGATGGGCAGGCCACGTCACCAGGATGTCAGAAGAGTGACTGCCAAAGAAGATCTTCTACAGTGAGCTGAAGGAGGGAAAGTCATCTCAGAGTGGTAAGAAGAAACGCTTCAAAGATTCCCTCAAGTCATCATTGAAACACTTCAAAACTGACCCCGAGTCTTGGGAGGATCTCACACAGGTTCACTCCACTTGGCAGAGTCTCATCCATACTGGAGCTAAAGAATTTGAATGGAGGAGAACTACTGAGGCAGTGCAGAAGCATGAGCAGTGTAAATCTCAGAATTGCAGCACATCCTCTATTGATCAAGCAAACCCAAGTGGCATTTCATGTTAAGTGTGCCACAAACAGTTCAGAGCACAAATTGGCCTAATCAGCCACTCATGTCCTCACAGAAACCAAACCAGTTAGTGATGTCATGGTCATCTTCAAACTTGAAGGATGAACAACACTGATACATACAGTGCTTGAATGAGTTTGCATCAGAGTTATTTGGACTAAATGCTAACTTTGATTTGAAAGTCTGCTTGTCATCAAAGGGGAAAACAATAACATACACATGCATTGACATATAAATTTAGAAATTGCTTTCAGAACGGTTCTTCTTTATTAGATATCCATTATGGACAGGTTTCACTGTGCTTGATCCAATACAAGAACCTCAATTTATTAACAGACTCTCAATACATCATCACCACATCATTGACCATGGACTCAGGGAGCTAAACTGTGGTGTGTAGAACAGTGAATTCTAGGGGCTAAAAGTGAACCCCTTTCTCAATCACAAATATTTTGAAATCATGCAGAATACTGTTTTACTAAATTACAATCTTACTACAAAAACATCTGGGGTTTATTTTCTCCCTGTGTATAAAGGGTCTGGACTCATTTCCTTTCACCCTAGAAAAATCACCGCAGACAGAGTGATAGGTATAGCTCCCCGTCTATGAAGGGTCTGGGCTCATATCCTTTTAGCCTAGAACAAGAGTCCTTTGAATGGACTGACACTCTACTGGGCAAAAAGAATTTCCAGGAATTCAAGATAAGACCATTTCTTCCTTTTAACTGCAAGTGTTGAAACCATCTATGATATTCTTCAGTGATAACATGATGTTCAAATTAGCTGCTGTGGTGGACATACTGGATGTCAGATTGGCTCCATTTTCATTTAGGACCAAGAAGACATTATTAGAATTCTTTTGGTGAAAAGCCCATGTCAATATGACCATCCATTCTTGGGTAGTAGCAACAGCAAGATTTTCACAACAGTCATCATGGCAGCCATATTGGATATACAAGAAGCATCATTTTCATTTAGGACCAACTAGGTATCATAAGAAGTCTCCTGGTGAAAACTCTATGTTTATATAGCCATCCATTCAGGAGGAGCAGAGATAACATTATTTTCAAGACGGCCATTATGGTGGCCCTATTGAGGGTCAAGTTGCATCATTTTCATTTAGGACCAACTAGACACCATAACAACTCTTCTGATGAAAACTCTATGTCAAAATGACTTTCCATTTAAGAGGAATAGTGATAACAAATTTTCAAGATGGCCACCGTAGTGGCCATACTGGACATCAGATCAGCAACATTTTAATTTAGGACCAATAAGACATTATAACAAGTCTTCTGGTGAAAAACCCTTGTTGATATGTCTTTCTGTTTTGGAAGAAGAAAAAAAAAAAAGATTTTCAAGATGACTGCCATGGTGGCCATACTGGATATCAGATGTGCACCATTTCCACTAGGTACAACTAGACATCATCAGAAGTCTTCTGGTGAAATCACAATGTAAATATGACCATACATCTAGGAGAAGTAGCAATAATAAAATTGTCCAGATGGGCACTGGTGGTCAGATTGGTACCATTTTCATTTAAGACCAACTAGACATCATAAGAAGTCTTTCAGTGAAAATCACATGCTGATATTATCATTCATTCAGGAGAAGTAGTGATAACAAGATTTTTCAAGATGGCTATTGTGGTGGCCATATTGGATTACTGGATGTATGAGCAGCACTGTTTTCATATGCGACCAACTAGACATCATAAGAAGTCTTTTAGTAAAACCCCTATGTTGATATGACCATTCATTCATAACAAGATTCGCAAGACGGCAGCAGTGGCAGCCATACTGGATGTGTGAGTAGCAGCATTTTCATTTAGGGCAAACTAGATGTCATTAGAACCCTTCTTGTAAAAACCCCAGGTTAATATAACTTTTTGTTCAGGAGGAGTAGTGATAACAAGATTTTCAAGATGGCTGCTGTGGTGGCCATTTGGGATATTAGATCAGCACTATTTTCATTTAGGACCAACTAGACATCACAAGAAGTCTTCTGGTCAAAAAACAATGTCAATATGACCAGCCATTTAGGAGAAGTAGTGATAATAAGATTTTCCAGATGGCCACTGTGGCAGCCATATTGAAGGTCACATTGGCTCCATTATCATTTATGACCAACTTGACATCATAAGAAGTTTTTCAGTGAAAATCCCATGCTGATATGATCATATATTCAGAAGAAGTAGTGATAACAAGATTTTCAAGATGGATACTGAGTTGATATGACCATTTATTCATAACAAGATTCTTGAGAAGGCAACAGTGGCAGCCATATTAGATGTGTGTGCGGCACCATTTTCACTTAGGACAAACTAGACGTCATAAGAAACCTTCTGGTGAAAACCCCATGTCAATATGACTTTTGTTCAGGAGGAATAGCAATAATATTTTTTAAGATGGCTGTTGTGGTGGCCATATTGGATATCGTATCAGCACCATTTTCATTTAGGACCAACTAGACATCATAAGAAGTCTTTCAGTAAAACCCCATGTTGATATCCATTCAGAAGGAGTAACGAAAACAAGATTTTATAAGATGGCTGCTGTGGTGGCCATATTAGACATCAGATCGGCACCATATTCATTTAAAACCAACTAGACATGATAAGAAGTCATCTGGTGAAAACCCCATGCCAAAATGGCTTTCATTTCAGGTGGAGTAGCGATAACAAGATTTTCAAGATGACTGCTGTGGTGGCCATACTGTATATCAGATTAGCAACATTTTAATTTAGAACCAACAAGATATTATAAGAAGTCTTTTAGTGAAAACCCCATGTTGATATGACCATACATTCAGGAGGCATAGTGATAAGATTTTCAAGATGGCTGCTGCTGTGGCCATGATTGATGTCTGAGCGGCACCATTTTTATTTAGGACTAACTAGACATTGGGATGAATGTCTGTGTAAAGTTTCATGACAATCCTCCAAGTAGTTTAGGAGGAGTAGCAATAACAAACTTGTGCTAACAGATGGATGGATGATGGATGGACAACAGATGAAAGACAATCCCATAAGCTCTTCTGGTCTATGACCAGAAGAGCTAAAAATCACTGCTGATAGACTGATAGATACTGCTCACTGGAGATACATCTATAATAGCAAACTCAACAAATTGAGTCCATTTAACATGTTAACAAGATCATGTTGATTATCAAGAAATTGTTGGAATTATAAAAAAAAATTAAAAATCACTGAGAACTTTATCCTTGCAGTAGAGTAGTTACTGAAATGGATGGGTGTAGAGTAGTGACTGAAATGGATGGGTGTAGAGTAGTGACTGAAATGGATAGGAGAAGAGTAGTGACTGAAATGGATAGTGTAGAGTAGTGACTGAAATGGATAGGTGTAGAGTAGTGACTGAAATGGATAGGTGAAGAGTAGTGATTGAAATGGATAGGTGTAGAGTAGTGACTGAAATGGATAGGTGTAGAGTAGTGACTAAAATGGATAGGTGAAGAGTAGTGACTGAAATGGATAGGTGTAGAGTAGTGACTGAAATGGATGGGTGTAGAGTAGTGACTGAAATGGATAGGTGTAGAGTAGTGACTGAAATGGATAGGTGAAGAGTAGTGATTGAAATGGATAGGTGTAGAGTAGTGACTGAAATGGATACGTGTAGAGTAGTGACTGAAATGGATAGGTGAAGAGTAGTGACTGAAATGGATAGGTGAAGAGTAGTGATTGAAATGGATAGGTGTAGAGTAGTGACTGAAATGGATACGTGTAGAGTAGTGACTGAAATGGATAGGTGAAGAGTAGTGACTGAAATGGATAGGTGTAGTTTCTCAAATTTTATATCTACAGGAAAGAATAATTTCTTACTTCTTTTTACTTAGAATAAAAGTATACAAACCAGCTATTCCTAAAGCTGGATCATACCATATGATATTTACAATAATATTTACATAAACACTTTGCATATTTATCTCAGTCAACCAATAGATATATACAGTCAAACTTATCAATAGCAGCAAACTGGCCTTTGTACAGCTGACCTCTGTATGCAGGTTCACAATTCAAACTTAATATTTCAAGAAATACCACACACCAAATACCATTATCATTATTATTATAAGTATTATTACATGTTTTATGATAATTATTACATTATAAACATATTCAGTTATGTACACTATTCAACAAAATCATAAAATACGTGTATATGTTGTTCTTTCCCAAATTTATGTTGCACACAGAATTACTATATCATGCTCCCTTTAATTCATCCTACAAATTAAATCATCACCAACTCTTAAAAAAACAACACTGATTTTGGTTTGTTTTGTACATCATGACAAAACACTAATTTCACTATTAATTGACAGCTTACATATGACTGAAACAAAGGACTGACTCTTTGTTTGTCCAACTTGTTTAATTAATCTTAGAAACAGGTGTTCACACTTTAAATATCTGGATTAACCACTTGCTCAACTCACATACTGTAGATCAAAAGACAGTCGGCTTATGTGAAAGGTCTGTTGTGAATTGGGAATTATTTACGTGAAATGCCTTTTTCTAAATTATGCCTTCCTCATGAAGCAAACATTTAGTTACATACACTGAGTGGTCACTGTTGATACACCATAGTGATCACTTAAAGCAGTGAGAAACCATTATTTGGTTAGGAAACACCTGCCGCTGACTGCAGAAAGCAGGTGACCGTTATAAACATGACATTTATATAGAACATTTGCCGGGAGGTGGGGGATTTGAATGGCTGTTGAGACCAGGTGAAAGCTATATAAAAGTAACTATTCTGACAGATTATACTGTAGATAGAAAGAAAAATAGAAATAGATACATAATTAGATTGACAGAGATGGATAGCTAGGGATCATACATGTGAACCTTCTGACTGGAGGGTTTTTCTCCTCACGAGATGAGGGGTGTCTCCCATCCCTCCCATCACTCATTGAATTCTCCCACATACTCAAAATTATTATTAAAAAAATTCCAGAACAGACATTTTTCCGTTTTTGTTTCTTTACACCTTGCTTCCAGTGTAGTATATTTCTGGTAAAGACTTCCTGTGATCACATGACTGTGAGCATGACACTTTAATTGCTAATTCGACAGACAATAACCTAAAATTAATCATTGGATTATACTACGTTTGATCAGTAGTAATTCGGAAAAGATCAAAGATGTTAATGGGTTATGGTTGTATTAGACGTTACTAAAGAGCTCCATTGGCATAAATCAGGTCGGTTTGGTATCTGTATTGAATGTTTGTTGATATCTAAGCGTGCATGATCTCCCAATACTAAAATGCCAAAATCTAAACAACCAAAATATCACACAAAATTGGATGGAAACTGGAATTTCAGTGGTTGGAATCAAGTTCAATGGGAGATGAATATGCATTCTGCCATTCCTATAAAGTAAATTTTAAGAGGAACTTCCCAAATTCGACCCAGATAGGACCAATATTGAGAAGTTCTGGCAGTCAGTCAGCAACCTGAATCTATCCACTGGCAGGAAACAATTAAACTTCTTGGTGGAATCAGTAGAGTTGTATTAACATTGCCACATTCCAATGCAGACACTGAAAGGCCATTTTCCATTCTGAGGAAAATTCAGGCTGACTCCCGAGGATACCTGGATCCAGTAACAATACATCATCTCCTAAGTGTTAAGATCAACAATGATGAGGACTGAAACAAATATTATCCAGGCAATGATCTCCTAAGAGAAGCTAAAAGTGCTTGTGGTACATATAAGGAGAGTATGAACAGCAACAAGTTACTGTGAAAGGACTGATGTGATGAGATGTGCATATTTTAATATTTAAAAAAAATGGAAATTTGTTTTATAGTTGTAATTTTTGTCCACTTGCATGCTAAAAATTGGGAAGATGAAAATTCTCCCTCTTTTTGAAGTCAAAACTCCTGACCAATTTTCCTAATCTCCTGATCTGTCCTAAGCTGACCTCTCTGTTCTGTCATGTCACATGTATGAGGGATGGATAGACAGTTTGAGAGATGGATCAATAGATAGATCTTGCAAGCTCACTCTGCAAGCATGCATGTACTCTGAAGACACAATCACAGTAGCTATAAAAAGATTTATTACTTTCATAAAATTATTCTGAATTCTGATTGGCTGAACATGTCAAATGAGTTCAACAGTAATACAACATATTGGATTCATCACAGTGATTTCAGCTCAATAAAACAATGTATTGTGCTTGTGTGGGGATATTTTTAGATAACTTGGATTTCCTATCAGATGAACCAGTCAGATTTCTGGATGAAGACAGAGATTGTTGACATCAAAATAGCTTCTGGTAAAGCAGGTGACAATACTTGAGCTGATTTATCTGTCAGAATAAAAGCATTTCATTTTGTTTTTTTAAATGAGGAAAATACCAGGAGGCTACTTGAAAATAAAATGCCAAGAATACAAAACTGGCCACAATAGTCGGTGTACCTTCTCAGAGCATATTTGGTAGAGAAAATGAAGTCACCAAACTTGGGACATTATCCGATTAAGGAGCTGGATGAAGCACTTAATAGCCTTCTACACTGAAGCAATGATGTACAAGAGGGCATCGCTTTTAAACACAAGATATGGTGTGAACCAACTCTGAAATGAAACAAGAGGAATTAACATAATCTGTAATCCAGCATTCAGGTGTTCTAATAAGACATTTCAAGCTATGGGCATCCAGCTAAAGCAAGAAGGGTGTGGAGGTATTGAACATCCACCCACTGTTGATGCAGATTTAATAATAATGTATCAGCTTTTCAGCTTGAATGACTCAGAATCACTCAAACAAAAATTGTTCATCGATATCAAGCTATATTTTGGATGCCATGGTAATGAAAATATGAGAGAACTGATGATAATGGACTTTGCTGTAACTAAAGATGATAAAGATTCTTGATATGTGTTCATATGCAGTAATGAGAAAACTAAAGACCATCAACTTTACACAAATACAGAATCCAAAACAATGTGTGAAATTAAGAGGAATGGATATAGTATCAATTATTACAACATCCTCCTTCCCCTCATCATAACAATAATAATAACAACAACAATTAGAGCAAAAACAATAACAAATACAAGAACAACAAACAATATTAATAATAACAAGTGTCAATAACAATGATGATAATAGTACAAATATTATTCTTATTGATATTAATAATAATAACCTGCATCATCATCACAATGTCTTACTTTGATTCAGGTTGAATATAACAGTGCTGTATAAACACACTCTGGAATTCCATCTAAAATTATATTTAAAAATTGTTTTTTGGCAAAATTGATTGTACATGTATAACCATGTAGCATATTCCTTTAAAATTTTGTCTGACAATATCACTTATTGAATGTTTCAATTGTATTCACTTTCAGATGATGCCTCTTTCCCTGTGCTTTTGTGATATACAAATCCCACCTGAATCCTAAAGGCTGTGCATTTCTCAAGAGACCAAGCAAGAAAATAAGAGAAAATCTGGTATGACACAGCACTTCTTGGACAAAAACATGGGGGAGCATGATGAATATAATCAGAGAAAAAGTTCATTTGTCAAGGAAATATGCAAGTCTCTTGTCATGTTCCACAGCAGCATACATCCTCAATTCACATCAAATTCCTTTCACGTTCTATTATAGCAGTAACTGGTCATAAAAGTTAAAACAGAGTAAGAACTAACACTGGTCACACAAGTGGAAACACATTCAAAATAGATACAAATTCATACTGTTAAGATTTCTTTTATTGTACATGTGAATGATAAATGATTTTTTCTACATTCATCAACCTAACACAAGTTTAAGTACCTTGTAGGTTTGTTTCACAAATTTCAGTTTGTCGTGTGACCTAACTAAACTAAATAACTGTCCAGATGGAAAAGTACTTATATTAACATTTTTATATCATTATTGTTCTGACAAGATTCTTGAGTAAAAACATTGAATATTCACTATATGAACCATTATGTATCAGTAATTAGGTGGTAAGAAAGCAATAAAAACAATTACAGATTTTGTTTCACTTAATACTTTATTTTAGTGAGGTGTGAAATATATATGTTTGTCTCCACCTCGTGTTGGACAATATCATATTTCACAGCTTAATAAAACAATCTACTGAACTCAACAAAACCCCATAACTGTATATTATTGCATCTTGCTTTGAAACACAACTTTCATCAGTGGCTCATGGAACTGGTTCATAAGGATACCACAGTGGCTCATGTAACTGGTTCATAAGGATACCACAGTGGCTCATGGAACTGGTTCATAAGGATACTGCAGTGACTCATGGAACTAGTTCATAAGGATACCAGTGACTCATAGAACTGGTTTATAAGGATACCACAGTGATTCATGGAACTAGTTCATAAGGATACCACAGTGACTCATGGAACTAGTTCATAAGGATACCACAGTGGCTCATAGAACTGGTTCAAATGATACTGCAGTGACTCATGGAACTGGTTCATAAGGATATCACAGTGGCTCATAGAACTGGTTCAAATGATACTGCAGTGACTCATGGAACTAGTTCATAAGGATACCACAGTGGCTCATAGAACTGGTTCATAAGGATACCACAGTGGCTCATAGAACTGGTTCAAATGATACTGCAGTGACTCATGGAACTGGTTCATAAGGATATCAGAGTGGCTCATAGAACTGGTTCATAAGGATACCACAAATAAATTGATATATCTTATACTAAATATTGATTATAGATCCCCTTTGCAATAAAAAATAACATTAGCAGTTCATTGTACATGTTTCATGCTGTGAGACCAATATCAACTACCATACATTACTGTCAACATATCCTCCAGTGGCAGTGTGATACGATCATTGATATCAGTCTGGTGAAACAAGGTAAAGAGTGTATTGGATTTGGAAAGGGTACTTGTAACACCTACAACCTTTCTCAGTGACAATTCCTTCTCCTTAAAGTATGTCAAATTATATCTGATGAGAATTTGGTAATACCGCACTACAAGGCTTAGTATAATGCTTGAATAACATTAACATCTGAGACATGGGTGTAGGATATGAAGTATAGTTGCAGCAAGTGCAGTCATATCAACTAATCAGACTTAAAACATTTCTCTGATAGTCACTTAACCTGCAGGGCCAATGACTTTGAAGTTTTACTTATTCTGCCAAAGTTTTACCTGCATTAACCATTTCATCCAGTAATCACCTACAAAACTGCACTCATCTGATCAGAAAAAACATTTGGAAAAAGTCACAGGCCCTTGCCCATCTGCCACTTAAACATGCAAGCAGAGTTACATTTTCAAGGCTCTTTTTGACACAATTTGAAGATGTAAAGCTCGAAAAGTTGAATACATCATTTTAATGTTTCTTAAACATCTGTCCCCAAAGCATCACTTTTGGATTTTCAAATTTTGCTTTCTGATGTGAAGGACACACTTTGATAATATTTTTTTTTTATGAAGTCTTGTCCTCTTACCATAAATATAGCTGCACATACTTTTGAAAAGGCAATACCACCTTGCATAAAATACTGCCTTCTTTTTGACAGACTTCCAATATACTTCATGGTTGCATGGATACATCACTGTATGACCAGTCTTCACAAACATGTGCTATTCAGGTGAAAGCAACTCATACTAGGATGGCAAAGTCATGCAACATGGAATTGCATATAATTTTTTGGGTTACTAGTATCCTCTGTGCCCTGTCTCTGTTAACATACTCTCCACAAACAGTGTTGCATCATCAGTGATGTAAGGCTGGTGTATCCAAGCAGCGATGTAGAACATCATGATGTTTCTATCAGTAGCATGACATATATTCTCAATTATCATCTTCTTCAGTGACAGCTCCTTCTTGTAGCTCTTGTAAACTTCTTGTGTTGCTTCAACTGGAACAAACAATAGGAATTGCTGTTATGCTTTAAATGCCATAATAAGAGTTATAACAAAACTGCATATTAAATTGTATCTAAGTAAAAAAACATTCACTTACATTAATTGCAGTGTTAATGTAAGTGTAAGAAATGTGTGACTATCATGATGCATGTACAGAACATTTTTCACAGTTTTTTTGCTGTAATGTTTTCTTAGTAATGAATCTGCTAGTAAAACATTGTAGCATTGTCATAGCTTGAATAATGAATCTACTAGCAAAACACTGTAATGTTGTCATAACCTGAGTAATTAATCTGCTAGTAAAACACTAACACTGTCACAACCTGAGTAATGAATCTGCTAGTAAAACTCTGTAACACTGTATTAACTTGAATAATGAATCTGCTAGTAAAACACTGTAACACTGTATTAACTTGAATAATGAATCTGCTAGTAAAACTCTGTAACACTGTATTAACTTGAATAATGAATCTGCTAGTAAAACACTGTAACACTGTATTAACTTGAATAATGAATCTGCTAGTAAAACTCTGTAACACTGTATTAACTTGAATAATGAATCTGCTAGTAAAACACTGTAACATTGTCATAACTTGAATAATGAATCTGCTAGTAAAACACTGTAACATTGTCATAACTTGAGTAATGAATCTGCTAGTAAAACACTAACACTGTCACAACTTAAGTAATTAATCTGGTAGTAAAACACTGTAACACTGTATTTACTTGAGTAATGAATTGGCCAGCAAAACAGTGTAACATTGTCATAACTTAAGTAATCAGTATTCATGGCTATAAAGTTTAAAATTACAACACTAGTATTCCTTTGGTTTCCAATGTATTTTACCTATGAATTGCAAATAAACTGTTTTTACATTCCCAATTGAAAATAAATTATTCTAACCAAATGTTCTGTTAAAAACTACTTACACAAACTTGAAAAATGTTCATGTAACAAAGTGAAATTTAGTCAATAATAATCAGCCATCATCACATACAGTATGATCACAATCCCTCAAACATGCTGGCTCAAACACCCAGGATCCCTTAAACATGCTGGCTCAAACATCAAGGATCCCTTAAACATGCTGGCTCAAACACCCAGGATCCCTCAAACATTCTGGCTCAAACATCAAGGATCCCTCAAATACACTGGCTATAACACCCATGATCCCTTCAACATGCTAACTCAAACACCCAGGATCTCTCAAACAGATTGGTTCAAACATCTAGGATCCCTCAAACATGGTGGCTAAAAAACCTAGGATCACTCTAACACACTGGCTCAAACACCAATGATACATCAAACACATTGGCTCAAACACCCAGGATTACTCAAACATGCTGGCTCAAATACCCAGGATCCCTCAAACTGGTTTTAAAGATCTGACAAAATGTTTATAGTTATATTTTGCATTGTAGACTTCAACTAACATTCTCTTGAACTGATTCATTAACTTGATCCCTTGGAGGTTAGAGCTATGGAGATTCAACTGTATATTATTCATGTATTGGAATGAAGTATAACAATACAAGTATATGTAAGTAAACTAACACTTACATATCTCAGGCAGATATGTATACATGGTATAATATGAGTGTTCTAACATTAAGATAAGATAAAAGCATTTAAGGATGACCATTTCTGTATCTAAGTAAACTGATACTTACATATCTCAGTCAGATATGTATACATGGTATAATATGTGTTCTAACTCTAAGGTAAGATAAAAGCATTTAGGGATGACCATTTCTGTATCTAAGTAAAGTGGTACTTATATATCTGAGTCAGATATGTATACATGGTATTTATACGAGTGTTCTAACACTAAAGTAAGACAAAAGCATTTAAGGATGACCACTTTTGTATCTAAGTAAATTGACACTTCCATATCGGAGTCAGACATGTATATATGGTATTACTGGAGTGTTCTAACACTAAGGCAAAAGCATTTAAGGATGACCACTTTTGTAAAATCAAAGCTTACTTTGCTACTCAAAACAATGTGATCACTACATTATGTCATCGATATGAAATCACTTCTTTCCTAAATGTATCACAGTATTTAGAACTCTGGGAGGGACTTGACATAAAATGACATGGTTGTGATTTCTGTCTCATATTAAGTAATGAAAAAGAAAAATTCCTATACAATTTTAATAGCAAAAACAGTCTTGTGAAAGAAAATAATAAAGTAAACAGAAAGCATACAAGACCTCTTTTAATTTAGTAATTTATGACCTGCTATAATTGGCTGCACAGGCTTTTTATTGCCAAAAACTGATATGAACTGACTAATTGTTTCATACTGAATATATTCCATAACCAAACTACGCTTTTCTTTCTGTATTTGGTAAGAGGAGTCTATGATCATGAACCTGAGCAAATTTGATGAATTTTCAAATACTCTATAAGCTATTACTTTATGGACAAATAGTAACTTGGTACCTTTTTCCCTTATTTTTCTATGTAATGCCCCTTACATGGGTATATATATTCAACTAAGAGTAGTACAATAAAATGTACACCTACCTATTCAATTTTAAGTGATATTTTATTGCTTGGGCCTTTAGCTATGTAAAAATATCAATTTTTAAAACAGTTAAATACTTGAACATTTTACAAATGATCATCCTTAAACAGAACACACAGTGACCCTGCTTCACAATGCTGTTCACTGAAACCATAAAAATTGACTTCATTTTACGCAAGACTGGTCTATAATGGAGTATGTTATATGCAAATCTGTCTTATAATAGGTTTGTTGTATGTAAAACTGTCTTATAACAGGCATGTTGTATGCAAAGGTGTCTTATAATGGACATGTTGCATGCGAAACTGTCTTACAATGGACATGTTCTATGTAAAGCTGTCTTATAATGGGCATGTTGTATGCAAGAGTATGTTGCATGCAAAACTCTCTTATAATGGGCATGTTGAATGCAAAGCTGTCTTATAATGGGCATGTTGTATGCAAGAGTATGTTGCATGCAAAACTCTTATAATGGGCATGTTGAATGCAAAGCTGTCTTATAATGGGCATGTTTTATGCAAAACTGTCTTATAATGGGCATGTTGAATGCAAAGCTGTCTTATAATGGGCATGTTGTATGCAAAACTGTCTTATAATAGGCATGTTGAATGCAAAGTTGTCTTATCATGAGTATGTTGTATGCAAACCCTTTTATGACAGAGAGAATGTTGTTTTAATAATCATAATGGGTAATCATCAGCCAAGAACTAAAATTAGTGAAATAGATTGAGTATCTGTTTCCCAAGTCAAAGAGTCAGATGAAATGATCCTATATGTGTTATATAAGGGACTACACTATACTGGGGTCCTTTATAGTGAGGGACCACTGTAAACAAGAAATGGTGTGAAAAGACTGAGCCACTGGAAACTGTTTAAGATCTGCAACAACTCTGAGGCCCTTATGAAACAGATACCACCATTTTTCAGTGTGGTTCCAGGGATAGACCAGAGATAGAAGCCACCACAAATATCTGCACTTTTTTATTTTTATTGCCCCATTCCCTCCCCCCACCCCAACCCCACCTCATCCCAGGTCTGTATTCAGGATTGAAAACCTTTTGGTGTCAACTACTGATTCTCATGATAATCATAACAAAATATGATCACACTCTCTCAATTGGTGCAGAAGTTCAGGTAACAAGAAGAGTCCATATTACCTATGATAATCTAACCTTTGACACCCACCCCTATTACACTTGAGGCTGCATCCAGGATCTGAAACTTTGTTGAAATCTACTCATCTTTGAGAAACATCAGACTCAATATAATTATCCTCCGTCAATCGGTGTAGATAGAGTTCAGGTTACAAGGAAAACAGTGATGGACAAATGGACACACTGAATGACGGACAAACCAATCACAATATATCCACAGAGGTGTGAATATAAAAATGAACAAAAGTTTTTTGATCAAGCCTCAAGATCTTTTTCATGAAGTTGCACAAATATCCAGTTTTTCTCCATATTCTATATAAAATTCTGGGCAAGGGACTTAATATTTTATTTCTCAAGGAAACATGTATCCTGCCAAAGTCTGCTTTAAAAACAAATTCAGCCCCGTTATTGACATGAATGATAGATATTAACTTACCAAAATGTGCCATGTGCCATGTAAGGAACATAGGACTGAGTGTCTCCTCTGATTTGCTGCTCCTATAGGATTCAAGCTGATGCAGCCTTTCCATTACCTGTGCAAAACCCTCCAGCTTGTTTACACATTTTTCCTTGATGGATGAAAAGAAAACAAAAAGTAAGCCAGGCTGTTTACTTACTTATGTCTGAATGTTTAAAAACTCTGCATATGTTTTCTGTGCATGTCTGTTTGTCTATCCATTAATATGTCTGTCTGTCTGTTTTCCACATCTCTCTCACACAGACACACACATATTCACATACACACACAAAAAAAGAAATTAAAAAACATAAGAGAATGCTTTACTGGTAAGTAAATGCTAGCATGTTTAATTCAAATAAAGCTAGAAAGCCTCCAAATTACCAGATTACTGTTATATGATACAAAATTAGAACTTTTTTCTGAATTAAGGATAATCACTGGTGAAATGTCAGAGCATTCAACTTTTATTTGCATAAAGGATATTTTTGAATTCTTAAGAGTCAAAAACAATCTAAAAGCCATAAGAATTTCATAGGTTGCTCTGCATCTTGTTGCGCTTGGCTCTGAAAAATGTATGTTCCAATATAAGAATACCATATGTACTTGTTTATAAGTCGAGTCCAAATGCAAACATAGACCCCGATCTGCCGTTGCATGATGTGCCAGCAGATCAGGGTCTATGTTGTTTGTTCTACTGATTACTTCTAACAAACTGTACAGACCCAGATCTGCTGGCATATTATGCAACAGCAGATCTGGGTCTGTACAGTTTGCACTTTCACTCAACTTATAAGTGAGTATAGATGGTAATCACATAGAAATGTATAGAAAAGACTATTATGTTACCATATATCCAAAAAGTAATTTTTATACAAATATTTAAAAATCCTACAAATTTTCACTCGTTGAAGATCATATTTTCCTCTCAGTTTATACATCAAGAAAACTTTAGGTTGCAGAGTGAACTTTACAGTTACATTAAATATTATTAAGACCATGACTGTAATGTGATGCATGAAGACAGTGGAGCCGATTATGGCAGGCCATAAATTGAGCATAGTTCATATGATCTTGTATGTGTTTAATTTGTGTTTCATTTTAGAATAATGTAATACCTATTGTATATTGGTATTCATATCCCATTCATTATTTAATAGCAGACTGATGTCATTATTACATCATAATGACCAAGAGAATCCTCTATAGTTCCTTGTGCTACACTATCTAGCTTCACTGAATGACATCATGATGCTGTCACAACAATGAATTGATTACATCGCCTTGAGTTGTGCTGTAAACATTAGTAGCTTAGCAGTGAACATATTTAATTGATTTTAACTACCATTTTCTTGTAAATCTCAGCCAGTTGTTCACATAGAGGTTCTAAAGATGTAGGAAAACTGTTGCTGTGAGAGACGTTTTCTTCAACGGCTGTTTCCTTACTCAATCTGAAATCAGAAAAATATAAATCTTATACTGTACTGTGCTGTCTTGGAACAAATATCATGTGATACTGGATGAATGTGCAGTGGATCTCACATAAACGAAAAATCTTGTTCTTGTTAAACAAATTTTGCAGATTTAAAGAAGCATTGGTGTAAGTTGGAGATTGATTTTTATATATTTATTCCCATTTTTAATTAAATTTGGTTTTAATGAACAAATTACTATGGCCCCTAAAGCCTCGTGCTATAGAGGCTCAGTGCACTGTGTTAGCAGTTATTTTTAAATGAATATAAACTCCCCAATTGTCAGCTCTACTGAACTTTGTATATTTTCCTTAACCAATGACTTTTCAAGATGGTCAAGAATACTTTAAAATTCAGCTCATTCCAGGATAAGTATTATGAAAATTTGTCTGAGATGAACATACTCCCAGAGAAGAAATAAGAAATTCTGGTCAATATAAAGAACAAAATTAAAATCCCTATCTGGAGCATGCATCAGATTCAAATGCAGTACAGTGGGTACCATAGTTTCAAATAAGAGAACAGTTTTTTTAATTGATTCCAATCATGTATACAAGGATGTTATAGCATCTTAGTATGCATCAAGTCACATGCATACAAGGATGTTATAGCATCTTAGTATGCATCAAGCCACATGTATACAAGGATGTTATAGCATCTTAGTATGCATCAAGTCACATATATACAAGGATGTTATAGCATCTTAGTATGCATCAAGCCACATGTATACAAGGATGGTATAGCATCTTAGTATGCATCAAGCCACATGTATACAAGGATGTTAGAGCATCTTAGTATGCATCAAGCCACATGTATACAAGGATGGTATAGCATCTTAGTATGCATCAAGCCACATGTATACAAGGATGTTAGAGCATCTTAGTATGCATCAAGCCACATGTATACAAGGATGGTATAGCATCTTAGTATGCATCAGGCCATATGTATACAAGGATGTTATAGCATCTTAGTATGCATCAAGCCACATGTATACAAGGATGGTATAGCATCTTAGTATGCATCAGGCCAGATGTATACAAGGATGTTAGAGCATCGTGGTATGCATAAAGCCATATGTATACAAGGATGTTATAGCATCTAAGTATGCATCAAGCCATATGTATACAAGGATGATATAGCATCTTAGAATGCATCAGGCCATATGTATACAAGGATGTTATAGCTTCTTAGTATGCATCAGGCCATATGTATACAAGGATGTTATAGCATCTTAGTATGCATCAGGCCATATGTATACAAGGATGTTAGAGAATCTTAGTAAGCATCAAGCCACATGTATACAAGGATGGTATAGCATCTTAGTATGCATCAAGCCACATATATACAAGGATGTTATAGCATCTTAGTATGCATCAAGCCACATGTATACAAGGATGTTATAGCATCTTAGTATGCATCAAGCCACATGTACACAAGGATGTTATAGCTTCTTAGTATGCATCAGGCCATATGTATACAAGGATGTTATAGCATCTTAGTATGCATCAGGCCATATGTATACAAGGATGTTGTAGCATCTTAGTATGCATCAAGCCATATGTATACAAGGATGTTATAGCATCTTAGTATGCATCAGGCCATATGTATACAAGGATGTTAGAGCATCTTAGTATGCATCAAGCCATATGTCGACAAGGATGTTAGAGCATCGTGGTATGCATCAAGCCATATGTATACAAGGATGGTATAGCATCTTAGTGTGCATCAAGCCAGAATCATCATTAAATTATGGATTGGGATTGGAATTTCATAAAAAAAAATTTTTTTTTTAAAATGTAAATTTGAATTTACCATTATAAATTTATATGTACCATTAATTGTTCCATCATGTCAATCAACCTTTCTACCTACTGGGCTATGACCAATTATAGGCCTACCAACTGCTGGCTGGTTTGAGTGAAAGCAGAGTCTTATATAAAACAAGTAAGCTGGTGGAACCATGAGTTTATCAGCTCCCACAAGCTGTACTTAAATAAGTTGTCACTCACTATAAAGCACTCCAGTATAACACAGTCCCTGATAAAACAGGTATGGTCATGGATCACATTATAAAGCACCTCTGTATAACATGGTCCCTGAAAAAACACAGGTATGGCCATTGATCTCATTATAAAGCACCTCAGTATAACACAGCCCCTGATATAACAGATATGGTCATTGATCCCATTAAAAAGTACCTCAGTATAACACAGCCCCTGATATAACAGGTATGGTCATTGATCCCATTATAATGCACCTCAGTATAATACAGTCCCTGATAAAATACAGGTATGGTCATGGGTCCTAATAGATGAATTTATATTTTTCCATGCAATGTACCCCCGTATAAGGTGGCCTTGCTTATATTTCGGTACTCTTTTATGACTGTATAAGGTGGCCTTGCTTATATTACAGTACTCTGTTGTGATTATAAGGTGGCCTTGCTTATATTACAGTACTCTGTTGTGATTATAAGGTGGCCTTGCTTATATTACAGTACTCTGTTGTGATTATAAGGTGGCCTTGCTTATATTACAGTACTCTGTTATGACTATAAGGTGGCCTTGCTTATATTACAGTACTCTGTTGTGATTATAAGGTGGCCTTGCTTATAGTTCAGTACTCTGTTGTGACTATAAGGTGGCCTTGCTTATATTTCAGTACTCTGTTGTGATTATAAGGTGGCCTTGCTTATAGTTCAGTACCCTGCTATGACTATAAGGTGGCCTTGCTTATATTTCAGTACTCTGTTATGACTATTAGGTGGCCTTGTTTATATTTCAGTACTCTGTTAAGACTCTGCTGAACATCATTATAGTAAGGGACCACTGCATACAGAATATACAGAAACTTTTTACTTGATCACTGAAAACTTATTGACTGGATGTAGCTAAAATGTTGACATTCAACATACCTAAGTCTAATTAAACTTTTATAATTTATATTTTATTTGGAAAGATTTACATATGCCTGATATGGTGAAACTTTCAGTTATTTCTTCAACATGCCTTAACTTAAATTCCTCTCTAACTTACTCTCAAATCAAAATTTTCATGCTACAATTTACAACAAGATGTGAAAAATTTCTTATAAGACATTTCTTAAAACAAATTTAAAGAAAATCACTAGCACTTGCATTATTGATACCTTTATTTATCCATACTGTACTTTATAGATGTTGTTCATACTGTACTTTATAGATGTTGTCCATACTGTACTTTATAGATGTTGTCCATACTGTACTTTATAGACATTGTCCATACTGTACTTTATAGTTGTTGTTCATACTCTACTTTATAGTTGTTGTTCATACTCTACTTTATAGATGTTGTCCATACTGTACTTTATAGATGTTGTCCATACTGTACTTTATAGTTGTCCATACTGTACTTTATAGTTGTCCATACTGTACTTTATAGACATTGTCCATACTGTACTTTATAGTTGTCCATACTCTACTTTATAGATGTTGTCCATACTGTACTTTATAGATGTTGTCCATACTGTACTTTATAGTTGTCCATACTCTACTTTATAGATGTTGTCCATACTGTACTTTATAGACATTGTCCATACTGTACTTTATAGATGTTGTCCATACTGTACTTTATAGTTGTCCATACTCTACTTTATAGACATTGTCCATACTGTACTTTATAGATGTTGTCCATACTGTACTTTATAGTTGTCCATACTGTACTTTATAGACATTGTCCATACTGTACTTTATAGATGTTGTCCATACTGTACTTTATAGTCGTCCATACTCTACTTTATATACATTGTCCATACTGTACTTTATAGATGTTGTCCATACTGTACTTTATAGTTGTTGTTCATACTCTACTTTATAGATGTTGTCCATACTGTACTTTATAGTTGTCCATACTCTACTTTATAGATGTTGTCCATACTGTACTTTATAGATGTTGTCCATACTGTACTTTATAGATGTTGTTCATACTGTACTTTATAGTTGTCCATACTCTACTTTATAGATGTTGTCCATACTGTACTTTATAGATGTTGTCCATACTGTACTTTATAGTTGTCCATACTCTACTTTATAGATGTTGTCCATACTGTACTTTATAGATGTTGTCCATACTGTACTTTATAGTTGTCCATACTCTACTTTATAGTTGTCCATACTCTACTTTATAGATGTTGTCCATACTGTACTTTATAGTTGTCCATACTCTACTTTATAGATGTTGTCCATACTGTACTTTATAGATGTTGTCCATACTGTACTCTATAGATGTTGTCCATACTGTACTCTATAGATGTTGTCCAAGCTAAGTGCAGTACTCCCTCATTATAGTGCTGGCCATGGGAGCTACAGAGTATACCATCTTATTGTGATGTCTTATAATGAAGTACATGATACATATAATTTTATTACCACTTAATCAAATGGGATTACTGACCATGCTTTATAACCATGTTATAATGTAGGGTCTTATATTGAGGGAGTCCTGCAAGGACTTCCTGTCAAAAGCCTCCTAAATAATAAATACAAATTTTCTTCATGTTGAACTTCTTACATGACATCCAGCTTGATATTAGCTATCTCATTAATAATATTCCTGCCATCTTTGTTTAGTTCTGTCCATTTGTGTAAAGTGTTATAAACATCTGCAGCTGTGTCTTTCACCTTGCGAGGACTTCCTGTCAAGTTCATATTTTTCCCTAATGCAACAGGAGAACCTGTAAAATAATATTTAATATCAATTAAAGTTCTGACCTAATGCAACAGGAGAACCTGAAAAACAGCATTTAATATCAATTAAAGATATGACTTAATCTAAAACAGCATTTAGTATCAATTAAAGTTGAGACCTAATGCAACAGGAGAACCTGTAGAACAGCATTTAATATCAATTAAAGCTGTTACCTAATGCAACAGGAGAACCTGTAAAACAACATTTATTATCAATTAAAGTTACGACATAATGTAACAGAAAACCTGTAAAATGGCATTTAATATCAATTAAAGTTACGACATAATGTAACAGGAGAACCTGTAAAACAGCACTTAATATCAATTAAAGTTACGACATAATGTAACAGGAGAACCTGGAAAATGGCATCTAGTATCAATTAAAGTTACGACATAATGTAACGGGAGAACCTGTAAAATGGCATTTAATATCAATTAAAGTTACAACATAATGTAACGGGAGAACCTGTAAAACAGCATTTAGTATCTATTAAAGTTATGACCTAATGCAACAGGTGAACCTGTAAAACAGCATTTATTATTAATTAAAGTTACAACATAATGTAACAGGAGAACCTGTAAAACAGCATTTAATATCTATTAAAGTTATGACCTAATGCAACAGGTAAACCTGTAAAACAGTATTTAATATCTATTAAATTATGACCTTCATAAAGTTTAAGATGCAATATTTGTCTGAAAACATGAACATCTAATAACAGTAAGAATTTTATTTTAAAATAAGATTCAGGTGATTTTATTTTGCAACTGAAAAGCATCTATTCCATGAATAAAGGAAGGGTAAATCTGAGGAGGCAAAAAGTTCTTAAGACAACTTGAAGTTACTAGTGGAGGAAAGTTACTACTAGTAGTATAAAAATGTGCTACTCTTTGATCTTAAATTTCATTGCGTTCATTCGTTTATTTCTTTTCTTTATAAAACTGCCTAAAAGCCACTGTTCAATCAAGGAGACTGTACTTGAGAATTCTGATTCAGAATTAAGTATCAGATGAAGTTTCATAATAAATATTTACCAGTAGATAATTTTCTTCAGCCATGTGTCATATTGTAAGCTCCAGTTTTTTTTATCATGTCTGCAACATCCGAGTTACATTGAAATTGTCCAAAATTGTCCTTTTACACAGCAAATTTTATGGAGCCATAAATTCTAAATGAGAAAAACCTTCTTCCTAGTTTGTATGTGGGACTTTTGGAATACTTTAGAGATAATTTATAACAAATTTAGACTTTGGACATTTTTGTTGTTCAAGACACAGTGAAACTTACCTTTAAAGGACATGAAAGTGACCATACAAATTTGTCATATATTGAGAGGTTTTCTTTACATGAAGGTTAATTTGTACATGAAAATAAGGTAGGCAGCTTTTGTAAAATTAATGGTTATTGCCCATCTTGAAATGATGTGACTGCTTAAGTTAGTGCAAACATTCTGAACATTCAAAACAGGGTGTTTCATTCATTTTTGGACTGAAATAAATGTTTCTAAAGCAGGGCACAGGTAAAAGCAACCTTAATCAACAGTTTCACACTGGGAATGCAGAGGTAAGTTGTGGCCTGATGGAAAAAAAAATGGAAATCTTGCAATTGCACAGAGAGAATCTATGTAGGAGTTGAAAGCATTGATTAAAATTGTGGAAAATTACAAAAGGAAAATTCCATGTTGACATTACATGTAGTCCAATCTCAAAGTATTAAAATATGGTATCTAAAGTTTCCTCACTTGAAGACTTGTGCCCTGCTCAATTTATAATTAGTGGTGTGAGTCCTATAATGAGGGAATTGGCTGTTTTCCTATAAAATGTATGTCCCTCTTTTAAAATTCCAATTTATTCATATGACTAAACTATTAAACATATATGTCTAGTGTATGTTTCTGTAGACATAACTGTTTACTCATGCTTCAAGTTTCATTACTGTGTGATTTGTGATTTCAATAAAATCAGTTGATCTGTTTGGTGAGCATCTATGTGCATCGTTGCAAGGCACACAAAAGTTACTTCTCTTTGTCTTGCATTTTCTCTCAAAAGCATTGAAAATCTTCAGATTTAAGGATGGCCTCAAATTTAAAGACATTCTCAGATCAGGAACTTGCTTCACTGAATGTTAACAAAACAATTAACCAGATATGACAAACAAGTGCAAATAATGCTACAAGATAGGTGCAAATCTGGCCAACATTTTTAACTAAGAGAGAGAGAGAGAAAGTGAGTGGGGGGGGGGGGGGATGATGGAGAAAACATTCACAAAACAAAAGGCCTAAGTGGGCCTGATATCACTCACCTGGCTTACATAATTACATAACTTACCAGTCGACCATTTGACTAAACAGGCTTATGTAGTAGTGTAAGAACACAACCTATGTAAAATATCTCCCAAACTTTATATAATGTTGATTTTACCTATTCTACTATATCCTGATAACAATTCTTTCTAAAGATGAAGGCATAATTAATATGCAGTTTCTTGCTCATAACTGAAGTCATCCAAGATGTTTATGATTATAAACCCAAAAGATCAAAACTATGGCTTCAAGAGTGGTAAGAAGCCTAGTCAATCAGATTTAAGATCACCTCATTAATATGTACTGATCTAGCTCATTATTAAAACACTCCACAATCCTGATGATAGAAGCATATATTCCAAGTTTGATCAAAATCAGATCACAAATATGGCTTCCTGAGTGGAAACAAGCTCAGCCAATCAGATGCAAGATTACATCATTATTATGCATGGCTCTTGGTCATTATCAAACTCATCCAAGGTCTTGATGATATAAGCCATTACTTCATGTTTGATCAAAATCAGATCAGAAATATGGCTTCCAGAGTGGTAACAAGCTCAGCCAATCAGATGCAAGATCACCCAATTAACATCCATGGATTTCACTCATTACTGAACCCATCCGAGATCTTGATGATATAAGCATTAATTTCAAGTTTGATCAAAATCAGATTAGAAATCTGGCTTCCAGAGTGGTAAGAAGGTCAGCTAGTCAGATGCATGATTATCTCACTAATATCCGTGAATCTTGCTCATTATCAAAAACCCATCCAGGATCTTGATGATATAAGCTTTTATTTCAAGTTTGATCAAAATCAGATTATAAATATGGCTTTGTGAGGGGTAACATGCTCAGGTAATCACATGCAAGATCACCTCATTAATATGTGTCGATCTCTCTCATTACTGAACTCATCTGAGATTGTATAAGATAAGCATATATTCCAAGTTTGATCAAAACCAGATCAGAAATCTGGCTTCCAGAGTGGTGACAAGTTCAGCCAATTGGATGCAAGATTAATTCATTAATATCCGTTCATCTTGCTCATTATTTAATCCATCCAAGATCTTAATGATATAAATCCATGTTGCAAGTTTGATCAAAATTGGATCAGAAATATGACTTCCAGATTGATAACAAGCTCATGCATGGATCTCACTCATTATGGAACCCATCTGATATAGATATAGTTTACAAGGTATGTCATAGCTCATATACATATTTGTTATTAATTTTTATTAGTCTATTTTATTTATATTATTTTTTCTCTTTCTCTTTTCTTACACAAGCTGCACAGTGAACATGTATTCAAATTCAAATGCAAATAATCTCTCTCTTGTTACATACAGTCAAAGTTTAATCTCACATTCTCAACCTGTGTTAGATATTTGGATGTCAAAGTTTCCTCTCACATTCTCAACCTGTGTTAGATATTTGGATAGTTATGTTGTGGTGGGAAGTCAGAGCACAACCAAAAGTTGGACTTTGCCAAAACTGCATGATAGCAGCATAGCATAGCAACTTATTACCAGGCCTAGCAAAATTAAGCACTCTGACATCAGGTCCTACCTGCATGAAATCAATAGGAAGATTATTTATTTTTCAGACAGATCAGTTAAAACATATTTAGTGTCTTTAATAAGCTGCTACGTCAGCCAAAAATACAGTGTTTACAAACTCAACCTCATACTTGGCCATTTCTCATACTGCTTGGTCAGGTGATACACAATCTCATGGTCTACATTTTTCTTGCTGTCTGAGGTCAAATGATCATGTGATACAAACAACATATCATGTGAAAAGGCCAATGATAATTAGATTGCATTTTAATAAGCAGACTGTGAGATTTGGCAATCATGTGACTATATGCTTTTGAAACTTTTTTCTTGCCCGTTGATAAGCCACTTCATACTTATCCGCTTTATTAAGTGTGAGTTAAAGTAAAACTATTTACTTTTTTATAGGTTTCTCGAGGAATTCTGTTCCAAAAGGATTCAAATTCTGCGCAATTGGTAAACCTGAGAAGCAAGTTGACATCAAGACCTAGTTATTATACCTCTGAGGCTGCACCATTCTTAACATAGTTTACCACTTGTAAGATAGTTTAGTTACTCACCTGTAAAGCTTGTAATAAACAACAGACAAGGAGGGAATTTCAAGTTAGAATTAAAAAACATGTCAGGGATAGCTGTACATAGAGAGACACCCCTGTAGATTGTTCTAGAAGCAACATTACACATTAAAACAGAATATTTTTGGATACATCAACTAAAAACTCTCGATCCAGTAGGGATCAACATCCATGTTTGACAAGAAGTTATCTGGCATTTCTCTCTTTCTTTATTTTATCCTCTCACGACATCATGGATGTTTCTGCCACATTGTCAGGTGCTGGAATTTACACCTCTCTAACAGGAGTCACTACTTCTCCCATACCAGAGCTTTACAAATTTAATAAAAGTCAGCTTGCCTAAGTTGACCTTTAAAAATTACCTTGTCCTTGGGAGATTTACACTTGCCCCAAAACATGACAACACAATATCCCAACTAAAGTAAACAAAATAAGGTAAAATAAAATACAGGATGTTTAAGGAAATCATGTTATATTGATTTTACAAATAAAAGAACTTATTTTCTCTTTATCTTTGTTTGCTCCTTAAAACCATAGGCCAATAAATAAAGTTATCAAAAAAGATATGTATATAGTTAATCTGATTAATATCAGATCTCCACAGTATTACATGGAGATCTGACAGATACCGATAAATGATAATGTTATAGTGACCTTTGGAATTCCCAGTTTGCTTATTTTTATTAGCCTATCAGTTAAAGCATTGCATTTTGTGTTAGGGAGAGTTATTACTAGTAATGTTCCAAATAACATACGTCACTTTTTAGAAATTTGGTAGCTGTGATTTGATTGGTGAACTATAAGGTCAACGGAACATGACCTCTTATTGGTCAGATCTTCACATAGGACAGTTGAGATCCGAGTTTAATCAGATCATGTGTATGGTACATTTAGATACATATGTGTATGAGAAAAAAAGGAAGGGTTAGAATGCATATATTGTTAGAAGAGCCAAGACATATACATGTATATAGACAGACAAGTAAATGAATAAGCTGAGAGGGTTTTGGAAATAGCTAGATTTTTTAGAGAGAGCGAGATGTTTAGGTAAAAAACCTTGAACTGAAAAATTAAACAACCAAGTGGCCACAGAACATATAGTTTGCTTTATTTGTCTAGATATTCTAGCATACTCATCTCTTCAACTACATGAAAAATAATGGAAGCTAGATGTTTTGTAACGATTATTGATACTCATAATTGAATGATTTCATAACACTTATTTTAACCAATTACCTAACAATTATCACCTAGTCACCTTGAAATCAGTGACATGCATCAAAACAATCTTTGACAAGCCAATTTTTGAGAATGATTTGAAAACACTTATTTTCATTCATTTAATTATTTGCTAAACAGTAAGTATGTATCAGTCTCCTGTAATTATCACATCCACAATAGATGATAAACACTGCTGTTGGGTGCTACATTTTTGATACATTTAATGAAATCCAGGTGGATAATCATTAGAGATGAGTGCCTTTAATTTCCAAACACACCTGTCAAAGAAATCTCATGAGTTATATTATTAACAACTATCACATAGTCACCTTGAAATCGGCAACATGCATCAAAACAACCTTTGATAAGCTGATTGTTTAGAGTCAAAATATTCCCTATTGGTTAAAACTTTCTTTAAATAGTGAATATTCACATTATCATGTATGCATGAGAAAATGCGAGACTGACTTTTACATTGACAACAAGATGGAAGTGACAGACTCTGACAGTAGTATATCATGTGAAATAAAGGATAGATAGATGAAAGAAACTAAAGGCAGTTACAGTATAGCTCACATGATTTTTCGGAACTCCACACATTGCAGTGGGGGTGGAGAGAGAGAGTGGAGAGGATTAAGAAAAAAACCTCCACCATCACTCCACGCATCCTGACGGAGTTGTTGCGGCGTCTCGCGGAGAATAGCCCTGCACACCACGCTTTCTCGTGGAGTCGCATCCGATCACCACCACGGAGTGGACGTGGTCTCGATAATATGGGCATGGTTTACTGTTTATCACCCATGCAAGCAGAGGTTGAGAGAGAGACGGGGGGGGGGGGGGGGGGTGAGGGGCACCGATTTATCTACATTGTTATCCCTCTGGGGAGCAATTTGCAAACTTTTTGATACTGAAACAAACGTAGTAATTCAGTTAATTATAAATATTTCCTTGTTCTAATGAAGATTATGTATGATACATAGTGCCAAATCATATTTTAGATGATGATAACGTAATGACAATGCCTCGCAAACTGTATTAATACTACCGATTTATCTACATCGTTATCCCTCTGGGGAGCAATTTGCTACCTTTTTTTTATACTGAAAAAAAATGCAGTAATTCAGTTAATTATAAATATTTCCTTATTCTAACGAAGATAATGTATGATACATTGTGACAAATAATATTTTAGATGATGATAATGTAATGACAATGCCTCGCAAACTGTATTAATACTACTATGAATCTAATTGTTTTTTCTTCAATACTATGTTATTGGAATCTAAACATGCATTCATATCCTTATTTCTTTTTCAGTAAACGCAATACAAAATTTTAATGATCATATGAAAGTCAGTGATATTGTACTACCTGCAATGAAAAGAACGATAAACATCGAACAAATTAATAACAAAGCTGCAGTCATACCTGACGATGGTTACTCCATGCATGAGTACTCATTCACATATTGTAAAAATTTTTCTAACATCCAATCGCTTAAATAAAGCATTATTAAGATTTCACATCGTTATTTGATTTTAAACTGTACTATTTTGCATTAATTACCAAAGTAGCAGATTTTTAAAAAATCACAAATGGTCGCAAAAGGTCATCCTAGATACATGTAGTTGACACGTGCAGTAACCTAGCACAAGAGAAGCCATCAACACTGCTTGTTTTCTTTGATATTGACGTGTTAATTTCATGTGCTAACTGTTAACCTAAAAGTACAACAGCAACGCTTCTGCGGGTTTGTTTTCTTTGCCATTGATTTGACAAACTTGAGCATCAGATGATATTAATGTTTAACTTTTTCTTTTTCTGTTTGTTTTCCTATTGCATACTATGCTTAATACAGAAAAAAAAGATGAATCATTAACTCTTCTTAGTAAAGCCCCCACCCCCCTCATAAAATATGGAATCCAAATCACTACTGCACAAGTTATCATAAACTGAAATCTGGAAAAGTTCGCAAGTGGTAAGAAAAAGTAATACTGTACTAGACATTATAGCGTAATAGAGGGGGACAAAAGAAACAAATTTTCCCGTCGGTGGTTGCAAACTCACGATCTTGTGCTCCAATATCAAATGTGTGTGTGTGACTCGCACTCTATCCATTTGGCCATAGTAACTGTAGCTGTAAAGCAATATACCATATACATGTACAGAAACATGCCAAACACTATTCAAAGAAATTAGTTTATTTCTTGTCTCAATAAGCAAACGCTCTAAAGTCACAAAGATAAAGCTGCATACATTAATATCTGCGTAAAAATAATTATAAGAAATAGATCAATATTACGATTGGGTTACTGACATATCATTTCCATATGATTTAATCGGGGTGGGGACGGGGGCAACATGCCCCCCCCCCCCCCGACAACCAAGTGTGTGTGTGTTGCACACTTTATTCACTAGGCCACAGTAACTCTAGCTTTCTAGCTGTAAAGCAATATACCACATACAGAAACATGCTCAATAACTGAAGGCTCTAACAGTCACAAACAGGAACCTGCATACTTTAATATCTGTGTAAAAATAATTATAGAGTATATTTTGTTTTTATATTTTCGACGTAGAAAAATGAGCAAATAATAGGATACATGTGGAGACAATACATCCATGCAAAATGCTCTAAACTTGTTGGAAATTGAAATCTCTGAACATCTGAGATTTTAGAATTTTCCACATTATTTTTCATTTCGGTAATAAGCCGAGTTTAGATTAATTACTAACAATTATCAAACTTCCGTTGTTAATGGCGGGACCATAATTGCGACTGTAAAGTACAACGCGCCAAGTCAGATGGCTTCGTGTGATAAAAACACACTGTTCCCAAGCTGAAACTTACATCATCCTTTGATGCAAACCCTTGTTAATATTTTACAACAGTGGTCACAATGGTCACTGCCTTGATTTCTGTAGAACATCCACTGAAGTCAAGTCTTTATTAGGGAGAGACAATTGAATCCTCCGGGGGGGGGGGGGGTAAATGCATGAAAACAATTGTCTTTCTCTGATTTTGTAGTATCCGTTCCATATTTCACTTAAAATAAATAAATATTGTGATGAAAGAACACAAAATATCCTGGTTGAAAAGAAAAAAAAACAACATATAAGCCCCATATATTAATTGGTCAGTCCCTTACAGTACACATGCAGTCATAATATTCAGCCTCGTGACTCTGCTATTACTGATTAAAGACTAAGCACGCGGTTTGCATTTCAGTGTAAATTCAGTGTTTTAGGTTTGGGGGGGGGGGAGTAAGCAGAAGCGGATGTCAATTTGGATTTTAATTGTCCATATCTCAGAGAATTACTTTCCTTTGGAACAAAATGATAAATTTATGCTGCTTGAGAAGCTCAGCAAGGTGTGCTTCTCGTCAAGTCAGTGCGTAAGTTTGTTCATATTTCTTTGAAATAAATTAAAATCATAAACTTATTGCAAAAGAAGTCGATCAACCTTTTATAAACAGTAATGTGTACTGAATATACAAGACTTTTGAAATAATTTTTTTATTGTCCAAAAATGATCGAAATAAAGATGACTGATTCTTCCAATGGTATCCGGTTGTAAATCACTCTCGACGTCTCAGTCTTTCCATAGGTGGTCTTCATTCATTGGCTGTTCAGATGTCAATCAGTAATGTTGACTAGCCCCTCCATGGTGGAATTGACATCGGCGTGCCTGCCGAAACGCGGTGGTGATTTGTAGGTATTTATGCCAATTTATGCCTCCACTGCGGAATGTTATTGTGGAGCTAAAGTGGAGGGGATTAAGTCCCCCACCACGATGCGTGGGGTTCCAAAAAATCATGTGAGCTGTACTATATGTCATAGAAGAATGAGGTACATATAAATGCTAAATAAAGGTACTGATATATGTACTGTGTTGAGATCCCAAAGTATAAAACTTGCAGAACATAAAGTATTATAAACTGAATATAAACCCGCTCTCTCTCTCCCAAATTTTTTGACTTGCCCATGGGCAAGTACCTTACACGCTTGAATTTGCCTGAACTGAATATGAGCTTGTCCCGGGGTTGTCTGGATTTGAAAAACCCTACATACTTTCTTACATCTTGCTTTGCAATTTTAAAGTCAAATACCATGATGTCACCTTCTCTCCTTACAGCATCACACAAAAATATGTCAATGCCACAAAAATGGTGTATCAGTGTGAAACATGTAACCTATGTTGTATACAACTCTTAACAGAAATTAATTCTTAATTCCTTCTTTAATAAACAATCGGAGAGCTGATTCTTATCAACCTTTTTTCAACCTCAACCCCAGAATGTAAATTTCCTTTACTATCAATGACAATCAACTACAGGTTGCACTGAGTCATAACTGAACCAGCTGTGCTGTCTGCAACCAACCTTGTTTTGGTGTCATAGCTTGCCGTCACATCAAAATAAATGAGTGCACAGGCTGCAAGGGAGAATATAAACACCACGTTGATAACTCAGAGTGATATGATGTACCATTGCATCCTCACTCTGTTAGTTCCCTCTTATGATTTAAAACATTAACACAAGAGTCCCTTGAATGGACTGATGCTCTACTGTCCAAAAATAATTTCCAGGAATTCAAGGTAAGACCATTCCTTCTTTTTAACTGCCGAGTGCTGAAACCATCTCTGATATTCTTGAGCAATAAGACTGTCAAATAAGCTGCTGTGGCAGCCTTATTGGATGTAAAATCGGCATCATTTTCATTTAAGGCAAACAAGAAACCATTAAAAGACTTTTGGTGAATACCCCATGCCAATATGACCATCCATTCAAGAGAATTAATAGCAAGATTTTCAATATGTTCATTGTGGCAGCCATATTAGATATTAGATGTCTGTGGGGCCAACTATATATCATAAGTCTTTCTATGTCAGTATGACCATCAATTCTGGAGGAGTAAGAGGTGCAATGGCTTAGTGGTTCAAATCCTACCAATAGATCAGCCTGGGTTGGCTACCATGGTGTGTCCTTAGGCAAAGCACTTTACACCAATTACTTTGGCACTTAATAACCTACTTGTGTTTCTGTGTCCTAAAACACCAAATCAACAACAACAACAAATCTGGAAGAGTAGCGATAATAAGATTTTCAAGATGGCTGCCATGGTGGCTATATTGGATATCAGATCAACATCATTTTCATTCAGGACCAACTAGAAACCGTAAAAAGTCTTCTGGTAAAAACCCCATGTCACTATGACTTTCCATTTACATGGAGTAGTAATATGAAGAGCTGCTGTGATGGCCATATTGGATGTCAGATCAGCACAGTTTTTATTTAAGACCAACTAGACACCATAAGAAGTCTTCCAGTGAAAAGAACACATTGATATGACTTTCCATTCAGGAGTAGCAATAACATGATTTTCAAGATGGCTGCTGTGGTGGTCATATTGGATGTCGGATCATCATTTAGGACCAACAAGACATCATAATAAGTCTTTTAGTGAAAACCCCATGATGATATGACCATCAATTCAGGTGGAGTTGTGATAACAAGACTTTCAAGATGGCTGCTATGGTGGTTATATTGGATGTCCGAGCAGCACCATTTTCATTCAGGACCCACCAGACATCATAAGAAATCTTCTGGTGAAAATCCCATGCCAATATGACTTTCCATTTAGGAGGAAGAGCCATAACAAGATTTTCAAGATGGCTGCCATGGTGGCCATATTGGACATCAGATTGGCACCATTTATTTTTAGGACCAAACAGACATCATACGAAGTTTTTAGTGAAAACTCCATGTTGACCATCCATTCAGGCAGGGCCGTTGTAAGGGGCAGGCGAAACGGGCCAAGCCGGGGGGGGGGGGGGGGGCATTTCATGGAGTTTCCAGTATTTTTTCACGAGTGGGGGTGCTGAAAGCGACGCTTGTCCGGGGCACCATTTCTTCGAGCACAAACTTGAGACAGCCCTGCATTCAGGAGTAGTGATATAAAGATTTTAAAGATGGTCACTATGGTGGCCATATTGAATGTCTGAGCAGCACCATTTTCATTTAGGATGAACTATAGACCTACAGATGAAGGAGTGTGTAAAATTTCATGACAATCCTCCAAGTAGTTTAGGAGGAGTAGAGATAAAAAAAACTTATGCTCATGGAGGGAATGGGCAAAGGATGACAGACAACATGCCATCCCATAAACTTTTCTGGTCTATGATCAGTAGAGCTAAAAACTGATTAGTTTCCAAGACACCAAACCTGCAGCTAGGAGGAATCACCTGCCTTCCTTCAGGCATCTTCATTAAGTGATGGAACACCATGAGAATGTTTTTTTCTGGTTGTTGATAGATTTTCAAAATGGTTTTGGGTCTGAAGTTAGGTTACCAATCATGTTGTTGACATAGTTATGTAAACTGTTCACTTCTAAAATTTCTGCTCTTAACTGTTTCTATTTTATTTGTAGTCCTTCACTGTTGGTACATTTTGTTTTAGCATGAATTGTTCCTTCAACAAACTAATGCCTAATTTTTGTTTGTAATCAATGGCATCAACGCAACTGATTTATTCAATTTTGATGCAATATTTTGTCAACTAGCAGCTATACATTTTGTTTGATCATTTTCCAGTTTATATATTTATATATATATATATATATATATATATATATATATATATATATATATATATATATATATATATATCCTTGAGTAACCACCTTTTGTTCACTTAACGTGAATTATAACACGTTCGTTATAATTTTATGATAATCTATTCAAACAAACCTTAAAAAGTGTTCAACTATATCTACTTCATTTAATCAGGGTGAAAAAAATTTGGCATTCATGTACATTAGTTCATAATTACCATTTTTCCGAGCGTATGTATGTTTACTTACTTAAGTTATGTCCGGGGTTCGTGACACTCACTAAAAAGTCACGTGGCATATGACCGGACCGTGCCAGTTTGACCAAGGTTTGGATATTATTAGTTTATAGCGTCTCCGTGTTTTTGAAATTAAAAACAATTAAATTTAAAAATGAATAATTTTTTTCCGTTAATTCTATTTGCAGTTTGTGCACTTACATTACTGCTTGCTTGTTCTTTATCATCTAGATACATGACTCAATAGACTGAGAGAGACAGACAGACATACAGAGAGACAGAGGGAGAGAGAAATTTTAAAATAGAAATTGGTGAATGGATACACATTTTATTATAATAGATTCAATGTCTTTTGATGTAGAATATATGTTTATTATGAAATAATATTGAAACGAAAAAGTCCGTATTGAATATACATTTCGAGTGTAAATTTTTCTTACGTTGTATAAGAACCCCACATGATTAAAACCAAATATTTACATTGGATATCTAGTTGTATTAATTCCCAAAGTTGGTTTTCCTGTTCAAAATATGTAAACAAAGTCATCATGTGATTGGCAGCCCTATCTTTAGCATATAATAGAAAATTCAAGGCAAAAATGTCTGATACAAAAAAGGCATTAGTGAAAACATAGATTTTCATTATGAATTTTTTAAATTTTATGAAATTACCTTTTTGAATCTCATTTTGTTTGATTTTACTATATGATTAAATTCTGTTGCTCTTTAAGAACGCTAGTGACAGCTGATGACATAATTATCTCGCAACAAGCGCGTTAGATCGCAAGAAACATGGCGCACGATTGAAGGAGGCCCAAAAAAACTGGCTGTTGGATGATATATATATATATATACATATCTGGTTTGGGTGACTATTGAAATATACCGTGGCTCCAGATCGCATAGCATTAAAATCTCCTTTGCTATACAAAGAGATCTGATATGTTTCTTTCTCATGTTGGAAAGTTAACCATTTGCTCTAATTTATGGTCATTCATAATATCGATAAAGGATCGGTCGTCTTAACTATTTAGCGAGTTCCTAAGTTTGTATCTACCATTTCGAATTTGTTCCATCACCCAACACACAGCGCACCACACATACATTTCGTTAACGAAAGATTGTTACCGTCGTAAAGACAACACAAGACAATACTTTGAGTTTTGTGATTTTGATTTCGGATAAGTTAATCATGGGACACCATCATGGTAAAATCCTAAAACATCATCGGTGAACATCTTTCGAAAATACGTTCCCTGGAGGAAGGATTCCGAAATTAAGTAACCCAACCTTGACCAGTCCAGTTTCTGGAAGTAAAAAACAATACCAAATTACAATAATTATTAAAGTTGAAAAAAATATAGAAAATTCACTTCTGATTTCAACTGGAGAAAAATCTTTGTCCATTTTAAAATATATCTGGACACAGTAACGGTTCAGCGTAACGCTGTGGTTGCTACCACTATGTCGAAGAAAATTATGGCACGGAACGATTAGCTGATAGTAGTCTTCTGACGGATTAAGCAATAATTCCTGAACTATTTTGTATGAATTTAGAA
The DNA here is from genome assembly GCA_029931535.1 of Margaritifera margaritifera. Taxonomy (NCBI): domain Eukaryota; kingdom Metazoa; phylum Mollusca; class Bivalvia; order Unionida; family Margaritiferidae; genus Margaritifera; species Margaritifera margaritifera. The sequence continues at coordinate 853,594 of JAQPZY010001626.1, read as the reverse complement.
GAATAAAAATCGTTACATTATTTTTTTTTTATACAAATTATTTTTCAATCTGTATTTTTTAAATTATTTTTTGAAATTTTAAGGATTGGTCTATATCAATTTTGTTGGTGGAAGGTGGGTGGGGTTTCAAGGCTGTCAAGATAAATTGTCATCACAGGATACTAGTTCCCAAGTTTGCCTTGTGTATATTACACACATAAAGAAAAACTATGCTTTAGAATGTTTAACTTTTTGGCACTATCACATGACAGAAATCAAAGTTTGATTTGAGAAGAATATATATATATATATATATATATATATATATATATATATATAGAGAGAGAGAGAGAGAGAGAGAGAGAGAGAGAGAGAGAGGGGGGGGGGGGATTACAAAAATATACACCAAACAGAGCGGAAAGTGCTATCCCTGGATTCTACAGGCGAATGCTTGATAACATTAACAGAATTATTTATTTATTTATTATTTATTCGTATTTAAAAATTATGTTAATGTTATATATATACATATATATATATATATATATATATATATATATATATATATAATAATAATAATAATAATATCATAAATTCAACACCTTTACGTTATCATAAATTAAATTTTATGCATAAAATGAATTTTAAATCGTTATTTAGTAACGGTCCCTGATACTGTAAATGGGCCATTTTCCTACAAAATCAGTGGATAATGTTGAAATCCGTAAGGAAGAACTTGTTAAAAAAAATTGGGAACATTAAATCAGTATCTCATAGTTTGGGATGTGCTCGTTTCGCTCCTAAACTTAATAACTGTTACAAGGGGAGAGACTGTGTATCGCCTTTTTACTATGTATTCAGGATTTTATGATATCATGTATTCATTTTATGATATCATTGATTGGAATTAATGATATAATAAATTTGAATTTATGATATCATTATTCACTTGAATTCATATTATCATATACTTTAATTAATGATTCCATAAAGTGTCATCAATTGATTTTTGTTTTCTCCACATTAAGCTCTAATTATACACTACACTAGTGCCCTAGTAAAGTAGACAAAAGCTAGAACTTACAGTCAAAACTGTTTATAAAGGAGGTTCAAAATACTTAAACTAAAAAAGCAAAAAACAAACAAACAAACAAAAACAAAACAGATGCTTCTTTATCTATAAACACCTTGCAACTTCAAGTTAATATGAGACTATTAATCATGGGCGTCCGCAGGAACTTTTCGGGGGGGGGGGGGGCATTTTTTAAGGGGGGAAGGGGCACAATTCTGCACAATTAAGTTTTTGCCCCACCACTCCCTGCGGACATCCATGCGTGTATGGAATATTGTTCCATTTATGTGTGAGAATTTATACATGTCAGTAGTAATATGTGGCGATTGGGGTACGTATGGGAATGAACATTATGCCGTAGATTTACATGTGGGGACGGTACTGGTACCTAACATGAGATATCCCATAGGTACCCATAAATTTACATTGCAACATTGTTACCAGTGGTTGACCTCAATCCTTGAAAAATGTATAGGCTCTACGGGAATTAACATTACGCGGTATGTTTACATGTGGAAGGGTATTGGTACCTATCAGAATGGTAATGTTAAAAATGTCTATAGGTTTTACATGCAGGGGATGGTATGGGCACCAATGGGAATCGTAATGTTAAAAAGTTAAGATACTATCGAACACCTATTTTTAGATTACTATCCAACTCACCACTGTTTGAGTAAAATCCAAGACACCAATTTTTGTATTACTACCCAGCACCCACTTTTTGAATTCTATCCAACATGCTGCTTTTGCATTACTATCCAACACCAACTTTTTGAGTACTATCCAACACCTACTTTTTGATTACTATCCAGCACCGGACTTTTTGATTACTATCAAAAACACCAGTTTTTAAAACCCTAGATCCTTCATCCTAGGTTCCACCAATCAGACTGTGCATAACATAACTCGGTCAGGGCGTGTTGTCTCCCTTCCAATCAGAAGACAGTGGACACATGACATCTCTTTCAATATATATATATATATATATATATATATATATATATATATATATATATATATATACACGCACCAGCGTTCCTATTATTTACCATTGCGGAAGAGATCAAGTACAATACCTATGGCTGATAAGATGAAGAGGATGTATTAGGATGCAGCTGCTGCGGATACATCGTATACAAGATTTTTTGCTGATGGTAGTACCACCTGCACCTCCTTCTCCATCATTGCCAGTGTATAATGATTTCAGAAAGAAACAGAAGTAAGAGTTAAAGAGTTTTGTTGCAAGAAAAGAAAACTTTGAGCAGTGAACAGAAGAATGAGAGTGAAAACAAATCAAGACAAAGAGACACGTTTTTGTTTTGGTATATTCTCTTGAAAAATGAGAATCACAATGAAATCTCGTAACACAGCAGAAAAGTCCATTTTCTTCTTTCTTTCTTTCACTGTCTTTCTTTTACTTGTCTTGCCTTCTTTACTGGTATGGGTTCTTCTTCTGTTTTTGCTGAATGCTCCATCTCCTCCTTGATCTCTTTTTCTTGGGACGCTCTGAAGACCAATGCCCTTTTTCTTGACATTGATAACATATATCTTTACTTTTGTCTCTCTTTTCTCCTGTCTAAGCGTTTCCTTTTCTTTGACGATGTGGATGTTCTGGAGCCCAGTTTCCTTTCTGTTGACAGACATAGCAGGTGTCTTGACTTTTGTCTCGAGTGGAGTAGTCAGAAATCTTGTTGGAAGTGTACTTTTGAATGACTCTCTGTAAATCTCTGACCAAACGTGCGATCTGTTGTGACTCTTCCATCTTGACAGATTGAAAACTGAATGACTGTATTCTCTTAGGGTGAGGGAGTATCTCTATATATAGGGAGAGTGTGTATCCTGTGCAAATCAAATTTTGAACAATAATGAAAAGATTAAACCTTGCCGAGGAGGAACCAGAAGAAGCCAAGAGATGACAACTTTTGATAACACCTCATATGCTAACTGAAGTATTAGCACAAGTTCATGCTAGCAATTTTGAAGAAGTGATCCTGAACCAATGCCGTCTACCTCTACCACAAGACCGAGGGAGTCAAGATCAGCCAAGAAAGAATGTCCTTTGGTAGCTCCAAAAGATTATTTTACATTCGACCTACCCAAAAAGTGACTTCCAGAAAATTTCGAACAATGGCATACGCGTACACGGTGACATTTAAAGAGTCCAAGTCTCAAGTTTGACCAGAGAAAGCAGCGGGTTTCATTACAGACTTATGGGAATCGATATTAGAGACACTGAAACGACAGTGCCAAGCAAAATATGAGTTTAACATAACCGATGGAAAAGCTATTCTTCATACACACGTTTCACCTCCAAGAATTAGCAGACAACACAGAAAGTTTTATCGGTGGATGAACTTCGTAGTACCAAACGAAGTATCGTTTAGATTGACAACTACCAAGATCATATGTGCTTAGCCCGTGCCATCGTAGTGGCGCGAACTTATGCTGAGAAGAACGATGCAGCAGAATGGAAAAGATTATGGATAGCATTAGACAAAGCTAAATATCAAAGAGAAGCAGAAATTCTTTTGCAGCAAGCGGGCACATCTAAAGAGATCGAATGTGGAGTTCCTGAAATCCAAAAACTTCAAGACGTGTTGACACCTCATTATACATTACATTTCAATGACCAGATTTCCCGGATGGAAAATACATTCACGTTTATCATCACCAAGATCATTTTGATGCTATTACACCTATCACCGGATTTCTTGGATACCATTACTATTGCGAGAAATGTGGCCAGGGATTTAGCAATTGCGGGCAACATATTCATGGTGGAGAGAGATGTTGTAGGTGTTTAGCTTCAAGGCATTGCATTCCTGAAGGAAAAGAAAGAATTCATTGCTGTACTTGCAAGTGAACATTCGTCAGTCCAGCCTGTTACGAACAATATCGCATGAAACAATTCCATCAACAGAAGAGTGCTTGTGAATTATTGAGAGTGTGCTCCACTTGTGGACATCTTGTTCGAATGAATCATCCAGAGTCACACGTTTGTCAACGAAAGAAAAGATGCCGTGTTATGTGATCAAATTATGAACTTCAATCATCAGTGCTACATTCAAAGATATGACAATTAATTCGAGGAAGTATTAAATGATGACCAGAACAAAAGTAATAAGAAAGGTGTGGATTTTATCTTTTTTTTTTTTTTTTACTTTGAATGTTCACAAAAGACTGATTCATATCCCTAAATTTTGTGTAGCTCCTCGTGCTTGTGACAAATGCATTCAAGAACTTTTCGTTATTCACTGTCCAAATTGTAGTGTGATTCCAGATGGACGAGAATAGATATTTCCGGGTTCTCATACTCTTGCTGATTTTGCTGAATGGATTTTAGACCCCCCACCGACGACACTTGGAACGAAGAGAAAATCGTTGATATGTTACAGTCATGGCTCACAATTTCTCCGGTTTCGACGGACAATTTCTTTTGAAATATTATTTAGAACAAGGCACCGAATTTCCAACAGTGACCATGAACGGAGCCAAAATCATTTACACGAAAGTGCGAAATGTACAATTTAAAGATTCCATTAGTTTATTTGGCTATGCCTTTGAGTAGAATGCCTAAATTGGAATGACAAAAATGGCTAAAGGCTATTTTCCATACTTTTCAATACCGAAGCTAATCAACACTTTGTGCTCCTGCATTTTCCTGAAGTTTAATTTTTTTTTAAAAATTGTCTTTTATTCAATCTAAAATGTAGGATAAATAACTTTTTTACTTATTGAATCCCATATAACAACTCTTTGATTGGTAAGAATCCATTGACAGTGTCTTTTCTGTGACAGAGAGAACGTATAACATGTCTAATTTTTTTTTTTTTAAATTTTTTGTGTGTGTGGTTATTTCGTGAGAAGATGGTTCTGATACCATAGATTCATCTTTTATACCATAATCAATGAGAATTCCCATTTCATCTATGCATCCAGTTTTTATGGGACAACTTATTTGACCTTTATTAAAATAAGTGTTGATAGTAAAATGCCTCATCATAATATTTAAATACTTTTCTTGTGGGTTCAGAATTTACTTTCTTTTTAATTAGACCGTGATTCTTCTTAATAATATTTTTTTAAGATTAATAGGTAAATCAATATTATAAACATCAATCGATGATATTGATAACATATGGTTTTCGGTAATATACTACTTTGTATTGAATTTTCACTAATATTTTCAACGATATATTGATAAAAAAAATAATTGATCTTATGATTATCATATTTTTCCATATATCAAAATAAGTGAAATATTGGATAATATTCCAATATCCATGAAATTGTTTTTATACGCTATATTACTATCTATGCCAAAAAATCTGGTCAAATACATTTCCGTGTTACCACATCTAGTCCAAGCTTACATTCAATCATGCAATAGTAGCATAGAATGTGCTCCAGAAGAAGTGACACCTCAAAACAAAGTGACAGTGTTTGATCAATTGTTTGGAATGTCAAAATACCAGAAAAAGAAAGTAAACGCACTTTTTACAAAGGCTGTTTACCAAACTGGATGACAGAATTGTTTTGTGTTAAAGGACAAGTGCATGGACTTGGACTTGATCACCCTGTCTATAAATTGGAAGAGATGAACAGAGAAGTGTGAAAAGGGAACTTTTTACTTGCCCAAGTTATAGCGTGTAAAAAAAAAAAAAAAAAAAAAAAAAAAAAAAGACGACGTGTACAATAAGCATTCTCAATCGAAGAACACGTAAGGTGGGAAACCGTCGTATCCAAAAAGTCGAAGTCAGTTAGAAAGGATATCCACCCAGTTTAGATTCTTGGACTGCAGATTCACAAGTCATCTGCTATAAAAGTAGAAGTCACAAACATGCCATTCAACACTACATCTCCTTCTCCGAGTTCATATCTCTCCAAGAACTATAAAACAAGAACAACCACTTTGGGTGTGGCGTGGAGAACGTGTTCCTAAATATCAAATCATCTTTTGTGATTTCAAAGAAGAAAAGAACTCCTTGGTCACCGAGACGCACCTGTAAATTCACTTCACACTCCTGGTCAAGGCGTTCATTCCTCCCCTGTGCCACAGCAAGGGCAAGACCTCATTGACATGATCAGAAAAGAATCAGAAAAGAAGAACAGTCAGAGATTTGGACGTTTACCAAAAAAAAATGATGCATCAAGATTCTTGCGAATGCTTCAAGTCAGAACTCAATCTGTTTGCCATGACATCAATGATGAAGACGATGCAGTAATCCTAGTGGGTAGAATTGCATCCTGTGTCGTCTTTGACCACCTCAGCTCCTATCAAGTTTGAAATCAAAGGACAAACCAAAAATTACATCAATCTGAATAATCGTTACTTGTAACTGAAAGTCAAAATTCTCAAAATGGACAACAGCAATCCAGGCATTGATGCCCAAGTAGCTCCCATCAACAATTTCATACATTAAATGTTCAGCGAGGTAGATTTATACTTGAACAACAAATCAGTCAGCAGCAGTATGGACACTTACCCTTACCGAGTGTTCCTGGAAAATATGTTGATGAACGGAAAAGAAGCCAAGAACACACACCTGGATGCATCAGAGTTGTGGAAACCAGACACCTTGGATGCCTTCAACGACACAGAATTGACAGAAGCTGAGGATCCTTACAATGTTGGATTTAACGATCGCCAAAAGAAAATCAAATAAGGACGTAGTTTAGAAATGATGGATCATTTACACTTGGACATGTGGTTGCAATACAAGTATTTGTTCAATTATGTAGATGTGCGTATGAGACTGAATCAAAGTAGTATCGTGTTCCATTTGATGGCTAATGCTAATGAGTACAAAACCAACACCAAATAAGCCTGACTCTACGTGCGTCGTATCGAAGTCTTACTTAAAGTGGGAAACGACATCAGTCAAACTCTGACCAGAACAACAGCCAAGAACCTCTACAACGAGTGAATGTCAAAACCTTCACTATTGCGTCTGGACTCCAATCCAAGATCGAAAATCATGTTTTCCAAAGTCAACTGCCTAAACATTTGTTTATTAGCATCGTCAGTAATGCTGCTATCAACGGAATTATTGATAAAAATCCTTTCGAGTTCCAACATTCCAACGTGTACAAGATCGAGGTCACCTGAGATGGCCAGACGTTGTGTACCAGACCTTTTGAAAATAACTTTGCACAGAAATATTACTTGAGATCTTATTTGACTCTGTTTGAAGCCACATGATAAATAGGAACCGACAGTACTGATTTCATTTTGTATGATGATTATGCAAGAGGATATGCTTTGTTGGGGCTTGATTTCACTCCATACCAAGGTAGCAACGAGGGACATTTCCAACCTATAAATTCAGCTTACAGTTCCCCTCGTGAACATAGTGAACATGATCTTGCATGCAGAATTTGATAATACTCTATAAATCAGCAGTATGAGAGAAGTAAACATGGAACAGGAAGCCATGGACATAAGCATGTTTTCTATCCAGAACGGGAGTCATAGATCACAAGTGAACAAGAAGAAGAGAAATATACAGTCAGGATGTCACGATGGCCAGAAAAAGGACAACATTTAGTCTCCTGTTTTGCTCGCCACTTGGCTGAAATAATCACACTCCGAACCAGAGAACATTGTTATGGTTGTCAAATTGACCATCCTGGTCAAGTGCAAAACAACAAATGTTTGATGATGAGTCAAAAATAAAAGTTGGAAGAGTATCTAGAAGAAGCACAGACTTGCATCATAGAAGAGTAGATCTTGCAAGAGTAGTATCAAGACTTGAGTGGCCATTTCCTACCGCCATCAACTTATTTGGAAATGATCGCAAAATGCACAGAAGCTCTCTTGCAACAGAGTACCGAGACTGCACGATCATCGACTTACTTAACAGATCTTTTCAAGAGAAAAGTCAAGTGTGAACTCGTTGCTTATCATTACCTGTGAAAATGAACACCCGGGAACTTCATTACCTTCTGTCCCACAGTTAGTAGACAGCTTCTTGAAATCCAGTGGTGTGTGCTAAAGACGAACTTCCTGATCGAAAACCTAAAGACATTCGAGCTTATGTCATCAACGTGGACGAGAGTCATCACCCAGGAACCCATTGGTTAGCCATCTATTTTCCCAATGACCACAGTGTGGAATATTTTGATTCTTATGGATTACCTCCTCTGGAAGACGATATCATAGACTCTATGAGAAGAAATGCTGTATCCACTCAATTCAATAATGTGAGATTACGAGGATCAGATTCGATAAAGTGTGCGGACAATATTGTTTGTATTTTCTTCATCAACGCAGTCTTGGATTCCCATTGGTATATTTACTGACTTGTTTTGTAAATGATTTCTCTATAAATGATGACAAAATAGAAAGGTGGTTTTGTGAACATTAAGGATATATATTTTCTTTAGCTGAGAAACGTAGTGTTCATCGGTAGTAAAATGACACTGTTCTATATCATTGGAAGTCTAGTCTTACTTCTCAACGTTGTCAACATTGTAAATACGTTCACGTTTAACAGTGTTTTTTTTTTCTTTTTTGTTTGTTTGCTTGCTTGCTCTTTTGATATTTGTACATGAAGAGGAAGGGACTAATCCTAATCCTCCCTCTTCATTTTTTGTTGATGTTTAAGTTAGCGCGGCTTATAAAAAAAAATGTTGATTTAGAAAATAACGATGTTGGCTGGTGTTTTGCCACAAAAAAAAAAAAAAAAATTTAGTTTGAACAACTTTTTTACCTTAATTCTTTTGTTTGGCACAAAAAAGTATATTCAAAGTCTACAAAATGAAAACCACATATCATGAAAATCATGTAGGCAGTCAGTAGGATTAGGAAAAAATGGTTGAGCGAAAAAAATCTTATCTAGTATAAGCTCGTTCGAGAAAACCTTCTGTTTTCATTTTAGAAGTTTAAGTATTGTATAGGTAAATAAGTCACAACTATTTCTATACAAGATCTTACGTATTATTTGATTTTCTTTTCATGGGACTAAAGTCACTTCGCATATTTACGAATAAAATATTCTTTTCTTTACAAGTACAAACACTCCATGTAGGATGCACAACTTTGATGTACCGTTACTTAAGTTTTGCCATTTTCAAAATACACAAACAGAAAATGTCAACCTTATAGTACAAGAAACCCTAGCTTCAAGCCAAATTCTTATCTAGTTTGACAGTGTGACAAACTTTATTCTCTCACCAACAGAACATATCCATAGGTAACATTTCACTCAGCATATTATATCTAGAGTGAGAAACACATCTGTTACAAAGTGAACTGGCATTTGGTAAGGTCAGTGAGTGTATTAAATCTAGGGTAGCAAATACTAAAACCGTAAATTTGTAACAAACTGAAGAACCAAATCTGCTTCATTTGACACTTGATGTTTTTGCAACCAGACTATCTGCCAGTGTTCACCAAGTGACAATGGGCAGCCATTTAGTGAGAGAATTAAACCCAGGGTGGCAAAAACGAAACCAGTATTACAATTATAAACCCCACTTGGCTCCATGCAGCCTTTGACAACGGGTATGTTTTTACAAACTTCTCGAATTGCAGAAGTAAGCCAATCTCTGTCCATCAGTGTGTGCTTGTTCTTCTCTTCATCCTGTTTAATGTATATAGAAGGCTATGTTGGTGTATGTGTGTAAGCACTCCTACTCTTTTTTCTTCTTTCACTCTATGTATGATAGTGTATTAGTGTATACGTATGTCTGGATATGTATGAGGACTGCTACCCTTTTCTCTCCTTGTCACTCCATTGTATGATAGTATATAAGTGTGTTTGCATGTATAGTGTGTATATTCCAACACGTTTTTCTTTCCTTGCACTTTACAGCTAGAGATGTGTAGGGATTATAAGGGTGGTAGAGGATGGTAGTTTTGTTTAAAAGGGAATGATAGGGAAGTTATGGATAGAAGTTTTACTTTATTTCTTAGGAGATACCAGGGAAGTTATAAGGGAATAGGGAAGTTAGTTTTGTTTACAAGGGATTTACATTGGGAGATCTACTTTGGTAGCCACTCTTCTGACATCCTGGTGACGTGGCCTATCCATCTCATCTGTGATTTCATCAGCAGAGTGTGGATGCTTCAAATGCCTGTCCGTGTGAGAATCTCAGTGTCTGGGACCCTGTCCTGCCAGCTTATCCTCATCAGTTTCCTCAGGCAGCCCACGTGAAAAGCGTTCAGCATCTTGGCATGGAATGATGTCTGTACCTGGGTGTTGGTCACTCCAACGGCGTGCTGGATTGTACGTGTGCTGTGTTGGTTAGTAGATAATAGGCATTTAGGATAGTACGCGGGCGGGGGAGGTTGGATTGTTGACAACGGTGACTGGATATCTCGGCCCATAACGGACTCGACCCATAACAGAGTCGTCCCATAACAAAGTCGGCCCCATAACGGAGTCGGCCCATACAAATTTAATTAAGCAATATCCCCATAACATACTCGGCCCATTACGGAGTCGGCCCATAATTACTAAAGATTCCAAAAAGAACTCTCTTAATTGTAATTCGAATGTCTCATTGCACAAACTTTATATAAATAAAATATTTAATTACGGTTAGTATTGAGAGAAGGAATAAGACTGGGCAAAGATAAAAAATATTATACCAAAAAAATAAACACGTAAGAATTTGATATATTTGCTTTGTCTCTGTGCTTATTTTTTTTTTTTTTTTAAATAATATCTATTTAACTGTTGATAAAAAAATTAGTCAGATTCACACGTGTCAACACATGTTTACAATCACATGTAGTAGAGTAAGACACATGCTGCCTTCAACTGTTTGTCGGACTTCTTATTGGTGATCTTAACCTCTGATATTGTATGACTTCGTAACACATGTTGTTATTGTACAAGAAATAGCAAACAATGTCCGGTTCGGACCCAATTTTTATAAAAAAAAATTTATATTTTTTTTTATCCTTGGCTTTGATCTTGTATGGGTTCGTAACACCTGCTGTTATTGAACAAGAAATATTTACCCGAAACATGTTATTTACTGACTAATTAGTTCTTCATTAATGATTCTGCAAACTTTGCTGGTTTCATTAACAGTCACCTGCTTTTGTAAAAGGGCGTTTTGAGGAAGAAAAAAAATGAATATATATATATACTGCCTCCCAAAATTAAATGATCATATCAACGCACCCATGGGTACTGACCACTGTGTGGAGTGCTCAAGAGTATTAACTGCAAAGCACTATGCGCTTGCTTGCGATTACTGTAACTCATGGTAACATAGAGTTTGTAATACGGGTATGTTACAATCATTTTTTGGTAGCCAAATTTCGTTTACAAGACAGTTACAATATTTTTTGCTCAATGATGGTTATTTTTCGGAACTGAAAATGTAGACAAAAGTATTTTAAAGCTCATTTGAAATTCAGCCTTTGATCAAATAGAATTCAAACCTTTTGTCTTTTCTTTCTACATTGAATAATAACTAGCCTAAATTGTTCAAGGAAAGCTGTACGTCTAAAACACAACACATCAGTATAACTTATAAAAAACATTCATTAAAAAAATTTTGGTTGATTATATTACATTTTAAAAAATAATTTACACTTTTCCAAAGGGGAGATCAATGCTTCGAAACTACTGAAGAAGTGTGCACGTATATATGGTCCAACAAACGACTGAAAATCATACACAGATGCACTAAATATAAAGAAACGTACAAAGATTAAAAGACAAATGAAATGACTGTTGCAAAAAAACCCATTACATCAAGATAACTATTATATAAATCGTGGACCGAGTATGTAATGGGGCCGAGTACGTAATGGGTCCGAGTACGTAAATGGGCCGAGTACGTTATGGGCCGATTTGGGTAGGCCGAGTTCGTTATGGGCCGAGACCGTTAGTGGGCCGACTCTATTATGGGCCGAGTTGTCCCGTAATCGTTGACAACTAGCTGTTGGTCACTTCCTCTTAACCTTTTAACTTGGAATTTCCCCTTGTATCCAGAGTGACATTTTGTCCACAGAGTGACACATATTACTACTTATTGCGTTTATTCGCTAATTGCAACATAATTTGATTCTCAGTTACTCAATTTGGCACTATGGGCTTCCGTAAATCTCTTTACCCGGATGTAAAAGCTATCTTGAAGCACAGCCTATGAGGTATCACGGTACCAATTGTTTTTCCATAGACCTTAATGTTAACATTTGGTGAAATAAATATACCTTCTCTCCTACTTTAGCATGCATGTCACACACTGTCATAGAGAGCAATGTTAGATTGTCAATTTGACAGTGATAGAACCAGGTACTCCATTGCATTTAAGAGAGATAACTCTGCTGGAACTAGACGGTAAGAGTTGTCCAGTCACAACAGACACATTTTCAGTGATGTGTATCACATTTTTAAAAAATCATAAAAAAATGCAAAACATGATCTACATATGAATTAACATAATCTCACATGTTGCTAAGAGACTCAACTTTTTTTTTAAGCCAGACAGAAACTGCAACTCTTACATAATACACCAATCACAGCTAGTTTTGTTGTTTATTTCTGAATACAATGTTCCTACACCTTAAGCTCCACCCCTTGGGCTTGCGCAATTGGTACCGTGATACCATGAATGAAGTCGCTTTAACCGGATGTTAAAGGCTTCCTTAGCACAGTCATATTTTACTACGACACCGGTTCTAATACGTGTGAATGACAGGATGGAATCCCCATGAATTACGACAGATTTATTTTTCAACTTTTGCTTAAAATTTGAGTCAAAATAGTATAAATTACTTGTTTTAATTATTCATCTTAATACAAATTATCAGGTTTAATTTAACAAACAACGATTTTGATTTTATATTTTTCCGCACGAAAGAGGACAGCTGGCCACTTGTATCGACAGGCTATGTAAATTGCACAAGGACAGTTGAACACTTCATCCTTTCACTTTTCAGTTGAGCAGATCGTTTTAATTCAAGATGGTGCTTGCAGACCTAGGCAGGAAAATTACCTCAGCCCTAAAGTTGCTCAGCAATGCAACTATCATCAATGAAGAGGTACCCAATTCCATCGCTTTGTCTGTTGTTTAAATTATTTTCATACCTGTTTCAGTTTGCTTTTGTTACCGACCATAGCGTCCAGACATTAGACTTGTACATCAGTCCGACCATAAACATATGGTTTGAGCATTATGAGGCTATGTTATATAAATGACATTATCGTGCAGTGTTTTTGTTGCACTTTTTTGTGTCTTGCATATCATGATATGTATTGTATTAAAACCCTAGTCTATATCAGGAGGGATTGGTCACCATGCTGTGTCTCTGGGAAAGGCTTTTTACACCAGTTGCCTACAAATGATATAACCTTTCATGTGTTGATATGCCATGAAACACTAAACCAAACAAATACAGTACTGGCTCATTATAATCCTGTCCATGGATGCCATGCATTATGCTACCTTAAAGAGAGACAGCCTTATAATGATGTACGATATACATATAATTTTCCTATTGCATAATAAAATGGACCCCATGTCCATACCTGCTTAATAGGAAATTTATTATAATGAAGCGCCATATAGTGAGGGAGTGCAACAACACAATAACAATTGCACAAAAGAAAAACTCAAAATACTAACTTTGATGTTTCTGCCAAAATCATTTTTTGATCGGTCTCTCCTTTTTATCTCATCTCTGCCAAAGGTTGGCTGATTTTTATTCAAGACCCTAAAGCCATCATGAACTAACTTGGATACCGTTATTACTAATAACACCTCATAAAACATTCCACGTTTGGCCTTAAACTCTCCAGATTACAACAATAACTTAACCACATATCATTGCACCTATATAATATTTTTGGTCCCCCAGTAGACTGGTTCCAACTGGTTTCGGTAATGTGTGGATAAAATGTGTACAAATTCCGTTTTTTTTTTAAATACATTTTTTAAAAAATCTTTTGTTTTTCAAAAGTGGTAGATTTCAACTATAAAACCATATGTGTAGTAGATGGCCTTTAAAACAGTATTTGTGTCCTATTGCTGGTAGAATCACATGTATGGTATACTGGAAAGTCAAACAGATTTCCAACACATTTGTCATCTGCCACATTGTTGGTGCATGGTTTGTGCAAAGCAATGAAAGGCATTAACTGTTTACTTTATCTGGAAGATTTTGTCCTCAAAAGTGAAACAGTTATGAAAGAAAAACTTCAATCATTTATATTTGATTATGGAAAATCTCAATCAAAAGCTTGGTTGTTTGACTTGTCCAACTGATCTTTGATTATTTTCAATAATTGTCACATGACTGAAAGTTTGATGAAAATATACTTTGCATTTATTCAAGTTTTTACAGAAGCAAGTAATACTAGGATGTTATTGAATCAAGTTGACAAATGAAGGATATGGATTTTTGTTTTACATGAAAGTAAGCTTAGGTCATGTATCAGGACTTGCATATCATGATATGTATTGTATTAAAACCCTAGTCTATATCAGGAGGGATTGGTCACCATGCTGTGTCTCTTGGAAAGGCTTTTTACACCAGTTGCCTACAAATGATATAACCTTTCATGTGTTGATATGCCATGAAACACTAAACCAAACAAATACAGTACTGGCTCATTATAATCCTGTCCATGGATGCCATGCATTATGCTACCTTAAAGAGAGACAGCCATTTAATGATGTACGATATACATATAATTACCCTATTGCATAATAAAATGGACCCCATGTCCATACCTGCTTAATAGGAAATTTATTATAATGAAGGGCCATATAGTGAGGGAGTGCTGTACTTCACTTCAAGACTAGTATGGGAAATCTCCAAATTTGTGAAAAATAAAAATGGCAAATAGTACATTTGCAAACTGATTTACAGTTGTACAGACATAACTGGTCAGACCATATGGGTATAGTTAAACCAAAGGCGTATATGTATGACCCAGATACAGCTATGGTAGGTAATACTTTAATTTCATTTTGGCTATCTATTTATAATCTCTCTCTGAGCTTTTATACAAAATTACATTTATTTATGCCTACCATTCTCTCCTGCTTCTTACTTCTAAAAAAAGAAAATTGACTGGGAGACGCAAGTCCAGTGACAATACAAGAATACTGATAAATACATTTTTGTACAAGATCGGTGTGAAAAATAAGTGCAGATTAAAAAAATCTCAAATATTAATAAAATATTATTCCCAAATAGAACTTTATTACTTTATGATAATGTAATTTGAAATTGAAGACTGTATTTTTTAGAACAGACTCCAAATATTTGCACTGATTTACAGTATTATTTGTTTACTCCTAACCGTTTGCACAATGTTAAGATCTAATTGCAGATCAAATTGCATGGGAAATTAATGTAAAGAGAATCTTGAATCAGGCATTTTGTAGTTTTAATGCTAATTAAGAACATAACTTAAAACATCTATTATCTTTTACACACATTTAATAAATGTATTGGTTGTACACATGTTAATCTCTAAAATACCTTTTTTTACAGGTACTAAATGAAATGCTAAAAGAAATATGCACGGCATTAATTCAGGCAGATGTGAACATAAAATTGGTAAAACAGCTAAGAGAAAATGTGAGGTATGTATGACTTTCAAGCAAACAAACGTGTGAGGTATGACTTCAAGAGAAAATGTGAGGTATGCATGACTTTCAAGAGAAAATGTGAGGTATGTATGACTTTCAAGAGAAAATGTGAGGTATGTATGACTTCCAAAAGAAAATGTGAGGTATGTATGATGTTCAAGCAGCTTTTGATCAAGAGCATACATTATTGATCCTAGTTAAATCGGTGTGTGTGGGGGGTGCCTTGTCATTGTGAACAAAAGCTGGGGGAGGGCTTACCATTGAAGAAGGTTTTGTTAGATAAATAGTTACTAAGATGATGTAAAAGTTGGGGATGCACTTTAATCATCATGCATAGACTTATCATTGGAGAAATACATTATATTATTATACCTCATAAAAGTAACAGTGTCAGTGTACAGAACGTCACATGTCAGGTAACAGAATATTGTGTCTCCCTCAGGGGATCATGTTTCCCTCATGCAATCATGTTTCCCTGTCTTGTTTGATTTGGTTTAATAAACAATTTATTGCCCTTGTTTGGGGGATAAAGGAAGATTTGTTCACCCGCAACAAGTTGTGTTACACGTGGGCTTCACCCTTGTGGAACATTACTTGTTTTAGATGAACAGATCTTCCTTTTCCCCCTAACAAGGGCAATAAATGTATAATATCTCAGTGGAAACAATATTCTATCTCTTAGATATCCAGTGAACAAGGTTTATGAGCACATACCTGTAGGTTCATGAGCACATTA
This sequence comes from Margaritifera margaritifera, assembly GCA_029931535.1. Classification (NCBI taxonomy): domain Eukaryota; kingdom Metazoa; phylum Mollusca; class Bivalvia; order Unionida; family Margaritiferidae; genus Margaritifera; species Margaritifera margaritifera. The sequence goes on along the minus strand of JAQPZY010001626.1, from coordinate 837,242 downwards.
AGGGATCTTAAGTTCCCCAGTTCAGTTAATGATTAAACTATGGATAAGTGGGTCTTTTTTAGCTCTACTGGTCATAGACCAGAAGATCCCATCCATTAACACATGTTTGTTATTGCTACTCTTCCTAAACTAATTCAAGGATTGCCATGAAACGTTATACACATTCATCCCATGGTCTAGTTAGTCCTAAACGAAAAGGGTGCTGCTCAGACATCCAATATGACCACCACAGTTGCCATCTTTAAAATCTTGTTATTGCTACTTCTCCTGAATGGATGGTCATATCAAGATGGGGTTTTCACTAAAAGACTTCTTATGATGGCTAGTTGGTCTTGAATGGAATCAAATGTCCAGTATGGCCACCACAGTGGCCATCTTGAAAATCTTATTGCTGCTCCTCCTACATGGATGGTCTTATCAACATGGGGTTTTCACTTAAAGACTTCTTATGATGTCTAGATTTTTTCTAATTGAACCTTAGCAGGGGTCAAGCTAGACTTGAACTTTAGGGAGAAGTGACTTCTCCTTTTGGACAGAATAGGGAGAAGTCAGAGCAGAATAGGGAGAAGTGGCAGCGATGCAAAAAACGCAATATATATATATATATATATATATATATATATATATATATATATATATATATATAAAGTGTGTGTGCATGTGCTATGGATTTCTTATTTGAATTGTGTCCTGTATTTCTCATTATGCATATTTGCATTTAACATTAGTTTTAAGCAATATTTCATCTTCAAGTAGAAAACTCTCTATGTTGTATGTATATTATAAATACATTTTGTAAGTATATGAATGTATTATACTCATATGCAGTGTATTCATACTTAAAAGTGTGTATGTTTAGATGGAGAGAAACATGCAATGTATTTTGGCCATGTGACTTCAAAAAAGCACGGCAGAAACTATACATTGTAATTTTAACTGACAGGAGTACCTAGATTACAGTATTGTAATTACAAATAGGTAAAAATACTTAAGCAACTGACAGCTCAAGAACACATTTTTTTTTTTCTTGTTAGTTTCTTCACTAGAAAATGTCAGTTGAAAACATTTCCAAATTACTTTGAAACAACCCCTATATTAAGCTATAACACGCACGTGAGAGCACATGTAAATGTGTCTTCAATATCATAGTGTTCATCCATTCAAACCAATATCACAGTGTTCATCTCATCTTTACAACTGCATTTTGAGGGAGTTGATTCTGAATTCAATGTAAATCTTTTGACTGTCATATTTTGGTATTGTTTTTAAAAGTCGATGCATCTATTTTTAGAAACGGGGATTTTCTTCATATGACCACTCACTTTCAAGCTTCGTTGCAACAGTCCCAATATAGGATTGAAAATTTATGGTTTTAATATTTGTCTATGTGCTCGTAATAACGTGTATTGGTTGGATATTATTTTTTTTCTTTGCTACTCTTTCTCGTATTTGCACAAATATGTGTGATGTAAGCTAACAACCTTGACCTTAAGTTACAGCGCTTATCAATTCGACAACATTGAATTGTCCCATATGTTTCTGACCAACGCATTTTTATTTTTAGGCAAATTCTTTTATCACATAATAGTTACACTTTGCCTTCTACGAACTGTATAATTTCCTTAATGTATGTGCCGAACGAATTACGAAAACAGACAGTCTAATGAAGACGTACTTCCAAGACACAGCGATGTCCGCCGTTATTACCCCATAGCAGGTTCACTTATGGTTTCAAACTGATTTTATGAAGAAAATAATGCAAGCACAGCTGTTAAAATCTTCAGAAGATATATATAGAAAGTGCTTTCACCGATTCTATTCTTAAAACACAAATTGTTATTTACATATAGCTTCAAAACACAAGTTATTAAGCTTTAATCAACAAATCATAACTTTCGGAAATCGGGCAGCGATATCTTGTGGGGTAAAGAGTTAATTGGTCAATCAGCTATTAAAATACATGCCTGTGAATGTGCAAGAGTTTGTTTTGTCGGCACAATTGATATGAACACATGTTAAGACAACATGCCATCCATTTTGCCTAAGGTTTAACACTACTTGGCTGGGTTGAGGGAGCATCTCAAAAGCCATAAACTACAGGCACTCGTGTAGAGCTAACAAAAACAAAAAAGATGACAGGGCGAAGTCATTTTCGCTTTCATAATATAAGAAGGCAAAGTTTACATTTTTTCAGCAGCTTAGTCGCCCACTTCGCCTGGTAGCGTGACCCCTGCTTAGGTTTGAAAAAGTGCAGGACATTTGATCCTATTCTAAGAATATTGTTTTCAAGTAACAAGTTTGCCATACTTGATGGGCAGAGTTATGGAAATAGTGTTTTGTGATGTATTCTTATGGCACACCAATTCAGGATTTACTTGTTTTCATAATAATCACTTTATTCCCTTTATTCTTCTAGACTTTACCCTAGGTCATTAATTCTTAAATATTTTGGCCCTATTAAAGCAACAAACTTGAAAGAAAATGACTGTAGTCTTACAAGATAGACCCCCGAAGAAAAATAATGACATCATTAATCTAAATATCTTTGCCCCAGGGTCATTGCTATTGGATGACTCAGGCAAAATAGTTGCCCTTGAGTCTATCATTGTGCTCCAACATGCTCAGAAGCAGTATTCACTTTGCCTTGCCTTGATTTCATGTCATTTCCCCTACCCACTTTTGTTTTAAAACAATGCATTAATAATCAAAGTGAAACATTGACTCTTGTGTCAGTTTTCCTTTCAAAGAGGGAGGTGAAAAGTTAGAAGTTTTATGCTCTTTGGTTTGTTTTGGTGCTAATTTAATGATCATAAAAAAAATGCCATAAAATACATTGCCATCTATGGAATTCCTGCTGAACATTCGAACATGTTCCTTGAAAAAACGAGTGAAAATTTGAATTTTTGAAAGTCAATCAGAAGTGAATTGTGACTCAGTGAACATATCCAGGTTCATTATTAATAAAGTGAATCATTTTATTCAATATTTGATTATATAAACATTTGAAAAGAGGACTTATACAGTGGAAAAGTTGCTGATTTTCCATCTGTAACCTATTTTCGATGTTGCATTTTTATACAGTAACTGTGTTATGCAAGTGTGCTGGAGCAAAATAATTAGTTTTAACAAATTTATAAAGTTTTAATAGTATTTCATCAGTATTTTGCACATCAGACTTGAAAATGTGCAAAAACAAATATTTAAAGTGATTGTTGACATCATACATTTTGAAATTTCTACACTCACTTCTCCCTATTTTTGCCAAATTTGCCCTATTCTGGCTTGAGGGAGAAGTAATTTAACCCAAATATTAGAGTGCAGCATGGACCCAAGGATCCTCCAATTTTCTGGACACCATATTTTAAAAATTTATACAGATTTTCAATAATGAATAAATTTCTGGACACCAAGTCTGGTTTTTAAGTCAAATGGAAAAAAGTCAAGTTGGAACATAAACTAAGGAATGTTTTACCCATACTCAAAAACAGGTGATTGAATAGATAACCATCAGACATTGTAATGCTTTGATTACCCCAATTTAAGCGATTGCCCATTAGTGTTGTTTTTTTTTTTCTACTGGCGAGTCGGGCATAGACCAGCAAGTTACCAAATATTAATATTTGTATTTCTTCAAGGAATTACCATATTCTTGTAACTCTGTTGGCTTATTTAAACAATTTCTAGTTGTAAATTAGTATGCAGATAGGGCAAAAATAATGTTACTTTCAATACATACTACTTAAAGAATCAAAAGGAAATTTCCTTTTATACTTGGAGATGATTCAGTTTTCAGAACTGAGGCCCATCAGTTCTGTTTACCATTGCTATTGTTTTGACTCAATGGGTGCATGTGCAATAAGGGATGTCACTCTTACCGAAAAAGATAACTAGTTGGAAATGTGAGTTCAATACAGCTAGACCTTTGTGCACACTTATCTCCAATGGCAGTATATCTATACAAACAAAATAAAACAAAAAACACCATAATTGGCAGTATATCTATACAAACAAAATAAAACAAAAAACACCATAATTGGCAGTATATCTATACAAACAAAATAAAACAAAAAACACCATAATTGCAGCCAGCATTCTTTATTTGTAAAAGAAAACACCAAAACATTATCAAATAAGTATTTTTTATTTGCAAGCATGGATCTAATACAAACTAGTTTAACTTGGCCCACTTCTGACTGGCATTGAACACGCCCGGCACATCAGTACACAATAGATTAGAGATATTAATTTTCTGGACATTCAGGACAAATGATAATTTTCATTTGCACATAAATTATCCAGACAGTAAGACAAGTAATTGTATTTGTTGTAAAAAAAATTAGATAAACGATCGTAGAATTGAGATTCCTGTGATCTGAATGAATTCCACTGAATTTCAACTGTAATCTTTCAGGTCAGTGATTGATTTTGATGAGATGGCAGGGGGCCTAAACAAGAGAAGGATGATCCAGTCAGCTGTCTTTAAAGAGCTGGTCAAGGTAATTACTGAAGAACTGGCTATAGCAGGCAGAGTAGCCAGGGGCCATTCAAAAGGGGTGGGTGGGTGGTCTTGTGATGCTGACCCACAGTGTGTAAAATTAATAACAATACACAGTGTGCACGGAATGAAATCAGAATTATCAATGTAAGACTTACTTTTATGCAGATATTAGACATCAGGTGTTCGTTGATATGGTCAGATTTAGCTATTGAATACTCCACTAGTAGCTATGTACATAATAGCCTGATATTTAGCATGGATATTTTTCAAATCAGATATGGTATTGCTTGGAAAAAGCCAAAGTTGATTGAGAATTGGGTGTACAGTGCATTACACAGCACATAATGCAACAGGTTGATTTAGATATAGTGCTGACGAAAATTTAAGTGCAATACATTTTTACCTTTGAAAAATGTGTTTGTCAACAGGACAGTTGATGAGTAACGTTGTTTTAAGCTTGCAAACCACCAAAAAGTAACTGATGATTGTTGATCATACAAAAAAACAAGGCACTTGAATACCTGTTGCAGATATATGAGCCAGATCAGTGAGAAAAATATTTTCATATTTAAATTTACAAAACACAACATAGACAGCAGTTTCATATTAGCCTATATTTAAGTGTACCAAAAAAATAATTATAAAAGTGATTTGTTTGATGCCATATTTGGTACCAGGCTGATTTACATATGATATCAGTTTCTATGTTCTAACCTTTATTTAGACTGACTGGAAATCTGGCAACAAGTGCACTGTACATTGAAAGGTAACACCCTTGGGCAATTGAAAATTAACACCTGTGACTCATCAATGAAGAATTAAAGATCTTAATTATCCTTCGTATAAAGTTGAGATAATCCATTATCTGAGTTATTCACAACAAGTGAAATAGGTATTGACATGATAATGTGGTCATGGAAACATTGATGGAATTGTTATAAGTACATTGAACATTAGCAGTAAGCCGAATAATAAAAAAGATTAATTAATAACTGTTAATGGCTTGTTGTTATGCAATTAAAAACAAGACATGTATGAAGTCATGTAGTAATCATTATCATTTTGCACATCAAAAATGGTACTCCTCAATTTCTTAAAGCTGAAACCTTCAAATTTGGCACCCACAAAATTGAAACCTGGTGAAATTTACTTGATACATGTGCTCCCAAATTTAACGTGGGTTGAAAAGGGTGCTTAAATTCGAATAATAATGGTAGGTCAACTTCTCCAAAACTTCTTGACCAGTTTTAGCCAAACTTGGCAGGGAGCATCCTGGCATGAAGAGCTTTAAAATTTGTTTGAATGATCCTGATGTGCCATCAAATAAGATAACTGTTACTAAAAATAAAAGAATGAACTTTTTTTTAAAAAACACAGCTGCTGAACAGAACTTGACCAAATTTTATATAAAGCATAGTGGCAAGGAGATCTTTTGAATCTTTACAAATGATGCCAATCAACCATCAAATATGACTCCCTCTAACTAAAAATAAAAAAATATCTTTAGATGACTTCCTTTCAAAACTGTGTTTATAATTAACAATTACAACAGAACATAATTTGACCAAAATTTGACAGAAAGCTTCCTACCATAAAGGCCTTTCAAAGTTTTTACAAATAATTCTGATCCAACAACAAATATGGACACCATTACTAAAAGTAGAAAAACCTTCTAAAGACTTCTTAAAAACCCCTTAACAGAATTTGACTGAATTAGACAGAAAGCATCATAGCATAGAGGCCTTTAAAAAGATGTATACAAACATAACAATTTGCCATCAAACATTGTCACCATTACTAGAAATAGAAACTTTAAATGACTTCTCAAAAACTGCTGAACAACATTTAACCAAATTTGGCAGAAAGCATCCTTGCATAAAGTCCTTTCAAGTTTGTACAAATGGTGCTGATCTGCCATCAAATATGGCCACCATTGCTAAAAAAAAAAAAAAAAAACCTAACAAATGACTTCTTCTCAAGAAATGCTGAAAAGAATTTAACCAAATTTTACAGAAAGCATTCTGGCTTGGAGGCCTTTCAGATTTGTGCAGATGATGCTGATCTGCTGTCAGATACATTTGCTGTTTCTAAAAATTGGAAAAAAACTTAAATTGACTTCTCAGAGACTGCTGAACAGAATTAAACCAAATTGACAGAAAATATCCTGGCATGGAGGACTTTCAGATTTGTGCAAATGGTGCAGGTCTGCCATCAAATACTCCCTTACCATAAGGCACATAAACAGTGTTGCACCTTAAGTATGGGATCGTGGGTTTTCCACAATTTTTAGTCCTGTGTCCCCAAATCTTGACCCTATGCATGCTTTTCATCAGGAAAAAATAGAAAAATACACCTACAACTTTTTTTTAGTGGCTGTCCATCCACGTCTGTGTTGGAGCTAGCAGTGGCCAAAATGGCTAAAGATGATAAAAACCAAAAGGTGGCAATGAATATCCATTTTAAAACATTGTATCTGGCAATGAAAACATTAAGGTTTTGTGGTAGTCAACCAAGTTGCAATGTAAAGTCTTTGACGGCCGTGATAATATTTACTCAAGTAAATATTCCATAACTATTTGCATGTATTATTATTAGTATTATTTTTTGAACACTTGTCCATTATGCCGCTATTATTATATTTCCTTAGTACCACCATGCATAACTCTACTGGGATATAATTTCTATCATACATTTTGTAGATGACATTGATTTTACACCCAGCATGGTGTACTTCCTTTGTTCCCAGCCATAAATTAGGTCAAATATTTTGGCTCTCTGTGTGATGGGCACGATAATTCCTTCTTTGATTTCTGTTATACAACTTTCTTGGGCTGATGGCAGCATAAAATATATACCTAGTTTACCAGTTTTAAGACTGTTTATCAATTTTTTTTCTTCTTTCTTCCATTTTGTATCTTTTGTTTGTATATTTCCCTATCATTCAAACATGTAGGAGTCAAGAATTTCTCTTGACTTTTGTGTTTAATGCTTGTTTTGTGGATGTAAATTGTTTCTTTCCCTGATGAAGAGCTTGTTTGGTTCGAAACATTGGGAAACTGTTCAATATTTGCGCCATTATCAACTTTTGTGTCAATATATATATATATATATATTTGTGCTGTTATCAATTTTTGTGTCATTATATATTATTCTTGCTATTGGTTTTCATTCCCTTGTCCTCTTACGTGAAGACCTTGGGAATCCGGCGCCATTCAAGGGTTATATCATTGGTTGTATTGGTATCTTTTAATTAAACTACTTTTCTTATGTCACAATCGGCATTGTCTGGTATAATTTTCTTCTTGAGATAATCCGATCTCCCTTGTTTTATGTTTTTATGTCTGTTTACTCTTTCATGTCGTGGTTCTTGTTTGCAAATTTCTCAGAGTTTCAAGTGTCTTATTCACCCTCCTTAATATTGACTCTCTGTCTCTTTTTCCAATCTCAGATCTCTTGTCAAAAAGAAAATAAGGGTGGAACATGATTTGGCCAATTATGTAACCTATTTGGAAAATAAAACTGTTCCATTAGGTTTGAAAATTCACGTTTTGCCAATATCTGCGGGAGAAACCTCCACATCCTTTATCAAAAGATGAAACTCTATTCTTCATTTCACTTCTCTGAAACTTCTGGGAACCCAGAAAGCGAAATCTCTACATCAAATGAGAGAATTGGAGGCAGGTATTAAATTTAAAATTGAACTTGTCCAACGACACTGTGATCTAAACACATTTTGTGAATACATGGGAAAACTGATACATTTTTAACAAGCCTAAAAAGGCAACTTTTGGACAAACAACACAGCAAAATTTCTTGAGATCATATAATACAGAGAAATCCTAAATATGGTTTCTTCACAGAAGAAATGAAAATGAAAAAGAATAGAAAGTTTCGCAGGACAAACTTTCAGCAAATCGGAATGTCAATACTGTCATAAACCAGTTTTTTTTGTTTTATTGTCGGACTCTAACATAAGTTTCTCCAAGGACCTCAACTTTTGTCCCTGGCCCAAAACGTAAAATTTACTGGTATTGAAAGAAGAATTTGCGAGTTTTGCACGAAGAATGAGACTCGAGGAAAAGTTTAGTGACGATGCTGGAGAATCAAATGTCAGTAATGATGAGCCTCATAGATTCCGCGGAGAAAGTGATTATGTTCCACCCCCTAGTAAAGTTCCAGTTCTAGAGACATTTTTGTCCATGGTGGAAAAGAACATTAACTTGCACGAACAGAGCCATACCAAAAAGTTCAATTTAACCCGACAGGAAAGACAGTGACTAAAAAAACTGCGCGAGAGGGAAGATATTGTTATCAAACCAGCAGACAAGGGATCCTGCGTTGTTATCATGAATAAGTCTGAATAGACAACTTTCAGATGCGAGATTTTATAAGAAACCCAATCATGACCCAACAGGTAAACACGCTGAAATCGTTTGTCAGACATTAAAAGACATGCATACCACAGGTCACATTGATAACAAAACACTGACTTACCTCCTACTAGTTGACCCCAAACCAGGGAGATTTTCTTGACTCTCTAAAATACACAAAGAAGGGAACCCGGGGAGACCAATCATTTCCGGAAACACCCATCCTACCAAAAAAAATTCTGAATTCGTTGATTATCACCTTTGGCCTTTCTTTGATAAACTGCCTTCATATGTCCAAGATACAACAGACTATCTCAACAAAACACAGAAAACTAACCTTCCAGATAACACTCTCCTCATAACCATAGATATCTGTTCCTTATACACCAACATCCCACATGAGGAAGGCATCACAGCCTGCAAGGAAGCATGGGACAGTCGACCTGATCCTTTCCCACCTACATACTATTTGGTCAAACTCTTAACACATGTTTTTAAGTTTACCAATTTTGTATTCAACAACCAACACTTCCTACAAATAAATGGAACTGCAATGGGCAAAAAATGGCACCTTCGTATGCCAGTATTTGTTATGGGAAGACTCTAGCAAAAGTTCCTCATCAAGGCACCCTATAGACCTCTGAGCTGGTGCAGATTTATTGATGACATAGAATAAAAATGGATTGCAACAGGTGACAATTTCAAAATATTTCTTTAATTCACCAATAACTTCCATCCTATTTACATCAGAGTCATCACACAGGTCCAACATATTTTTGGATACTCAATCTACCCTCCTGGAGGGGAACACAGAAACTAACCTGTATTCTAAACCAACTGACTCTCACCAGTATCTACTCCCAACCAGCTGCAGGTGGCACGTAGTAAAAAATGTACCTTACGGTATGTGCGTTTGGACCAAACGCATATGCTCTAATCCAGCTACATCTGAAAAGAGACTGAGAGCTTAAGGGGAACCTTGGAAGGAGAGGATACATAAATAGCTACATCGAGGAGGCTACTAACAAAACTAGACTCCTCGATAGAGGAGCCCTCCTGATATATAAAACCAAGAAAACCAACAACGCATCCCCTTCGTGATTACTTTCCACCGCAATGCCCCAAAATTACAACATAATTTGGAAGCATTGGAACTAGATTGAATCCTCCGAACATCTAAAGGCATATTTCAAGAAGTTGCTATGGTTGCGTACCATAGACCTACAAATCTAAAGGACCATCTGGTACATGCCAAGGTAACTTCAAACAAGACCACAGATTCAGGCACATCTTGCTGCTAAGACAATCGTTTCCTAATTTGCAAACATATGCTCGAGACCAAATCTTTCAGAAGTTCAACGACAGGAGTTAGCTACAATATCAATCAGAAATTAGGATGTCAAACCAAAAATGTAATCTATCTTCTAACATGCAAGATCTATGGCACTCAATATGTTGGTGAAACCTTTGATTTCAGAAAACGAGTGAATAACCCACAAGAGCCACATTCACGACAAAATCAATGCAAAAGTCGCCAACCACTACAACTCGACTGGGCATTCAGTGGAGTCCCTCAAGATGCTACCAATTGATTCTAACCTGGGGTGGACTGATATAGAACGCACACAAAAGGAACGATACTGGATACTTCAATTGAAAACCCATTGGAAGTTTGGCCTAAATGAAAAGTCTAACACTCCTAATGCAATCTTATCAACACTACAGCCAGGTATCAGTTTATCAGACATGCGCATTTTTTGCGAAATTCTTAACCCAAGTAAATATTCCATAACTCTTTACAGGTATTATTATTATTATTGTTTTTATTATCATTTTTATTATTGCTATTATTATCATGATTTTTGTTGTTATTATTATTATCATCAATTATTATGATTATTGTTGTTATTATTATTATCATCATCATTATTATTATTATTATTATTATTATTATTATTATTATTATTATTATTATTTGAACTTTTGTCCATTATCCCACTATACTTTGCTTTTGACATACTTCCTTAGTACCTCTATGCATAACTTTACCGGATATAATTTCTTTTGCACATTTTGATGATGGCGTTCATTTTTTGCTACAGCTGAAATTAGGTCAAAACACTTTGGTCCTCTTCAGGATAGGCGTGATATACAGTTCTTTGAATTGTTTTGCACAACTTTTTTTGTGCTGATGAGAGCAAAACATAGATATTTAGTTTACCCGTTTTAGACCATTTTTTTAATTGTGTCTCCTTTCTTTCTTCTATTGTTTATCCTTTGTTTGTTTATTTCCCCATCATTGAAACATGTAGGAGTCAAGAAATTCTCTTGGCTTTAGTGTTTGTTTTGTGGATGTGATTTGTTTCTTGCCCTGACGAAGAGCTTGTTTAGCTTGAAATGTTGGGAAACTGTTTTTTATTTGTGCCGTTTTTGTGTCATTATATATATATATATATATATATGTGTGTGTGTGTGTGTGTGTGTATAATTAATTAAATATTTCAAGAATGTCCTATGGTTGCGTCTTATGTAAATTGTTTCTTCCCCTGATGAAGAGCTTGTTTAGGTTGAAATGAGCATGCAGTATAATGCCGAAAATGTAAATCCATAATTGATTAAAGTCATTTATCCATATGGCAGATGTTTTTGAACACAATAATTGTCTCCTGATGAGTCCAAATACCAAATAATCAGCGTTTTATTTTTTTAAGTTCAGTGAAGTATCAAGCTAAAAAAACATTGTGCAAACTCTATGATCCACAGAACTGGCCATTCCGTATAAATAATTTTTACACATATAAATGACAGAATAACTGGAATTCTGTGAAAAATTCCATTTAAAATATATTAATTCTGACAGCCTTTTTTAAAAGTAGTGAATCATTATCCATAAATTAAAAATCTCTATGAAAGATGTTCTACCTTGTAAAAAAGACAGAAGCCAAAGGCACATCCATGAATTTAAATATCGACAAAAGAATGTTTTTTCACAAAACTACAAAAATAATTGACTGAACAGTGTATTGTGAAAGAGGAGTGGTGGTGGATTTCTATTCTGTGAACACATATGTAGTTAATATAGATTTAAGCTGCAGCACATTTATTTTGTAATTCAGCTGATTGACCCTGGTGTGAAGGCATGGCAGCCAGTAAAAGGAAAGAGCAATGTCATCATGTTTGTAGGTCTCCAAGGCAGTGGCAAGACAACCACATGTTCCAAGGTAAAGAACACTTGAATTGTACCCAGTTTGAACACTTGATTGTACCCAGTTTGAACATTTGAATTGTACCCAGTTTGAACACTTGAATTGTACCCAGTTTGAACACTTGAATTGTACCCAGTTTGAACACTTGAATTGTACCCAGTTTGCTCATATGTAACATTAACTGAACTTTGATTAGCAGGGATTATGATATGTTGGTGCATTTTGCAGAAACTGTCCGAAATAAATCAGAAGTCTTGAAGATTTTGTGTCACTAAAGATGATAAATGTGAATGGCACATGCATTGAAACCCAAAAACGATGGCATGATATATGACCTCCTGTTTTCTTCAAGAGACTTCAAAAACTTTTTTATTTTAACTTGTCATTTAATTTAACTTGAACTTTAACAGTTTTAAATACTGGACTGTTAGCCTTTATTGCCAATGAAAATGATCACTTCTTTATTTTATAACATATTTTGTCAAAGAATTATCTTTTTTCTTTGTTTTATTAATTTTTTTGGCCAATGAAAATAATATTTTTCTCCAGTTGTCTTGAAGACAGCTCAGCTTGCAAACAGGCTATCATGCTAATTATTCAGTTAAAACAGTTGAAAAATATGAATTTTAACTCTGGACTTTTGTAGCTGGCTTTCTACTACCAAAAGAAGGGCTGGAAGACATGTTTGATTTGTGCTGACACTTTCAGAGCTGGAGCTTTTGATCAGTTGAAGCAGAATGCAACAAAAGCCAGGATTCCATTTTATGGAAGGTGTGTTAATGAAGTCTTCTGTTTACATTGTGCTGTTTGTCATCATGTAATTATTGCCAATTAAAATTCACTTATTTTTTACATTGATTGTTAACAAGATCCGACAGTTTGTATAATGTAATACTGGTGAAGGCATAGGTGATGATATTAAGTCTTATTCAAGGTTGGTGGGGCAAACTATACTACTTACAGAAAAATCAGTGACCAGAGAAAGATGACCATTCACCCTAGCACCAAATGACAGACAAATGAAATTGAATTTTCACCCTACAAAGTGTGAACATAGTGATTTGATGACATTGATCAGTGTTTTTTCTCATGAACTAAATCGCCTTTTAATGTTCCATAATGGAGTATTTTCATTTTACTTCACAGAAAACTCTAAATATGTAATGCTCTCAACTTTCTACAAAACATTAACTGTTAGTAATTTAAAATGGTTTTTTTTTACTGTTTTCTAGCCTTTAAGAAGCTGATGGATATACTATTCTTTGTTTGCGTACATGTCCTTAAATTGTGTATGTGCAGATAAAAATGGCAATAAACAATGGTTTACCTATTGCTTTAAGTTCATGTAACTCCATTACTGGTTAGCCAATAAATGTGAAACCTAGTGAGGGATGCATCTCAATTAGAATTGCATCTTGACCCCCACCCCCACTGTCTACTTTCACATGTTTATTGCTTCCATCGCTTTAGTTAGACCTTAGTGTTGTCATCTTAAAATTAAGTTTGTTTTTTTCAGCGTTTATACAAGTTTATGTTGTTTATAAGCTTTGTAATCTAAGCTTAACAACTACAGTGATTATTAAATAGGTTGGCACAAGATTTTCCCACATCAAATTTTGCACTGAAATATACTGACAAGTTCAGTTTTTTTACTGTAACAGAAAAAGTCTGAACTGTGAAAATTTCCGTTCCTGATCTGGCTTCTATTCAGCTTTAGTCATTACCCATTATTAACTATTATTTTCTTTTATAAGTCTTCTTTTTTGCTTTTTTTTTATTTCAAGACCAATACAAACATTGATTCATTGCTAAATTATGCAGATTGAATGTTCCCTTTGTTAATAAATTTTGTTTCTAACATCATATATATAACCTCAAAATTTTTTTACATTTGCAGATTCAGTCACTTCAAGGCAAAAATCTGTAGACAACACCAAACCCCCCGCCCCACCACCACCTCTTCCCAATTTTCAATCACCAAATATGTAGTTCTTTATTGACATGACTCGCCATCTGAAAATTTTAATTGCCTTGATGACCGCTATAAACATATATATTTACCCGTGTTGATATTTGTCATTTTTTTGCCTGTGGTATTCATTTATACTTTAGATATAAGAGTCAGACAGTCATTTGTCTTCATTATGACTGTTGTCCATCCAGAATAACTTCTAAGAGATCTTTTAACAGGCTGAATGTCCCATTTTTGTAGTGGATCATCTTCAGACATAGCCAGTAGTGTTACTGTGGAAAATGACAAAATCCAAATGATCTTTTATCCAAAATGTAAAGGGTAAAGATAATAATTACAGTTTAGGTTTAAGATATAATTTTCTACCTGTTTGTAAACCAGATACAGACTATGTATCTTGCTAACATTCTGTACCATACCTCAACTTAAATAACTACTTTATTTCTTCATTTATAATCAGGGTCTGTTATGTAATGCATTGTTGTTTTATACACGCTTATTTCTAAAACATTTCGAAGGTGAAAAAAAATCATACTTCTTATTTTCAAGCCCAACTTTTGTTTCCTCATTACCTCCCTCCTATATTTTGAAAAATTCCCCCTGTTTGAAATGGAGGGGGAATTTCCACACTCGTCCCCAAGTTTCTGTATAATGTCCTTACTTATGATTTCAAGCAAACCACCAAGACCTTGATTTGCTGGTACATTATGCAGCAGTAGATCTGGGTCTTTACTGTTGTACTTGGGCAGATATGGTAAGTTGTTTTCATTTGTCTTCAGCTACACAGAGATTGACCCTGTGGTGATTGCTAGAGAAGGTGTGGAGAAATTCAGGCTGGAAAATTTTGAGATTATCATTGTTGACACCAGTGGACGTCACAAACAGGAAGATTCCCTCTTTGAGGAAATGTTGGAAGTCTCCAATGCAGTTGTAAGTGCAGTCTATCATCCAGTGCTATTAAGGCAGTGCAGTGTGCAGTTAATGAAAATTTTCTTTAAATGTTAGAAGATGCAAATGTAGAGTTGTATTCAAAACTTAAATCATCTGTAAAGAAATGAAATAGATAATCAGACTGATATTTTAAAAAGAGAATCCTCTATTGTAAAGCACATAAAAAGTTGCATTTTATTACAAATCTATTTGAAGCACACTTTATTTTCATTAATTTGTCGTCAAAGATTAAGTTAAATTCTTAAATGCATAAAGATTTGGACAGATGGGAAAAAATATAAAATAACTTTTTTTGTTTTATATATTCTTGTCACCATCTCTAAGATATAGCTATATCATTCGCTTACCCACCCATTTGTTTATACCACCCTGCCGATTTTAAAAACGAAAAGCATCAAGGATATAAAAAATGGATAAAAACTTAGTCATTTCATTCATCAGTTTATAATTTCAAACCTGATTGTCACCAGGTTGCCCTTAACATTGATATCTTGTTTGCGTTTCAAACCCGATGGTCACTGTCGTTGTAAACAACCAGACAGACTGCTTACTGTCATTTTCCGGTTTCTATACCAGTCCATTTTCAGGAAAAACTGTCATCTGCATCCAATATTTGCAATGGCTGGTTTTAATATTTGTAAAAGGAATTGAACAAAATAAAAAAAACTGTAACTCTTACACACATGTGTTTTATGGGATGTCACTCCCAAAGTTACTGAAATTTAATTGATAAATCAGAGCTTATGGAAGATGGCAATCTACATCACATCTGTCGTCTGAAAAAAATAGACCATGCAAATATGGTGCCGTGTTAGTAAAAAAACTCCCAGTTGGTTTGAAACGTGCAGATGATGACAGTGTTAGGGACCCCCTGGTGACAATCGGGTTAGAAATTAAAAATTGATAAATGAAATGACTAAGTTTTATGCATTTTTTATATCCTTTATGCTTTTTGTTTTTAAAAGCGGTAGGGGGGTACAAAGAAATGTGAGGTTAAGCGAATACTTTTGTCTGTGTCTGAATCTATTAAATGATTGATATACAGTCAAATGATTTCTTATGTTACGACTCTAGGTCTTAAAAAAAATATGTAACAGAAAGAAAGTGAAAACAACAATGTAAGTAATATCAACAAGCAATTTATTTCCCTACAATACAAAGTGAAATTCAAGAGATACAATATCGTGAATCAAATTCCAAATAATCCTATATGTCTTAATCACAAGTCCAAAACTATAGAATGTTCTGAATGAGTTCCAACAGCCTTGAATGTCCTGATGTAACACTGATACAATCCAGAATGTCTTTGAATGAGTTCACAAAAGTCAAAAGTAATGTGTAAATTCAAGTCAGTGAGCACTTTAGTAATTCCAGTGAATATCTTAAATTAATAATTCCTCAAGAATTATATCAGACTTCAAAAGCACAAACTGTAAACATCTTATCTGAAATGGATTCCCACAGACTGATCTAAAGCAGAAATGAATTGTTTGCTTACCAAATCCCTATTTATACACATTTTCACTTGACCTATATCATATATATCACAACAGGATGTGAAACAGTCCAATGGAAAAAAAACCTGTCTAACTGTAAACAAGACTGGCCTTAACTCAAATGCTTGTAAACAAAGTGACCAAAATCTAAAGTACAACTTACCTTCATGGACAAGATTTAAACACACATTATAGATTAAATATACATAACACTTAAGATAGCATTCATGACAGACTCTTTGGCTTATAATGATATACTTTCTTTTTGCTTTTTGTCATTATCAATATCTTATAGCCATTTTTAATTAACAGATGCTTGTTTATTACAGACAGAATCATTTACTCCCTTGTCTATCCATTATAAACATGTTTTAATGTAATTAATTATATGATATTTCTGACTTTGATTAGGATCCAGACAACATAGTCTTTGTGATGGATGCATCCATTGGGCAGGCTTGTGAATCCCAGGTAAGTCTGCATATTATAACACTGTCCACAGGTGTCATGGAGTATAACAACATATAATGATATAATTTCATTATCGCTAATGAAAAGGGATCCATAATTTTACTCGCCTTATAGCAGGAACCATGTTATAATGAAGGGCCTTTTAGTGAGGGAGTGCTGTAGTAGAAGACTTTGTGTTAGCATATTGGAAACAGTGGAAGTTCATGCACACTGAATGAATTGAAGAACTTTTTTTATTTAGGAGTAAACATCAAAGGAATTATTAAACCACAAGTTATGGTCAGTCAGACTGTACCATATCAAAATATGTGTAATGTAACGTGCCTTCTGATTGGTCGAATGTCAGAATTTGCAGCATTAAAATCCACAATATTCTGCCAGAAACTTTGATGCTTTATGTGATGTAGTGCACAGAGAATTATATCATTGGCTTCTTTTCACTCAAATTATGACAGGCTTGTGTTTGAGGATTTGAGGATTTACAAACGTCTTACTGTCGCAGATATTGGTTTGACCAGCTTTACTGGTGCAGTGCCACTAGAACTCAGTTTGCGACAGTAAAACCACCACTAATGTCCTCCAAACCTCAAATACCAGGCTCTTATTCCTATAGTTGAATCTTGAAAATACAACATAAAACCGTCACTGCTGTCAAACAAAACATGACTTTTGGATAAATTGGTTTTATTTTTAATAACTTTTTGTGAGTTTTTTTTTATTGGTTAGTTAAGTTTTTGCCTCTCGCAACATATTTTAGCTCTACTGGTTATAGACCAGAAGAACATTGGTTGGTCTGTTGTCTGTCATCTGACATCCGGTGTCTGTCCATCTGTTAGCACAAGTTTGTTAATGCTACTCCTTCTAAACTACTTGGAGGCTTGCCATGAAACTTTACACACACATTCATCCCAAGGTCTAATTGGTTCTAAATGAAAATGGTGCTCCTCAGACATCCATTATGGCCACCATAGTGACCACCTTGAAAATCATGCTATCTCTGCTCCTGAATGAGAAGTCATATTGACATGGAAATTTCACAAGAAGATTTCTTATGATGTCTAGTTGGTCTTAAATGAAAATGGTACTGATCTGAAGTTCAGTATTGTTGCTATGGCAGCCATCCTGAAAATCTTGTTATCACTATTCCTCCTGAATGGAAAGTCATATTGACACGGGGTTTTCACTGTAGGACTTCTTGTGATGTTGAGTTGGTCCATAATGAAAATGGTACTGGTCTGAAGACCAATATGGCCACCAATGCAGCCATCTTGAAAATCTTATCGCCACTCCTCCTGAACTGAAAGTCGTATCACCATATGGTTTCGTCAGAAAACTTCTTATGATGGCTTGTTGGTCCTAAGTGAAAATGATGCTGATCTGAAGTCCAATATGGCCACCACAGCAGCCATCTTAAAAATCTTGTTATGCTACTCCTCCTGAATAGATGGTTACATCAACATGGGGTATTCACTGAAAGACTTCTTATGAAGTGTGTGGTCTTAAATAAAAACGGTGCCGATCAGATTTCCAATATAGCTGCCACAGCAGTCATCTTGGAAATCTTGTTATTGCTACTCTTCCAGAATGGAAAGTCATGTCAGTATTGGGTATTTACCAGAAGACTTCTTATGATAACTAGTTAGACCTAAAAAAAAAGCTGATTTGACATCTAATATGGCCACAGAAGCAGCCATCTTGAAAATCTTGTTATCGTTACTTTGCCCCATTGAAAAGTCATATTGACACATGGTTTCTACCAGAAGACCCTTTGTGGTATTTAGTTGGTTGTAAATTAAAATGGCGCCAATTTGACCTCCTAGATGGCCACCATGGTGGCCATTTTAAAAATCTTATCATTTATTGCTACTCTTAGATGGTCATATTGATATAGGGTTTTCACCGAAGGACTTATTGTAATGTTCAGTTGGTCCTAAATGAAAATAGTGCCAAGCTGACATCCAATATATCCACCATGGCAGTCATCTTGAAAATCTTGTTATTGCTGCCCTACTTAAATGATGGACATATTCACATGGGGTGTCATCAAAAGACTTTGAATGATGTCTAGTTGGTCCTTAAATGAAAATGGTGCCAATCTTAAATCCAATATGGCTGCCACAGTAGCTAATTTGAAAATCCTTTCAGTTGCTCAAAAATATTGCACATGGTTTCAACACTCAGGAGTTTAAAAGAAGAAATGGTCTTATTCTGAATACTTTGAAATTCTTTTTGGCCAGTAAAGCATCAGTCCCTTTGGGGGACTTCTGTTTGACACTGTTGCACATACAGTCATCAAACTTTGTAAGTGTATTCATTTCAAAGACTTCTGATACCTTAAAAAGTAGGTCACAGTGACCTTCCTTTCTTGTGCTAGTAATTGCCATATGTTTATTGTTCCTGAAGCAGCAGAACAGGTAAGTCATAAAATTCTGGGGAATCCTTGTGATATATTTTGGGATATTTAAGTTTAGTTGTGATGTTTCGATCTTGTCAAATTACTTTCAGGCCAGAGCTTTCAAGGAGAAAGTGGATGTAGCCTCTGTGATAATTACCAAGTTAGATGGCCATGCCAAAGGAGGAGGCGCTCTTAGTGCGTAAGTAATCATGCCCTTTATGTCCTTATTGTCTTGCCTGAATTAATAGATAGTGTAGTGAGACCTTGGTATCACTTTCTAGTAGCTGTAGTAACAGTACTGTCAAAATTTTAGGATTTTGTGTTGAGGATTTTATTTATGCCCCCACATTAGCAGAAGGGAGGATATTGTTTTGCTGCTGTCCATCCATACATCCACAGGTTTGTCCTGAATTTGTGTTTGTGCAAAAGTATATAAACTGTTTCATTTATTGTCATAAGTAGATGACGTGGTTAGATAGTCAGGCCACTACATGAAGTTTTCAATTTTTAAAATTTTGTTTAACTTTAAACTTTTTGTCCTTTTTGACAAAACTTTGTTAGCACAGTCAAGCAAAAACCACTTGAGGTAGGCACATGAAATTTGATAGGTCTATTTGTATTCATATGTAGATGATCTGATTAGATTTTTTTTAGGTTATTACAGTCATTTTTTGTCTCACCTGCATACGCATGACGAGATATAGTAGTCATTTTTCCACCTGCGGCATTGGTGTCAGCAATGTTAAAGTTTTATGTTAAAGTGTTGGAAAGTCAGAAACTGTGGTTATACTGACAAGCATATGGATGCAGGTGTTACACCAGGTTCTGTTGAACTTGTTTACTTACATACACATTTTAAAATGTTTTGGACATGATTAAACAAACACTACTTGAGGTCGACAAATGAATTCTACTTTGCATGTTTATATGCATATTTAGATGACTTGATTAAATTTCCATGACAATATGACAATTTTTCAAATTTTTCCAAATGTTTTATCTTCATCATTTTGGTCTGCAGTGGAGGCAGCATGTTTTACAAACACAAATCTAGTTGTTGTTTTAAAGTCACATATATCATACTGTGGTTCTAAGGCAAGATATAGTGTTACATGGAGCCCTAATTGTTGAACTTGCATTTAGCAGGTAACAAGACATAGGTCTGACTTTTCTGGTGGTGATAGTGCCATTGTCTAAGTTTAGATTTTGTGTTAACATTTTTGAAAGTCACTTACAGGGACTGTTCATTAGAGTATAGTTTGCAGCAGAAACATGATACCCTTGTTTTATAGTATGTTACATATCAAAGGTAAAAGTGACTTTGATACTGAATTGATGAAGAGATAATAATAATAAATTAGAGTGACAGGGGGTATGGTAGTTTACAAGGTGACTGCTTTTTATGCAACTTTGATACTCAGTGGCTGTCAGTCTGAGGCAAATCTCTGAGCTTGAGATATATTTCCATAGCATAGTTATCCAAGGACAAGTTTAATTTGAATTTATACTTGAGTTCACAGAATATTGCTCATATTTAGATTTGAACTGTCAAAATGACAACCAAAAATAGTGCAACATATACTTATCCTGTGTTAAATAATTGTGTCCTAAAAGCTGAACAAATTGTTAAGCAATGGTATTTGTATCCATTTGTTTATAATAATGCATGAATCATCTTGTGTTGAAAACAAAAATAGTTTTAAGTTTCAAATAATGTATGCATATTTATAGCTGCCTAATGTCAGAAAGGGAAGGAGGAGAATCAAAGTTAAAATAGTAATGTAGAGATGTAGGTGACACCTTTATTGGTACTGCTAGAATTTTAATAATATTGATTTCATTTCAGGGTGGCAGCCACAAAAAGTCCCGTGATATTCATAGGAACTGGGGAACACATAGATGACTTTGAGTCATTTAAAGTTCAGCCATTTGTCAGCAAGCTTCTAGGTATAGATTTTGTTCAATACTTTTAAGCTCACAGAGCACATAGATTTTTTTATTATTTTTCCAACAATACATTTTTGGGATAGGAGTTTGTAGACTTTATGCACAGATATCTCTGTACCTATTATAGAGGTGCAGGGTATGTTCTCTATGCATAAAATGCCAATACTAATACAAAACATATTTTGTCAAATTATAAGCAATATCTAATTAAAACCAATTATACTGTAAAATAAAATTTGCACCAAACTAAGGAAGGGCAGCAGGGTACTTATGAAGTACCCTGCCATTTGCACCTCAGGTGTACATTTGTATGGTACAGCTGAGGCAACTTATATCCTGTCTGTCCATAGGTCACCCATATGTCTGTCTATTATGGGAAGTTTGTTAGCACAATTACTAAAACAAACCCACTAGACATAGAAAATTTAATTTAGTATGCATGTTTCTATGCTTATTTAGATGACCTCCAGAGATTCTCATGCCATTAAAGCAATTTTTCTATTATTTTAAATTGTTGAGCTCTTCTATACTTGGACTTTGTTGATGAAAACTTTGTTAGCACCATCAGGCTAAAAACTCTCTCTCTCCTATATTTTTTTTTATATATTGCTGAACTACATCCATTAGGTATTAATATTATTATTATAATAGTTAAAATTCATGTTGGAGCTTTGTACACATAATAATTGTAAGGGAGACGACTTTAATACTGAGATAACTTATGGTCAAATTCATTTGCCATCCTGTAAAAGAAACAATAAAATGAATCGGAGAAAGAAAATTACACTTGATATAAATTAATTAAATTTAGTAGGCATATCTGAAATGTATGTGTCCTCACCCTCCTTGACTTATCTGCAGCATTTGACACAATAGACCATGATATATTACTTCACCGTCTCCATCATGTATTTGGCATTCACGATACAGCCTTACTATGGTTCAAGTCCTACTTGGTCAACAGGACACAAATTGAGTCCACAGGGTTCTGTTCTTGGACCTGTTCTCTTCATTCTATACACTCAGCCGCTCTCAAGTGTCATAGATCGTCATCCAGTGTCTCACCAATTGTACGGTGATGACACCCAATATACAAATCGAGCCACCCAACTGAAGTTGATGCTACCATCCAAGGTGTAGAGAGGTGCATTTCCGATGTGAAATCATGGATGACATGTAACAAGCTGCAGATGAATAATTATAAAACTGAAGCCATTCTGATTACAACACAAAGACTTTCTCATTCACATCCTTTACCTCAAACAATAAATATCAGCAACACCAACATTAAATTCACACAGTCAGTACGAAACCTAGATGTTACTCTAGAGAGTACTCTCTCATTGTACCAACATGTCATGAACATATGCAAAGCTGCATATCTTGAGCTGAGACGCATCAGCTCCATTCACAATTATCTTTCAGTTGATGCCACTAAAACACTTGTGTGTTCCTTAGTACTTTCAAGACTGGACTATTGTAACTCAATTCTATCTGGTTCATCTCAGTATCTACTCCAGAAACTTCAAAAAGTTCAAAACACAGCTGCTCGGATCATTCTTAGAGTACCACGAACAGAGCACACCTCCGCCCTGCTCTGTACCCTACACTGGCTACCCATTCGATCCAGAATCAAAAACAAAATTTGTTCTCTATGCTATGTTTCATTGACTGGCTCCAGTCCAACATACCTATCTCACCTCACCCATGTGTACACACCAGCAAGATACTTACGCTCCTCTTCCGACACTCATATTCTCATTATTCCCACTATCAAAATTAAGTCATACGGATAACGTTCTTTTGCATACCAGGGCCCAGCAACATGGAACGAATTGCCCACTGAACTTAGACACAAAGACACAGTGATCTCATTCAAGAGTGCTCTTAAAACTCACCTATTTCAACTGCAAGAATAGACATAGAGATTTAATAATGTTTCCTTACCCTAAATATTTTCAGCATGTTTTTGTTTTCTAATTTCATGGTGTTTGTTTTTCGTAATCATATCATTATATATGTTTTTTAGGTGTTATCTAATGTTGTAAAGCGCTTAGAGCTTCTAAACATTAGGCGCTATACAAAGTCCTCATTATTATTATTATTAGATGACCTGATTAAATTTTCATGCAGTTTTTCCATTTTTTGAAATAAGATTTAGAATGTTATATTTGGACTTATTTTAGTGAAAACCTTTCTAGCACAATTATACAGGAACCACTTGCCCTTGGCAAATGATGTTCTGTGTGCATGTTTATGTACACATATACATGACCGGGTAGAATTTTTTTCCATTTAAATGATTTTGCAAGATTTATCACTTTTTCAGACTGTTTTACAAACACAGATCGAATTCTATTTAATGTAATTATAATTACCAATTAGATAACAGTTATATGCAGGTTGTTTTTGCATTTCTTGTCAGGTATGGGTGATATTGAAGGATTGATAGACAAGGTCAATGAGCTGAAATTGGATGATAATGAGGAACTGATGAAGAAAATAAAACATGGTGAGTTTTGAGCCAAAATCCTGTTAATATCTTTTCCTTTGTAAAAAGGGAGAATATTCTAAAAAGGATTAGTGACATGATGTTTTACCTTGATTTTATGCAATAAAACCTCATTTGAGTGACCTCTGCTGTTAGCAGCTTCCTGTCGTTTATGACCAAAATTGTCATGGATTGATTTTACTATGTAAATTCACTTGCATGAGCGAACACCTGTTAATGTGACCAGTGACCATGATGGCAAAATGTGTGTTTCAACACTGCTATGAATGACCATATGGCAAAATGTTTGTTTCAACACTGCTATGAATGACCATATGGCAAAATGTGTGTTTCAACACTGCTATGAATGACCATATGACAAAATGTGTGTTTCAACACTGCTATGAATGACCATATGGCAAAATCAGATATAAACACTATAGATCTTTATCTTAGTCCATTGTAACTACAACTTCGGACTGGAATCTGCAGGTGGAGTGCATATTGTTCCAAAGCAAGATGCACAATAAAAGGAGGGGTACAAGTTTAGTCTGGTTACTGATTTACTTAAATGAATATGGTAGAGTTGTGCACTACATACCATAAACCTGACTGAAGTACATGTGTTTCACAAGCTGCCAATTTAGTGTCATAGTCTTCTGAATCCCTATTAGAATTAACATTTCTGTCTTGAAAGACTTAGCAATCATGGGTGCAGAGTCAATTCAGAACTTCATATTGTTTATCTGTTGTGAAACTTGGACTATGCCAATAATGTCATACTGAGAGATCTTCTCACCTTTCTTTCACTGTAGCATGATGGGTACTGCAGTAAATAATTGGTCTGTGGAGTTAAAATACATAATGACAGGGATGAATGAGGTCTTTGTCTTTTTCTCTTAATAAGTTACTTCCATTTTTTGGGATGAGTTAATTCTATAGTTATTGTAAAAGTTCCTTGTCTTTGTTAATTTTTCAATGTTACTGTTATGCAGATCTGCACACAATGCCTAAAGTCCTACAGTCAGAGATTTCATCATCTGTTATGCAAATCTGCACACAATGCCAAAGGTCCAACAGTCAGAGATTTAATCATTTGTTATGAAAATCTGCACACAATACCTGAAGTGCAACAGTCAGAGATTTCATCATCTGTTTATGTTAGCACATCTGTGATGGCCATATACCCTTTTTTTCATATTGGGTTGATCCATTTATTATTTATATCATGGGTGACTTAGTGTTACAATAGTTTACTTTACAATTTATGGACAAAGACTACATCTGAACAATCAAATAAAAATGATAATGTTTGTGATGTATTTTTATTGCTGTATGTACAAATTTTAAATTTTATTGCTGTATGTACAAATTTTAAATTTTATTGCTGTATGTACAAATTTTGCTGTATGTACAAATTTTAAATTTTATTGCTGCATGTACAAATTTTAAATTTTATTGCTGTATGTACAAATTTTCATTGTAGTTTAATATATGTACAGTAATCATGGGTATTTGTTGTTCTTAAACAAAGTTGAATTTCAACATTGAAGACTCGTTCTCCATCACAGACCTGTTATTAGAGACCATCAGTCTTCCGAGCAATCTGTCTTGCAAGCAGGGCCATTGTAAGGGGCGGGCAAACAGGCAACTACCTAGGGCTCTAAGGGGGGGGGGGAGGCATTTTGCGGAGTTTGCAGGTTTTTTTTGTGCTGAAGGTGAGACTCTCCCAGGGCGCCGTTTTGTCCAGCACAAACTTGTGACGGCCCTGCTTGCAAGACAACTTTTTGTTGGTGGAAGGGTGGTCTCTACATTTATATAGATTAAATGATTGTCTTGCCATATTTCCAGCTATGATTTTCCTCTCGTGAAGTCAATGAACCCTGTACATCAGGCAGAATGAAAATTTACAATAAATATGTGTTAAAACTGGTAATTTCCAGGTCATATAGACAAATTAATTAGCTCTTGGACCATTAGTTTTGCACTTGGTGCATAAATAAATGCCATATACAACTTGGTTAAATATGTAGTTAAAGTTTTGAAAAAAATGTCATAATAGCATATGCATAGTTGACTCATCTTGCAAATATACATGTCCTAGTTTCATTGGGCCCGATGTGTTTCTCACATTAATGATAATTACATACTATGACAATGATAAAAAACATGGTATATATATATATTTTCCGACATTTCAGGTCAGTTCACTCTAAGAGACATGTATGAGCAATTCCAGAACATTATGAAGATGGGACCATTTGGTCAGATCATGGTAAGATTTTCACTGTACATGTTAACATCCTGGAATATGTGTGCTGACTCGTCATAATTTTAAGGTTACATTATATTAAAAAATTTGCTGAAGGCCATGTGGCACAGAATGCCTGAGCATGCAAGCATGCTTGGCTTGAACATTAGTATAATGCATCTTTGTGACACTGTTCATGGGAGTCCTGACGGTGACTCATTATATCTGAGGTAACTTTTTACTGAGGTAAGTCCCAACAATGCTGTCACAATAGTGCAACAAATACACAAAAGAGGGTATTTAAGGATGCAAAAGCACATTAAGAACTATTAGTAATAGTTGTAGGGTTTAATGGCATGTCAACACAGTGTCGGTTATATTAAAATGAAACGTATAGGTATAAAAATGTAAATATAGAGAATTGCAAAAAAAAACAGAAAGAAAGAGAAAGCCTTCAAAGAAAAACCTATAAACATCAAGTATTAAATGATTAAAGTTTAAAGGTGGAGAGGTTAAAAGTCTGTAAATGGTATATACAATAAAAGATAAAGGTAAACCATCTGAAATGTTTAGAAAATGGTCAATTTTTAAAAAAATATAAAATGCATTCCCTTAAAAAGTGCAAGATTTTTTCAGGCAGTACATCAATATAAAGTTGTTTCATAGAATTAAAGCAATAACAGAACAAAATTTAGCCAGTTTGAATTGGATACATGACCATACCCACATTTTTAGATGGATAGGGGTATACTGAGAGGGTTTATAGTGAAGGACAACTGTATATTATTAGCTCGACTGGTCATGGACCAGAAGAAGTTATGCAATGGCCTTTCATCCGGTGTCTGCCCATCAGCACAAAACATTGCGAACACATTCATCTGAAGGTGTAGTTGGTCCTGAATAAAAATGGTGATCCTTGAATATCCAGTATGGCTTATATGGCAGCCATCTTAAAAATCTTGTTATCACTACTACTCCTGAATGGGTAGTCATATCAGCATGGGTTTTCACTGAAAGACTTCTTATTATGTCTAGTTGGTTCTAAATAAGAATGTTGCCAATCAGAGATCCAATATGGCTGCCAATGTGGCCATGTTGAAAATCTTGTTAACGCTGCTGCTTCTGTACGGGTGGTCATATCAACATGGGGTTTTCATTAAAAGATGGTCATAAATGAAAATGGTGTGGATCTGACATCATATATGGCTGCCATGGTGGCTATGTTGAAAATCTTGTTATTGCTACTCCCCCTGAACCAGATGGTCATATCTACATAATGTTTTCACTACAAGACTTCTTTTGACCTCAGTTGATCCTAAATTAAAAAGGTGCTGATCTGATATCCGGTATGGTGGCCATCTTGAAAATCTTGTTATTGTTATGTCTTCTGAACAGATAGTTTTATTGACATGGGGTTTTCACTAACAGACTTCTTGTGATGTTTAGTTGATCCTAAATGAAAATGGTGCTCCTTGGACATCCATTGTGGCATTCTTGAAAATCTTGTTATGTCCTATCCTACTGAATGGATGGTTGTATCTACATGAGTTTCCAGTAAAAGACTTTTCATGTCTGTTTGATACTGAATGAAAATGGTACATATCAGACTTCCCGCATGGTTGACAAATCTTGTCATCACAACTTCTAAATGGATGGCAATAGCTACATGGGACTTTTCACTAAAAGACTGCTTATCATGTCTGTTTGGTTCTAAATGAAAGTGATAACAATCTGACATATAATATGGTCCGCATTGTAACCATCTTGAAAATCTTATTATGGCTACTTCCTGAACAGATGGCCATAGTGACATGGGTTGTTTCACTAAAAGACTTCTTATAGTGTCATGTTGGTCCTATATGAAAAAGAAACTGATCTGACATCCAATATGGCCACAGGTGGCCATCTTGAAAATCTTGTTTTAGATACTTCTCCAGAATGGATAGTCATATCATAGTGACTTGGGGTTTTCACTAAAAGACTTCTTTTGATATCTAGTTGGTCCTAAATGAAAATGGTGCCAATCAGACAGGTATTTTGTGAACATGTTCACTCAAACATAAGATAATAGTTTTGTAACCAAATTTGGTATGTTGAAGTTTCTCAGCAATATCAGAGATGGTTTCAATACTCAGTGGTACAGACTTGTCTGGATTTACTGGAAATTCTTTTCAGCCAGTAGAGCATTAATCCCTTGAAGGGATTCTTTTATTATGCCTTTCTAAAGAGTATCCAAAGTTAAGTCCTGTTTCAAACAGTTGGGCAATTTTGTTATACCTCTAATCTGATGATTCACAGGTTTAAATATTCTTTTATTAGAAGGTATACATAGATGGGAGGCTATCATTAAAAAGCACCTGTAAGGTTTTGAGTATCAGTTACTAGTGGTTATTAAAAATTGTCATTTACCTCACAACTTAACATATTGTCTATATTTTTTTTATGTTATCTAATTTTTAGTACACCATCAGTCTATCAGAATCATATCTACTGTAAATTCACTATTTTAGTACACCATCAGTCTATCAGAATCATATCCACTGTAAATTCACTATTTTAGTACACCATCAGTCTATCAGAATCATATCTACTGTAAATTCACTATTTTAGTACACCATCAGTCAATCAAAATCATAACTACTGTAAATTGACTAATTATTTATTACACCATCAGTCTATAAGAATCATAACTACTGTGAATTCACTATTTTTAGTACACCATCAGTCTATCAAAATCATTACTGTAAATTCACTTTTTTTCGTACACCATCAGCCCATCAAAATCATAACTAGTGGACTAATTATTTATTACACCATCAATCTATCAAAATCATAGCTACTATGAATGCATTATTTTTTGTGGGATACCAATTTTGTGGATTTCATGGTCACTTCAAGCCACAAATGTAAAAATCCAGTGAACAATGATTCTTTTGTGGAAACAATAGGATCCTTTTTGTCCAATCCATGAATAAAAACACAGATTTTTTTTATGAAATCATGAAAATTTATCAGCACATGACAAAAAATGAGTTCAGTATTTTTGTCATCCAACTTTTTAGTACCAGCACTCTTTCTCATTGAAAATGTCAAAATTTTGTCTTTGAAAAAATGTTACTAATATATTTACCTTTAATTATTTGTACACCCCAAAAATAAAATGTAGACAGAATTATATTCAGTACAGTATTATTTTAAATTAATTATGTAAATTATGTTTAAAAATGGTATATTGAGGTTGGTGTTTTGTAATCTAGAGTCAATAGTTTTCTCTAGGTTACCTGATTCTCTAGGTATTAATTTTCTTTGTAAACTTGAACCTTTATTAAAGTGACATATCTTGCATTTGAATGGGTTACCATTTTCACTTATATGTTGTGTGCAACTAATTATATGCCAAGAACAATCACCAAGAACTGGACATATACATTTTTGAATGTTGTAAGATGGTGCTCAGTGGAGTTACTAATCAGTTTGACTTTCTTTCTATTTTTTTTTTAATCAGACATATAAGCAGATATATGTTAATATTGCTACACTCACAAAACATATGTAGATGGATATAGCATGTAGTATATGAGAGTTGGAATGAAAAAAAGATAGAAATTAAATTTCAAGTATATAGAGGATATCGACAAGGAGACCCCCTGCCTTTCACCTTGTTCTTATTATGTTTAGTGATATTGTCAATATTGATAAAAAGAATAGAGATAATAATGTTATCAGTATAGATGAAAATTAATTATTAATATGACAGTAAGCTCATGAAGTTTCGTCATTTTTGGATGGATATGAAAAATCTCTCATTAATAAAATCATTACATTAAAATCCTTCACTAAAATCTCTGGCCTTAGCATAAACACTGGTATTGAGAAAACAAATGTGATATGGATAGAAAATATGAAAAATAAATAAAAAATCTTTGTGCCCAGAATATAAGTTTTCATGGGTGAAAAGTTCTTGTTCAATATAAAGGTGTATCTTTTCTACCAATTTAAATACAATGATAAATTTAAATTATGATTGTAAATTCACTTATGTTAAAAAGTTATTGACTCAGTAGTCAAAAAGAATTCTTACTCCTTTTGGAAGAGTTGTGATAAAAGGACTTGCATTAAAAATTAAATCGTATATCAATTTCCCTAGTCTTACAGAAATGTTCCCTAACAAGTTAAATATATTACTGGTTCTTACGGAATGAATCATTGGATAAGATGAAAAGAAAAGTAATAATCTGAAGT
Source organism: Margaritifera margaritifera (assembly GCA_029931535.1). NCBI lineage: Eukaryota > Metazoa > Mollusca > Bivalvia > Unionida > Margaritiferidae > Margaritifera > Margaritifera margaritifera. The sequence goes on along the minus strand of JAQPZY010001626.1, from coordinate 806,952 downwards.
TATGAAGAAGGTCAGCTTAAAAAACTGATTTAAAAAATCAAAAAAATCATACATGTACATTCTCTTAAAATAATTTGGGTTTTGAAGAATACTTCAGAAAGACACAAAATGGAGGAAACTATTGTTGCATTGTTTTATTATTTTATAAGAATATATTAAGTTTGATACCAATTACATAGAAAGGGACATTAGATATGTTGATAATAGATTTTGGAAAGATGTTTTTGTACCTTGTAAAATATATTCAAAAAATGTTATTCCAAAGACATTTATATATTTTCTTAGAGAACCTCTTATGTATAAGGAAAACATTAACATTTGTATATTACAGGGAATGATCCCTGGGTTCAGCTCAGATTTTTTGACAAAAGGTGGGGAGGAAGAGTCCATGAAGAGACTACAAAAATTGATGACTATCATGGACAGCATGAATGACCAAGGTCAGTTCAAATTCAAGAGTATAATTGATTGATAAATTCATCACAGTAAATGATCTTATTGCATTCATAGGTCTGTTCATGGATTGCAATATAGGATTTATTTAAGTTTTTTTATTTATAAGTTTAGCTTAACAGATACAGTTATTGTTCATCACTTAGACTTTAAAAAATGGTATAACATAATAATAGAGACATCAGTTGTAAATCTGGAGATAATTCATACCAGTAGATCATTATCCAGGCTAGCAGACTTTTGGATAAAACTGTTGTTTGCAAGAGTTAATAGGGCCTGATTAGGTCAGTAGTGATGACAAGTAGTCAGCAGGCCTGTTTTGGTCAGTAGTGATGGCAATTAGTCAATAGGTCCCGTTTAGGCCAGTGGTGATGGTAATTGGTCAGTAGGGCCTGTTTAGGTGAGTGGTGATGGCAATTACTAGGGCTTGTGTAGGTCAGTAGTGATGGCACTTTATTCAGCAGGGTCTGTTTAAGTCAGTGGTGATGGTAATTAGTCAGTAGGGCATGTATGGGTCAGTGGTGATGACAGTTAGTCAGCAGGGCATGTTTAGGTCAGTGGTGATGGCAGTTAGTCAATAGGGCTTATTTAGGTTAGTGGTGATTGCAGGTAGTCAGTATGGCATGTTTATGTCACTGATGATAGGAATTAGTCAGTAGGGCCTGTTTAAGTCAATGGTGATGGCAGTTGGTCAGTAGGACCTCTACATATCAGTAATGATAGCAATTGATTGCTCTGCTACAATTCTGAGTTTGATCTCCGGTTCCAGCACATGTAAAAGTGACTGATTAATTGGTTGGTGTTTCATAGCACATGAAAGACTATTGGGTCCCATGGTAATGAGAGCAAAGTACCTAGGTACAGAAATACACTACAGCAGTCCATCAGAGCTAGTTTGGACATGTTTTTAACCCACAACTCATGGATTGCAAATCTAGCATGCTAAACACTGAGGTGCTCCCTTATAAAAGTGGTTTTCCTTTCAGGGTTGATGGTTTCCATTCAGGGTTGATGGTTTCCTCCATGTGTCTTCTGTTTCCTTTACCTCAAGGACCATCTTATTGCCATCTTAGGCAATGAGTATATGTTGTTATATTGTTTGAACTAGGTATGCATTCAGCATTAAGTAAAATCAGTTTAAATACAGGAAAATTGATGATTTTCATTGGTAAAAGTCATCACAGATATTTCCATGTGTAAGTAGACTTGATGTATATAATTTTTATACTTACTGAATGCATTGTCATTGTATCCATCGTGTGAAATATTTTCATAAATTTCAGAATTGGATAATTTGGATGGAGAGAAGCTTTTCTTCCGTCAACCTGGGAGAGCTGCCCGTGTAGCCCGTGGTGCAGGTGTGTCCATCAGAGAGGTGAATGAGCTTCTAGCACAGTACAAAAAGTTTGCCCAGATGGTTAAGAAGATGGGAGGCATGAAAGGATTGTTCAAAGGTATATATTTATGAAAAATGCCAGTTTTCATTTTTCAAAAACATAGGTAAATATAAATGTTTTAAAACTGATTATCCTAATGACAGATATTTGTTCTTTTCTATTAGTAACTTGTGGATACAATATCACACAAGATTGAAATAGGATTTGAAGAAACATAAAATGCACTTAAAATGGGATAAATGCTATTCTAGCCATGTTTTCAACAGCTTTTAGAGAAAATAATAGTCCAAGCATATGCAAAACATCTTTATATGACAGTATATAGTGTGTCACAAAATAAATTATTTCTGTTAAGTTTATACAGATTTAAGGGCCTTGATTTCTGATGAAATACATAAATAAAAAGTCAATTTCCTGCTCTTAACTCCAATTTGTCCATTCTTCAGTTGCCTGACTTAACAGATAAAAATATATAGGTACCATTTTGTGGTCTATAACATTGGCATCATCATTAACAATTTCAGATTTTGTGTTAAAATTTTTAAATGTCATATAATGTGCATCAAAGTGCAATCCACACAGAGACCAAGTATTCTGCAGAACACTATAGTTCAGTTTTAAGCCACTATGTATTCCTTAACATATGTAAATAATTTATAAAACTATTGATTCTTAGAAGATTTAATCTTCACTGTAAATCTACAATATTTATGTCTAATATTAAGTCTTTGAAGCTTTGGGGCTAGATGTACCCACCTATCTAATAACTTCTTTCCTTGTTTTCATTTTTGAATTAAATATTTTTGTGAGAAATAATAATGATTTATTGTTGAAATATCTGTGTGTTACAGCAAGTGGAGACATGAATAAGAATGTTAACCCTACCCAGATGGCCAAACTGAACCAGCAGATGGCCAAGATGATGGACCCCAGAGTATTGCAGCAAATGGGTAAGACAGCTAAAATGTCGCAATGTATATTTTCAGTCTTGATCCATCTATCCCTCTCTCCATTCTCACATACATAGATACTAGGCTTTCTAAAACAACCATATTTGCTGAACATGTTCCAGTAGACAAACTGAAATGACAATTTGCTAAATTGTCAAAATCAACAAAACATTTTGGAAACTTTGGCAAATTTTCTGAAAATAACCTGTCAAAGATCAGCTCTGCAGACACTATATTTATTTTATATCAACATAAACTTTTGCTTTCTTTCACTTTTAAAACTTTTGCTCAGTTATTAAACTTGTGTGCTTTCTGTTTTCAGGTGGAATGGCTGGATTAAATAACATGATGAGGCAATTCCAGCAAGGAGCATCAGGAAAACTTGGCAATATGTTCAACTTCACAGACAGATAGTCATGTCATCACAGAACAGAGATATTAACCATACATAAAACATTTGTTAAGCATTGCTTCAGCTGCACAAGTTGAATCATAGTTAAGCAGTTGATTTAAAGATATATTGAACACAGATGTTAAATATGTCATCAACTTTTGGGACAGAAAATTTAAGTTCTAAATCAAAATATTTAACCACACTCTTTGAATGTCCTTGAATGGACTTAAGACTTATAGAAATTTGCAACGCACCTCCATTTGTCTAGATACCTCCCTGTGTCTAGATACCTTCCTATGTCTAGGAACCTCCCTGTGTCTAGACACCTATTTGATTTATCTAGAGTATGATTCAAACTACAAGTTTAATCCTCACAAGAGTTGTAACATTATGGAGTCAAAGGAAAGAAATGTAAATGTAAGATTTCAAGAGTGACAGGTCTTGTGTTGAAATAATTTATGTTCATATTCATTTCAAAGACTTGAAGTTTTTCTCCCATGAAATGTATAGTTTCCCATGTTGATTGACTTATCATATTTGACAAATTAAACTGATAAAATAGTTTATATTTATGCACATATTTTTCTGTTCAAATCATATCGGAAGTGGCTTCTAGTGATGTCATGGTTGGGGAGCTGGTCTCAAATAATTTCTGACATTTTTTTCTGTCGTATTCTGTTGTTTTTGTCATTGAAATATCTTTGCAGTGTGGATTGTTATACATAAAGACAGTTATACATATATTTTATTCATAGCTGTAATTCATTTTTTATTGCTGAAATTTGGGGGATGACAATCATGTTCACATTAGATTGTGGTCCTTTTTCGTATGCTCTATAGCCAATTCTATTTACGGATTATCACTTCAGTCCTAAATCTATAATTTTTCAAAACCTTGAATAATAAATTTGAATTCCATAAAAATAGAAACTCAGTCAACGTTATGTATGTATGTAGTAGGGCTTAACAGCAAATCAGCACTGTACTGGCTATATGGTGCTGTTAAAAGGAAACTTCTAAAAATGTAAATATAAAAAAGTGTTAATAACTCTTGGAAGATAAAGCCTTCCAAATAAACATAACATGAAGTACTGCACAATAACAGTAGAAGCAAGTTAAAATTCTGTAATAGATGAAAGTAAAATTTTAATATCCTTACAACTTATAGTTAAGAATTTTACAAGTTGCAACTTATTTGATAGTATGCACTGTATCATACCATTTCTAAAAACTTGTAATTGTTTACTCTCCAAAGCTGTAACCATGGCAATATATCAACTTCGTTTGTAGTTTAAAACCTATTCAACATAGCACATTTTTGTCTGGCATATTCAAGACTTTAATCTACTATTATGTGTGTGCATGGTTGTAAATGATTATAATTCAGTTTTTCATCATTGTTTTTATATTTTGCTCTTGATTGTTCTAATTATTGAGGTCAGTACCCCGTGTTTTATAAAAATGCACTTGTTTTTGTATGTTATCCCAATGAAGGGACAAATGTGTTTTGATCAAATATTTCTTTGATCAATTTTCAATTTGCTTAAACAGTTCTCTGATCCTGTCGCGTTATCTGAATAAAGTTAAACTATTTGTGAAGTTTCCTTGCATTGAGAATTACAATACTATTTACAAATTAAAATCAGTCGTGAAGTATCATTGTTTTCATGCTTTTCTTAGATATTATCTCCCACACCCCAGCATCAACAGCAAGAGATGGATCAAATTCTAATACCTTATCCACATAGTGTACATCCATCTATCCTGAATCATATCCCAAGATTTGAAATCTCTGTCTTGAGGTTATGCTCTCCAGTTTTAAGTTTCACTTCCTCACTTGTGTGTTGTCTGCATGATGTTCAGTCATTGCTGTGAAAACTGTCCAATAGTGGGACCTTTTTCATTTCTTACAAACCAAAATATTTTTTTTTTTGTCTTGTTTATGGTAATGTCATATTTTTTTTAGTCAGAATTCTTCTGCACCTTTTTCAAGTCCAGCTTATAAATGAATAAAAATGCTTAAAAATATTCAAAATTTGGTATTTTTGCCATCCCTGTTCCGACAAATGAATCTTCATACAGCTACACTCATATGGAGATATAGGAATCTGAATTTATCTTTCTCCATACAAAAGATGAAGAAAATCTGAATGCCTAACATGTTAATTTCATCTCAGATATTTAATATAAAATTTTTCTTTTTGAAAACCAGACATTCACTCTCAACACATTGTTTAATATTCAAAAATATGGTAACCATACTAAGCTAGATATACGCATCTGGTACATATTGAATGCCCAAGCGAAATCAATTCATGCCAACATAAGCATTCCTGTGTTCTACATAAAATAACACATGATCCTATTCTTTAAATGTCAGGATGCACTTTTTATTTAGAAATTCACCCCTGTGCAAAATATAAATATGTGAAGTGGAACCTTAAGGATCCTTTTTTTCTTTGATAATTCAGCTGTCTTTGTTAATTATTTTTCTTTTTTAAATGAAAGGTATACAGTTTCCTATGTTTTGAAGATAATTATTGTTTCTGCAATGCATAATATTTACCCCGTTAGTTTGGTGATTTTTGCTGAAAATTTTGGGTGGTTTTGCACTGAAAACCTCTGAAATTCACTGCCTCTCTAGGATAATGTAAATGCTAGGATTGGACATGATACAACATACTTTCAATGGAAAAAGTCATGTCCACATAATGAAGTACTCATATATGTGAAAAGTTTAATGTATAAAGATTTAATCTAAGCATTTGTGACACAGTACCATAATTTTTCTCTATATTTTGGACCAAAGTAGGTTCTGTCATTACGGTCAATGATCATAAACTATTATCCCATTAAAATATGCCAATAAGAAAGTGTAAACTCTATTCTACCATGTATACAAATTTCAAGTCAGTCTCATTATTAAATGTATGTTGCTATGATGTAAAATGTGCAAATCCCCCCATCTGAAGCAACTATTATGACACATTACAAGATAGCCTATGCCTGGGTGGGGGGTTAAGGTCAGGCAAATGGTGAACAACTGTTTTTCAGGAGAATTTGTCCAACTTGTGAAATTTTTCACTATTAATTTTCTTATATTTACCCTAAAAACAAAAACATTTGAAAATAAGGTGACCTAAACCCTTAGTTCTTTGTTATACTCTCCACAAAATTTCACTTTCTCGCATAAGTTGCCTGCATGATGCCCAATTTTTGTGGTGAAAACTGCCCAATACTGGAACCTTTTTCATCTCTTGCAATCCAACTTAAAATTATTTATTTGAATTTATGGGTTTGTTTTGCATAGTTTTAAGTCAGAATTATTCCGAACCCATTCAAATCCAACTTGTGAACTTACAAAAATTCATCAAAAATAGCAGAAATTCAGCATTTTTGCCAAGTTCTTGTTCTGACAAATGAATTTTCTTGCACCTACACGTAAACTTTTAAAATATTTTATCTAAAAATTTGGTACACATTTTTGCTTTTTAAAACCAGGCATTCACTCTGAGTGCATAGTTTTGCATTAGAATCCTGTGGTAATTGTACTGAGCTGGATATCCAAAGCAACTGGTACACGTTGAGTGCCAAAACAAAACTAATTCACACCAACACAAGCATTCCTGGGTTCTGATCCTGTTGTTAAAATGTCAGTATTACTTTTTATTTAGAAATTCACCCCCTGTGCAAAGTATAAAACTATGGAGTGGAACCTGGACAGTGTAGAACAGGGGTGGCCAATACATCGATCAAAAAGTAGTTTCTGGTAGACCACACCATGTTGGTATGACTCGGTAAAAAGTAGATCCTATGTCACTAAAGTCTGGCCACCCCTGATGTATGTACATTTATTGATAGACTTTGTAAAAAAAGTATGTAAGAGTGTTTGATACATCCATAGCCACATTATTTGATTATTAAAAGAAATTCAATATTTTGCAACATGTTTCAATGTCTCGTGAAGGCGGCTGGCATGTTGGTATGACTCAGTAAATAGTTGATCCCATCTCACTTAAGTCTGGCCACTCGTGGTGTAGAAAGAGTTTACAAAACATTATGCAAGCACCTGCACACATGCATAGACCAGTAGGACCACATTACTGCCATGTTACCTTTGACAAGCTTTGGGGAAAAAGTAATGGTACTTCAAAGTCAATACAGCTATGATTTTGTTTAAGTCTATCTGTATGTCATAATAGAGGCATCAGTATAACTGATGAGCAACTAATGGGCTTAGTTGTAATACATTATGCAGCATTGCTAATGGAACTGCGTAGTTTACGTGATTTAATTAAAAGTAGTTTCTTGCAATACAAAGGTGTGGAGGAAAACATTTCTTTGTCATGTAATCACTTTCAGATATAATATTTTCATTGAGAATTTGGTCACTTTGAAGGTGCTCTGGTGCATCAGACATTGTTGGTACATCAGACATTGCACAATATATACGTCACAATTTGCACTAAAATGGAAAATATGACAAATTTATAGGACAAAATTTAGGTCCTAATCTATCAAGTTAATCCTGATAACAATCAGTAAATTCATGATCTCATGTAATAACTGTTGCAGCTGAGGCTTGGAATCGTGACTTTTAAATTTTGGGCATATTCCATGTCAAAATGAAGTCTTTTTTTTTTTTTCCTAATTCCTTTTTTTGTCAGTTGTCGAAGAAGTTAAACAACTTAATGTAAGTTGCTTTCTTGGTCACTCATGTGGATGTATGAAGTAGTTTCTGAATTGTAAGAAACCAGAAAAGTCTCAACAAACTACTAACATTTGATAGGAAACCAACATACCCTTTCACATGTCAGATTCAGGGATAAAAAAAAAACTGTACTCTATAATAGTGTTACCCATTTTCATTTATCCTGTTGTTTCCAGTCCTGTCCTGAATTTTGTTTCTGCTTGATAGCTTTTAAAGGACTTCACATATTTTAACCAAATTTGGTATAAGACTTTACATTAAGATGTAGGTCAGGTTCAACTTTCACCTTTTACAACAAATTTTTATGGAGTTATAGCCCCTGTTTGACATAGCACTTTGATCATATGTACACCACATTGGTGGGGTCATTTGTGTCATGTACACCACATTGGTGGGGTCATTTGTGTCATATGTACACCATATTGGTGGGGGCATTTGTGTCATATGTACACCGTATTGGTGGGAGCATTTGGGTATTTGTCATGTACACATTTCTAGTTTAAAGATCAAGTTTGGTCCAATTTTAGGAAGTCAAATTTTCTATCAAATACAATTAATAGTATCTTATTAAACACATCCAGTTGGTAATTCGTTTTAGTGAACGTAAAATAGTGTGATTATGATTCTATAGCAACCTCTTACCGTGCAAGGAAAATGCAGCTGAGTTTCAGTAAAGACTAGTAGAGTTACCCTTCTTAGTGTGATGTCATAGGTGCCACTCTTCATTTAGCAATGATCACTGCTTAACTCAACCAGTAATAATGTCAACTTTCAGGACATCAGTTGTAAATAGGCGACTAGTTTACATACTTTCAAACCTGGGCACTCATTTTGTCCATACCTTTACACCCGTCTTTTTTTTCTTTTCTATTTATAAACACACTAATTAAAAAATACAGATCTATAATTTGTTCATCAAGTTACCATGAAACAAGTAAACATATCTGTGAAAAAGACCAAAGCAGCTAAGCGATTTTCTGTTGAATCCACCTTTTATATATATATATAGATATAGATATATATAGGGCCCAGGGTGGCAGAGTAGTCTATGGCACATGCCTTTACAGATCACTCACATCTCACCTCTGCCAGTATGGGTTTGAGTCTTGGCTCTGCCAACATGGGTATGTGAGAAAGCTTGCCAGTAGCTTCCCGTGGGTCAGTGGTTCTTCCTCCACCAAATCTACTGGCCACCATGTATAGCCTATCATGTGCTAAAAAATGGCATTAAACCCACAAACCACCAATATATATATATAGAGATAGAGGGAGCGGGAGAGATTAGTAGTAGGAAACACATCAAAGTAGTTTATTCTTGCAAGTTTAGTAATGACAAGAGGGAAGATATTGTTATCATGCCAACAGACAAGGGATCCTGAGTTGTCATGAATACATCTGACTACATTGCTGAGGCAAACAGACAACTTTCAGATGAGATTTTACAACAAACTCAATCATAGCCCAACAGCTGTAAACGCTGAAATCGTGTGTCAGATATTAAGAGACATGTATACCGCAGGTCACATTGATGACAAAACACTGACATACCTCCTACTAGTTGACCCCAAACCAGGGAGATTTTATTTACTCCCTAAAATACACAAAGAAGGGAACCCAGGGAGAACAATCATTTCCAGAAACAACCATCCCACTGAAAAAAATTCTGAATTCGTTGATTATCACCTTCGGACTTTCGTGGAAAAACTGCCTTCATATGTCCAATATATAACAGACTATCTCAACAAAACACCGAAAACTCACCTTCCCGATAACACCCTCCTCGTAACATTGGACATATGTTCCTTAAACACCAACATCCCACATGAGGAAGGTATCACAGCCTGCAAGGAAGCATGGGATAGTCGACCTGATCCTTCCACACCTACATACTAGTTGGCCAAACTCTTTAACACATGTTCTTAACTTTAACAATTTTGAATTCAACAACCAACACTTCCTACAAATTAATGGAACTGCAATGGGCACTAAAATGGCACCTTCATATGCAAATATATTTATGGGAAGACTCGAGCAAATGCTCCTCAATGAGACACCCTATAGACCTGTAAGATAGTGCAGATTTATTGAAGACAGAGAATAAAAATGGATGAAAATGGGTGACAATTTCAAAATATTTCTTGAATTCACCAACAACTTCCATCCTACGATTAAATTTATGTCAGAGTCATCAAACAGGTCCAACATCTTTTTGGATACTCAATCTACCCTCCTGGAGGTGAACATAGAAATTGACCCGTATTCTAAACCAACTGACTCTCACCAGTATCTACTCCCAACCAGCTGCCACCCACAGCATGTAATAAAAAATCATCCTTGTGGTATGTGTGTTCGGACCAAATGCATATGCTCTAATCCTGCTACCTTGGAAAAGAGACTCGGAGAGCTCAAGGGGCACCTTAGAAGGAGAGGATACAGAAATAGCTACATCAAGGAAGCTATTAACAAACCTAGACTCCTCGATAGAGGAACCCTCCTGAAATATAAAACCAAGAAACCCAACAAATGCGTTCCCTTCGTGGTTACTTTCCACCCCGATGCCCCAAAGTTACAACAGATAATTCAGAAGCATTGGAACCAGACTGAATCCTCTGAACATCTGAAGGGCATATTTCAAGAAGCTCTTATAGTTGCGTACCGTAGACCTAAAAATCTGAAGGACCATCTACATGCCAAGATAACTTCAAACATGACCACAGATTCAGGCACACATTGCTGCAAAGACAGGCGTGCCAAATTTGCAAACATGAGCCCAAGACCAAATCGTTTAGAAGTTTGACAACAGGAGTTAGCTACACTATCAATCAGAAGTTAGGATGCCGAACCAAAAATGTAATCTATCTTCTAACATGCAAGATCTGTGGCACTCAACTTGTTTGGCGAAACCGTTGATTTCAGAAAATGAATGAATAACCACAAGAGCCACATTCACAACAAAATCAACGCGAAACTCAGCAACCACTAGAACTCGACTGGGCATTTAAGTCCCTCAAGATGCTACCAATTGATTCTCACCTGGGGTGGACTGATATAGAACACACACGTAAGGAATGATACTGGATACTTCAATTGAAAACATGGGGAGTTCAGCCTAAATGAAAAAGTCTAACCTTCCTATTACAATCTTATCATAACTACAGACAGGCATCAGACATACGCATTTTTGTGAGAATATTTATCGAAGTAAATATTCCGTAACTCTTTACATGCATTATTGGTAATCTTCTTCGTCTTCTTCTTCTTCTTATTATTATTATTGCTATTACTATCATTTTATCATTATTATTAGTAGTAGTAATATTATTATTATTATTATTATTGTCATTATTTGAACTCTTCTCCATTATCCAGCTATACCATGCTTGACATACTTCCATAGTACCTCCATGCGTAACTTTACCGGGATATAATTTCCTTTGCACTTTTTGATCATGACATATATGTATATATCGCTGCGCATGGTGTCAGTCCTTTGTTCAAAGCCTGGAATTAGGTCAAAACACTGTGGTCCTCTGTATGATATGCACGATAAACACTTTGAATTATTTTTACACAACTTGATTGGGCTGATGGCAGCATAACATAGATATGTAGTTTACCCGATTTAGACAGTTTTTTGTCTTCTTTCTTTCTTCTATTGTTTATCCTTTGTTTGTTTATTTCCCCATCATTTAAACATGTAGGAGTCAAGAATTTTTCTTGGCTTTTGTGTTGTGAAACTTTTGTATTTGTGCCGTTATCAATTTTTGTGTCATTTTTTATATATATATATATATATATATATATATATATATATATATATATATATATATATATACACACACACACACACACACAGACATAGATACATACAAGTATATACTCAATAGTTTCTATAATAGTATTTGTTAAAAGGGAAAAACAACACAGAAAACTAAAAACAAAGCCAATTCAAAAGGTGGTGATTTTTATGGACTACTTAAATCTTTGTTATATCCTAATTAATTTTGCACAGACAAGAATATCTGTAGAGTACATAGGGTTGCCAGATAATAAAGTTTTAATTGTAAGAGCAAAATTGAGTGTTTGTGAGAGATGATCTCTTAAATCAGAATAGTCAAACTTGTCAATAATGGTCACCCATGGGAAAAGGTAAAATTGGCCTTTGTACACAGGTGACATCTGTATACAGGTTCACCTTTCAAAATTGGTTTTTGAACAAATACCATGCGCTGATTATCATTATCATTATTATTTTTGTTATTATTATCATTATTACATTGTCAATTGATTTTTTGATGTGCACTTCAACAAAATCATAAAATACACATATATGTTGTCCTCTCTCAAATCTATGTTCCATCGAAGATCACTGTATCCTGCTCACTTTAATCCATCCCATAAAAGAAATCGTCATGGACTATTAAAACAATCACTGATCTTAATTTGTTTTGTGCATCATGACAGAACAATAATTTCACTACCAATTGACAGCTAACAGGACTAATACAGAGGTCTGACTCTTTGGTCGGCCAGATTGTATAAATTAGGCTTGGAAAAGCTGTTGACACTTTGTAAACAATATCTGGATTAGCCAGTTGCTCAACTTGTAGAGATCAAAAGACAGTCGGCTTATATGAACAGTCTGTGATGCACAGGGAATGAAAAAAGAGCTGTATATGGCTATTCTTTGTGACACATGAACCAAAACTTTGCCTGCCTTTACAGACAAGTTTTTAAGTATTAAATGACCCCCTGTCCCTAATGAAACAGGATGTATGTCTTCTCAAATATGAACTTTTTTTAATCAGAGATAACTTTAATTCACAGGCAAAAAGATGAAGATATTGAGCTATACATATCACACTAGCACAAAAGGTGACTTCCATTTCTGCTGCAATAACACAACTACTTTTCCCACCATCCAGCAAATTGCTTCTACCCTAATGATAAAACTGCTTCGCTTTAGAATTTAACAAATCAATACCTTAGAGTTACATTGATAATGTGACTGGAGTACTGCAAGTACAAGCGAGATAAGAAATGCTTGCAAATTGATTTACTTTATATTCCTTTATCTAAACAATGCCTTCCTCATAAAGTTTTGTTTGCATACACTGAGCCATCAATGTAGATATGCTACAGTAACTGCTTAAAGCAGTGAAACCATTAGTTAGCAAAAAAACACCTGGCCACTGAACGTGATTGTTATTTACATGATATGACATATATATAGGAAATTTGCAGGGTGTGTGTGTGAAATTAGAATGGCTGTTGAGACCAGGTGACCGCTATATAAAGGTGACCTTTTGAACAGGTTTGACTCTTCTTGGACAGTCTAAAAGAAATTGTTTTGCCGTCTCTATTTCACCACAAGAATAATACATTTTAGTAGATAAGATTCAAATATAAATAATAGTTTATACTGCACTTTGTTATTCCCATGCATGATTGACTTGTGACATTCGATCACCAATATAATGTTAGCAAGGAGTGATTTTTTTCTCCATTCAGGTAGGCTTTGAAATTATGTAATGCTGGATTATTTCTTACTTTTACAGGTAATGAGTTCCATGTTCGAATTGTAGAATTATTAGATCATTAATGGCAATCTATGTTAAAATATTTAAAAAAAGAATCAGTTGTCAATAAAGCCTTAATGCATATAGTGATAAATAAACTGATACTTCCTTCTCTCTCTCTCTCTCCCTCTCTCCACAAACGTTTTTCCTGACCAAAAATGTCTTTTTTGCCATTGAGAAAACAACATGGAAGTTTGTTTCAATTTGTTCTCTTACACTGAATGAGAATCGTTCTTTACACCTTAAGATTTCTTGCAAAGAATGATACAATTTTTAAGGAGGTAGTCAGGAAAACAGCTTGACAAATTCATTCATCTTCTTTAAAAGAATTAATCTAACATTGATTGTGCTCCATATGAAAATTAATATTCTGTTGCAATGTATTGTCACTTTATTGAAAAACCTCAGTTTACAAAAACTATACAAGTAAAAGCATCAAGGATACTTTTTTAAACATGATCACATATCATTTTGGTCCCAAAGTTGCAGGTTAAACATACTCTTCAACTGTACACACCTTTGTAGCTATCTCCTGTTTGTCAACTGAATTGTACAAATTGGAAGATGCGGATGCCGTTTATAGCAATAACATATTGTAGTACAGGATCACATTTAGGCACAAATGATGTCACACACATTTGGCATGCCAGAATTAAACAAAAACTCCTGATTCAACCATGGGTCCAGTGCTGTGTAAAAAAACATGTATAATCTGCTCTATCATTTGATGAATGACACCATATCATGAAAAAATAAAATATTTACAGCCCAAGAAGCTCATATAAAATAAGCTGAATATACACTGAACTTGACCTTTTAGTACCATGTCTGCCTATCTCCGACATCAGATGATTCAGTCATGTTGGTTGTAAGCTGAAGTTAATCCTGGTCAGCAGTAGATGGATGAACATTTTCACAATTATGTATTGCTATTTTGCAACATTTACTGTTTGTGAGGAGAAAATTTTGTTTCATTGAAATATATTCATTTTATTAGACATGAATCCTTATATATTCTTCTTGATGTCTTTGGAAGGCTTGTTAATTTCAAACATCATAAAAATTATAGAACAAATCGTTTTGAAACTTGTGTAAGCTACACGAGTTAAAAATTCAATCATATTGGGAACAAAAGTGGCTCCCTTTTGTGTGGCCAACTCTTCTGGTCCCCATCTTGTGAGCACAAGGGGAGAAAATGGTCATAAAATATACTATTTGGGTGTCACAAAAGATAGTTTGTTTCATTATTGTTGTTTTGAACAGTACTTTTAGCACATTATTGGCTATATTATACTGAGGAAATGGGAGCTAGCTAGTTGCCTTTCCCAATGACACACAGAAGCAGCTGATCTAGGCTAGCCTGGGCAGGTATTGAACCCGCGTTTTGTGGATTAAATGTCATTTTTCAGCACACGATAGATTATTTATGGCAGCCAGTATATTTGGTGGAGGAAGAACCTGAAAATTGTATGTACTACTGAAAATTATTATAAATTTTGAACTGGTGAATTTGAAATATGGTGTCTGGAAAATTGGAGGGTCCAGATACTTAGATTAAGGACAGAAAGTGTACTAAAAAAAGGTTTTTGTTAATTAAAGTCTCTGTCCTAAAAAAAGAATTTTTTTTAAAAAATTGGAAAACTGCCGTGTTGGCCTGAGAATCTAATATGGTAATCTACTCATGACCATGATAAAGTGTGTACTATTTAATGGCCTGAGAATCTAATATGGTAATCTACTCATGACCATGATAAAGTGTGTACTACTCAATGGCCTCAAGTCCAATAGTTTTTGTGCCATCACACAAAATTTGTTTCAGAATAGATGTACAAAGGACTTGCACATGCATGGACAGCAGCAAAGCATTATGTCCCCTTCTGCTATCGCAGTGGAGGTATTAAAAAAACCTATTAGTTGCAAACCAGGGAGTAAAATACACAATTCATTAAACTGTAGCTTGACAGTTCAAGGAAAGAAGGATTATTGATCTTCCTACATTGGTACTCATTTTCACACCACCAAAATAATGTCAGCCTTTGGAAATCTCATTCCAGTATAAGGCTGACTCTCTTCTTAATAATTTATGTAGATCACATGATTAGTTTCAGTGCTTTGGAAGTTTCTTTGTCTCAGAGCTACAAAATCTTTATTTACTTATCTTTTTCCAAGGAATTCACAATTTAGGATATGCCATTTTCACAGTATCATACTTATCTTTTTCCAAGGAATTCACAATTTAGGATATGTCATTTTCACAGTATCATACTTATCTTTTTCCAAGGAATTCACAATTTAGGATATGCCATTTTCACAGTATCATACTTATCTTTTTCCAAGGAATTCACAATTTAGGATATGTCATTTTCACAGTATCATGAAAAACTCCGTTAACTGGAAATTTACAACCCTCTTAGCATGCTGAAGAACTATTTAAGGTAGCTCTACATGGAAAAAACTGAGACCAACAATATGATCAGAACTAATACTGAAAATGATGACACTGTTATCAGAACAATTGGAACAATCAGTTGAGTTTCACTAACTTAGGAACAACACAAAACATTTCATCATTTTATTTCATAACTCTATTACATGGCTTAACCAGTTCTTAGACAACCTTTACTAAAATAAATTTGCCCTCATAACTAGACAACTACACAGTCTGATATCCTCTTACAGACCTCTTCAGTGAAGCCACAACCACCCTATAAGTAGATCCAGTTCCACCAATACTTGGATTCAGTCAGCATGACCTTAGCAGATGAAATTCTCCATAAGGGCAACAGAGATATATTTGTTTAATAAACAAGGTCAATTCTACTTCTGTTGTCTCTTCTTTACTTAAAATCCTATACAGAGCCCTCCTGAGCATATAGCTCTGGCAGATCTGGCCCCACAGTCGTGAAATAGTCTCAGTAAAGCACTGGTACATCTGGTCCTGTAGTCATGAAAGTCTCAGTAAAGCACTGGCAGATCTGGCCCTGCAGTCAGGAAACAGTCTGAGTTAAGCACTGGCAGATCGGGCCCAATAGTTATGAAATAGTCTGAGCAAAGCGCTGGCAGATCTGGCTCGATGATCATGAAACAGTCTGAGTAAAGTGCTGGCAGATCCAGCCTTGTAGTCGTGAAAGTCACAGGTGAGAAGGTTTGTTTCATAATACTCCGATTGGACTCTGCAATCATGAAACAGTCTTAGCACAAAAACTGAACTCTGACTCAAAATGCCTAAATAAAATATCACACTAAATATCCCTCAATATCACTAAAATCTGGCATTATTATGGATTTAGCCTATAAGATCATGCCAAAATTGACTTAAAACTCCACTCAGAGAGAAGTTACTGGAAATCAAAGCTTTTTTAATTTTAGCTTGAATTCAGTTGTTTTTTCTCAGTCTGTAACTACAGGGCAATGTCAACACTGGTGGAATAACATGCATCCAATGATGAATGGCATTGAGCCAGATTTGCTATGTCAGTGCTCAAAAAATCCGATAGCACGTGACCTATGAATGGGGAATAGATTGCCTGGGTTACTATAATTAGTTCTCACTTGGTTTTAACATTCATGTGATTCTATCAGCGATAGGTCAAAAATACCATTTTTAAGGCCGTCTACCGCACATACCGTTTTATAGTTGAAATCTATCACTTTTGAAAATTAACTGATTTTTTAAAATAATGTAAAAAGGTATTTTTACACATTGTATCTAAGCATCACAGAAACCAGTTAGAACCAGTCTACTGAGGACCGAAACTCTTCCAGCAGTCATTGCGACCGGTGCAGTGGTAAGTGGCTGAAAGCTAACGTGTACAGAGCAAGCTGTTAATCGATTACCTTATTGTTGTAATCTGGAGAGTTTAGGCCAAATGCGGGATGTTTTTTGAGGTGTTATAGGTAATAAAGGGATCAAACGTGGTCTATGATGGCTTCTAAGTCTTTGATTAAAAGTCAGCTGTTGTTTGGCAGAGGTGAGATAAAAAGGAAAGGCTGACCAAAAAATGATTTCATTAGAAACACTTGAGTAAGTAATGCAACACTGGTTAAACATATCAAGCGGCACCTATGAACAAAAAAAAAAGTGTAAAGAGAAACTGTGTAAAGCAGGACACGCTTCAGATGCTAATGAACATCAACACTGCTGATCCAATGAGTAAGGAGGACATTGATAGAGCAATTGGACAATGGTTGACATCAGAACCTGGAGGAATACATTGCTTTACGTGAAATATTTTGAGGTCTGAATAAACACACAAGTCAATTTAATATGATTTTCTTTATTTCTTTTCATAGTAAATATTAGGGCCCTTTTGGACACATGGAATTGGAGTCTGGACTTGTGGAATTTTTTAGTCCGGGCTTGTGATTTTTTTTAAAGTCACCAGCCCTGGGCCTGTGTCTGAATTTTTTTTCTTTGAGAAGTGCATGTTATGATGGACCTGTAGATCAGGTCTACAATGTTGATTCTACTTGTGATAGATCCTAATCTGTTGGCACATTATGCAATATGAAATCTTGCCCGTTTAATCTTACATGGATGACCCGTTGTTCAATACGGGTGTTCTATTTGTATTATCGTATCACTCATCCAGACTATAACTATTTATATGTTTTGTGTCAATATTCTTTGATTCACCAAATGGAACTTGTATAAATCCCAGTTTACTATGATTCCATTCACACTGTATAGCTAAAGATATTTGGAAAGCATAAAAAAAACATGGCTATGTAATAGAAGACCGCATTCATGTTTTATTCTGAGTTGTGGTGAAGAACTCAGAACAAACAGTTTGTAGTTTTGTGCATTTGTTTGCAGCTGGATAAGTGTTAGGTAAATACAGTGACAAAAGCGTCATGGAATATACAATTAACTATCTAAGTAAGTAACAGTACATTTTGCTGGAACTAGATGACATAAATATATTCTTCAAGTCTATGATGGTTCTTCAGAGATTCTAATTCAGCTTATTTCAGTCCAACTGTAACATCTTACACCCAGTAACTGTTGCTACGACTGTGTTTACTGTGAGGACAGCCATCTCCATTGCTGTTGGAATTCATGTTGGGAGTTCTGGCCTGCAAAACAAGGTAAAACAGTTTCAGTGTGTTTAACATATAAACAGTGAAACATATTACAATATCAAGGCTTGCCAAACTTATTACAATATCAAGGCTTGCCAAACATATTACAATATCAAGGCTTGCCAAACATATTACAATATCAAGGCGTGCCAAACATATTACAATATCAAGGCTTGCCAAACATATTACAATATCAAGGCTTGCCAAACATATTACAATATCAAGGCTTGCCAAACATATTACATTATCAAGGCTTCCCAAACTTACTCCATTGGAACAAAATTATTAGCAAGTTGCTAGTGAAACTTGACGGGGTATTTAATGTTTTGTAAAACTCATATTTTGCATTACTTGGAGCCAAAACGATCTACTAATACAAAGAAATGTATAGGTTGCTGTGCATTTTATTGCAAGAGGCCCTGTAAAATAAAAGTCCTAAGATAAAAATTATTACAAAGTATAGAAAATTTTAGCCTAATATCCTAACTATCATTAAAATAACTTCATCATCAGTATTGAGTACATCCCATAAGAAGTTCTAGAATTTTAATTGGCTAACTACAGGAAGTTATTTCAAGACACTACACAGTTCCCCTTGACTCCAGGATACTATATCCGGCAACAGTCATTACACTTGTTCCAGAGAACACAATTGTCACACATTGATGTTATATGACGTCAAACGACATCATGTAATGTGCTATTCTATTTTTGCCTTCCCCATCTACAATGTCATCTGGATGAGAATACTGCCCTCACCTTCAGCTTCAGCACTATATCCCATCAGACAGCACTATATCCCATCAGACAACACTATATCCCATCAGACAACACTATATCCCATCAGACAGCACTATATCCCATCAGACAACACAACAGGAGAATAGTTCCCTCATCAGAAGGCAATGACAAAATATTAGAAATCTGTGACATTTTCCCTAATTCATGATCATTTATTTTTCTCACCAAGAAAAGTTTAAATTGTTGACTGAACTTTTCTTTTATATCACAGTGACTTTAATTCTGATTACATGTATAACTGTAATCCAAAATAGAGATTTGATTTAACCAATTTACAGAAAGTCATAAATTTGTAATAATTTGAACAAATTAAATATTTATAATTGTTTTGTTTTCTCTTACATTATATTTAGACCAATCTTTCTCATCATTTGATAGGAGAATTGTCACATTCACAATTACCATAAAAATGTAAAATCTCTCAGATCAATCCTTGTGCTAGGGTACATGAGTGACATCATAATGCTGACATAAGGGTACATGAGTGACATCATAATGCTGACATAATAATGGATTCATTATGTTGTCTTGAGTTGTGCAATAAACATTAATCAGCAGCTAGCATCCTAAAGAAAAATCCTGCATGTATTATTTAAGAACAAGAGTATCATGAATGGCACATTCTACACCTGTTTCATGTATTATTTAAGAACAAGAGTATCATGAATGGCACATTCTACACCTGTTTCATGTATTATTTAAGAACAAGAGTATCATGAATGGCACATTCTACACCTGTTTCATGAATGGCACATTCTACACCTGTTTCATGAATGGCAAATTCTACACCTGTTTCATGAATGGCACATTCTACACCTGTTTCATGTATTATTTAAGAACAAGAGTATCATGAATGGCACATTCTACACCTGTTTCATGTATTATTTAAGAACAAGAGTATTATGAATGGCACATTCTACACCTGTTTCATGTATTATTTAAGAACAAGAGTATCATGAATGGCACATTCTACACCTGTTTCATGTATTATTTAAGAACAAGAGTATCATGAATGGCACATTCTACACCTGTTTCATGTATTATTTAAGAACAAGAGTATCATGAATGGCACATTCTACACCTGTTTCATGTATTATTTAAGAACAAGAGTATCATGAATGGCACATTCTACACCTGTTTCATGAATGGCACATTCTACACCTGTTTCATGAATGGCAAATTCTACACCTGTTTCATGAATGGCACATTCTACACCTGTTTCATGAATGGCACATTCTACACCTGTTTCATGTATTATTTAAGAACAAGAGTATCATGAATGGCACATTCTACACCTGTTTCATGTATTATTTAAGAACAAGAGTATCATGAATGGCACATTCTACACCTGTTTCATGTATTATTTAAGAACAAGAGTATCATGAATGGCACATTCTACACCTGTTTCATGAATGGCACATTCTACACCTGTTTCATGAATGGCAAATTCTACACCTGTTTCATGAATGGCACATTCTACACCTGTTTCATGAATGGCACATTCTACACCTGTTTCATGAATGGCAAATTCTACACCTGTTTCATGAATGGCACATTCTACACCTGTTTCATGAATGGCACATTCTACACCTGTTTCATGAATGGCAAATTCTACACCTGTTTCATGAATGGCACATTCTACACCTGTTTCATGAATGGCACATTCTACACCTGTTTCATAAATGGCACATTCTACACCTGTTTCATGTGTAATAGTCCTCTATATAGATAGCTGCAATTTTTGTGCTGAAACAACTTGTTTTTTTTCATTCACAGTGACCCTGTCCTTGGCCTTTTGACCCCCAAATCAACAGACTTCTTCCTTACCCCAAGTGTACACCATCCCAAAAATTTGACTCAGGTCTGTGATGTAAAACTAATCTTATTGTGTGGAAACTATTTTTATTCCTTCAGTCACTGTGAACCTGCCCTTGACCTTTGGATCCCAAAATCAATTGGGTACTTCCTTAACCAAAGTGCAAGCCATCTACTAAGTTTGGTAACTGTAGATGGTGGGGAACTCACATTATTGTGTGTGAACCTTTTGTCTTCTTGCAGTCACAGTAACCCTGACCTTTGAGCTACTGACCCCAAAATCGATAGGGAAGGACATATGGAGGGACTGACAACATCATAACATAATTGAAACATGAAGCTTAAGACTAATTTTCCAGATTATGACGATATTTTCAGTCTGAAGGGTCATATCATACAATTCAACAGAACTCACTTAACAGAATTCACTACTACATTATGACCATATTTTCAGTCTGAAGGGTCATATAAGACAATTCAACAGAATTCACCAGATTATGACCATATTTTCAGTCTAATGGATCATATACAATTCAATATAATTCACCAGATTATGACCATATTTTCAGTCTGATGGGTCATATCATACAATTCAATATAATTCACCAGATTATGACCATATTTTCAGTCTGATGGGTCATATCATACAATTCAATAGAATTCACTAGATTATGACCATATTTTCAGTCTGAAGGTTCATATAAGACAATTCAACAGAATTTACCAGATTATGACCATATTTTCAGTCTGAAGGGTCATATAAGACAATTCACCAGAATTCACTAGATTATGACCGTTTTCAGTCTGAAGGGTCATATAAGACAATTCGACAGAATTTATGAGATTATGACCATATTTTCAGTCTGAAGGGTCATATCAGACAATTCAACAGTATTAGTTGATCATGACCATATTTTCAGTCTGAAGGGTCATATCAGACAATTCAACAGTATTACTTGATCATGACCATATTTTCAGTCTGAAGCGTCATATCAGACATTTTAACAGAATTCACCAGATTATGACCATATTGTCAGTCTGAAATATCATATAAGACAATTCAACAGAATTCAATAGATTATGACCATATTTTCAGTGTGAAGGGTCATATCAGACAATTCAACAGAATTCAATAGAGACCACCTGTAGATATATATGAAAAAGGTCAGTTAAAGAGTGAAATTCTAAATGGTTGAATGGTGGTAACAACAGAGAAACAACAGGCATCTTATTCCACCAAAAGGGATTTTTGTCAGCCAAAAAGGAAGGCACCTTTAAGGATATGCCTTGACAACTGTCTGCAACACCTGCATTGATGTATCAGACTTTCAAAACTGTTAACACAAAACTTGAGGTTGACACCTCTACTGTTGCTGTTGCCACCATGTTTATGCAGATGAGACAAAAATGGTGTACTCAAAATCATACTTCGTATTTTATGTTACGGGTATCTTTCACTATTTTAGCCCAAGATAAGTGACTTGATCACACATTATCTGGTAGAAATTGTGTCAGGTTTCTACCTCTCATTTAAAGTCTATTAGAAGCCTTCATATGCATTGGTGAAGGATGGGAAAAGTCAACTTGATGGTCACAATTTTGTGTCACATACAAGGTTTTGCCAAGTGTCTGATGCAAAATGATGATTCCTAGGGTAGAATTTTCCTATCCAACACCAATGCATAATGCAAACTTATTTTTATCACATTCATAATGAATAATTAGAGTCGAAGTTTAAATGGCATATTGTGAATACCGAGGCAACTTTGAAATAGCAGAACACCCATTGACAATTTTCTCAAGGTAAAGTCTAAAAAGTTGGGTTTACATGAAAAATTCAGTATAAACTTTAATTGAGTTTTAAACATATATCAGTGTTCAAATAATGGCGGTCAAGACCACTGAGATAATGGCAATACACAGCATCTGAACTGTGTATTGAAGATAGCTCAAACAATGATATGAATGTGAACAGGTAAAAAAATATAGTCCGTTCTTATCCCTAAGATTATATGAGACAGACAAACAATAATGATATAGTCCTTGATTCAACTTTGATATAGATTTGATTTTCTTTTCATAAATATTCTGTACCAGTGCCTAGGTTAGTTGGTGCAAAATGTAATGTCTGCAAGACACTAACTATAACTGCTGCATGATTTAGGATGTAAATGTGTTACAATTATTGTTTATCTTGATTAGTGTAAAAGAAAGCTAGAATGATGATGGAGATCATGGAGTTTTTGCCAGTTTGTGAAATATGATCACAGTAGAAGGTCATGTGAAGAAAGATGGAGATATTTTCCATCAATGTTCTTAACTGGTTGGGTTGGGTTGGGTTGGTTGGGTGCTTTATGGCACAGCAACACAAGTAGGTTATTTAGTGCTGAGGCAATCGGAGTAAAGTGCCTTGCCCAAGGACACACCATGGTAGCTGACCCAGGCTGGTCCGATGGTAGGATTCGAACTTGCACAGACCGAGCCACTGCAGCTCAACTTCTAAACTGGAAAGCATGATTGTACACACACAGGAATATGAACAAATATTTCATTTTATTTGTCTAAAGGGCATCAGCTTATGAAGTTTTGTTTCATAACATAAAGAGAACCTAAACCAGCAGAAGCAATTTGTTAATAATCAAACATTTGAAATTTTTCATTCCCACAAAGTACAGGGCCTGGTATAGATTGTTAGCCGAGTGGTTTCAAAAGATAAGTACTGTACAGAAAAAGTAATATTCACAAAAAAAATATCACAGTATAAAAAAAGAATTTTGAAAATTAAAACTAGAAATGTGTCGATGTGACATGGATGCCCTGCCAATATGGTATGATTTCAGCTACAGCTAAGTTCAAAGTCAAACCAAGGAAATAACTTATTAAAATGTTGACAGAAATAGTGAAAATCAAACTTGACCTTGATCTTCATAATACTGAGACTTACACCAAATTTGGTTTAAATCCATAAAGTCCTCTAAAAGTTATTGAGCAGACATGGAATTCATGATGATTTCAATACACAGAGTCCTTCAAAAGTTATTAAGTGGAAACAAAATTTGTGACATATGGGCATATGTATGTATGCCACAGACAGACATAGGTATCATTATGTGCACTAAGCATAAAAAGATTGCAACATTGTTTAAACAATGGAAAAAAGATAGGTCATAGACAAACAAGTTTTGTTTCTACAAGATTTTCCTATGCATTAAAATTTCACCTTACTTTCCAAAAACCTTGATGATTTTGTATTTCTTTACTTTATACATGAGTCACTTTCCTCCATTACCCCTCACAGACCTTGGAAATTTTTCAGAAATTCACCATCCCATGGGGATAAAAAAAAATTATGGGAATTAAGTACAATTTTTACAATAGTTTTCATTGTAAAACTCATAATCCATTTTACTTTTCAGCATAACAGAATAGGAACAGGGAACTCGGCCATAAATCAATGACAAATTTGGGAGTTACCTGCCATGGCCCTGTAAAATGTTTGTAGATCCCAGAGGGATGGTACAGGGGTTGTGAATGACTAGTACTTTAAGAGCATTCTTCCCTTGTTCTTCCAAAAAAGATAAAAGGTAATAATTTCCACAAAAGACTAAAGATCTAACATACATTTCACAATCATTTGATAAGTTTAACTTAGCACTATTCAATTTATATTTGCATGGGAGGACTTATAACACCACCATACTATTTAATTATTGGGAGATTGGACAACTTTGCTCATCACAAAAGCATCAATATATTTTTATTTTCCTATTGTGATCAGGGATACAACATGCATTTCATAGAACATAATGATTCACCTGAGAAATGTGCAATGATTTATTCCCACTTTACATGAACTGCAAAAAATGTAACATCAAACTCAAACATAGAATCATGAAAACATCACAGCTGAAAATGAGATAAAGATGACACCCCATCTACTATGCAGGCTCAACTAAATGCAGGCTCAACAAAAAGATGGCATTCCACACTTACCGGGTAAATGACAAGGTCAGATAAGGGTCAATATTAGAACCCAAATTAGTGATACATTAAAGTCTTTATAAGAGTATATAATAAAACACTGTAAAATGAATGGTTTATTTTCTTTATAAATGGGCACATGTTCATCCAAAACCTCAAATTTTGCCAGATTTCTGCATCTTCAAAATCCTCGAAAACTACCCGGGAACTACTAAAAAAAAAAAAACATGACTGATTTTTGTTCTACAGAAGACACTTTAAGTAACCATGTAAAACACATATGCAATTTCATACATGTTCTTGTCTGTACTCATCATTAACAAAAAGAAAAATGAAGACAAACTATGTTCTTAGTGCACACATATATTATGTCCACTGCCATTCCAGCCTACTTCAGAGTATCGCAAAATGCTATTTTCTTTTTCTTTAAACAAAACTGATTTTTAAATGTCAATTACAGTTTGTATGGAAGATCGTATATTTTTGGGTT
The DNA here is from genome assembly GCA_029931535.1 of Margaritifera margaritifera. Lineage (NCBI taxonomy): Eukaryota > Metazoa > Mollusca > Bivalvia > Unionida > Margaritiferidae > Margaritifera > Margaritifera margaritifera. Next base: position 781,299 of record JAQPZY010001626.1, on the reverse strand, counting down.
ACTGATCTTATTTTGGGGCATTCTTTAGTGCAAATCATAATTGACTGGAATATTGAGATGAGAGTAGCTAAATATAGAAGCCTCGCTTGAAAGAAGACAATCCACAACATCAAGCAGTAAGGTTATTTTTGACTAAAATGGTCTGTAAAAATGGAGTGATAAGAAATAAAAATGTCTGCATTTTTTCATAACCTGCATTTTAAATTACATTTATTATTTTACTTGTTTTTAGATTACATTTATATTCTACCCTTCTATGAATTCAAAATACTGAAATTTGATCAGAATATGATAAAATGTGAATCACACTGACATAAGCCATGAAAGTTCTTAAATCAGCACTGAAAACAGTTATAATGCAATATTTGTTGGCATCATTATTCATTCACGATTCATGAATCATTTAATAAAAAACTTCAAAGTAACCTTTGCAACAGAGACAACTGAAGACTATACAGTAACACAAACAAACAAAAACGGACTGCAATAGTTCTCGAAGAAATATTTATTGAAGAAAGGGATTATTTATTATATTTATTATAGTCTTCTTTTAATGCAAAGATATTTATAAAATCTTTTTTTTTTAAAAAAGGAGAATCACATTTTTGGGATATATTTACTACCCTAAGGATCCTTACAGGGACACGTGCTATCTATATAGAGTAATCTTCTTCCCCTTAAACAACATAGTTGGTGTAAAGGTTAAATGTCATAAACTTTATCACATTTAAATATTGAAGCAGCAATTCAAAGCTAATTTTGTGGTTTCCTTTTTAAATACATATAAGTTTCTTTTCCCTCAAATGGTTCTTGCTTATTCCTGGCTCTCTCTCGTTTTATTTCTCTCTTTCTTTCTTATGTTAAAATGTTTTGTGAATAACTGATGCTGTTATCTATCCAAAGGTTTGCATTAAGAGCTTAAAATAACTATGAGAACAGTTTGTATTAAAAAAACTGTGATTTCAACTGACTGCCTACATGATTAAATCTGTCTATTAGTCCTACTCTACCTCGTTTCATATGTATCATTCCACTGTTTCCTGACACTGATTACCAGTACATGATTAATGCTGTCAATTAGTCCTACTCAACTTCATTTCATATGCATCATTCCACTGTTTCTTGACACTGATTACCAGTACATGATTAATGCTGTCAATTAGTCCTACTCAACTTCATTTCATATGCATCATTCCACTGTTTCTTGACACTGATTACCAGTACATGATTAATGCTGTCAATTAGTCCTACTCTACTTCATTTCATATGCATCATTCCACTGTTTCTTGACACTGATTACTGCCAACATGATTAATGCTGTCTATTAGTCCTACTCTACCTCATTTCATATGTATTATTGCACCATTTCCTGACAGTGATTACCAGTACATGATTAATGCTGTCTAATAGTCCTACTCTACCTCATTTCATATGTATCATTCCACCGTTTCCTGATATTGATTACCAGTAGTACAGAATTTTTACTCTTATCCATTCATGTGTACATGCATGTATCAAAAAGAAAGGAGAAACACTTTATATGAACGACTGTACGAAGAAAAATTTGGCACCGTCCACCCTTCTGGAGCCTATCCTTAACATCTTTGACAGTGTTCAGTTGTTGAATTTTGATTATCATATGAATTTTTCTTTTTTAAACTTAACTTGTACTTGTGTGTTGCATATATGTGGGTGGGTGTGCATGCTAAACTGAAAGATTGTTAGAACCAGACACATGGTTGACCACAGCTGCTCCATTTTTCTTTCAAATTTAGTTATAAATGAATAGATTGATTGCTGACCTCAATTCTGGCACAAAATTCTCTTTATCCCCAAGTAAGCAGCCCCTCAAGAAAAAAGTCCCAATATCCCCAGACTCTGTGTGTGTGTGCATGATTAGTGTATGTCTGTTCGTGTGTGTGTGTATGCATGTGCATAAATTCTTATGTATGAACTCCATATTGATGTACATGAAAAGCATTCTTGAAATTTTTTATACTTAAAAGCTTGTTGATTTCTCTGTTTAATAGTTTAATCTAACACTATTATAAGTGGTGTACCGTAGTATCATTTATTTTTGTGGGGCTTAATTTTCGTGGTTTTGTAAATAAAGACATTTTCATGGGTATTTAAATTCGTGGTTTTGCCTATCAAAGTTTGCATATTACTAAGTGTTTAATTTTGTGGTTTAACCTCTACAAATACCCAAAATAAAGAATACAAAAGGATAAAACTCTGCCGACACAAACGGTGGTCACTTGAATGTTTATAACAATACTTTCACATGTATGAGCACAAATCAAAAACCTGACAAGTTCAATACTGACACTGTGTTTTTGTCCAAGTGAAAAACATCAATGGAAGCCGACACAGCCAACAACACTAAAACAATACTACTGCCTCTATGATCACAAATAACACACATGTCAAGGTCAATCATTTACACCATGTTTTCGTCTGAGTGCTCAACATCAAAGGAAGCCGATGCAGACTACAACACTAAGTCAATCGGTTATTAACGTAACCTGTATGATCTCTAACTTAAACCACTATCCATAAACACGTGACCGGCTGCCCTTTGCTCAATGCAATCAGCAGAGAGTGGCAATATTTTATGTGTCTTGAGCCCATCAATTTGAGAAGATGCTAACTAAATTGAATGACAGTGGAATCACGCATTTGTTTGTGCCTGCCTCATGTACAGACCAACTCAACCACTAGACTTGACAATAAATAAAGAGTACAAAGAATAATTAAAATCACACTTCCACAACTGGTATGCTAAATAGGTCATGAAGGCCATCACGAAAAAAAGGAAGATGCTACTGGTGACGATCACTGATTGCAACCTCATTAATCAAGCCAATTCGGGCTGAATGGATAATTGCAGCACATGCGACAATGAGTGAAAGATGTGACCTAATTATCAGTGGTTTGGAGAAAGCTGGACTTGTTTAATTCTGCAATTTGGGGATTATTTACCTGACAAGAATTTTTGTGTACATTGAGACTTGATGGATGCGATGTTCATACAGTGGCTTTGTCCGAAAATCAGTGAAGTGTAAGCTTTAATACTCTGCTGTAATTAGTGTTTAAGTTAGTGTTTCATTAATAATAGTGCTTCAAGCAATAGTTCTAGTATTTTACAGGCTTGTTGTTCTTTAGGATTAAAAATGCATGGATAAAATGAAATGTGGTTTCAGGAGAATTTAAATTGTTCAACAAGTTGTCCTCAAGTGAAGGATCGATTTGAACAAGTATTTAATTTTCATATACTATTATTTTTATTATTCTTTCTTTCAATTACAATATTACTAGTGTTTGAATATCTTATGCTTTTTCTTGTTTCTCTCTATCCTTACTTATCTCGCATATCGATTTAAGGCAGCAAGTGGAAATTACAGCTATCGGATATCTTATCGACACGTGTGCATTGAAACAATACAAAATGTTTTATAATTTTTTTTCAAAGGTTTCAAATAAAACAAACACATGTAAAAGCTAATATTTTATTTCCAAATTACAGTATTGACATTGATTTACGAAATACTAGAAGGTTCCTTAATCTCTAGACATGACACACAGTAAGAAAATGAGCGGAAGGGGGGGGGGGGCATCATCATACATGGCTAATTTTTCGTTGGGTATTTAAATTCATGGTTCGGGGCAACAACAAAAACCACGAAAATTGGTCCCCCACAAAAATTGATGATACTACAGCATATCCTTTCAAAACTTTATTCCATGTTCACACGCTTAAAAGATGACAAATGTTACATCAATTTAAAATTCTATACTCTTTGGCCATGTTTGTTTTTAAGTACAAGGGTTTGGCAATATAAACTACTTGCTACAGACAGAAATCACTATGGTGTATATCTGGATATTCATAATGGATCATCCTCAATTTCCAATTCATTTAATATAAAGTTAAGAAAACTGGAGACACAAATGTGTATACGTGGCACAAATTTATCCAAAAACAAAATCTAGTACAGTTTCATGATTATATTGACCACTGAATATACAGCAGACTTAAGGATATATACCCTTTTTGTTGTGTTTTTTTAAAAATGAAATAATGCTGACTTCTATTTGGTTAAGTCAGTGATACTGGCGATGAGAAAATCATGGAGGGGGGGGGGTGCAAACTAAAACAAATACATTTGTATTCATCTTACTGTATGTATTATATTTTTTTCCCCTTTCTTTGGGAGATCCATTTGATATAAAAATAGGAAACCAGTGCCTGTCCACTCATCATCTTGACAATGAAATTATCAAAATTCATATCCTCTGTCTGTACAGTAACAAAACAGTCCTATACATGTTGCACAAGTGCCTTACAACTAATGTACTCTCTCTCTCTCTTATAAAACTTGTATAAAATGAACAATTTTGGGATCAATCATAAATTTAATGAATAATTTTAACAAATTGTTAATAAAATAAAAGAAGCTACCCCCCAGCTTTGGTTGCTGATGTTCTGAACATTTATTATTCTTCACTACACACTGGATCAACATTTGGCAATTACTAATTTACAAAAGGTTTGCACTGTAATTTTGTGAAGAAAATTATCAATAAATACATAAATTTTCCTTTCTGGTGTGATTGTGGCAAGATTTTGACATTAAGTCAGTCATAAACATAAACATAAACAAAATGTTTGAAATGAAACAAAAATTGGTGTCACAGGTCATCAACCATACTTAATGGAAATAAACACATCATTTAAACAATGCTGTAAAACAAAAAGCGAGTTTTATATATACTATCATTGACTGTCATGCATATTGTGTGGAAATGCACAATTTAAGATGTATCTTGTTCTGACTCAGATGGATAGGGACTTTTTAGCCATCATGTCTATAAACAGAGGAGAAAATCATTGACTGCAATCACTATCCTTTATTTAAAACAGTCTTGAAATACAATTTAAATACATATTTAAGAAAGTGAGAGGAGCTTCTTTTATCTATAAAAGTTTCATCTGGATCTGATTAGGTGCAGAAATTGGCCCTTATCCTACCTGCCCTTTAAATAGGTCAGACTGAAGACCATATGCAGATGTTGGCCCTTATCCTAGTTTGTCCTTTAAATAGGACTGCCCAAAGGCCATATGCAGATGTTGGACCTTATCCTAGCTTGTCCTTTAAATAGGACTGCCCAAAGGCCATATGCAGATGTTGGACCTTATCCTAGCTTGTCCTTTAAATAGGACTGCCCAAAGGCCATATGCAGATGTTGGACCTTATCCTAGCTTGTCCTTTAAATAGGACAGCCTGAAGACCATAAGCAGAAATTGGCCCTTATTCCAGCTTGTCCTTTAAATAGGACTGCCCAAAGATCATATGCAGAAATTGGCCCTTATCCTAGCTTGTCCTTTAAATAGGACTGCCCAAAGAACATATGCAGATGTTGGCCCCTATCCCCTGGGAAGGTAACCTGTTGCATTGCGGTGATAGGTGATAGGCCCCACTAACAGTAGGCCCCACCAGGTCTAGCAGAATCTTTTGGAATGAAAGATCTCTGAGGTCAAACTAGAGAAAGCTGACTCTGACCTCCATCCCACAGCTTGGATAATATCAGCTAGGGAAGAGTTTCGCTCAGATGCAATGCTTGTTGCAACTGCCATAGCTTCATATGCCAAAATGTTTAGCAAGTTCATTTGATCTGGGGCTAATTCTTGATATGCGATGCACTATAATCCATTTTATCCAGGCTGAGAGTGCCTGCCTGCACTGATACTTGGGAAAAGAGAGTTAAAAGTAATGTATATTGCATGGTTATGACTCTCAGTAAATCAGTGAAAAGTCAAACTTTGGACAATATATCAGTTCAGTGTTTGGGAGCATAAGGCCCAATTTATTTCTGAGCAATGATCCAAACACAAATAATCTCTTTCATAACTTTGAAACACTTGATCTATATTGTCTTTTTATTAAAAAAAGTAGCAATTTTTCTCATGTATGTGTAAATGGTGAAATCAAACAAGTCAAAGTAATAATTTCCTGTTTTCTTAGCATTTAATTATGAATTCTGATTTTATAATCCTTGTGTCTTGAAAATTAGCACTCTTGCTACTGTAGCAGATTAGATACTCTCTCTCTCTGTTTACCTATCATTCAAACTGATGACACTGGACAATGGATCAAGATCACAAAAGAACAGACAAGTAATTGGATCATCAATGAGAAAATTTGAGTGAATGTTTGCACATTCACACATCAGCTGCCAATCAAATTGGGTGATTCCAGATTTAAGTAATTTCAGTAGAGGTGGTAAGAACCTATAACAATATATCAAACAAACTTTTCCGATTCACATTATCACTTTGTCTGACTTACAAATACATACATAAGAAATAATAGTTCACTTAGTGCATATGATATTTTCCCTTTTCTTTTAACATTGCATTTCACTGGTAAAAGCACCAAACATTTTGATGGGAAAATCTAAAATAAATTTACATGATGTATACTTTTCTTTGTTACAAGACATACCAGTAATAAACAAAATATTTTCACAAAATAAAATTGATTAGAATATGCATACTTAAGGTTGTAGATTGTATCTTTGGTTGTAGATTGTATCTTTGGTTGTATATTGTATCTTTGGTTGTAGATTGTGTCTGGTTGTAGATTGTATCTTTGGTTGTAAATTGTATCTTTGGTTGTAGATTGTGTCTTTGGTTCAATTAAAAACTTAAAATAAATGCTTTAATATAGATTATTGTTTAAGATACGGTATTGGATGGAAAGTGAAAAATAGTTTTATTTAACTGACACCAACAGAGTAGCAGAATAATTTGTGTATTTAAAAGATATGGCCACTGCACAAAAATTATTACATATTCAAGATTTTATGCAAGATCAATTAAATGTTAGGTACAAGACTGTTAATTATGTTTCCTAATTTTCATATCCATACACTCAACCATATCCACATTTAAATAAACATAAATAGAAGGCAACACAGTACATGGAATAGCAGACAATTCCATAACTGTAGCAACTTTGATAATTTTATATGAAAGCTATTTTCTGCAAATCAGCTTCATTTATAGCCCTAATTATGTGCATAAACAGAATTTCTTCATTTGCTTTGCATGCTACCTCAAAGAAAGGTGGCACTGCAAATGCATTTTAAGTTCTATTTATGATACTGAAATATGAAATACAATCCAAAATATCCACACAACATGTTGACAGCACATTTTGCATGTCAACTGTCCTTGATGCGACAGAGGTACGTCCTTAAAAAATTATTTTTCATTATGTTGAATAACTGACACGTCATCCAAAATAAAATGCAACTATATTGCAGTGGAATAACTAAATATGTAAAACTGGCCCTGTTTGAACTATGGCATCTTGCTAGTTACATGGATTAAGCTCTGCTTGGTTTTGTGGCTCAATTGGGCATGACCTAGTCAGGGATACCTCAACCAAAACCAATCATATTGCTTGTTATCTCTCACTCATGAGCAGCAGCAGTTTGGAAGATTTCCTAGCAAGGTATGGCAAGTAAGAAATTGGAATTGGCAAGTGGCAAATGTAATTGGCAAGTTATTCAACATAATGAAAAACTGAGTGAAAGGATGTGTATTCACACTTCACCTTACTTGGCAGTAATGTGGTTAGACACTCACAGATGTGATAGTGTTAGAATGTAATCATTAGCAAAGATACACAGCAGAAATGTAATGATATTGCTAATGTTATAAATATCCAGTTTATCATCATGTGTGACTCACAGAATAAAATACCAGACAGAGTGTAACTAAAACATAGAAAAATATAACCATGTCAATTCACAATTTTCGTGTGTTATCAATAAAGAATTATCCTTCTGTGGACCCCCTTCACAATGCACAAATTTAAATACCAATAAAAACGCCATTTTTTTGGCAAAACCACAAATTATGATACCCACAAAAATAGACAAATTCACAGTACTTAAAATTCTAAATACACTGTACTTTAAAAGATGTAAATTTACTGGAAAGAGATCGCAATGACCTACTTGGTTGTCATAATAACTTCTCAGTAGTGATAACAACCCTATAATTGTTGGTTAGTTTGCATTTCAAGGAACATAATCATATACAAAAGTTACATTGTACCAAGGCAATTGGAGTAAAATACTGTGCACAGAGACAGACAACGGTGGCTGACACAGCCTGGCCTGGGCAGGATTGGAACCTGCACCCTTCTGGTTGTCAGTTCAGCAAGCTAACCACTGAACCACCACAGCTCTCAACCCCACATGCTTTCAATCTTTACTTTAAACCAGTATGAGTAACACACTTTATGCAGCACCTGTGGACACCTGGAGAACATCTTAAAACCAGAGACGGAAGCCATAGTAAATAACAACTTTTTTTTTACACCACTCCACCGTGACCACCGCCACCACTATTATCCACATCCAGCCCTACCCCCAAGGGGCTGCAGCAAGGATTCAAATCTTTCTTTGTCATCTACCCATCTCCATGAAACAACGTATCAAATAGGTCACCCCAAATCAGTGCAGACAAAATTCAGATTATATGGTAGAGTTCATATAATCTATAAAAATGTGACATATGACACCCATTCCACCACAGGAGGCTGCATTCTAGATGAGAAGCCTTTTGCTGTCGTCAAGTCATTCTCCTAAAACATCATACCAAATATGATTCCTCTCCCTCAATCAGTGTACATGGAATTCAGGTTACTGGATGGTCATGATCTGCACTGTATAACAACATATCTGCAAAAGTGCTAATATAAACAAAGGTGGAGGTATAAAAAGAATTGGGTACTGCCAGGTTATGAACCTATGCCTTGGATGAATACAGTCTTAGGAGCTGATACTCTAGATCACTCAACCATGGATCTAACACAGCTCAGCAATAAGGAATATTCAACACTTTTAAAAGCTGAGAATTGCTTTCCATGATCCACAAAGAGAAGAACCCCTGGTTCTCATAGACATGCATGATCAAAAGGTAAACAAAAAGCTCCAACCAACCAACCCCCCACAGACCAAGTGATGAGACCTAATTTGAAATGTTTCAAGTCTTTTCCTCTCTTTATCTCTCAACAGTAAAGTAATAAAAAAATTCTTAAAATATTTGGTGAGAAAATATGTAAGTAATTATCTTTTAAGAACCTTATCTATGGAAATGGTGTATTTTTTAAGTACACAGAGAAGCCGACAAACTATATCAAGGGAGGTAACCACTCAGTCTAATCATGTCCTCTAGGAATTAGAATCTGAGTTTTGTCCCTTTATATGGTTTTGCCATTTTCAAGGTCAAAAAGAAAACAGAACTAAATATACAAAAGTGCATATTATTAGAAACAGAAACCGTTCTTAGTAAAGAAGAGTAAACAGCATGCCATTAGGCCAGAAAGGATTCCTCCAAACCAAAATAATATGTGATGCACTTGTATATGTGTGAAAGCCTGCATAGAAAGCTTACTAAAGCCAGGAAAAAACCTGCCACCAAGTGGAAAAAATATTACCTCAAAAACTATCTCTTTACACCTACAAGAGCAAATATGATATCTCAGAATTATTTCTTTTTTGTATATCAGAAAAAAGAACCATCCTACCTCTATTTATGGGAGAAAAACTGTCTAAAATAAATATTTAAAATTTATGAAACTGTTATGACTTAGATAAAGACAATATTGACTATGAAGAACCTTTAAGAAGAAGCATGTATACTAAGTTTTTCTATAAACCTTTATGAGATCAACATACAAAGCAACAACAAAAAATGAAAATTTTAAATTTTTCACAAATTTAACTAAATCTGAAGAAGAGTAGGAACTGAAAAGACTCCCCTCCCCCCATTTCAACTTTCAAAAAAATTTAATTGTTGTCAGTTGATGAGAGATAATAAGGAAAATGAAGAATTGTGTCTAAATAATTAAGAAAATTACCAAAGCATATGCTATGCACAAGCAATGCCAATAAAAAGCTCCACTCTGAGATTAGTTCATAATGTCACCTGTTAAAGAGTATCATTAAAGTCTTGAGACCTGGGTGTTTTCAGATGCTCCTCCTTCTGCGCCCTGTGGCTCTGCCTCCCTGTATTCCAAATTTGGCACGGAACCAGACAGCAGACCACCTCCTCCTGACCTATGCATTCTGGGATTGGGCACAACCATGATGGACTGGGAGGGGCTTATACAAGGGGTGGAGTTTCGGGACTGGCTGAGATCACACTGATCCAGAAGCTTTACAAGTTCTTTGGGTGTTGGACCACCCACTACTGGCTCTGGAAGAGCAAAACAGGATTTACACCACAGTCTATGCTCTTAATTTTATCAGAAAAACGCTAAGTAACTGTCTGTACCAAGCTTTATGTGCCAATGCAAAGGTACTGACCAAACGTCAAAGTAAAACAAGATGATATAGCTGATTTATATAACTTAAAAGTTGACCATTTCGTTAAGGAAGCTTATGTAATATTCTATGTAAAAAATTAAAAAACATGTAAAACCTCCCAATCTTTATATCATGTCAATTTTACCTATTGTACTCAAGTCTGATAAAAAATGTTTCCAAAGATGAAGACACAACAATTAAGCATAGTCTTCCTTCATAATCAAACTCATCCAAGATCTTGATGATGAAAACCTACTTACCAAGTTTTCTCAAATTCAGATGAAAAATATAGTCCACACTGAGGTAACAAGCTCAGCCAATCAGATGTAAGATCATCTCATTAATATGCACCGATCTTACTTAATACTGAACCTATCTAACACCATGATGATACAAGCTCATTTACCAAGTTGGAAAAAATCTGATCAAAGTTCAGTCTCCTGAGTGGTCACAAGCCAAGTCAGGATTTTTTTTTAGAAGCAGTCACTTGCAAGTTTTTCTGTTTTTAATGTGGTCCTATTTGATGGCACTATTTGTATAAATTTGAAAGCCCTTCATGCCAGGATGCTGTCAAATTTTGACAATTTAATGTCGAGGGGTTTTTGAAAAAAAAAAGTTTCTTCAAAGGTTTTTCTATTTTTAATAATGGCAGTCATACTTGTTAACATATCAGCATCATTTGTATAAAATTGAAGCCCTTCAAGCAGGAGTTTGGTTCAAATTTGTAGTTTATGAGAAGTTGTAAAAGCAAAGTTGACGGATGCACGATGGATGCTGGGCCATACCAAAAGCTCACTTGGTCATACCACTAGGTGCACTAAATATCGCCCAAACAGCCTGAAAATCTAAGCATATGATCCAAATATTCACATATTCGTACAAAAATATGCACAAAATTTCAATTGTTCACTTCAAGCAATTTGTGAGTCATCATGGACAGCATAAAAACAATAGGTCCCATTCTGCTACTGCAATAGGGGCATAAATGAAGGGCATTTCATGTGATATATGATACAACTGTCTGGATGTCCTTAGTGATTTTTTTAAAATGACCTTGTGGTTCTCTTGACATCTGAGACATAGTCAAAAATGGCATCTTAAGATGATGAAAGAAGTCTGAAGTTTAGAGTTTCTTTAAAGTCTATTAAAAACTTAAAAATTACAAAGAGAATGACATGAAATATGTTTATAAAAGATATATAAAATGATAATTTCATTTAATTTTCAATTATACTTTCTTTAACATATATAAAGAAAACTTAAAAGATTATAAAAGTAGCATAAAACTGGTACTTAATCTCAGTCACATATCACTCAACACACTGATGTAAACTTCTTTGTTTTAGAGCATACAATAATCAAATACAAGTTATATTTGACTTTGTTGTGATTATGACCTGTAATATGAAACAATACCACATGACCTTTTGAGATGCTTATTGTGACAGAGTTCCTTATGTGAGAGTGTAAGCTTATGTGCAACAAAAACAAACAAACTCATAACTTGTACTTTTTAAAAAACAAAACAAAGTCTGAACAAGGATTCTGCAGACTGTAATTATGTAACTTCAGTATAAATAAGACTTTCAAAGACTATAACACAATACTTTAAAACAAATCTTAACACTGACAAAGATGAAATGATACAGCAAGCATAACAAGGGATATAATTTATTGTATTTCCATGAATATCCAGCTTTGTCAAGTTTTATCAACATTCCCTTGTTTATGCAATCATCTGAAATCCATACCTAATGCTATTGCACACATAGCTGACCCAGAGATTTGGAATTTTTTCATAATTTATTTCATAAGATGTTTTTTGGTGACGTATATCTGTATTGGCAAATTTTACCTCTGTATATGCAGGTTACTTCTCTCAATAGCCAACTCTGACCTGTATCAACAGCCACATGGTATTGTGCCATAATCAGTAGGGCAGATACATATTTCTACAGGTGCATTGCTGTATTTATAGTAGGGATCATTTCAAAAAAGAAGATGGGAATAACTAAATTGTACAAGTCTCAAAACAGTTGTACATGATAAACTTATGTGGTAAATTGCACTTTTTGTATGTGCATATATAAATCAATGTATGGGAATACAATGAGAACTGATTATTGAGGAGAAGAAAACAAATTTTCCAAATTAAAATTCTGTCAAGAGACTATTTTCCTTTGATGTAACCCATGTACTGTCTGTACAGCATGACCAGTACACAAGTAGGATGATATGTCCTTAATGCAGGTCAGTGTTTAAGGTGCATAAGAGTAAACAATACTAGGTGTGTATATCTTATGTGGTCAAGCTTGGCTGTGTTAAGAAATGGAGAGATGTTTATGGGGAGAACTTTTTTGACAATTTAGATACAGTTAACAAAGCACTGAATCTTTTTAGTTAGTATATAAAGAAATTCCAAATTTCTTGGGTAGTTACCTATTAGACCAACCACTGTGGTATGAAAACTCTGCTACACTTAATGGATTTTTGAGAAAAAGCGGAGAAACTGGATTAAAATAGGAATAAAAAAAGACTATACATATGTCTTGTCATCTGATAAACACATGTTAAGCTTATTACAATTAGCAATTACCCTCATCCTTGTTCATCAGATCTAATGCAGTTGTCAGATCCCACATCTGGAAGAAAACATCAAAGTAGGTTACTGTGACCTATTCAACTCTTTGTCTAAATGTTGATTTATACTTAGCTATATTGCAAGTATTGAGTAAATTTACAATATTTAAACCACAGTAACACTTTTTTAACATCATGCTCAACAATATCTTCAGTTGCAAGTCAACAAAATCAACCCGCATTATGGAGAGTTGTCTACTGTTTTGTGACTGTAAAGACTTGTTACTCACAGTACATTACTTCAACAAAATTTATGTTGATCTGAAGAGTATAAGTCTTGATGACGAATGAAAACTATTATTACTGGGTTTTCCATGATGTAAACTGCTGCTACTATTCCCTCTCTACTCACAAGTGAAGTCTCGTTTTCCAATCCAGCAGATATAAAGGATATTTATGTCATTTTAGTAGGTATATGGAAAAATTCCAGGAGTGAAAGCCACAAATGACAATATGAAATGTTTCTACTTCAGGAATGACTTTTTACTTATATCTACTAAAAAAAAACACACTAGATTTTCTTTTACTTATATATTTTTTATGGTGGAAAAGACTGATCTGCATGAATTTGTTTCCTCTGTAGCCATTGTTGGATCCAACAGCCTTTAGAGCATAACAGCTTTAAATCAACGATTTTAATGAGTACCTATTAGGATTTTGCATTTTCATTTTGTTATTTCTGTATTTAAATGTGGATTCTATGGCCTTGAACAGCCTGCAGTCTATTTTGATAAGAGACACTGCACCCAAATTTTGACAGTCAATTAATTTTGGTTTGCAATCAACACTCACCCATTCCCAATTTCTCCATTGTTTTCAAACATACTTACGAGTGTGATAAAAGTAAACATAGCTAATTAACCAACTTTTATTATTATATTTAATTAAGAGTTTCGCCCTAAAATCTTTTACAGTTTGTTGCATAGTGTATGAGGTATGGGTGACATTAAACATCAAATAGTACAGGTCATGGAAATTTGGTAAATGACAATTGGCACAATTTATGTGAAAAACTATTTTAAATATACTAATACTTGAAACCTACTTGTTGCTTGGAGTTTGTCTTTAAGCATTTTTTTTATGGCACCACAAAGCATGCATGTGGTTATTTCAAGCATCACTGATCCTCTAATTAGCTGACATGTCCCCACTTCTATATCAACAATTGTTTACATGAATTGGCTGATGCAAGGTGACAATTCTTCAAGTATACCTGTGTCTCTATTAAGTCTGTTATTCAGAATGATCATAAATTACAATTCTTCTTTTTTTGTTAACAGATCAACAGCACAATTAAGAAATTCACATGTAATGGCTTCACTAATAATCTTACAGCAGCCTGAACTTAGTGCAGTATAGCATTCTTATCTGTTTCATTAACACAGCTGAAGAGCCTAATATCTGCATAGAACTCAGGCATGCAGCATCTTTGCAACAAAAACAAATGTGTGCAAAAATGGATCCATTGAACCATAGCACACATTTTTGTGAAATATTAGATACAAACAATGGCAAAATTGTAGCAATAAACAGCTCTGTGAATGGGCTTACCACTGAGAATAGCTTTCTTACAAGAAAATTTATGAAATTTGCAAGAATAGGGGAACAGGCTTATCATCTAGCATGTATTTGTTATTAACAATTATAGCAATCATCCCAAACAAGCCAAACAAATATTTGTCAGTGTAACGTATTTTTACTAAGTACATCCTAGATTATAAATCACCTTTAGAAAATCAAAACAAGATCTAAAAATACAAGACTGGAAACTATTCATTTTTTTTTTTTAAATAGCGTCTTATAGTATATTCTAAGTCAAAATATATGCTTCCTAATCTTTCTCCTGGAAATATTAATACCTGGATAGAGCCATTGGTATGGCCTGTGAAGAGATATCGTCGTGGTCTTGAGCCCATCCTACTGGATCCCTCACATTCATGTACACAGAAAGCACTGATGGTGGTGCCATCTACAGACTTGATCACACACACTCTGTTTAACAAAGAACAAGATCTTACTGGAAAACACCAAACTGTACCTAAATATTATACATGTAGTGAATACATAATGAAGAAGGTTTCAGTGAATTTTTGAGCAGGTACAAAATTCAGTACCAAAATGAATCTTCATTATAAAAACACAAACTCCATCACAAGTTTAAATCTGGATAAAAAAATTCTCAAATTAAGAAAACAGGCAACAAAGAAATTGCCTTCTTGTCATTTTACTGGTTTCCATCAACTGTCTTCTTCATGGCCGTATGATATCCTTGGGCTAAATCAGTCACAGGTTTGAAATCAGTCTATCTACAGAGTAAGATAACAAGGAACTGAGGAGTGCTTTAAGTTGTAATAAGATCAGGTTGTAAGGACTGCACACAAATTATGGTATATATGATACTCATGGGCATGAAAATGGGTGAATCTCTGAGATCAACTTGCGGAAAAAAAACGCAAAGCAAGCCTACCTATGCCAATCTAGTAAGTAAATGCCCCACCCCCAAAATCTGTTTTTAACCATTAATTACATATAACGTGAAAAATTCACTCTTGATGTATGTTTTTAAGGGTTTAAAGCACAAAATAGGAAGTAAGAGGGTGTTGGATGTAATAGTAACTGTACCTTTTCCTGTGTATTGCCCAATCGAAGTAAAAATATTTTAAAAATCTTGATTTAAAAACCAGTATATACACATAGTACATGTATATTTTACCAAGGGGCTAACTCTTAAGCAAATCAACTTAAGTATGTACACACCTTTTCCCATTGGATGAGAGTCGTATAAAAAGCTGGTCAGTCTCTGGAACCACCTTCTGTATGAATACCTGCTGGTCATCCTGCTCTCCAAATGGACCTGGTCATGAAAGAATATAGCTAAAGTGGAAAATGTTTATAATGGTCCTTGAGGGACCAGTGAAAGTGTTATCATTTTTACATTCCAACACTGATTAGTATTTTGTTCTATGAGGAAATCTGTTAAATCTGAATTTTTCATAACAAGGCTTTCAGGAAGGTATAAATATTGTTTCAATTATGCAATATAAAAATAATGATTAAATCTGAACAGTTGACTAAAATACCTAACAACCTACCTTCCTTTCCAAAGGCAAAACTTTATTAATGAAAAGTTTAAATATACTCATATAATTAAGACTAATAAGGATTGCCTGTAGCACATCATATTCAAGTTTGCACAGTATTTTTTTTTCAGTTTATACTTTACTGACGTTAAAAAAAAAACTGGTTAATTGTCATGTTAATAAAATGTTATACCTATAAAATGAAAGGATAAAGGAAATTCTGTCAAAATGTATTAAATATCCATTTTGACAGCTGTGTTTGTTTTTGATTTCTTTTTAACCATGTATAAATACATGCATAATAGCAACTGTAATCTGCATACAGATACTCAGTACCAGTTGCTTCCCTTAAGTAAAATTATCATACAGTGGTCCCCCTCTTATAAGGCCACCCCTTCTGCAGCAAGAAAGTGGCCTTATAAGAGGGGTGGTCTTTCTAGAGGGGGATCACACAGTTATGAGTAATAACTACACATAAAGTATAAAAGATGTAACTAATTTTTATATATTTAATATTTTTATTTAAAAATCACAGGAATATTATCTGGTTAAGGACTTAATGTGATAAACTAATATCAATGTTACTTTAAAACCAATATGAATAATCATGAATCGTGGTGCAAAACCACCTTTTCGGTAAATTCTTGGCACAAACATTTGGTTATAACTATCCCTGTACATCCGTCGATTCTGTCTTCCCACTCAATGCAGTTGAATGTATATTGACGATGTATATTTGAATCTTTCTGACATAAAATTTCTCAATAGTGATCAAAAGACTCTCTCTCTTTTAGTTTAATCTAATTACTTTCACTTTTCGTTCTAAACTGAGAATGTCTGATGATATTTTGCGACAACTTATTCCTTCATGGGCACTCACACGAGAGGCACAGTGTTTACAATGGAAGTGAGTCTGTCACGTGATCGACTTTTTTTTCTTCTCCAGTCTGGTACCCAGTTATGTATATTTCATAATGTACGAGAGGGAAGCCAGAAAGGCTAACATACCATTTTACTATCTGGCGACCGAATGTCACGCTGACTTGAGCTGAACAATGCTGTGCTTCTCAGCGGTTAGCTTTTGTCATCTTGATAATTATTGGTGGTAATAATAGCCAGTAATTATCAAAGTGACAAAAGCTAACATCTAAGGAACACATGGGAGTAAGGATAATCGGATTACTTACCTCTTTGTATGGGTTCAAGTTACTTTATTGGCATGTTGGAACAAAATGTCAATGTGTTGAGTTGAGAAATTTTAAAAAATCAGCGAGATTTTAATCTGTAAACAACCATTATGTGGAAGCTCACTAAGGGGAAATTTGACCGTTTTTGCACTAAAATGCTGGCCGCTGGTCACGTTAGAGGGGTGGCCGTCCTTGAGGGGTACTTTTTAACACAAATTCGTCAGTGCCAAGGGATTGTGACCGTATAAAGTGGGTGGCCACTGGTTAGGGGGGCTATTCAAGAGGGGGACCACTGTACATAGTCTCGATAGGACTATAAAATCAATTTAATTAAAATTAAATCATTGTTGCAGAAAAATGCATCTAATTAAATTGCAAATTTATGTCGCAGTTGTTTAATTACACTGCCCATATTTCCTTAAGCTGAACTTAGGGAGCAGCAAAAATCACACTAGTAAACATTTGTTACTAAAGAAATGAGTCACTCTTGTTAAATTTTTTCAATCTATATATATTATTGATAATGATATATACTTTTCATGCAAATTTTTCACACACATGAATACACAGATGGAGAGCAGAGAGTTGCCATTGTGTATGAACATCACCAATTTGTAAACATATGAAATAATCAAATCAGGATGAAAAAACTGACAACAAGTCTTTGTAAAGTAAAAGAAGGGAGTGTGCTATCAATGAATGGCTTTTTAAAAAAAAACCGAAACAAGCAATGGTTGATTTGTAAAATATCAAGCACGTGACCTTTACAAATGGTAAATCATGTAGCTGCATAAAATTGAGAACCAATGATTATATTAAGTGTATTTTGTGATCAACAACAACTGTGAAAATTGTGTATGAGAGAAACAGAGAGAAATTGCAAGACTGCAAACTTGATAAATAACCACAGCTTGAATTATCTGTTGAAAGAAACAGCTTGGCTAGACTTCCACATTTTGATTTACCCACTTTAGGTTTTACTTCTCTGCTTTATGTGGGTTTATCAACACTGAATTCCCTTCAAAAACAAGCTGATTGACTTTATAAATCCTAGCACTAGTTTTAGCTCATTTAAATTTTGCCCAACATTTCAATGTCCTACAAAGACAGCTTCCATTATTTAAAGGGAAGAGTCAACAAAAATGCCAACATTAAAAATTTACTCCAATTTTTATATAAATTGACATTGCAAATCAACATAATATTCAACTTTTTTCAATTTAGTTTAGGTCACAATTTCATACAAAGTATGAAAATGTACACATTTTGTCTAATCACGAGACAAGGTCCACCTATTCAGTTCTGTGTGAATAACTAACTTTTATGACAGTCAAAACTTGATTTGTTTTGGTTGTTCTATTATGAAAATGTTGATGCTGTAATTTTATTGCAAGTAAAAGCGAAATTTCTGCTCATCCTTTATTTAGCAAACCTGAGTGCCAATTTGGGAATTTTAAGTTTACTACAAACTGGAACTCACTTCTCCATAATGAACCCTATCTGTGAAACAAAGCTTTTCATGTACCGAGTATGCCTTTTGCTTGGTTTCCTTGTTATCCTTGATCACATTGGGAACAAGTAGTATAAACTTCTAATTAATGTTAGATATTTTAATTATGTTACTTACATCATAATATTCAAAACCATGTTTGACCGCTAAACTGAAATGAGTTAACTTGACACATGACTGTGACTGACTCTTAAGCAGGTAATATTTGCATGCCTTTCAACTTCTTTTATTCTGCCACCTTTACTTGACTAGATACGTAAGATGTATTTAACATGATAATATAAAGCAGGTCTACTTCTAACTGACTGTAACAATAAACATGATAATATAAAGCAGGTCTACTTCTAACTGACTGTAACAATTAACATGATAATATAAAGCAGGTCTACTTCTAACTGACTGTAACAATTAACATGATAATATAAAGCAGGTCTACTTCTAACTGACTGTAACAATAAACATGATAATATAAAGCAGGTCTACTTCTAACTGACTGTAACAATTAACATGATAATATAAAGCAGGTCTACTTCTAACTGACTGTAACAATTAACATGATAATATAAAGCAGGTCCACTTCTAACTGACTGTAACAATTAACATGATAATATAAAGCAGGTCCACTTCTAACTGACTGTAACAATTAACATGATAATATAAAGCAGGTCTACTTCTAACTGACTGTAACAATTAACATGATAATATAAAGCAGGTCTACTTCTAACTGACTGTAACAATTAACATGATAATATAAAGCAGGTCTACTTCTAACTGACTGTAACAATTAACATGATAATATAAAGCAGGTCTACTTCTAACTGACTGTAACAATTAACATGATAATATAAAGCAGGTCCACTTCTAACTGACTGTAACAATTAACATGATAATATAAAGCAGGTCTACTTCTAACTGACTGTAACAATTAACATGATAATATAAAGCAGGTCCACTTCTAACTGACTGTAACAATTAACATGATAATATAAAGCAGGTCTACTTCTAACTGACTGTAACAATTAACATGATAATATAAAGCAGGTCTACTTCTAACTGACTGTAACAATTAACATGATAATATAAAGCAGGTCTACTTCTAACTGACTGTAACAATTAACATGATAATATAAAGCAGGTCTACTTCTAACTGACTGTAACAATTAACATGATAATATAAAGCAGGTCCACTTCTAACTGACTGTAACAATTAACATGATAATATAAAGCAGGTCTACTTCTAACTGACTGTAACAATTAACATGATAATGTAAAGCAGGTCTACTTCTAACTGACTGTAACAATTAACATGATAATATAAAGCAGGTCCACTTCTAACTGACTGTAACAATTAAACAAACATTTCTGCAAGTTGGAAATCAAAACACAGTCAGCACTTAATCAGGTTCTTGCAGAAATATTCATGGGCATTACTGTGATGGTCAATTGACACTTTTCATGTTGAATAAAAGATGGTATATTGCACTTAAGATGTCTACACTGCAACTGAATTAAGAGATAAAACTGAAAGATGAATTTCACTTGACAAGACTTATTTAATTGGTTTTTATTTCATAAAGTGTTGTCACCAGTAGGCGTTACTAACATTTTCAATGATCGCTATTTCATTGTATATTGTTTTTTAGAGTGTACTAAGAAGAGTTTTTAAAAGAAAATTTAACAAAATATATGACTTCTCATTAAAAATTGTGAATTTGATGATGTTGATTCATATTTCTGGGCACTAACAGCTGTCAATAAAATGAGTGATATACAAAGGTTTAATTGACCAATTTTGATTGTGATTTTATTTCACATTCAGCAAATTTAGGCCTTTTTGGGGGTATTTTTTATAAGAATAATGTAAAATCAACACCTGGCGCTGCATTATAAGCAGGTTAATGGGTTATTTGGGTGCACTAAAACGAGGGAGCAGTGTATGTTGTAAATGCTCTGGTATGAGATACCTCTGGAAGCTAATCTATGACATGTATCTCTTCCTATTAACAAACACACAAAAAGTTTCTAATATATGGGTGCACACTTGCACAATTCACCGTTTTAACTCTATGCATATATAATTCTACCCAAGGTATGAAAACAAGTGCCCATGTTTATTAGTGAAAAGATTAAAAACTTGTATATTAACAAGTGTTGAGTTTAGGCCACAGGCATATACCCTCTTCCAAGCATCTAACTCAAAAAGGTGATGCATGAAAACAATAAAATTTTATGTCATGCACATTGTATGACAGAGAAGTCACTAGTTACCTTTTTAACTTGAATTTATTTTATTATTTGGATGACTCTTCTGCCTGTATTACTGTCAAACCCACCTTACAGTAAGCTTAACATAGTGATCACTTTTGCATCCATCCATCTATACATCTGTCCATCTGTATGTCCATCCAAACCCTAGATTAACCTCTATATTCAAGTTTCTTTACTTGCCTTCATTATAAAAAGCTCAGGGTGGGTTCAACATGAGGCCAATGGCCAGCTTCTTGTTTAGGAACCTTACTACTAAGATTCCAAAGAGCTCTTAGGGTGTGGGTTTTTTTTTTTTCAACATACTTTCAGTATTGAATTTAAATGTAACTTTCTACATACCAAAGTCATTTCCAACAGTGTAGCTGAAATGCGGATCAAGTTCCTCAAGGGAAATAACTTTGAAAGAGGCAAGAGGTGTTGAACCAGGCTGTGTTGAGATCATTCCACGGAATCGTGTTACACTCCATGTCCTGACGTGGTTGTACTCAGAGCAGACTAGAAATAAGACATAAAACTACATCTAGTCATAAAATGCAACAGGTTAGCAAGCAAACAAGAATTATGCTTCGAAACTAAATATATGTAAGGACATTATGTACAAAAACATATATGATATAATATTGATGATCCGAAAATAGCAAACATTTTAGGTTGAAAATACAGCAAACAGCTCACCATCACAAATTCTCAGTTTTTTTTTTAATGCATATCCACAGTCTCTCTCCCATCCCCTTCACCCAGACAATGACCCAGGGGTCATAAAACAAAATTCATCATTTTTATCCTATATGATGTGCCTTCCTGCTATGATTGCATATATGAAATTTGGTCAGAAAATATTAAAACTATCATTGTTACAGTAATTGTTTTTTTGGGGGGTGGGGGGGTGGGTACATTTTGACCTTTAACCCACTCCCAGATATCCCAGGGGCAGGAGTCAAGGATAACGCATCTCTCTGATATTTACCAGGTATTTAATGATATATTTAGTTCCCAGTAGCTTCAACTAAAATAAAATAACGATGATATAATAAGATCTAGCCAATTTAATGTGCTCCATGACAATATGGGAGTTATAACAAGAGCAGCAGTATACTCAGTAACTTTATTGTGAGGGACCACACTACACATGACAAAAAACAAAATGTTTTAGGTGGTGTTTGGTTTTTAAGAGTTCCAATGTATTAGTACAATTATCTACATTTACAGAATGGGGAGAAAACAATAATGTCATTTTCTGAGATTTTTTTTACTGTCATACTCCATAAATTTTCAATAAGTGTGATTTTTACTTCCTGACTCTACAGTAAAATTACAACAAAAAATACTATGTATACATGTGAACCCAAGGTCACATTCTTGTAACTTTTTCCATTAGTCTCATCTGAAATATAGTAAAGTCAACGTCCCATTATATACATACAACTGTACAGAAGTAGCTTGTTCATTTCCCAATTTTCACAGAATTTGCAATATCTGGGCTATTTACTAATTATACATGTATAAACGTGAAATTTTTTTTAAAAAAAAGTAAACACTTGACTGTAAATTTGTATCACCTGCACAATATATTTAAATTGGTGTTTTAAGGTCTTTTGCAAGAATAATAGTTTGCTGAGTGCAACATTTGAGCATAAACGATATTTCCTCAAATATTCCTTTTCATCACATATTTGTCAAAATATCATTCAACAAATTGTCAAAGAATTCACCAAATGCTGAAATTCTCACACTAATTCCTTGAGATTTTCAAACTAGATTTAGCAAGTTTCTGAGAATCTTACAAACTGTTTCTTTATATGAAGTGTCACAACTAACAAAGCAGCCATGGATCCAGAAGAGGGGATCTGGGTTCAAGTTCAGCCAGCTGGGCTGTCAATTTTTCTTCATTTTCCTGTTCATTTAAAGTAAATACTTGTGCCGCAAATGCTTTCTTCAGCCTTACCAGGCAAGGTCAGACTGGATCCGTGACTGCAAAATGTCATAGCTGTGCAACCTTTTATCTAATCCTACCTGAGACCAGGTGCTTCTCTGAAAGCATGACCTTGGTGACTGGACTCCTGTGCACAGTGAAGGTTTGAAAGAGTTGTGGCCCATGTCCCACTGTTTCTGGATGCTGAACAATAACTCTTACCATCCCTGAGCTTGTTCCATAAGCAATCTCTATCCAATTGCCACTTAAACCTATAACAAGACTAGTATATTACAAAATGATTCTAAATTTCAGCAAAGCCTGCTGGATTTTTCCCAACATTGTGAGTAGACAATTATAGGAAACTTGGGAACAAAAAATGTTCTGATGTAATGAAAGATTGATCAAGTTTCAAAATCCAAAACTAATTCTAAAACAAACAGAAATTCAGAAATAATGAACAAAAAATAATTTCCTATGACCATATTACCTTGCCAATAACAAATTAGTTTGTTAACATATGTGAAAAAACTTTAAAAATTTCATGAGATGTCATCACCTGAAGGTAGGACAAGAATACTATAAACAGCACATTAAATGCATGTACCATGTTTAATACTCCTTTAAGCAGGTAACTGAAATTACTGTGCAGAAACTATTTTACTTCCTTCAGTCACAGCGACCCTAGCCTTTGACATTTTAATCCCAAAATCGATAGGCTTCCTCCTTACCATAAATATAATTCATCCACAAATTTAAGTCTAGGTCTGTGACTTGGAACTAATGTTATTGTGCAAAAATCATTTTTCTTCTTTTTAGCCTTGGGCCTTTTGACCCCAAAATTGGTAGACTTCTTCCTTACCCCCAAATGCAAGTCATCCACAAAGTTTTGTTTAGGTACTTATGTGGAACTAATCATGGGTACAGAAACCATTTTTCTTCTTTCAGTCACAGTAACCTTGATTATTGACCTTTTAACCCCAAAATCAATAGGGTTCTTCCCCGACAACAGTGCAAGCCATCCATAAAGTTTGATAACTGCAGATGGTAGTAAACTTGAGTTATTATGTGCAAAGAATTTATCTTTTTTCAGTTACAGTGACCTTGATCTTTGAGCTTTTGACCCCGAAATTGATAGGTTTCCTTCTTACACCAAGTGCAAGCCATCACAATGTTTGGTAACTGTATATGGTGGACAACTCATGTTACTGCACAGAAACACAATTAGTAACAGATGGATGGATGGAGAGGTGGATATATATATATATATGAAAGGGGCTTAACACTCGTTGATAAAAGTCATAATCAGTTCCACCTCATTTCCTAACAAAATGATCCACTACTTTATTGCCTGGTTTACATACAGATTACTACCCATGCTGAATGCCAATTTCCTCGCAAATGGCAATAATGAAATTTGACCACAACAAAATATTTGTAACAGTCTATTTGCTATTTCTAAGGTTGACAACACTTGTAATCAGCTGGCAGGATAGCACAGTGGTAAGGCTATTAGCTTTGAACCTCTATGGTCATGGATTCAATCCCAAGAACCAGTATGTGCAAGGATCAGTGATGATCATCCAAAGATGGTTTCCTCTAGGTTACCCAGTTTGTCTCCACCATAAAATAAAACATGCCTCCAGCTGTGCTATCATCAGTACTTAGTTCTGACCTGGAGTTTATAAAACATACTAATTCTCAACTCTGACTGAATTCATAATCATGGTGTCTGATTTTTTGGTTAGTACATGGACAATAGCCAAAACGACTGTCAGATTTTGCAGTTAAGTATGAGAATCATTGTATAGCCTATATGCTAGGTATTGAGAACTTTTACGATCAACATTAACCGAACAAAGTTTAAACTTATGATTATGGAAGTAAATGTCACATTGTTCATAAAAAATCTATAAAATGTATTGTCTTATAAATGACAACTACTGTTGTAATTTTAATAACATGAGGCACTGCCCTTCAATATTTTAACCAAAAGTTGAAGTTGAATATGATTACAGACAGGCATTGTAACCACTTTCTTTATTTTTATTTTTATTTTATTGGTATTCATCACAAACAAGGGGTCCAAGTGGGCCTGACATTGCTCACCTGGCTTGCATAACTTAAGAGTTGACCATTTTACTAAGCAGGCTCATGTAGTATTGTAAAATACAAATATCTTCAAAACTTTACATCATGTTGATTTTACATATTTTATTATATCCTGATAAAAAATTATTTCTAAATACAAAGGCATAATTAATAAGCACAGTCTCATAATCCAAAATCTTGATAATATAAACCCACTTAGTGAGTTTGATAGAAACTGGATGAGAATTATAGTTTCTAAACCTTAATATGCACAGATCTCACTTATTATAGAACCTGTCTACGACAATGAAAATACAAGCTTATTTAATAATAATAATAATAATAATAATAATAATAATAATAATGAGGACTTTGTATAGTGCCTAATCTTTAGAAGCTCTAAGCGCTTAACAACATTAGAAAACATAAAAACATATGTAATGATATGATTACAAGAAACAAACACCATGAAATTAGAAAACAAAAACATGCTGACAAAAGTTAAGGTAAGGAAACATTATTAAGTCTTTAAATCACACTCTTGAATGAGATCACTGTGTCTTTGTGTCTAAGTTGCTGGGCCCTGGTATGCAAAAGAACGTTGTTCGTATGACTTCATTTTGATAGTGGGAATAATGAGAATACGAGTGTTGGAAGAGGAGCGAAAGTATCTTGCTGGTGTGTACACATGGGTGAGGTGAGATAGGTATGTTGGACTGGAGCCAGTCAATGAAACATAGCACAGAGAACAAATTTTGCGTTTGATTCTGGATCGAATGGGTAGCCAGTGTAGGGTACAGAGCAAGGGGGGGTGTGTGCTCTGTTCGTGGTACTCTAAGGATGATCCGAGCAGCTGTATTTTGAACTTTCTGAAGTTTCTGAGACGAACCAGATAGAATTGATTTACAATAGTCCAGTCTTGAAAGTACTAAGGAACACACAAGTGTTTTAGTGGCATCAACTTAAAGATAATTGCAAATGGAGCTGATCCGTCTCAGCTCAAGATATGCAGCCTTGCATATGTTCATGACATGTTGGTGCAATGAGAGAGTACTGTCGAGAGTAACACCTAGGTTTCATGTGAATTTAATGTTGGTGTTGCTGATATTTATTGTTTGAGGCAAAGGATGTGAATGAGAAAGTCTTTGTTTGGTAATCAGAATGGCTCAGTTTTATCATCATTCATCTGCAGCTTGTTACATGTCATCCATGATTTCACATCAGAAATGCACCTCTCTACACCTTGGATGGTAGCATCAACTTCAATTGGGTGGCTAGATTTGTATAATTGGGTGTCATCAGCATACAATTGGTGAGACACTGGATGATGATCTATGACACTTGACAGTGGCTGGGTGTATAGAATGAAGAGAACAGGTCCAAAAACAGAACCCTGTGGAACACCAAAACATAGATCAACTGGGCTGGAGTGTTTTCCATTTGCGGACACATTTTGTATCCTGAACCATAGTAAGGCTGTGTTGTGAATGCCAAATACATGCTGGAGACTGTGAAGTAATATATCATGGTCTATTGTGTCAAATGCTGCAGACAAGTCAAGAAGGGTGAGGACTGTAATCTTTCCACTATCCAAAGCAGAGAGAAGATCATTAACTACTTTCAGAAGGGTAGTTTCAGTACTGTGGCAAGGGCGATATGCAGACTGTACATTGCTAAAAAGACTATGAATTCAGATGAGACACAAGTTGGGATAGAACAACCTTTTTCTAAGATTTTTGACATGAATGGAAGATTCGAAACTGGGTGGTAGTTCTTTAAATCGTTATGGTCAAGTGTTGGTTTCTTCAGCAGAGGCTTTACGATGGCAGTTTTGAAAAATGATGGGAATTCCCCGGATGAGAGATACGTATTAATAACATCAGTTAGTGAAGGCAATATTGGATCTAAGCACTCAAGCAGTAGTGATGTCGGAATCAGATCAAGTTCACATGATTTACCAAGGTGGAGCAAAAACCAATTAAAATTCAGTCTCCAGAGTGGCGACATGCTTAGCCAATCATATACAAGATTACTTCATTAATATGCACAGATATTGTTTATTATCAAACTCATCCAACATCTTGATAATATAAACCTATTCAACAAGTTCGACAGAAATTTGATCAGAAATATAGTTGCTAGAGTGTTGACAAGCTCTGAAAATCAGATTCAAGGCAAGTCATAAATATGCATGAATTTCACTCATAATGAAACTTGAGCATGATCTTGATGACATCTGCATATTTACCAAGTTTGACCCAAATACTATAAATAAAATACAATCTCTAGAGTGGTAAAAAAACTCAGCCAATTAGACACAAGATCACCTCATAAATATGCATATGTCTCACTCGTAATAAAAATCATCCAACATCTTGACGATATTAGCCTATTTACCAAGTCTGATTAAACTCAATGAGAAATACAGTATCTCAAGTGGTAATTAGCTCAGCCAATAATATGCAAGATCACCTCATTAATATGTGAAGATCTTGCTCATAATAATTATAAAAAAAATTCTCAATGATATAAGCCTATTTACCAAGTTTGATAAAAAATGATGAGAAATGGAGTTGCTAAAGTGTTGACAAGTTCAGCCAGTCAGATGCAAAAATCACCTCATTAATATCAATGGATCTTGCTCATATTTGTACCAATCCTAAATATTGATTGCTTAAGCTTATCGACCATGTCTGATTAAACTGAATCAGAAATACAGTCTTTACAGTGGAAACAATTTGAGACAATCACATGCAAGATCACCTCATTAATATGCGTGGATCCCATGCATTATCAAACTCTTGCAAGATCTTGGTCAGATAAACCTATATTTGAAGTTTTATCAAAATCAGATACAAATATGACTTCTAGAGTGGTAACAACCTCAGCCAATCAGATGCAAGATCATCCCATTATGATACATGCATCTCACTCATTTTCAAACTTGTGCAAAATCTTGATATATGCATATATTCCAAGCTTGTTTAAAATTGGACCAGAAATATGACTCCCGAGGGGTAACAAGGTCAGCCAATCAAATGCAATATTACCTCAATAATATGCATGGATCTCACTCATTACTGAACCTATCCAAGAGCTTCATAACATAATCCCATCTTTCAAGTTTGATCAAATCGGATCAGAAATATGGCTTCCAGATTGGTAACAAGGTCAGCCAATTAAATGAGGATCATTTGATTATTATGTGCGATCTCACTCACTATTGAATTTATCTGAGGTTTTGATGATATAAGCCCATATTCCAAGTTTAACTGAAATCAAATCAAAAATATGATCTCCAGAGTGCTAACAAGCATTGGTTGATGGATGCAAGCATCATTCCATAGCTCACATGAACTTTCAGCCAGGTGAGCTAAAGAAGGACTGACCACCAGCACCAGGCAAGAAAACATTACTACACTGAAACTTCCCTAAATATCCCCTCTGTAACCTGATCTTCTGCAGACCAGCCAAATATTTTGGTCCCAATATGATCATTCTAAGACTAATTAAATCTCTATATATGCTTGCCAGACACCTACATAAAAATGGCTCCAATGTTTAGTCCTGACAGTGTCTTCTGTTGAAAAGTTTTACTGGATTTATATTTTTAAATTCTTAAGGATCATTGCTTGTGATATGCTGGAGTACTTAACTTTTTGAAAAATGGATATTTTGAAACAGCTAAAAATCCAAGCAATCCAAAGTCACTAAAAAACTGATAAGTTGGCATGCATTTTCTTGTGTTACTCTAAGTTGAATATCTATCCCCAAGTAAGGGTCATTACATAAAAAAGTATAGGGAAAAGTACACTGTCACTAATTGTCCATAAAATAATAGCTGAAGCACTATTTAAATTCATCAAATTTGCACAAATTGAAGATCTTAGACACCTCTAAACAGATACATAAATAACAGGGCATGTTGGTGAGTGACATTTTTCAGTATGGTCATGTTTTGTTCTTTAAGAAACAGAACCCTAACTGCCTGACCAAAACACAATCTAGTTTCACATTGCCAATACTTTCTTTCCTTTAATGATTAACAAGAATCATTACTTTTTCAAATATAATTTAGTTTTCCTTTGTGGTTGGATAAGATTCCAAGACTCTGTGCTCAGTTCTGAAGTATATGATAAACTGCTACATGAAGAATAAGATGCACTCTAAAACTTTATGGAACCTAGAGTGGTCAATACTGCACATAGCAAAAATTCACAATATACAGGACTAAAGCATGAAACACAGAGTGGTCAATACTGCACTTAACAAAAATTCACAATATACAGGATTAAAGCATGAAACACAGAGTGGTCAATACTGCACTTTGCCAAAATTCACAATATATAGGACTGAAGCATGAAACCTATAGTGGTTAATACTGTACTTTACCAAAATTCATGATATATAAGCATGAAACCTATAGTGGTTAATACTGCACTTTGCCAAAATTCATGATATATAAGCATGAAAACTATAGTGGTTAATACTGCACTTTGACGAAATTCACAATATATAGGACTAAAGAATGAAAAAAGCGAAAAAGAATATGCCAAACAAGTGCCCATGTCATTAAAGTGTAATGTCATCAGACTCCAAGGACAAAGTGCTAGTCCTGACAAAATGTGCATTTCTAACAAAAAGTGGTGGGAAAAAAGATGGTAGATCATCAGTATGAATTTAGCCATAGAAATATAGTGCTTTCCATGACATGTTATGTCATTAGAGCATGCAAAGTTGAGTGAACAATAAGTATTTGTTGCAAACAAAGATTACTCTTTACAACATAGCAAAATCTTTCCTCTTTTCAATATTAAAACCATTATAAACTGTGTACATGTTCATGATGTCTTATACATAATGATGTCATGTACATTATCACTGAGTGCACTCATGCTAGATAGGCATCTCACACATACTGCTTGCTCATATAGGCAAAGCTACATCATCTTAATGTCATTTACAGTATCATTGCATGGACTCATGCAGGATAGGCATCTCACACATTTTACTATCTCACATGGGCAAAGCTACATCTTAATGATGTCATTTACATTATCATGGAGTGCACTCATGTCAGATAAGCATCTCACACATACAGCACTCTCACATGGGCAAAGCTGCATCTTAATGATGTCCTTTACAGTATCACTGAGTGTACTCATGTAGGATATGTATCTCACGCATACTGCTCTCACACATGGGAAAAGCATGTCACACATATAAAGAAATGACAGAAGAGTACACCATTAACTTGCATGCAAATGTGAAAATACTTGCTTGTTTTAGGAGTGAGGTAGACACTTAAAGCTGTCACTTTATCACCAGCTGGATCTTTGTACAGTTCTGTTACTAGAAGATCATTGTCTTTCATCCTCAATGGAAACTTCTGCATGTCTGAAAATGCATGACAAATGTATAAAAGTGATAAAGAAAAACATTTATAAGAGTAACAGGTTTTTAAATGAACTGATGGCTACTGTTATCATGAGACTTTTGTGTCAAATAATACTGATTGTAATTGCAACACTCTTTCTGAAGTTTAGAGGAACTGGACTTGATCTTCAGTAGTGCAAGGGGTTATTTTAGGTTATCTTTCCATGCTGATGCAGACAATGCTTTACTAGGAATTTCAACAGGACTTGATCTTCGATACTGCAAAGGGTTATTTTTGGCCATCTTTCCATGCTGATGCAGACAGTGGTTTACTGGCAATTTTAAGATTATACAGTGAATTACACTTATATAAGGATTTTAAAGATTTATTATAAGATGCATTTTTTTTTAAAAATCCTTGAAGTTCTTTTTGGAAAAACACTGAATCTGATTTCTCTGATTGGACTGATATGGGCAAAGCAAGAAACATAGAAATAAAAAAATAACAAAATTAACTAGGAATATAACATTATGAACCTAAGACATTTAAAGCTGACAAATAATGCACAGTAAAACATGTCTATACATGGCACTGAAGGGAAAACAAAGTTGTATCCTTTGTAAACAAGTGTTCAGTGTATTAAGGTTAAACATGTGAAATTATGAAAAGGACATTCATACATGTTGTCGTTTATATGCAGATGTCTTTTATGTGTATTCATGTCTATATCTGTATATATGTGTATAACAGTGAGTAGCAAACAGACAGACAGACATACACCCAGACAAATAGATGGATGATATATAGATAGATAAAGATAGACAGACAGACAGATAGATAGATAGATATAGATAGATAGATAGATAAAGATAGACATACAGACAGACAGATAGACAGATAGATAGATAGATAAATAGATAGATAGATAAATGAATGGATGGATGGATGGATGGATGGATGGATGGATGGATGGATGGATGGATGGATGGATGGATGGATGGATGGATGGTTGGACGGATGGACATACGTACAGACAGATAGATAGATAGATAGATAGATAGATAGATAGATAGATAGATAGATAGATAGATGGATGGATGGATGGATGGATGGATGGATGGATGGACGGACGGACGGACGGACAGACAGACAGACAGACAGACAGACAGACAGACAGACAGATAGATAGATAGATAGATAGATAGATAGATAGATAGATAGTCTATCCTTACAAGAAAAGAAGGAAATGCATATTTTTCTGTAGCAGAGAAGAAAGCATGAGATTAATGGGTAACTTGCCAATGTAATATACAGATCCATTTTCGCAACCCAAAAGTAGAAAAGATCCTGCTGTGTCATAGCTCGAAATGGGGACAACATCTTGAATCTGAAATAACATAGTAACATGTAGATTTTATCTGTTAACCCCAAATATTTAGTAACTTTTGAACAAAGTCAGATGAGCCATTTGTAAAGCAAGAAAAATATCAGGTTGATATGACTTTCCATTTTGTAGGAGTAATGACAACAAGATTTTCAAGATGGATGCCACATTGGCCATATTTGATATCCAATTCACACCACTTCTATTTGGTACCAAATAGACATCATAAGAACTCTTTTGGTGAAAGCGCAATGTCGATATGACCAGCCATCTAGGAGAAGTAGTGATAACAAGATTTTCAAGATTGCCATTGTGGCAGTCATATTAGAAGTTGGATCGGCACCATTTTCATTTATGACCAACTATACATCATAATTGTGATAAAAAGATTTTCAAGATGGCCATTGTGGCAGGCATATTGAATGTCTGAATGGCACCATTAGGACCAACTAGACATCATAAGAAGTTGTTTAGTAAAAACCCCATGTTGATATGACCATCCATTCAGAAGGAGTAGTGATAACAATATTTTCAAGATGGCCACTGTGATGTCTATATTAGACATCAGATTGACACCATTTTCATCTTGGACCAACTATATGTCATAAAAAGTCTTCTGGTGAAAACCGCTTGGCAATATTACTTTTCATTCAAGAGGATTAGTAATAACAAGATTTTCAAGATGGTCATAGTGGTGGCCACATTTGACATCAGATTGGCACCATTTTCATTTAGGACCAACCAGACATCATAAAAAGTCTTCTGGTGAAAACCCCATGGCAATATGACTTTTTGTTCAGGAGGAGTAGCAATAACAAGGTTAGACACTATAAGAAGTCTTTTAGTGAAAACTCCATATTGATATGACCATCCAACTCGGCAATGGGATTAATATGTGTGTAAAGTTTCATGAAAATCCTCAAAGTAGTTTAGAACGAGTAGCAATAACAAATTTGTGCTAATCGATGGCCGGACAAGGGATGACGGGAAAAAGACCATCCCATAAGCTCTTCTGGTCTATGACTAGTAGAGCTAAAAATGATATAAAAAATAATTATAACTAGAGGTGAAAAATAAACCACTTGTTGATGCAAGAAAGAATTTAACTCGAATAAATGAAATCTGTGGGAATTATTATAACTCTGTTCACTTGTCAGTAAGTGTTGATCTTCCTGAATAAGTAATGAATAAATCAAAGCAAATAAGAGATGTTGATAGTTTCCATTGTGAAAACACATCAGCAGTGCTAGTGCTAAATTAAGGCAATCCAGTATATAAGCACATAAAACCCCATGGAACAGGCCAATGGTCAGACTATATTGACCAATAGTGATTGTTATTTGGGTCACCCACTTGAGCAAATACATGTATTCTGGCCACACCTGTTTGCTATGGATGTACATGCTACTTGTAGCTCTACAACTGTTTTTACTGACATGTAAATGCACATGAACATGACCTCCCTTTAGAGTGCATAAAATATTATTGGTGAATAAAAAATGTATGTAAATAAGAACCCACAATAAACATACAAATAAAAAAAAATTATTTAGACTAGAGGAATGGTAAGTACTTTGCTTACATAAATATAGACCCACCTCACCAACATCACATGCCTCCTCCATGATGGTTGTGAGTCCATAGTATAATAAAAGGGCATAACTCTTCTGAAAATAGTGTGAGTACTGAGATTGGCCAACACACATATCTTCTGATGATGAGAAAAATATGAACATGGTTTCAAAGCAATCCATTAAAAACTGCAATAGTAGTTGCATTCACAAAATTCTGTCATATACTGCATCCAACTGAATGTCAAAAGGGAAATAAATTTCACAAAGATCACAGGAGCACAGATTTGTTAATATGTGCATCTTTAGATGATGACCATAATATGTACCAAGTTTCACACTGATCCAATACAACTGCAAGACAAGACCCTGTCTTACATTGCATACAACTGCAAGACAAGACCCTGTCTTACATTGCATACAACTGCAAGACAAGACCCTGTCTTACATTGCATTCAACTGCAAGACAAAACCCTGTCTTACATTGCATACAACTGCAAGACAAGACCCTGTCTTACATTGAATACAACTGCAAGACAAGACCCTGTCTTACATTGCATACAACTGCAAGACAAGACCCTGTCTTACATTGCAT
Organism: Margaritifera margaritifera; assembly: GCA_029931535.1. Classification (NCBI taxonomy): domain Eukaryota; kingdom Metazoa; phylum Mollusca; class Bivalvia; order Unionida; family Margaritiferidae; genus Margaritifera; species Margaritifera margaritifera. The sequence goes on along the minus strand of JAQPZY010001626.1, from coordinate 747,298 downwards.
TCAACTGCAGGACAAAAAGGTCAATAACTGTAACAAAAATTTGTGATGTATTGCTATGCACATCTTCAGATGATGATCACAACATATACAAAACTTCATGGTGATCCACTGAAAAATGTTAGACTAATTGTTTTTACAATACTCTGTCATACACTACATTCAGTTCCAAGTCAAAAAGAGCAAATAACTAACAAAAATCACAGGAGCGCTGTGATTTGTCAATATGCACATTTTCAGATGATGACCAAAATATGTACCAATTTCACATTAAGTCATCTAACACTGCACAACTGGCTGTGTCATAACTGTCAACCTCCTGAGACAAAAACCTGTACACCAGACCCCCCAAAAAAACGTACAAATTACGGGATTCCCGTACAAGTTGACAGGTATGAAAATGTATTGGATAATTACTTATCATTGTTACTCTATGGATTAGTAAATTAATTGGCATTGTGAAACAAAACCCATTATCCCTGAGGCATTATGTACCACGGGTTAAACATAGTTATTGTTCTACGGGTAATAAACCTCTTTGTAGATGATAAATATTGATTGTAGGTGCTATATGTTCGGTACATCGAATGCTCTTTTAACGAAATCCAGATGGCTGCTTTTTATTTCCAAACACACCTGTGAAAGAAATCCCACAAGTTATGTTATTAACAATTATCACCTAGACACCTTGAAATCGTCAGCTTGCATCAAAACAATCTTTCAGCAGTCGATTGTTTCGAGTCGGCAAGCTCTGCTTACTTTGAAGTTACCCTCGGCTAGGTGGGGGGAAAAAAAAAAAAAAAAAAAAAACCAGAAGAGAACCACAACATATAGATCACCTTTATTTAAAAAATATCAACATATTAATCACTCTGACTCGTATATTGCAACTTGCTTAGGTTTACGAACAACACAAACCCCCATATGGAGCCTCTCACTCTTGTTGCTTTAAGACTAGCCATCATACATGCATTTCTACTCTCGATACTAAAATGTTTCTCTTATAAATATCTTCAGAATCATAATTCCAAAATCTTTTTATTTACTTTGTATTCATATCTTAATTACACTGAAATAAAGCTTGCGTGCGTTTGTAGGGTAGATTTTAGTGATCACTGATTAGCAGAGGGTTAAACCGTGGATTGATAGATTACTAATATGGCGGTTCTTTTGGAAAATACACATACGATCGTGGCTCTAATACATGTTTGGCTGCATTTTCTGATGTTCCGAAAACATACCGTAAATATGTACTACGCCTACTGATAACCTATTTTCAGTCGACCAGTAAGGGGGCAGAATTCCATGCTTGAATAAAGAAATAAAACACTCAAATCGGCAAGTGAAAGACACATCAATATTTCGGGTAATCTAATAGGTGGTTCAAGCAATTCACGTTCTATTCTCATTGTATCTCATGAAGAAAATAAAAAACACAGAATCCTGATCTTGGCGAAAATCGCTGACATTTTTTTTTTTTTAAATATTAAAAAGACGTACAAAATGCCTGTACGGCCGTACACTGCAAAATCCCCCCCCCCCCCAAAACGTACAAATTACGGGATTCCCGTACAAGTTGACAGGTATGCTGTGTTATAAAGCAATAACAAGATTATCAGATTTTCAAAATGGCCACCATGGTATCCATATTGGATGTCAAAAATTCACCATTTCAAATTAGAACCAACTAGATATCAGAGGAAATCTTCTGGTTAAAACCCCATGTTGTAATGACTTTCCATTGAGGAGTAGCAATAAAATTTTCAAGATGGTTGCAATGGTGGCCATATTGGATGTCAGTACATCAGCATTTTCAATTAGGTCCAACAAAATATCACAAGAAGTCTTTTGGTGAAAACCCCATATCAATACGAGGATCCATCTACAAGGAGTAGCTATAACAAGATTTTCAAGATGTTGGACCCAGATTAGTACCATTTTTATTTGTGACCAACTACACATAAGAAATCTTTTGGTGAAAAAAATCATGTCAATATGACTTTCCATTCAGGAGAAGCAGTGTCAAGATTTTCAAGATGTCTGCCATGTTGGCTATGTTGGATGTCAGATTGGCACCATTATCATTTAGGACCAACTTGACATCATAAGAAGTCTTCTGGTGACGATGCCATGTTGATACAACTTTATATTTAGGAGGAGTAGAGATAACAAGATTTTCAAGATGGCTGACACCATAAGAAGTCTTTGAGTGAAAATCCCATGTTGATATGACCATCCATTCAGGAGCAGTAGCAATAACAAGATTTTAAAGCTGGTCATTGTGTTGACCATATTAGATGTCTGAGTGGCACCATTTTCATTTATCACCAACTAGACACCATATAAAGTCTTTCTGTCCAGGAAGAGTAGCAACAAGAAGATTTTCAAGATGGCTGCTGTGGTGGCCATATTGCATGTGGAAACAGCACCAGTTCCAGTTAGGACAAACTCAACCACAAGATGAATGTGTGGGTAAAGTTTCATGGCAACCTTCCAACTAGTTTAGGTGGCATAGTGATAACAAACTTGTGCTAATGGACAGATGACGGATAACTTATGATGGACAACGGACAAGCCATCCCATAAGCTCTTCTGTTCTATGACCAGTAGAGCTAAAAACTTAAAGAGCACAGTGATTTGTCGAGATGTGCATCTTCAGAGGATGATCATAACATTTTCCACATTTCATGATGACCCACTGAAATCTGAGACAAGTTGTGTTCACAAGATTCTGTCATACACTGCATTAAATTGCATGCCAAAAGGGCAAAAACACTTATAACAACTTGCATGAACAGAGTGACTTCTTGCTATGCATGTCTTCAGGTAATGACCATAATATTTACAGAGTTTCATGGTAATCCATCAAAAAATGGGGGATTATTTACATTAATGAGATTGTGTGACAGATGGAAGGATGGACAGATACAAGAATTCATATATGCCAGAATCTGGTATTATTTGTGCACTGTATAATGAGACTTTAAATCTGATCTATTTGTGATCCCATTGTAACAGCTTGAGTAAATGAGAGAGAGACAGAGACAGAGACAGAGAGGGGGTGAGAGAGAAAGAAAGAGAAAGAAAGACAATGCAAGTTAAAATTTTCCATGTGCTCTCAAGCAAGAGTATAACATATCAAACCAAACTAGAACCACAATGAAGACTCCTCTTCTCAACATCATAATAGCAGTGAAAAATCCTCATTATCATGATCATCATCATAATCATCATCGTCATACCAAACATGGGTTGACCTGGGGAAGACTCCAAGTTCTCAGGTTGCTGTGTCCAGTGTTGCACCAAGGATCTGAAAGGCAGGGTCATAGTGTCCCCAAGTCCTTCAAATTTGGGGGGGGGGGGGGCAATAAACCACAGGTACATGTAGCGGCAACAAAAAATGAGATAATCTTACTTGCTTTCACAGTTTTGCCACCTTGACTTTTGTTGTCAGCACTGCATTATCTTTTTGTTTGACACCTATATTATTGTTATAGCCATATCATCAAGTGCTCAGGTAACCCCCCAAAAACATTTACATGATTGAATATCTGGTTCACCAGAAAAGAGCTGCACCAAGAAATTTTCCATTCCAGATCTTGCTCTCATTTAACTAAAGTGTTCACTCATGATCTACCAGCATTTGTTATAACAATTCCCATATTTTCTGAAATATCTTTCTTTTTAAACAATTCAATGAATAAATGCCAAATTGTCTATTTCTGCATGTTTTTAACCCAAGAAACTCAGTCCATTTTGTCATTAATTCAAGCTTGAAAATACATTACATTAGCAGCCATCAGTGACTTTGCATTGCAACTCAGCAGACTATTAGAAACTTTAAATGTTTTGATGACTACAAATATTGTTTAAAAATGGAAATGTAACTGCCATTTTAAAGTTTCTATCACCCTTAGCAACTTTGGACACTGCTAGAGCCAACACAGACATGGGCAGGCATGCACTAAGAAAAATAGTAGGCGGATTTTTCGATTTGTTCCTGATGAAAAAGCACACCCAAGGGGCACACAGGAGTCACATATTGGGGGGCATAGGATAAAAAATTCCGGGAAATCGATAACTGCATGCTCAACATGTAATACTGGTGTCTGTAGTCCAGTTGCCGCATACAGGGTAATTAGTCAATTAGTCTAGTTAAGACCTTCCAATTAAGTTAGCTTACTAATTCATTCATTGATGCCCATGTTGTTATATGGGAACATGAATTATCTTTATTCTTAATAAAAATCAATTCTCAATAAGTTTTATGGCCAATGAAATTTGTGTCACATTTAAAATATGAATATTCAAATAAATAAATAAATAAATAAATAAATAAATAAATAAATAAATAAATAAATAAATACCACTACAATCACAAAATATCTACCAATTATTGTACTAACATAAGTGCCTCATTATTTTACAGATAGGACAATACTATATCCAAGTCAAAGTGAGAACATATCAGCAGGAAGGTTACATCAAAGGCCTACAGGTAAGTGACCACTGGTGCATGACCATTTACAGTTAAGCCCTTAATGGCCACTGGTATGAACAAAATCAGGGTCTTTAAAACAACAACAATAGACCTTAATTGCAAACTGATTGTACAAAGAAAATAATGATTAGACTTTTCTAATTAAATTACAGGATATCATAAGATAATAATTGGAGAAAACATCTCACATGGACCAATCTTGATCAAAGAAATAAAAGTAGGTGATTTTAGGGATAAAAGGAACCACTAGCATTTATAAAATAAAAGAATTTAATTCCTTGACCATGTCAACAGAGTATAAATAGTGACCAAGAAACATCTAACTTCATTCCATCTTTAACTTTGATGGTGTGTGCTTCATATCTTGTCATTAATGTAAAAGTTTGATTAACATTGCACACCTGATAATAAGTTTCCTTGAAATAGCACTGACTATTCAACCTACTCTTTGTTAACCTAAACTAAGAACAAAGTTTAGATTTATTTGTGATATTTGTATTTATTTGTCCTGTTTTGTGGACCTGTTTTAGCACTCTTTGTAGACTTTACTGAAGGATCCTATTTGTGATTAATAATGGAGGTTCAGATGTCAGCAGCTTTCCTCAGGGATCTTCTGGTTGCTCATCGCAATGCACAGAAACAAGTACTAGCTATAGGTAAGTAAAATAAAATTCTATCTAACTAGTACATGAAAGTACTGACATTGAAGATATATTGGTCATATTTATGAGTATGCAGGATTTTGTCTTTCACTCTGATGAATCCCTATTGTCTAACCTTCAATGAATGTCAGCAAGAACATCCTTTTTAATTATAACATAAATGCAAAGGAAAATATAAAACACTCAGATCCCCCCATAGTATAAATCACTGGCAGATCAGGGTTATGTAATTGCTCATTCTACTCATAGAAAGAAAGCTAGTCTTGTTCAACCAAATTCTCATGTCACTCTGTGAAATCTCTGCCATATGAGGATCTGGTAAAATGTTTACCGTATATACTTGCTTATAGTTCCAGTTCAACTGCAAACAACAAAGACCCTGATCTGCTGTCACATAATGCACCAGCAGATCAGGGTCTATGCTGTTTGTTCTACTGATTACTCCTAATAAACTGCATAGATCTAGATCTGCTGGCACATTATGTGCGACGAAGATCTGGGTCTATGCAGTTTGCAGTTGGACTTAACTTATAAGTGAATAAAGACAGTAAATGATAGCTGTTACTAATTGAATGCACTAAGATATTTATCTCTGAATTTATCAAGACTTACATTCTTCATTGAAGCCAACATTCTAATGTCATCTTACAAGGATATTATTAAACATCAGTGTGTAAACAGATACACATGCAGGAGGCATCTCAATCAACATATGTGTACATGAACCATGACATCATATCATCATCATAATGATGTATTATGTCATTTCATCTCATCAGTCAATCCAATCACTTTTGTAAAATTTGGAAATGGCTTGTTCTGGCATTACTGGGGAAAAAAGACCCTGATTTGGTGAAGATCCCACAAAGCTATGCATGAGGTCTAGTTGAATGTGACTAGATAAAAATCATGGATCCTGATCTTCCAGGGCATTATATAACAACAAACCTGCTGGATTTATGCTCTCTGTAGATGGGTACACATTATACACTGGTCAATATATGTCTTTTGAACTTCAGCTGAAACTTTTAAATAATTCTATTTTACACTGCTGTACTTACTGTTTGTTTTCTTTTCTTAAAATGCTGTTGTTTTTGCTACATATATATATACAAGTCTTGCTATCAAACTAAACACCTTCGTTCATCAGAGATAATGAACATCTCTACTTATAAATGAGCCAAAAGGTCAAAGGTAATGATCACATTGACAACTGACTGAAGTTTATGGAAACAGCTTTTATTATGTTACCATAAATGTAGAAAGTCATGAATCATTGCACATAAGTTCATGTAGCAATCAGGGTTCAACAGGTAAAGTCTTAATAGAGATGTAGGGTCAATAGGTTAGAGTTCTAAGTAGCGAAGATTTTAGATGTCAAATATATATACATCTAACATTCAATAGTTTTGATTCACTTTTATATTTTACAGATGTATACATAAATCATCTGAATCAACAAATCCTGAGAACCAGTCTAGATGGTAACCATGGTTACAATCACCACCTGACCTTGAGATCTTCTGTTGCAATGGGAATCAAGCAAATGTACCAGCAGTATGTAGACAGAAAATTTACCCAGGTGCAAGAGATTGCCAAAAAGATTATTGAGAGTTTGGAGGGAGACTCGCTGGTTGAACTGGAGTCTGGACTGAGGAATTATGGAAGATCTGCAATAATGGACCAGGCTGCCCCCCAGTGGTCAACCTTGTTCAGCGAGTGTTATAGACATAATTAGATACCATTACTGTAATACAAAAAGTTCTTACTCAGGCTTGTTGAATATTTGGCTAATTTTATGCTTCGCTTCCATTACTTAACAAGAAATACACAAATTTCAATCAATAGGCCAATGCCTTTATTGTACATACCTTGCAATCAGATAGAGAGCTTTAGTTCTCTAAATCTTGATAAATGAGTGTTCTATATACCCTCAATTAGAATAGACATACATGTATTACTAATATTTATGTTTACTGTACTAATTTGTATCTAATCCATTGTTTTATCTCTATTGAGGTATACACAATGGATGGTCAGTGAGACACAATTGTTAGTGCTACTGAGAAAAATGGACTTATGATACAATCATGTCCTGCAGTCATAATTTACCTAATAAACTTACTTTTTTTTCTCATGTGCTACATTTTTACCATGTGCTCTTCATTTCACCATAATTGTTACCTGTATGTGTTACACTCAACTTTCATTGTTTTAATTTGTAAATACTTATGAACACCTTCCATTTTACTGGCAGCATTATGAATACAGTGATGTGCTATGTCTTCCCTCCCTTTGTTCAACTGTTATCCAACTAAGGATGTTCCATACTTACATTCTAAATTTTACAGATATTTAAAAAAATTTAAAGCTGCTACCTTCTTACACAGTGAATGGTACTGACCTTGAGCCACAAAGGCAGCATTTTACTTCTGTAATTTCTGTAACTATGATGCAACGCACAAGGTACTGTTTGTATTTTGTATGTTTCCCCCCTATTACTGCTTCTTGTTAGATGGTTTTGCATATCTACATCCATGTGATTACCAACTACAGCATTTCTTATATGATAAGCCAAGGGGATCTGCCTGGTAAATTATTTTGTCAAAAAGTGTCTGTAAGCAAGGGGATAACAGTCTTGTTTTTTTAGGAGTTTTTAGGCTATGGTAGTTTTAATAATACAAATATTCATTTTACCAGCTCCACTAACAATTCGCTGGTAAGACACAATAGTAAGAAAAACCAACATTAACATTCTGACAGTATGCCTTCTATAATCCTGTTTTCCTGAATCCTGACTTAAAATATTTCATTTATAACATTATTCCAATACATCATTATATCTGTTTTGCTTATATATGCAGGCAATAATTAATTTTTTAATTAATTTTTTATAGAAACCTTTATCTTTATCTATACAGTAAAAGAATGAATTGAAAGCTCAAAGCTTTGTTCTTAAAGGTAAACTTAATTTTAATGATGTAACAATAACAACTGATTGTAATGATTTCTATGTCTTGCTGTCTATTTTGGGGCAAAAAAGGGAAGACTACAGATGAGATAATTTTAAAATTAGTATGTATCATGTATAAAAGGATGTTCTTTGTAAAAACAATGTTGTGATGATTACTTGAATAAAAATGTTATTAACAATTTCTTCATATTATTTATTCATGATATCACGAAAATTAGTTCATTTTAGTTCACCAATATGTATTATCTTGAAAGTTTGAGAACATTTTTTTAAAAAGTTGATAAAGTCATTATAGCAAGGGAGTGACACATACTATAGTAACCATTGTAAAAAAAATTCAAGACCATTTAAATCCACAACAAATATAGTGGTATACACAAATTTCTTTTTACCAAAGTTACAAGTAATAATTATTCTTATACATAGTTCCTTCATGCTCCAATTTGCATCTAAATACATTCTCACAAGCTTAATTTACAGCATCGAATAGGCACAATACAGATGACCAGTACAGAGTTCATACCATGGATGCAAATTAAATGAAATTTGTAGAAAGTAAGAACATAGCAGCTATGTCCAACATTTTAAATTTGCTTCAGATATTAGCGATGGCTGCATCAAATGAACCCACTTACTACAATTTGCTCAGCAGGGCCTTAAACAGAGGAATTTATTGTGAAATCAAAGTTGGAGGACATAGCTCCTCTAAGTGAGGGTCGTTTACGGTCACATCAATATAAAAGTGCATGATAAATATGTCTGGAATCCAATATTCCTTACTAAAGTTAGGCTGTGGAAAGAAAATGTTTAATTATGTTTCTCTGAGAATACTTACCCGATCACTTTAACGTTAGGGATATAAGCCTGCTGCCTCCTGAATCCAGCCCTAATAATAGACAAAATTTCATCTTTTGTGTCTATATCATATAGACAAAGGACAATAACTCTTGCACATTACCTCCCCTTGCCACCACCAGGTGTCACTAGTTTTTAAGCTGAGCGATATATGCTCACATGGCAGGGTGGCTGGGGGAGTTTTTAAGTAATGTGATTGGGTAAGTATTCTCGGAGAAACATAATTTACTTAAAAATTTGCTTTCTCCTTCAAACACGTTCCCCAATCACATTAACGTTAAGAGAATAGGTAATAGGAGGAGGAAATGCTAAGCATCCTACCTATACCTCGGGTATCCTTCTAGGGAATAAAAGGCCTGATTCCCTATGCAAATGATAACCCACTCTCCTAATTTGAAAGCAGCACAGCCTAGGTTCACGTGAGCAATATCCAGTTAAGAAGATGATTATTGAATTATTCTTTCCGACGAAATTTCACTGGTGAATCCAGAGAAGCTAAGAGGCTGTGTTGGCTTTAACTGGGTCTGGTGGTCATTTGAGCCACTGCCACAGGACCCACCAGATTCAGAGTTTGTCTCTGCGAAGCTCAATCTCTGAGATAAAAACTCTCAAAGGTTGACTCAGTATACCAGCCAACAGCTTTTATTATGGCTCAGATTGAAACATTATTTTCTAAAGCAAGGCTCACAGAGATCGCTCTAATTTCATGAGCTGAAATGCTCATAAGGCGACACTGATCTTTCGAGACTTCAGAGTACACTGAGCATATAACCTACTTCAGCCACGAAGATAGGGCTTGACGGGTTATATCCTGCTTCCCGGCCTTCACCAGGAGAAAGAGACGTTTTGGGTTAAAAGTCACTCACTGTATTTCCGTTAACACTTTCCCAGCTCAAATAATTTCATATTCTTCAAAACTTTAAAAATCATTGTCATCATCGCTATCATCAGCCAGTATTTGCCAAATGAAATCGTCATCTGAAGTTGAACCATGTTGGGAGTCAGCCATTTTGGATTTTCTTATTTTAAACAAGCATTTGTAAAACTTCTTTGATGAATGCAAGGTTCAAACACGACTGAATGTGTGTTGCAGGTCTCAACTGCCAATACAAATAAGTTTAACAACCATTCATGTCAAGCCGAAGTACTCAGATGTGTAAACAATTACCCACCTGAAAAAAGACAGATGTTGGGACAAGCGCTACGAGAGCCATACTGATGACGCGACTTTTGTCACAACAAGGGTTAACAGTTAAATACAAATTGTATATTGCACAGAGTACATTTTTATATGCATGACTTTAAACTAATTTGCAGAGTTCTCACGCATCACTGCTTTCCAAGTGTGCGAATTCGTACAAATGTTGCGCAATTCATGCACCCTGGCAGCACCTCTGCTAAAGTAATGCTGCAGAAACCAGGTGGATGGGCAATCACAGGGCATAACTCCTGTAAATGACGTGGAACATTGGAAATCTAACTCGTTCAAGGTCTCATCAACATAAAGCCACAGATCAAATCTGGTTGAAAACAAACAAGCATTGGTTGAAACAGAAGTCATACTGTGGAAACCAAAGTTAGCAGGACAGGCAATCAGGGGGAATAACTCCTGTAAATGATACCATGGAATGCTGGAAATCAAATTCATTCAAGGTCTCGTCAATATAAAGACCCATACAAATTAGACTGAATACCAACAAACCTTGGTAAATTTATACTACAAAACTAAAGTAAAAAAAAACAGGGGGCATAACTCCTGTAAATTATGCTGTAGAATGCTGAAAACACCTCATTCAAGGTCTCATCGATATATATCCCAACACCAAGTCTTACTGAAATTCAACAAATCTTGGAAAAGTTATACTGCAGAAACCAAAGTCAGGAGGACAAGCAATCAGGGTAAATGTAAATGTTATCATGGAATCCTGGAAATCAAACTCATTCAAGAACTCATCAATATAAAGCCATATACTAATTTTGTTTTTAAAATCTAGCAAAACTTGGTAAGACTATGCTGCAGAAACAAAAGTCAGGGGAAAAGGCAATCAGGGGGCATAACTCCTGTAAATCAAGTTGAGGAATCCAAGAAATCAAACTCATTCAAGACTTCATCAATATAGACCTGTATGCCAAATTTGGTTTTAAGTCCAATAATCCTTTGGATAGTACAGCTGCAAAAATGAAAGTTAGGGGGATAAGCAATGGGGAGGGGGGCAGGACTAATAACTTATCTAGACGATGATAGAGAAGGCTGGAAATTAAACTCTCTCAAGGTCTCTTCGTTCTAAAGCTGCATACCAAATCTGGTTAAAATCCAACAATTCCTAATAAAGTTATCTTGCAGAAACAAAACTGCAAATGGATGGATACACAAGGTGATTACTCTTGGGCTAAACCAACTTTGTCCAGTAGGGCCCTAATCAAGTGAAACTTGAATGACTCCAACAATCCAGTAAGACAATTTGAGTAAAAAACCACACTGAAGTGTGTCATGCGACTGCCAACCTGAAGTGATTACATTTTTGGCTCACTGATGGTCAGATGAACATGATGATTACAGATGCACAGACAGCAAAATTATTGTGGGGCTCCAGGATCTTCATGCAAATTCATATGTAGATGAACACTATAAAATTTGAAAGGAAAAAGTAGATTTTACAGGTTATGACGGGCAGACAAACAAACAATAGCTGATGGCCAGAGAGTAGGATGACCACTGATATACCAACTTACAGGCAAATAATGGACAGAGAGACAAAACATCAGTCATGAACTGACAATCGAGTAACTAACAGACAGACAGTGGACAAGGGTAACACCACATGCCTTACTCACTGTTGTGGTGGAGCATACAAATCATTACAAAAAATCTTCACACTTAAGGCAAGGTCAGTTATTTTTATTGGACATATTACAAGCCCCTAATCAGAGCCAGCACACCCTACTTAGTACACCAAAGATCCAGATTCATCACAACATAATGCAGTATTTATTTTGTTCTAAAATGATTCAAAGTTAACTTCATATACCCTGATCTGCCAGTGCATTCTGTGATATAACCATGACCTACCCCCACAATTCAAAGCAATATACTTATTAAGATCATCCCCATTTATCAATGATGCCACATATCTGAGTCCTTGACCTACCTGCCAGTTTTGGGTCATGGCATGCCACACACCAACCTTTCCCAGTTTACTGAGAGCAACCAACTGGCTTCCAATGAAGAATAGGGAATCCACAGACACATTCAAATTAAACAACCCTGAAAAAAAAACAAGACAAAATTTTTCATTTGTTGCTGACAAAACTAAATTTGGGACAGAATAACCACCAAATCTGAAAACACTGTACAGTTATCCCTTAATTTTATGACTTCTGCATGCAATTTGTTTCACATTCTGTGGCAGCTGCATAGAGCTTATTTATCATTGAATATTACTACCCAATTGTCATGTATAATGTCTGATTTTGTATTATTTACCTTTCAATGACATAAATGCATAAATATCGATCTAACTACTTGTAATCTTATGTCTTTCCTGGCGACTTGACATGTCATGTACACTGACTTGGCTGGCTCTCTGTGATGCTAAAAGAAGATAGTCTTTTCACAAAGAGCAGAACCTAATATTGGACAGGCAATGAACTGAAAGATACACATAAAACACTGCAAAAGATAAGTCTTACATTCATCTAAGGTGGAGCAAACAAGGGACAAAGGTTTGAGTAAGCAGCTAACCTATTTCTTTGCTGTTGTCCTCATCACGAACTGACCACAACCTGACCAAACTTCTGGAAGAAGCCGCTACCATTTTATTGGAGTTGTCCTGTGATGTGCTCATTACTTTAGCATTTATAGCAATCCTTTCTATCGGTATTTCTGAGTGTGGACTTGTCCACAACAAGTGCCAGCCTGTTGAATCCTTCATCCTGAAATAAGTAGAATTTTTCAGATTTAATTTTTTAAAAATAATTTTGTACACTAGATAAATCAATCATTATCAAAGCATAAAAAGTGAGTAAATCAATAATTGACATATATAATTAAGCACATACTATGGAAGATATCTGGCTTATGCAATGTACCATATATACTTGCTTATAAGTCGAGTCCAACTGCAAACTGCAGACCCAGATCTTCCATTGCATAATGCACCATCAGATCTGGGTCTATGTGGTTTGTTAGGAGTAATCAGTAGAACAAGCAACATAGACCCTGATCTGCTGGCACATTATACAATGGCAGATCTGGGTCTGTGTTGTTTGCAGTTGGACTTGACTTATATGCAAGTACATACAGTAGTGTATTACTTGTAACCCCTGTAATAACTATGCAAGTTCTCCTGAAAAATAAATTTGTGAGCTGTGAAAACTGCCTGAAAAAGATTATCTTGATTTAACTTCAATGGTGGTGTTACTATCACAAATATCTACTTTACTGGTTATTTTGACACCTTTCCAGTAAAACATAACTTGGGACAGTGACACCACCATTAATATCCTCACATCTTCATATAAATAACTGTCCCTGCCTCCAATTTACTACATTCAAAAAAATGTAACAATGCTAAATTAAAGCAACTGCAATGGCTCACCTCTGCAAATCCCTATGCATTTTTATTGCATATTCCAACCCCCCCCCCCCAAATACTCCCACTTCCAACCCCCATACTCAGCCTAAGTCCCAGACAGTGACCTACGGGTAATAATGCAAACTCTGTCATATATATGATGCATCTTTATGCTATGGCTGTATATATATAGTTTGACTGGAAAATATTTGAAAATATCAGTGTAATTGAAATTTTCCTATATCTGACCTTTGGCCCCCTTCCAGGGACTCCAGGAAGACATACCTCTTGCAAATGGTTACCTCATGGTCAAAATAACTACAATGTTTCATGAATTTTCACTTAGTGGTTTAGGAGACATGGTATTGGATGGCTGGATGGATAAATGGATAGACAGATGGACAGATAGAGGGTATCACAATACCCCCTACTAAAACATGGGAATAAATATTACAATTTACAGTATGTCTCCAAACATGGATAAAAGGTTATATAGAAATTGCCAGGGCAGCATGGTCTAGTCGTTGGCAATTTGGACTAAGCATCAAAAGGTTGTGTGATAAAGTCCATCATTATCATTGTTGTTTTGCCAATTAAAAAACAATGAATCCAGTCAATCCTGCTGGAAATGGATACCAGCATCTGCTGGTGTGATTAAACCATAATGGGCTGGTGCCCCATCCAAGAGGAGATACACATTCTTGATAAATGTATGCCACGTAAGCTAGGATCTTATAAGTCTCAGCCAGCTCATAAAGACCTGAACCTTTCACTTATTAAAAAGAGAATGCTGGTAATATTTTTTGCACTAGAAAATTAATTAAAGTCCTTTTTTTCACCTGTAACAGCAGACAAAATGTGGGTAGGCTACACAAATCCAGTTGTGATGTCCCTTTACCATTGTCACTCTTAGAGGATCTATGCAGGCTGTAAAGAAAAAATATAAAAAACAAAACAACAGATAATAAATCCACCTTCTTTTTCTTTCTCATGTACTGTTAATCTTAAATTAAAAGCCCATATTTAATGAACACTCTATCTCCCTCTGTCAAAATGTTTTGCAAATTTTAATTTAAGACAGCTTTATCCAATAAAAAGACCACCTCCTCTTTCCAAAGTTTATTGGGCTGGCAAAATTCTGTAATTCAAGCAATTATCTTGCAAGTGTCTTATGATTTCTGTTTATCATTAAGAAAAAAATTACAAAAGAAAGGGCAATACACTTCCATGGTTACATAAATGAAACTACCGCAGGGTAACAGAGCAGTTTTTTAAAAACAAAATCCATGCAGAGATTGTTTATATCTATTTCTCCATATTTATTTCATGACTGTTAAGTTTTTTACCGTTTTTGTAATAAAGCTTCATTGTTCGCACAGTCTATACCTTGTATTGGTTCTGATGTAGTATAGGATATACTGTAAGACCTACATGTATCTAGGAACTGTTATACATGATCAGCTGGAAAGTTTTCATGACTGAGAACGTAAAGTTAAATTAACACTCATTTATGTCACTTGATTAAATAAGATATACATCATATCATTACAGGTGTAAGGAAATATATTTACAAGTAAAAGTTATTTAAAGCCAAGGGATGAAGGGGAGGCACCTAGGTGACTGGCAATTTTGTAGTCCACTATCTGCCTGCTCCTCACTGAAAGTCAACTGCACGACTAGATGATTTAGCACTAGTCTAAGATCACTTGTTTGCATGACACTGGCTTATTAGCAAAAATAAAGGGCAGTTGTCCAAGTGATCTGGTAAGTAGAATTCTTTCTGTCAACTTTGGTCAAACTCTGTTGAGAGGTTTCTGAAATAACATCATTTAAAGTTTTTTTTCCCTGAAGTTTCTATTTTTAGAAATGGAGAACATATCTGGCAGATTTCATAACATTTGTCCAAATATTAAAGGCCTTGATGCCAGGATACTCTTTCTTACTTGGTCACAATGGAGAAGTGATTTTTCTTAGAATACATTTTAATGTTTCTATTTTTAGTAACAGTGGCAATATTTGATGACTAACCTGCATTCATTGTATAATGAAAAAAGCCCTTTATGAAAAGGATGCAATTATCAAATTCTCTTGAGAATTTTTTTTTCAAAAGAAACTATTTAAAAAGTTTTCCACTTTTAGAAACTGCAGTCATATTTGATGGCTAATCGTCATTTTATATACTAATTTAGAAGGCCTTAATGCTAGGATGCTCTCAATGAAATTTAATAAATGTCTGTTGAGTGGTTTTTGAGAAGTTGTTTTAGGTTTTTGCTATTTTTTAGTAATGCAGCCATATTTAATAGCAGATTGTCACTTATTTGTAAACATCTGAAAGGCCTTCATGAGGATTCTCTTTTTTTGAAATTTGGTCAAATTTGGTTCAATGATGTGGATCTCTTCAGTGGTTATTTTTTCATTACAGTGTCCATACATTATGCAATTCATCAAATATGAAAGACCTTTATGTAAGAATACTTTGGTGCAAATTTGCAATTTTTAGTTTTTTTTTTTTATAAGCTCAATACAAGCAATTATTGATAAATGAACAATAGACAACCTTGACTTGTGAGCAAATAAAATTGAAAAAACCCAGTACATGCACTAATATTTTTGCAATTTTCTCTCTCAGCGAGGTGCATTGTGTCCAGGGAAAAATAATGTACCAGCTGACCCAATCTAGGTTGTTTTTCAAAATTTATCAACTTATTAGCCCTAAATTGCAAAGATGACAAAGAAGGACCTTTTATTATCACTTTTGATGATATCAAACACTGTTCTGAGTCACAAGATTGTACCTCAGTTCCACTAAGATTGCTAAATTTGAATGGAAATAACTACTACTAATACTCCTTTCAAATCATGAAGCAGACATATGAAATGAATCTGGAATTCCTGCTTAAACCATGAAATTGCAATGTCTAATTCAGTTTTAACCTGTGGGTAGAACAGAAGCTGCAGCTACCATCCTAGAGTTGAGAAATTCATGTGACAATGGGCGGGATGCTGTCCTCAGGTCAGACATTGACTGGTGGGTAGAGCTGGAAGAATGAACTTCTTGAAGAGACTGCCGGGATGACCCGGGGGTTATTATGTCTACTGAGGAGTGTCTGGAGTGTGTACCTGTAGGTTCTAGGCTAGACCCCCTGAAATAGATAAAATATGTTAATACACAAAGACAATGATCCAGGGAGTGACAATTCTAATACTGACCTACATGTACTATCCCAGCTAGGAGAATGCACAGAAAGCAGTTTCAAAATCAAAATTATTGTTTTATTTGTCTGTTTAAAATCAGGGGTATTAACATTCAGATTTACAAGCCTAACAAATGTAATGTAGCTGTCTTGGCTGGCTGATCATAGGAATTGTAATTCCTTGATGATCTGCATGTCAATCCCACACTCTTGAGGTTGTTGTGACCCTGACCCAAGGTCAATGTGTGGGAGAGTGCATTGTTTAATAATTCTTCTTCTTTGCATTATAATGATACTTCTGGAGAATGAACAAAATCCATGAAGGACTAAAGGAAATATAAGCAACTGACAAAAATCTGAAAGCCAGTCTGTGACCTTGACCTTCAAGACAAAAGGAGTAAGTAAGTGTGTTAGAAAGTGAACTGTCCTAACTCTATGAGCAAACATCTCTGACGAGCATGAAAAGAAATCCATCAAGGGGTTAAGAAAATAAGCAAATGAAAAACTTTTGACCAAAACCTTAACAAAACTGAGAATGAAGCTACCATCAATGCCACCTGTCAATGGTAAACTGACCAATAGGTCTCTCTTTTCCACCAACTTGGGTTTGACAAAAATTAGATTTTTACACATATATATGGTTGCTGAACATCCTGCATCTTACATTTTTATAAGATTTGACTTGTGCATTTTTACCATCATTCCTGGCTTTTTCAGTCAGTTGATAAGGGAGAATATCATTATTCTACTTCTGCTGGGAAAATGTAATAATATATTGACTGAATGGCAGCAATAAGACTCTTATTTCATATCTAGTTCCATGCCTCAATAAAACTGTAATAAAAAATATATAATTCAATGCCTTGTCTGTGGCCTTAGAAACACTCAACCAAATGGCCCCTACAATGCTTACCTTTGACCTTTTGAGCACATCTCCTATATTAAACTTTTATACAAAATATGATAACAATCTATTTACTGAAACAGAAAATATACCAATTTAAACTTTTAATAATTTACCTTAAAAGCTAAACGAGAGGTTGGCCATGGCCTGTATGTCAAGTCCACCCCTGAGATATATTTCAAATGCAAAGAAGGTGGGATAAAACAGCATTGAAATAAAAGAAAAGTAAAACACTTTAACACTGAGGTCAATCTAGGGCATGGACAGATGTACAGATGGAAGAACAGATGGACAAACACACACACAAACACCAAAATGATTGCCATCTTGAGCTTCTGCCAGGGCAGACCCAACAAAAATAATTCACTGTGACCTTCACTTCTGACCCTGTGATCTGTCATTTCCAAGGATGCTCCATGCATTGTTCAGACCAGGATTTAATTTCCAGGGGTCAAGATAACTATTTCTATAATAAATGGGGGATGTATGATAAATGGGGTCATTTTCTCATCCCTAGAGCCAGGGGTTTTACAGCAGAAAATTATATGGTAAAATACTGAAAGAGGTCAATAGATAACTATAAAACTCTTTATGCAGGGTTACTTTAACAAACTGAATCATATTTAGACCATAGGCACTTGTAATAATTTGTAATAATATTTATGACATGTATATAACAAAACTTTAGAAAATTTGTGAACTGTTGCTGGACATTAGTATCATATGAGGCAGTTATAGTCCATCCCACACACCCTCACTCCACCCCTTTTCATCTTACCTTGGAAAGTTAACTCCAATATATATATCCATCTATTTATCTTTTATTAAAGTTCTGAAGTCATTACATAGTTTTGAAATTACCAATATGCTTACAATTTTACAAAATTCTTTTCTTTTCTTCTTAAATTGCAGCTAGAAATGCCAACATCAACTCAGAGATGCCAACCAATGAGCATGCTTATCAGGAATCCTAGCATCAATTTTTCATGGCAGCTTGTCCGGAATGGATAACACAATCATTACAAGTATAAAACTTCTGCCCAATCATTCATATTGCATCTTCCTGTGAGCAGATACACACCGGTATAACATCAGTAACAATTAATCCAGTGAGAATAATGGCGTATCCATTGATTCAATTCCAGAACCTTGAATTTCATCAACATCTTTGCCACAACATTAACCATAAACATTACTTTTCCTCAAGAATTATCTTTGTCTTTCCTTTCTCTTCATCTCTGCCATCATTTTTTCACCTATTGGATTGGCTTCTTGTAATTTCCATTCACTCTTTTATGAACTATATTCTATGTGCCAATCTATAATATTTGTGCTGATTTTCTCCTGAACTGTGTCAACGCAGAAAACTCATGTTCAAAAATGTTATCAACCCAAATTTTTAATTTTCTGAAATTTCATCAATATAATTCAGAATGTGGAATCTTCTGTTAAAATTTATAATAATTTTTGAAAAATCCAGAATGGTTGGTACCTCTGTAAGCTGCATATCACACAGATGCACATGGGTTAGATGACACTGTACTGCTATGACAGGTTACATGTAGTGTAGCTGGACAATGACTTAATAACTTTGGAACAGAACCATTCAAGTCATATAGGTGGAGCAATTTGCCATCACAGTAAAACTTTCTACTCCTTGTTTTGGCAGTGCATAAGTACAAAGCCATAGTTATCAGCATACATTATAATTTGAATTTTTTTAGTATTTAGCTTTTTCTTTACATTGTCCTTTTGAAAATGACCTATTTTATTATTACCTATTTGTCTGAGATCCATTTTTACACATGAAATCGAATGGTCTACTCCCAAACTTGGTTGAGGGAGGGAACTAGTTCCATGCGGTAGAGGTTACACTGTACAGTTTACTGAAGCCCCTAGACAATTTCACACCTATTGCAATGTATATCTTATGTATAAAATGAAACAATATCCATGTATGAATTTCAGTTAAAACAATTATTTATGAAGACCCCAAATGTCCAATTTAGACAATTTATAGTCAGTAAAAAAAAAAAAACAGTTCTCTTGGTCATACGATTGACTCCAGAGGCATGTTATATATGGTAAAACCTGTCTTGAGTGACCTCTGCTATGAGCAACCACCTCTCATTTATGGCCACAATTGTAATGCATGGATCAATTTTATTATATAAACACACTGTCATCAGCAACCACCTGCAGAACATGACCAGCGAAAATGATTTTAGGCAAAATATGCATTTCAACACTGCTATGAACGACCCCATGATCAAAAGGTTGAGCATTCATGTAGCAGAATCAATTCTCTTACCTTCAAAATTATTCATCCTAAGTATGATAAAAATCCATTAAGGGGTTTAGGTAACAGAAGCAAATGAAAAATGCTTAACCAAAACTTTAATGTCAGAGAATGAACTGTCTTAGCTTCATAATGATTCATCCCAGATACATGTATGAGAAAAATTCATTAAGGGGTTGAGGAAATACAACAATAATGCACATTTTCAATTCTTGTGACCTTAACTCCAAGGTCACAAGGGTGAGCAAGCATGCCATGTATTATGAGAATCTATCAAGAGGTTTAGAAAATACATGCCAAGTGAAAACCTTAACCAAAATCATAAAAATCTGTTGACGATGACAATGACATAAGTGCCTGCACTGGAAAAGTGACTGCTATTTCTCACTTCCCAGTAACACATGCTTAACAATAACAATTCTTACAAGGGCCTGTGATTTAGATTTGTCCAAGTTTAAATAAGAAGATTTCTATCTATTTCAGTCACTATGACCATTCTCAGTTAAAGACAATGCATTATTTCCTGTAGGATAGCATAAATAGTGCAAGGGCATGGTCTGGCCTGAATATTTCCTTTACCTAAAGGGTCATCTATTGAGTATAACCTGTATACAGTATGTAAACATGCTGATCCTACCTTTGCCCTTGTCTGGTTTGGTTCCCAACTCGCTGTGCCATCCCTGGAATATCCAAGCTTGTTGATGACTGAGATCTGCTCCTATCAAGCTTTTCTGGGAGTGGTGGGCCTTAAATAAAATATATACCAGCTTAAGGGTAAAGTTTAATAAGAAAGGGCCAGGCTGCTGTTTCCCTTCAGAAAGTATGCTGAAGATTTCTGTATTTTTCTTTAATAAGTTTTATCACAAAATATAAAAGGTTTGCTCATAAACTTAATAAATTATTTCAGAAGTTATCTAAAATGGTAACCAGATCTTCATGTGTGATCTCCTTTCAACCTTCAAAGAATCAATTTTATGAAAGAATGAGATGAAGGCATAACTTAGGAAAAAATTTCAATCTCAGAAATTTGTTGAGCTGTTCCTATTATTTATTTAATGTGTTTAAATACAACATGACAATGTTGTAAGGACATTAGCAAAAGTATCGAAAAAGGCAATATATATTCAGACAGCATACAATTGCACTCTTCCTTATTTGAATGTCAGGATACAACTCTGCAAGACATTTAATCATGTTACCACAAGGTTATAAAAACTTAGTACTAAATGTGGGAAAATACAGGTGTCATATTATGATTTCAAACAAGGCTGATTTTCCTCAACAGGAGTTGCTGTTGCTTACTGGTTAGCATGCCAGACTCACAACCAAAAGGAAGCAGGTTTGAATCCCATCCAGACCAGGCTTGGTCAGCTTCTGTGGTGTGTCCCTGGGCAAGACACTTTACTCTTATTGCCTTGGCACAATATAATCTTTCATGTGCTGATTTGCTTATTAAACACCAAACAAACAAATTTCAAGTACACAACTGACCAACAGCTAGAGATAGATAGGTGGACCTAAGCAATTTCACAGGTAAAAAAAATTATTATTTAGGATCATCTACAAGACAAGCCCTCACATCTGTCCCCTTCTCCATATTCTTGTACTATGACCAGCATAATTATCGTACCTCATTTTAGCCTCTGGTAACAAACTCCAAAAACTATGGCACGCAATTGCTTTTAGTCTCAATCGATCTGACCAACAGAATCGCTGGCTGCATTTCCAACTGCTTGCTAAATGACTTTAAAACCATATCGCACTACCCACAATTGGCTTAAACCTCATACCTCAAATATGCACACGGATACACGATTAGTGAGCTGACAAAGAAATTACTTACAAGCAACAAGTCAGACACAAATAAAAATAAATGTCAACGATCACATATCTTGCACTTTAATGATTTAAACAATACATTTAATTTTACTTAATTTTATAATGGAAGCAAGAAATTACAGTTTTTTTCATTGTAGAATTAAAAAATATAAAAAAGAAGATTATGGTGAAACTGAAAATAACAATACTTAAATATACATGATCAATTCCAATGCCTGAACTTGTCTGGATTAGTTGTAAATAATAAACTGCCATTTTGAAATTTTAAAACAATGAAAGCTGACAATCTGATTAACATCAGATTCTCACTGACATCAGTAACAGACTTTAAAATCAGCTTTACAGGAAGAGCAGAATGCATATTCATGTCCCTTTGAACTTGACTGCAACCACTGAAATTCCTATTGCCATCTATCACTGAATTTTGTGTGATATTTCGCTTGCTAGAATTTTGGTGTTTTGGCATTGGGAGATAATGCACGCTTAGCCATCTCAACAAACTTTAAACACTGAAGTTGAACCGACCCAGTTTCATGCCATTTGAGCTCTCGAGTAATCCAACCACAATTACTTCTGATCATACATAGTATAGACTCTAATTCATCTCTACAACTTTAAGCACCAAAGCAGAACATACCTTGCAGAGAGAATTGAAGTAATGTTTATTGTTTCATGCTGACTGAGCTCTTTAGTAACCCCGCCATAATCAATTAATTTCTTTAATCCTTTCGGAATTACTTCTACTCACACATAGCACAATCCACCTAAACAAACTTCAAATGAAGCCAGTTGACTCTGCCGACAGGATCAAAGGGTTAAATTAGCAATTATATTGTCTTGCCCTGCTTAAGCCAGTTCACAGTCACGTGATCACAGGCAGTATTACCGTAAATATGAAACACTGGAACAAAAATGTGAAAAAAATAATTTTGCGTACGCAGGTGATTTCAGTGAGTGACGTGAGGGAAGTGAGACACCCTGAAACTTGGGGGAAAAAACCCTCCCATGTGGGAGGTTCACATGTATGATAGTAGATAGTACTTAATGCACTAGTAGTGCTACAAAAATTAGATATTCTTATTTGCTTGAACAGTTTTTCCACCTTAATTTTGCCATCTGCAATGTAGTATCATCTTTTCCTTGAACGCTTACATTACTTTAATCCTTGCTATATAGTTTTGTAGTACAAGACACCTCAGTGCTGAATTGTTTGAGAAAATAAATGAAAATTGCACTCTGCTTTTAAATTGCCTGTATTTTAATTACTGTACATAATAGATACACCCTATATGAAAAATAATTATTGATATCTGAACTTTATTATAAGCATCAAGTCACATATGTAACTTTATCATATTTGCACTTACAGGTGCAAATACAGGTAAATATATAAATTACCTTTGTATTTCATCTGTATTTTTACATCTTTTTTAATGAAAAAGTTCAAATATGCCTAAAAAAAACTCCATTCGTTCACGGCTCAATCATATATATGTATGTCGGTTACAACTTTATATCCAAGTTGTGAAACTCACAGGTGTAGAATAGTTAATGCACATCCAGTCAAGGAATATCACAAGTAAGTTTACACCCCTAAAGTCTGTAATAAACGTTCACAAAGTTTTGCAGTTTTCTTCTTATTTATTCTAGTATATGTCTGTAATCTAATGTCCACTTATGAGCTTACAAAGACAGTCACCTTTTCAAGTTCATTACCTGTTCAGGTGTTACTTGCTTAAAATATTAAGAAATATATCCCAACTAATTTTTGTTATTTTGGGCTGAAGTATGTGGTTGATATCTCATATTCGGCTGTCCAGTAAAAATTGAAATCAGATTGATGCACCAAACCAACGGCCAGAACCAAAGCAAAAAAAGAAATAGAAAAGAGTTTCAATTCATCAGGTGTGACAGGCTTCCATTTTCTCATCTGACTGTTGTCAATCAAGTCTGCCCCATTTATTCTCTGCTGTGCATAAAGGTTCATGTGATCTATGATCAGATGCAAGAAATTCTAATAAAAAATAGCCTTAAATGGTCTATATGCTTGATATTCTCCATTTATACATTTAATTTTTAAATACCACTGAACTGGCATGCCATCAGTTTTGGTCCATCCAGCATGTACATCTGACTCGTATTCAACATCATTTTCAGGCTCAAAATCACTCACTGGCATTTCCAGTAACACTTTCCAAGCTCCAATAATCTCACATACTTCAAAACTTTAAACATCACTGTCATTATCGCTATCATCAGCCACTATCAGCCGAATCAAATCGTGATCTGGAGATGAACCATGTTCAGAGTCAGCCATTTTGAGTTTTCTAGGTAGTGCCTATAATGAACATGCATTCGTAAAATTTCTTTGAAGAATACAAGGTTAAAACTATGACAGAATGCTTGTTCCAGGGTCCAATGTACCAATCAAATTTAGTTTCACAACCATACATGTCAAGCCAAAGTACCAAGATCTGTAACAGTTGCTTACCTGAAAAACAACTTAAGTCACGACAAGCAGTATGAGACCTCTACCTGTGGTGTGACTTGTGTTGTGACCAGTATTTTCGATTTTTTTCCAGATGAAAAAGCACACCCAGAAAGTGCATAGGGGTCAAGATTTGAGGGACAGAGGATAAAAAGTTGCGGGAAACCCACGATCCCACGCTCAGGGTGCAATACTGAGATACCCTCTAAACAAGAGTCCATCAAAGGGACTGATGCTCTACTGGGTGAAAAGAATTTCCAGGAATTCAAGATAAGACCATTTCTTCCTTTTAACTGCTGAGTGTTGAAATCATCTCTGATATTCTTCAGCGATAACAAGATTTTCAAATTAGCTGCTGTAGTGGACACATTGGATGTCAGATTTGCACCATTTTTATTTAGGACAAAGTATATATCATTGGAAGTCTTTTGGTGAAAACCCCATGTCATAATGATCATCAATTCAGGGGGCGTAGTGCCAACAAGATTTTCAAGACAGCCATCATGGCAGCCATACTGGATGTATGGCTGACACCATTTTCATTTAGGACCAACTAAGTCTCTACTGGTGAAAACCCCATGTTGATATAGCCATCCATATGGCAGGAGTGGAGATAACAATATTTTCAAGATAGTCACCATGATGGCCCTATTGAGTGTTAGTCATTTTAATTTAGGACAAACTAGACACCATAAGAACTCCTCTGATGAAAACCTCATGTCAAAATGACTTTCCATTTAAGAGTAGAGAAAACAAGATTTTCCAGATGGCCACATATTGGATGTCAGATTAGCACCATTTTAATTTAGGATCACCAAAACATTATAAGAAGTCTTTTAGTGAAATCCCATGCTGATATAAGCATTCATTCAGGAGAAGTAATGATAACAAGATTTTCAAGCTGGCCACTGTGTCAGCCATATTAGACATCAGATCAGCACTATTTTCATTTAGGATTAACTAGACATCATAAGAAGTCTTCTGGATAAAACACCATGTCAACATTACTTTTCATTCAGGAGTAGTGATAAGATTTTCAAGATGGCCACTGTGGCAGCCATATTGGACCTAAGATCGGCACCATTTTCATTTAGGACCAACTAGACATCATAACAAGTCTTTTAGTGAAAACCTCATGTTGATACAACCATCCATTCAGGAGGAGCAGCGATAACAAGATTTTCAAGATGGCTGCTGTGTGGTGGCCATATTGGATGTCAGATCAGCACCATTTTCATTTAAGACCAACTGAACATCATAAGAAGTCTTCTGGTGAAAACCCCACATCAATATGACTTTCTGTCCTGGAGAAGATGCGATAACAAGATCTTCAAGATGGCTGCCATGGCAGCTACACTGAACATCAGATTGGCACCATTTTTATTTAGGACCAACTAGACATCATAAGAAGTCTTTCAGTGAAAATTCCATGTTGATATGACCATCCATTCAAGAGTAGCGACAAGAAGATTTACATTATGGTTTCTGTGATGGCCACATTGGATATCAGATTAGCACCATTTTCATTTAAGACCAACTAGACATCATAAGAAATTTTTCAGCAAAAACCACATTTTCATTAAGGACCAAGTAGACCATGGCATGAATGTATGTGTAAAGTTTCATGGCAATCATCCAAGTAGTTTAGGAGGAGTAGTGATAACAAACTTGTGCTAATGGCTGGATGGATGAAAGACCATACCATGAGCTCTTCTGGTCTATGACCAGTAGAGCTAAAAAACCTATTAGTTGGAGCATCTATTAGTTATTATGCACAGAAATAAAACTGACAGATTTATCCTTATTAAATGACTTACAAGGTGGCCCAAGACAGCCATGGAACAGGACATCTCCACAGGAAGCATTGTCCAGGTCCAGACACAAAGCAAGACGGCGGACTGAAACATGAAATGTTAAAGATCATACTTCATACTTTCCTTTGTGATATGTAACACTTCGTTGTTCCACCGAGTATCTAGATGAATATATTATCCAGATGAATATACAGTCAGAGACAAATAAATGGTTAACTATTTACCCAAAAGCATGTTCATGCGCATTTAGTACTAATGTAATTTTAATTTGAGACAATTTGCAAGCATCTTTTGTCCTATTCTGATATTAACAGTTCAAGTTCTTTATATGAACATACCGTATATACTCGATTATAAGTCGACTCAACTATAAGTCGACCCCCCCTTTTTAAGGCTGCAAAAAGTGATTTTCTCTATGACCCTCATATAAGTCGGGGTGAATTTTGGAAGTTAGATCCGTCTGAAGGGGTGGCTTGTTAGTGAGTCAGAAACGCACTTTGGAAATATAAACAAGTCAA
Organism: Margaritifera margaritifera; assembly: GCA_029931535.1. Classification (NCBI taxonomy): domain Eukaryota; kingdom Metazoa; phylum Mollusca; class Bivalvia; order Unionida; family Margaritiferidae; genus Margaritifera; species Margaritifera margaritifera. The sequence goes on along the minus strand of JAQPZY010001626.1, from coordinate 720,679 downwards.
ACTGGATAGATAGATAAGAAAAATAAAGACAAAACCAGTGTAAAATACAATTATATTATTGAGTGAAATATGTCACAAATAAATTGACAACTTACAATTTGTCCATCTTTGTGTAATAAAGTCCATTGAAATCCATAATGCTTGACATTTAAAATCCATTTATATGATAAATCCACGAATTCAATTATAGGTCACACACCGGTATTAAAATAGAAGTTCAGAATGATCCGATTCACAATATCCCGTAATATATTAATTACACACGTCGTACAAATAAACAATAAAAGTCCACTTTTTTGTGAATCACGGTATCCTATAAATGTCACTATCTAATGTCATCTGGTACAAAGTCCAAGAATTAATCCTCATTGTCTGATAAAGTTCTGAAATCCTACATTGTCGTCTAGTCATTGTAAATCGTCGTCGTCTAGTCATCGTAAATCTCGTCCGACTCCAATTCTCGGCTTTACTGTCATATGCGGGTGCTTATGCAAAGACTGAGCTTGGGCTCTATGAGTAACACTTTGATGATAAAGTCAGAAATCTATTAAAGGCTGCAACTGAACACATGTCAATTGTGCGGCAAGATCACAGGGAGTTCAAATAGCCACCCTCTGTTACTTGGCACTGAACATGTATCAAACTCGCGGCTTGATCAAAGGGTTGTCACGTGGGAAAACAAAGAGTGTAGTGCCTTTACAAGCAAAGAGATTAAGGTCAAAGTATATGCACAGGAAGTTGTAGAACTCTACTTGGCACTGAACAAGTATAGATTGGCGGCTCAATCAAAAGGATTGTCAACTTGAAAACAAAGTGAGTCCCTTTACAAGCCAAAGGCTTATCGGCCCACGTGCACTGGCATATAACTTGGGAAATATCACTTGGGAATTAAATCTGACTTGTTTAAAGGAAAATACAAATTAAATCAAAACTTTTATTGCATCAAGCACAGTCTTTATACAGCAAAACACAAATATTAATACAAATACAGGTTGTTCGGACTTGCACGAAAATGGAGGCAATATACTTACTAGTAAACACCCACGGTAAACATTGACGGACACTTCATTTTGCGGTAGGTAGTATTTAATTTACCGGTAATATTTTCAAATTAATAAAATCCAAATAACTGTAGATACATGTATTGTATAATGAATACCGTCATGAAACGGATAAACACAGTGCATACCATATATGCATTACTGCATAGGAATAGTGGCATGAAAACGTAAAAATATATGAATTGACAGTATTTTTATGTACTGCAAATATCTAGAGTTTCCAACATTACCCCAAGATTTTTTTATTTTTTTAATGTCACGCTTATAAGATGACCCCTACTCTGCATGAGTCTAATTCTAAGTAAAAAAACGTCGACTTATAAGCGAGTATATACGGTAATATATTCATACCAAAAATAGCTGGTTCTTATTTGCACAAAACATGTATTTTATTTACATTAATTAGTTTTAAACATCAGTACTGCTTATGCCAACTGAACAAAGAGTTTGCTTTACCACAGATCATGGAGGACCATGCCATGCCAGAATTTTATGCTGTATTACCAAACACTATGCATGATACTAACTTACTTTAAAATGTGAACATCAGAGAGTATGCTAATGTTGTAGGCAACCTGCAGTATGAATAGTGTGGGCTGATTTACAAAAAAAGAATAAATTACAATCGTAACAGAGCAAATCCAGTAACAGTAACAGTAAACACAGCACTCTCTCACTATAGTGCCCTTCATTATAACAGGTTTCTTGTTATAAGGCAGGTATGATGCACACATCACAGATTACGGAAAATCCACATATCCATGGTGGAAATTAATCTGTCCATACTGTTGTCCTTCACAGACTAGATACAGTGGTCAGTGTGGATGTCTACATCGAGGCTTGTAGTGGACAGATTAAGTTTTATTGCCCCAACTGCAAAGTTGCAGGAATATAATTATGTAATAGTGGACGTCCACTATATCGTGTGGAACTTACCTGTCAGCTGAGCTACAGTTGACAGAGCAGAATGCTCTTTTTAAGATGTACACAATGCCATTTAATATTGAAAGACTCACGCACTGAAACGAATTGACATACGTGTATTGAGATAGATGAAAGGTAAGCCCACAATGTGAAGTTGCTGAAATATGTCCATAATCACCCAAACAGCGTTGAATCTTTGAGAATCAAAACAAAGTTTAAATTCGCATGAACAAACTATTGACTCATAAGTGGAATTAAAAGCAATAATAATCCTAAATGACTGAAAATATACATGTACACATCACAGAAAAAAGGGTGGGGCAAGTTAGTAGGTGCTGATGGGAAAAAAGAAGTTTTTTTCCATACTGAGTAGCAGTTAATTTCTCCTGGACACCCATCATATCACCTCTATCTTTTGAAACTGAATAGAAATGCAAACTTTTGTAAACTTAGTTGTGAAATGTCTGCAATGGATACAATTGTATTTACTGTATAATAAATAGCCTCTAGTTTTTGTACATTGATTTAGTTTAAGCTTCATGTAAGCGGAATTTCTTCCGATTCATTTTTGTTTTTTTCTTGTTTAGCTTGTACTGTTATAGGCACAATCTGAACACACCATATCTACCAATAATGCCTTGTATATCACCTGACATTGCTAAGTCATGTGTTTGCCAAGGGAACAAAATCTATCTCTAATTGCATTGTTTGCTATTACATGTCATTATCTCCCTTCTACTTCATCATGCATTCATGCTATAAATAGTATGGCATTCGTTTGTAATTGCTATTGGTCATAATTATTCGTAATAAAGTTTATCTTCATTTTCAAAAAATATTATTGCCACATGTGTCTCCGACTTTTATTCAATTTGATAAATTTAATTAAGCTGTTTACTTGATATAAACTTGTTTCAAATCTCATCTAAAAGATGAATGCAATAAATAACTATCATGCATGAGCGTATTATGCGTTTGTGATAAGATGGGGCTCTTTGTTTTTTAAATGATTACTGCTTTCAATATTATGGAAATTGCGAGGAAACTATGACAAGTTAAAAACCAATACAACAAGAACTTTTATGAAATATCATTTATTGAGAAAGAACATCAAGTTTACTGCTTGATGCAGAACAGTATGTAAATGTACGCATATGTATATGCTAACAGATACATATACATGTAGTTGATCAACAGGGATGTACATCATAGCTAGGCAATTTTTCTTATGTATGCTCTGTCATGGAGTGGGGTGGGTTGATAGCCAAAAAATGTTAAACCTCATATTTATTTCTACATTACATGTTTGTCTGTATGTATCCATAGCTAGGCTACTGATAAATACCACAGACAATGTTTTTACTGTATAGTTTGTACAGGTACAAATATGAAATTGACACCTGTCTTGGTAGGGTTTCAGGTGTTGGGGTTTCTATGATCTGTTTGTTTAGTGTGTTGACTCAAGGGGTGAATGCAGTAAAAACAGTGAGTGGTGCCATAAAACCCACTATGCCTGCAATAAAATCTGTGACAGAGTTCCACCAGATTAAGCGGATGTCCACTAAGTTTAGTGGAAATCCACCAGATGTAGTGGACATCCACTGTTTGCAGTGGACAGTTAATCCTCTACCCCATGTCCATGTCGATCATATTGAATGGGCAATCCATAATCCACAATGCGTGTACTGTATGCTCATAGATTATATAGTCACAGGGCACATGTAAATGCAACCCTCTCTTGCAACTAGGCCATTCATTATAACACGTTTCCTGTTATAAGGCAAATGTTATAAGGTGAGTATAATCATGGATCATACAGTAATCAGCACATGTAAATACATCACTCCCTTGCAACAAAGCCATCCAATAACATGTTCTGTTCTAAGGCAAGTGTTATAGGGCAAGTATTATCATGGATCATAGAGCAACAGGGGCACATGTAAATACAGCACTCACTTACCATAAGGCCCTTCATTATAACATATTTCCTGTTATAAGACGAGTATTGTCATAGTTCATACAGTAACAGGGGCCCATGTAAATATAAACAACCATCTGTTAACGTAAAATTAGACAACAAAGGTGGATAGAAAATGTAACTCTGAATGGAGTGTGCATTCAGACATATTGTTATGCTCCAGCAAACAATTCCCATAACAAACTATATTTGATCCCTTATTAGAAGGCCAAAGAACTTATAGGGAAAGGAATTTGTAAAACAAAATTCTCTGTACATGCTTTAAAAACTCTGAAAAGTAAATTCTTATGACAATCATATGATGGCTATGTTGAATGCAAAATTTTTTATTTCTGATTACAACCTAGGATATCAGATCACCAGTATCCCTTTCAGACCTATTTCACTATTGCAAAGTTTTTCAGTCACATCTGAAGGGTCACAATTAAAACTGGTAGAAAAAAATCTCCTAAATAGACATACATACATGTGACAGAACCAGGATTTCAAACCAGTAGATTTACAAATTTTGATCAGTAGATTTTTTTATCGGCATAAATTTTACGTGTTTTAAGGGGATTGAAAACAAAACAAAGGCGTTTTTTCACATAATATATATTCTCTTCATATTATAATAAAAGGAAGAGTTGAACATCTCAGAGTTCACTGCAAAGATTTTGTATAAAATCCACAGGCATTTTTAGTTTCCTTCACAAGATCACTGTCTGGTGACCACTGGTGACATTCACTGTGATTGTCAACCTTCACACTTAGCAGGCCCTCAATAGTTTTCTGGTCCAGATTTCCCCTTGAATCACTCTGGATTTTCCAAAGAATCGAGAATGTCCTCTCCGTGTCAGCATTGGAATGTGGCAATGACAGGACAACTACACTCAGTCTGGAAAGAAGTTCTAACTTAAGTTTTCCTGTTGCTGGGTTTCTGAGGCTGCTGACTGATCTCCAATATTGCTCCAAGCTCATTTCACCCAGAGGAGGAAGTTCCTGGCTTGGACTTGATATGTATTCCTGAGCCTCATCCTCAAGGGCTTGTTTCTCTTCTAGGCTTAGGTCCAAAAATCTGTTGGCAAGTTTCACCACTGTAATTAATTTTAAACAAATTAGATTTAGACTTGAAACAAACAGTTAAAAAACACATGATTTTAATAATTTATCCCATCTTTAAAATTAAATATTAAGTAATACATTTTTATCATTTCTTCCTCCATATACTATCTTAAAATAATTTTGCATGAAACACACAATGCAAACTCAGGACCTTTGCTACTCGCCTGCATAAACTTAAATTCTGGTATCCAAGCGTTGTTAAACTTATTGTAGTATTTCTTAGCTGGTGGCTTCTAAGCATTGGGAGAAAGCGGACGTTTCAGCATTTTGACATTAATTGAAAAAAAAATATACAAGCTGCCCATAAATATTCATCTTAAACCATCGTGAACAATACAAGAACAATTAAAAGACAACAAATCAAAATACTTACTCAAGTGTTTCTGCCGAGATCATTTTTGGTCGGTCTCTCTATTTTATCTTCCTTCCATGACAGGTCGGCCGAGTTTTAATCAAAGACTCACCTTCATCATGGATTACCTTTGATCCTTTTATTACTTATAACACCTCAAACAACATCCCGCATTTGGCCTTAAACTCTCCAAATTACAACAATAAGGTAATCAATTAGCCGCTTGTTGTGTACACATGCTAGCTGTTCTTTAACAATTGTAATCCGACTACTCAGCCACGCATAATCACACCGGTTGTAGAACAGGTGGAACATTTCCGGTTCCCAGGAGGCTTATTCTGGCTGGTTTATCTAATGTGTTGATAGAACTGGGGTTTTTTTTATTAAAAAAATTATTTTCCTTGAAATTTTCAAAAGCGGTAGATTTCGACTACTAAACGGTATGTGCGGTAGACGGCCTTTAAAACGGCATTTTTGGCCTACCGCCGGTAGAATCACATGTATGGACATAGTAAAATTCAACATCACTATATCAAAAATGTACATTCATTTAGTCATGGCTGTATATTATAGAGTGAAACCTCTGAAGACAAAAACACCTCAGGTCCAAATTAGATTTTTGATTTGGAAAAGGTTTCAGGTTTACAGGGATTTTTTAAACACAAGAATGATGTTATTACGTGTTCTCTCACATACAAGTACAATATGTTTATATATTATGACAAAAAATCTATAGCCAGCCAATTTGCAAAATAGATTGCGAAAATTAGGATTTCACTGCATCTGTATGTGTTTCTATTTTGGATTTCATGTTACTTCACATTAATGCCAAATTTTTGCGTCACAAGGTAGTACCCTTGTTCCTGGGTCTGTAATGTTATCACAGTTCATGATAGACCAAAGCTGGTGGAATTAGAGAAAAGAGGAAACATGTAGCTTTACAGCACATGAATAGATGAACCTTTGCCAAAAAGTAGGTTGAGCTTGATATTTGGTGGAAAAAGGGACCTTGAGGTGAAAATCAAGGGTCCAGTGAGCAAAAAATAAAAAGTCCAATTTTAACCTATCTGTTCATGCATGGGCAAAATAGCCAATAGAAAACAATTTATTTTACAGATCTAAATGTCTGGTGATACAAAAAGTGTCTGAATCTGATGTGCTTTGATTCATTTGGAAATAATGATTTCAACTGAAAATGAAAAACATCTCCCAGGTTTAATGAGTTAAGGACCATTGGTTGGCTGCATGCTCTAATTAAGTTTTGGTTTACAGGGTTCATAATAGTGAAAAATTAACATTTGGCATGTTTGGGACTGATGTTTTTTTATTTTTTTTAATTGGTTTTCAGGGCAGAAGGGTTTTGATTTGCACGGTTAAAGTTTATTGAAATTAATGAAAAAAATATCTGGGATCACACAAAATTCATTTAAAAGAATATTTTGGTTTACTGAGGTTTTGGTCTTGAGAGATTTCACTGTCAACGCACTACTGCTCTTTCACAAATAACACTTGAAACTCACCTAGTGGAGTAATCCCATAAAATTCTGCCTCGTGCTTGAGAGAATGAATATTTACATCACTACAAAGAAATAAAGCAATACCTGTGAGTGGACAAGAAATTTTTTTTTTATTTCTGTTTATAACTTTATTTGATGATAATTTATCTAAACAAGCGTCACTTGAAGAACTGATGCTCTACTGGCCAAAAAGAATGTCAGAGAATCCAAGATAAGACCATTTCTTCTTTCTAACTAATAAGTATTGAAACCATCTCTGATATTCTTGAGAAACTCCAACATACCAAATTTGGTAACAAAACTATTTTTTTTTTATGTTTGGGTAACATGTTCACAAGATTGCTCTAAATGCAGTACAAAATTCTTTATCGTCGTCTTTGACCTTAAACCTGATATCATGGATAGAAGATCAATGAACCTGATATAACCATAACCTCAGTTTACCTAAATCTGTACACTGTATTTTTATTTGAAGAAAAAGAAAAAAAAAACAAAGTATCTTGGTGGTATAATTTAAGGTATTCTTCAGATATGTTCACAGACAGTTAAATAATAAAAATCCATTAATACCTGTTGGTATTATCATGCTTACACACAAGTACAGCTAAAAACCTAAGTCAAGGCCTCTGACCTTAAAATCAATTTCAGAATGATATCAACTTGTTCCATGGAATGCAACTAAATACAAACTCTTGTTAAAATTCACTTTTATACATACAAGTATCTGTGTTCATAAGCTCAGTGAAGTACAAAAATATAAGCAATTACCTTTAACTTTACCCCAAAGTCAATTAGGTCTGGTTTCAAAAACTACTTCACTAACGTTTGGATATGTTGGTAGTCAGATATGCACCATTTTCATTCAGAACCTCTCAACTTTTGAGATGGCTATGGTGCCATGTTGGAGGTCAGAGGAGCACCATTTTCACTTGGGACCAACTAAACATTATAAGAAGTCTTTTATTGAAAACCCCATGTTGATAATACCATCCATTTAGGAGTAGTAAAAATAATAAGATTTTTAAAATGGCTGCTGTGGCAGCCATATTGGTTGTATTGCTGTTGTGCTTTAGTTAAAAACCCAAGTCAATATGACCATCCATTCAGGAGAAGTAGCCATATAAAGATTTTCAAGATGGCCATTTAGGCAGCCATTTTGGAGGTTGTATTAGCATCATTTTAATATAGGAACAACTATATACTGCAAGAAAGAAGTGGGGTTTTTTTTTGGTGTGGCCATCCATTCTGGAAAGTAGCTTTTACAAGATTTGTCAAACTTTGGGAGGTCACATTTGCATAATTATCATTTAGGATCAACTTCGTCTTCAGGGCCTCAAGGGAGATTGGTTTTGTAAACTAACTGAATTACCCTCTGAAAATAAAGATATTGTTATTATTATTATTATTATTATTATTACCATTTACATACAGAGAGACATGTTTTAGTGAAAAACATGTGCCAATATGACCATGCCCTTAAGCGGACTAATAACAATAAGATTTTCAAAATTGTCATCATGTTGGAGGTTTGATCAGCACCAATTTTATTTCAGGCCAACTAGATATCATAATAAGTCTTTTAATAAAACCCCATGTCACTATGACTATCCATTCATGAGAAATAGCTATAACAAGATTTTCAAGATGTCCACCATAGCAAACATACTGAATATCAGATTATATCAGCACCTTATTCATTTGGCACAAATAGACATCATAAGAATTCAAGTAAAAAGCCCAAGTTACTATAGCCAACCATTTAGAAGTAGCCATAATACAAATTTTCAAGATGGCCACCATCCTGGCTATACTGTATTTCAAATCAGCATCAATTTCATTTAGTACCAACCAAACATGATAAGACTTTCAGGAAAATCCAATATAGCTATGGCCATCCATTATGGAGAAGTGATACAAAGAACTGGTGGCCATGTTGGAGGTCTGATTGGCACCATTTTCATTTAGTACCATGTAGACACCATAAGTCTTTTAGTGAAAATCCCATGAAGATATGACCATTCATTCAGCTTGATAAGTGATAACAAGATTTTCAAGATGGTCACTGTGGTAGCCACAATGAATGTCAGATCGGTATGGTTTTCATTTAGGACCAACTATGCATCATGTTAAGTATTTTTAGTGAATACCCTATGTCGATATGAACATCCATTCAGGAAGAGTATTTATAAGATTTGTAATACTGAATGTCTGAGGGCATGTCCAACAGGTACCATTAACATTTAGAACCTACTAGACTGCATAAGAAGTCTTTTAGTGAAAACACTATCTTGATATGACCATCCATTCAGGAGCAGCAATAACAAGACTTTCGAGATGGCCACCATTGTAGCCATATTGGATGTTGGATCAGCACCATTTTCATTTAGGACCAACTAGATATCATAAGAAGTTTGTTTTTTTTAGTGAAAACCCCATGTCAACATGACCATCCATTTAGAAGAAGTAGTGATAACAAGATTTTAAAAATGGCCACCATTGCAGCCATTTTACTTGCAAGATCAGCACCATTTTTCATTTAGGATCAACTAGACATTATAAGTCTTTTGGTGAAAACCCCATGTTGGTATGACCATCCATTTAGGGGTAGTAAAGATAACTATATTTTCAAAATGGCTGCCATGGCAGCCATATTGGATGTTTGAAGGACACCATTTTAATTTTGGACCAACTAGACCTTGGGATGAATGTGTCTGTAAAGTTTGGTTGCAATCCTGTAAGTAGTTTAGGAGGAGTATCAATAACAAACTTGTGCTAACAGATGATGAATGAGAGGCCACTGCATAAGCTTTTTTGGTCTATGACCAGTGTAACTAAAAATTGCAACCATATCTAAAGATTAGTGCAACTTTGATGGCTCACCATCACAAATTCTCACTGTTTTTGTTAAATACGAACTCTATTCCTGCTATGACCAAATATTTACATCTTGGTTAAACATTTGAAAATTTTACAGTCACTGAAATTCATATACATTTGACTTTTCACCCTTCCCAGACAGCCAAAAAAAACCCATCCCCTTCCTCACCATCATGCACATGGTTAACATATACATGTATGTATGTATGTATGTATGTATGTATGTATGTATGTATGTGTGTGTGTGTGTGTGTGTGTGTGTGTGTGTGTGTGTGTGTGTGTGTGTGTGTGCACGTGCATGCATGCATGCAGGCAGGCAGGCAGGCAGGCATGCATGCATGCATGCATGCATGCATGCATGTATGTATGTATGTATGTATGTATGTATGTATGTATGTATGTATGTATGTATGTATGTATGTATGTATGTATGTATGTATGTATGTATGTATGTATGTATGCATGTTTAATGGCATATCAACACATTCCTGGTTAAACAGTACCAGTAAAGTGTTAAATTAAAACAATTTAAAGGTTAAAGTTGCATAAACTTTAGGAAGATAAAACCTTCAAATAAATGTAAAAAATATAGTCCTACAAAATAAAAGAAAACATATCAAAATGTTAAAATTCTCTGAAAGATAAATAAAATAAAAAATAAAGTACAAAAAAATCCTTAAGAAATAAGGTCCATTTTTTTTTATACAAACCACATTCTTTTAAAAGTTCATTATTTTCTCTGGTGGTAATTCATCAAAGAGCTTCTTAATTCAGTTCACATCATAAAATCTCTGTCTCACAGGATGGAAGTCAATACACTCAATAAATACGTGTTCCACTGTCAGTGGATAATGACATCGTATGCAATCTGGTAAAGGTTCACCCTTCAGGATGTATGCATGGGTCAGTTATATGTGTCCTATACATGAGCAGCTCAATACTACCCCATCTCAACAATTTGTTCTGTATGAGAGTTGTCACTCACCAATGCTCAGTCTGATGTTATGATGCTTATTTGTAGACTTTTCATTCCACATATTTTGCCAAGTGCGTAAAACATGCCGATTTATATACTATTTGATGGCACTATGTGGAATCTTCCATTCAGAAACAGGTGACTGCAGGGCAGCTTTGGCTGCTTTTTCTGCACTTTCATTACCCTTAGTACCAATGTAATTAGGCAGCCAACAACATATACATGTGACACCCAGGAAAGGTCAAATCAGGAAATTAAAAAAATTTGATCAGTAGATTTCACTTCAAACCAGGAGGATTTTCATAAACCCAATTTTCAGTATGTACTAGTACAAAAAAGACCCATAATTAAATGACTTACAACACATATATTTTTAATCTGATTAGGCAGCAAACAACCAAATAAGTACATAATTCAAGAGCACGATAAAATCATCCCAAATGACCGATTGCATGCACTTCTAAAATTTAAGAGTATTACTTACGTCCACACAAGCATTTAAGGTAAAATGTTGTTTGTTTCCCCCTTTTCAACTTCAACTGATATGGGACTGGATCAGTATATACAGACTGAGATGATTAGTTCAGTAGTAACATTTAGACCTAGAACCAAAGATTTTAAAGCAGCGAACTGACTTAGTGTCTTGAAAAAAAAATGCATTTTAAACTATCTCTGTAATGGCAAAACTTATGATAAACTGGTCATTTTTAACATCCTGCACTGCAAGTTGACAGGACAAGTTGAAGACATAGAGAGATCTGAAACAAGATTAACAATGGCATTTGAAAATAATGACTGATAAGAGTAAACAGTTTTATTTATTGTTTTTTTTTTAAATTGAGATACACAAAGCAGGTCCCAGACACATCAATGACAGCCACTGTGTCCACAAATTCACACTGAAATGACATCGGCAAAACTGTTGAGCATTTGATGATATACAAAGCTTCTTGTCACTCACGCCATAGTCTCTCTATCTTCTAGATTTGGTAAGATCTAAAGTATTCAAAGAGGCATCTATTCCACAAAATGTCTTGCACCTGCCATTTTGGGGATATGCCCAATCACTAAAGCATTTTGGATTAATTTCTTCCCTATGCTAGTTGATCAGATTATACTAATATAACCAAACAGCACAGCAATCTGAATTACCAAAATGGACATAGAAAGTGTGTACCATGAGACCATGAATTTTTTTAATTTGTAATAAAAAAAAAAAAATGAAAATGGGAATTTTAAAACGCTGATGAGAGAGATGGGAAACAATGCTGATACCAGGAGAGTTGAACTTCCATTTGGGAGGTTCACATGGATGCTGCCATATGGGCAAGATAACTTCTAAGTTTGGGGAGTTTTCACCACCACCCGCCACGCAGTTTTGGAGGAAATACGTTCACAGATGTAGCAACAGATGGACAAACAGAAGGGATTGTAATATCCCTGATGCTGAAATGTGGGGATAATACCTGTAAGAACTGACTATATGTATTCATATCTCAGAAATGTATACTGATATACTGTACTGTAACATTAATATCACAATACATCATGATATCCATACCTAAGATCTACATCCTTAGTGCGAAGATAGTTTAGTATCACAGAAAACTGCTTAGGATCTCTATCAATGAAAATCTGAAATAAAAAATCTCCTTTAACAGCAGTGTAGCACAACAACTGATTATGAACACAAAATCAGGACTGACTCTTACAACAATTTAAAAAAAATTACAATCAGAATTTAGCTGTTACAAATTACGGAACTTTGTAATTATGTATACATGTAAGTCACAAGTCTGTCAATATGCATACCCTTCATCTGCCTTTCTTATATCAGAAAGAAAGTTATTTGTGCATGTATATGGTCTACAACAAAATGCAATATATTCTATTAAATACAGCAGAATTAAGTTTTCCTGCTATTGAATTTTACTCTGATCTTTTGATAGAATTCACTACTGCAATCATCACAAAACATTTAAATCAAGAAATAAATGAATAAAATATTCAGAGATGGCAAAATGCAGAAAAGAGTGTCTATTTTAAATAATCAGTGAAAAAAGTCATGGCTAATGGTTTTTGTATGTTTCACATTTTCTGAATAAGGTTAAAAAAAAAGGTAGCACCACTTGCTTAGTGAGTTTTGATGTGCACCAAAAATAATAATAACTATGTGAATGGTAAATATGTGAGTGGAAATATATGTCTACATTAAAATAACTATAAAAATTAATTACAATATAGCCATACTCACAGCATTGTTTTCATCTTTCAGTGATGAAATCCTTCCACTTAACAAACTGAAAATATATTAAATTATACACCAAAATTAAGCAGCCAATTATCATTTTCCCCTTTTCTCACCAATACTATTAACCTCTCCCTTGCCAAGCCATGTTCAACCACATCTGACCCAACCAACAGCAAACTCTGGGAGAAGATCAAGATTAAGGGATCACTGTGTACATCTATCCTATAATTCAAATCGCAAGGACATTATGTGCCAGTAGAAACGGGTCAACACTTTTTACCTGAAATCATATAGCACAGACCCTGATTTAATGGCACATAATGTGATGGCAGATATGGCCTCTCCATTATAAAACTTCACTCTAAATCTTACAAGAAAAAGTTCAGACTAATCAAAATGCTGGATTTGTCAATTTGGATTCATATTTCCAAGACTTGAGTAACATTTTGTCATTCAAGGTGTTGAGTAACACTTTATGATGGAGAGGTCAGGCCCCTCTGTCATAAAACTTTACTTGAAAAATAAAAATATTCTGACCAGTCAAAATGCCGCATTTGTCAATTTCATATATTATCTCCGAGTCTGGAGTAACATTTTTGTTACTCAAAGTGTGGAGTAAAGTTTTATCATGGTGGGGCCTGGCTGTTTACAGTCATGTACATTTTATACACAAGCCAATATGGTAGAAACTCGCATAATCCTAAACATAAAAAGAGGATTTTTGCACATATACAAATGCAAAGAGTGACTAGACTCATCATCCTGCATTTAACCTATCAGATCACTGATCATTTGGGACCTTCAAATCCACAAAACAATATAACGGTCAGTGTTTCTACATAAATGTTATAACCTCTCTGGCAAAATGCTGGACAATTTCTCAAAAATTGCTGGAGATTGGACAAAATTAAAGGAGACTTTTCCTCCCATGTATAATTTTAGCCAAAGTTTTCTCTCTTAGCTGATTTTAGTTTATGAGAGAAAGGGCAAAGAAAGAGCAAGTAGTTTAGGGATCAATATTTAAATACCGAAAGCATAACATTTTGAAACAAAATCTCATAATCGTGTTTGAAATATTTTCCCCTCTGTGAAATTATCTGCTGATCTGTCTCCTTTCTAATTTATCTATCACTCTGACATATCAGCTATTATATCACCTGTTTTGAAGCTCGTTATGGTTATTCCGGACACTGATATAATTTCTAACACAATTAATGAGAACTTTTATTGCTTGTCCTTGGAGGGGAGAGTCTATAAAACTGCAAGTGTATAATAATAATAATAACCAGAATAACTGTATTTTTAGAACAGGGTTTATTGATAACCTGGTACCCCAGATATTTTGTGCATGAATTTCAAATTTCAAGCATGGAAATTGCATACTACAGGTAAATTCATGCACAAAATTATCTCATGATGCATGCAAAAGTAAATGAGAAATCTACACACATAGAAACAGTCTTTTCCCTCTCCCCATCAATTTTTTGGATTTGCCATGGGCAAGTCCCTTGAAAACTTGAGCTTGCCTGAGCCAAATTTGAGCTTGTTCTGGGAGTTGGGCAAGTCAATTTGTAAATCCCTGAAAACTGTCAATATATTTTTCCAGTCCATGTTTTATGATAGTGCATTTGATCAATATAAACTAAGCTGTCAGGAATTGTTTCAGATGTTCCAAGCATATTTTATATAATGGAACTTGACAATTGTGAGAACACTCACTCAAATATATCCACATAATCGAATGCACCCTGATTTAATCTTGATTACTGTTTATGCATTAAAAAACACATGATTAACATCTTGATGATTATTATTCACTCTGGTATTGTAAGTTTGGCCTTTGCTGTGTTCATAAAATACCATATACAATTTTTAAAATTGAAATTAATTCCAAACCAAGGAGTACAATATCGAATTCATTAAATTCTTATCTGGAGCTCTGAGACTCAAGGTGAGGGAAAAGAGAAAGTAATGATGAAAACTAATTTGCTAAGAATATTTTTACTCAGCCAAGCAAGAAATCATGTACCAAGGAAGAAATCTTGAAGTACTACATTAATTAACTGTACTTTTCACTCTCTTTCTTTTTACATGTAGATTGGCAACACACATGCCACTTTTATAATTCACTGAGACAAGGCTTCTTGTAAAACTGATAGCAATTTCAAAAAAAATGTGTAATACTGTATATATTAGGATAAAGCATCTGTGTGATATTTAAATATATACCCATAAATGTGGAAAGTTGTCACTCTATCATAATAATGGTTTTTACACTGTTATGAGCTTAAGGTTCACTCTCAGATTTCCAGATTTCACCATTGGTTTTTGACAACCAAGGTTATTTTTCACTCAGGTCTCAAATCATATGGAGAACCATGTCAGAACATGTGTGCAGATTGAGCGAAAATAATTTTATATAGTCATGGTATAGTTATGTTAAGTTCTCTAACAATATTATTTTTTCTTTTCAAAAATTGTATTTAGATATCATTCAATTAATTTGCCAGCAAGAGCTATTACTGAAAATAAAATAGCTTCTTTAGCAGTGTAAAATCCTAAATCATAACCTAGACAAATAATATTTATGTTAATTTTGTTTTCAAATGTAGGAATTATTCTTTTGGAAATTTGGTGTATATAATATGCATGGTTATAAATTTGTCTACCTATATGTGTGCTACTCAATTTACCATTATTCTAAAAATGTATTGTTTTGTCAGCAAGTGTTTAGTTCTAAACTTCTGTTTTTTTAATTTTTCTTTGAAATACAAAAGATATCATTTCCCATGCAGGAATGCAGGAGGAACACCAAAAAATGCAGGAGGCTTCCACAAGTATGAGAGATGTTTCTAAATCATTCCACAATTTTATTATTTTTAAAAAATCTCTCCAAATTTATAAATGTTCAACACTGAAATCCTTTTTTTTTGGTGTGCAAAGTAACAGTGGGCCTGTATATTAGTAATTGTTCACAAAACAAATTCAACACAACTATTAATGAAGTTTGAAATGAATTCATGAAATATTTGGACATAATTCTGATACAGATAAAAGTCTTTTCTTAATTACAAATACTCTAAAAATTTGGATAAAAAACACATATATGCAAAAATATGCATATACAGTTAAACATGTTCCAACCAACACCTTGACATAGCGGTCACTTTGTCACAATGGCTATTCTAATTTCCCCCTGACAAAGCATGACAATTTCAAAATACTGCTGAATAGGTGGTTGACCAGCATGCTGTCTATTGTATGTCCATCCACATGTACATTGGACTCGTATTCAACATCATTTTTGGGTTAAAAATCACTCACTGGTATTTCCAGTAACACTTTCTCAGCTTCTATAATCTGATATACTTCAAAACTGTAAAAATCATTGTCATCATCGCTATCATCAGCCAGTACTTGCCGAATGAATCATCATCTGAAGATGAACCATGTTGGGAGTCAGCCATTTTGGGTTTTCTAGGTAGCCCATATTTTAAACAAGCATTTGTAAAACTTCCTTAATGAATGGTTAAAACTATGACAGTATGGTTGTTTCCAAGCCAAATGTGTAAATCAAATCGAGTTTAAGGACCATTCATGTCAAGCTGAGGTACCCAGATGTGTAAACAGTTGTCTACCTGAAAAAAGACATGTCACGACAAGTGCTATGAGACCTCTACTGGCATTAATTATATCGCGACAAGCACTTTAATTGTTAACAATTAAATAAAAATTGTATACTGCACAGAGTGCATTTTTATATGTGTGATTTTAAACTAATTTGCAGGAATTCTAAGGCATCACTGTGCTCTCCAAGTGAGCAAATTTGTAAACATTTTGCACGATTTGTACTCACGCGTGCCCTGGCAGCATCTCTGGACTAGTAGCTGTGGCATATAAAATGACTGGGCTGAAGAAACAGAATGTGCTGTGTGTGTATGTATGTGTGTGTATATATCTATCTATCTATCTATACAGTAGGACCCCGTTATACCACGATGGTCGGGGTCCACAAAACGAGATCGTGCTATGCCCGAACCGTACTATAACCAAACAAGACAAAACCAAGTCATTTAGCTGAAGAAAATGAGGGGGGGGGGGGGGTAAATTGTGGTCTGAAAACAACGTGCTTCATTGGCACCATTACCATCTTAAATCAATGCATATTAAATGAGAAATACACATGCAATGAAAACAGAGATTGCACATATAACATTTAACGTTATTCAGAGAACCATGCATTGGTACATTTATATATACATGTCTAATGTATAGCATGAATAGTTAAAGGATCAACACATGTACTCACCAACCGATCTCATGGCATGCGTAGGAGTGAGTCCATAATAATTCCATCGAAAATATGCACACAGAAGTATAATATTTAGTCATAGATCATTATGTGTCTGAATTCAATGCAAAAAAATAATTATAATCGATAAATCACGTAAGGAATGATGAAGCACATTTACAGTGTGTATGCACGTGTACGTCCCAAGGTCAATAAACGGTGTAAGTATAAATTTCATACCTGCTATAATTTTATCGGCTACGAATTAGAATACTTTATTGTTTTTGGAAAAACTGATTAATTTTCAGCTGCTTCTTGCTGCTGTCACGTTTACTCTTTGCAAAGTCAACCATTTTCCTCAATTGAAGATTTGTATAGGGAATGTACAATATTATTCACTGGTCAACTGATTGCATGGCGATTGTCTAACAACACCGCCAAGCCACGTGTACGCGTTGGCGGCTTTCGTTTTTTGATGTTTTATATATCATTGCCGCATGGTTTGAACAACCTTTAGCTTTGAGATTGACTTTGATGATTGTCAATGACTTAAATTAATTGATTTATACATTCAGGTGCGAATCTTGTATCAACCACCCCATTGTTTGGTGCTTGGCTGTGTATGCAGTTGAATCAGCAAACATATGTCAGCTACTGTTTGAGCAACGATTGTACACAGAATCCACTGAAGACAAACACAAAGAAAACTTAATGACTTTATTGTTCATGTATCAGTAATAATAAGATTAACACTTATCAGGTTTAAAATGAGCTGACATCTTTCAAAAATAAACTAAGATCAAAGTGCAGTGATTGACTACTGACACATTTGAAATGAACATTCACAAACAGTAGTTTAAGAAATTGGCGAAATTATTTTGTAAAAGTTCAGTAGCCATGCCATGATCGTATTATATCCGAATTCATACACGATCTCTTCCCCAAAATTATAATTAATTTTTTACACATTATTTTTCGTACTTTGAAGAAAAAAATTTTTTTTTCATGTACGAAAAAATAGATGAAATTTCGGGAGCCATGCCACGATCGTGTTATATCCGAATTCGTGCTATAACGAAGCGTGCTATAGCGGGTCCTACTGTATATATATATATAAATATACACACACACAGAACACAGAGTTCTCATCATCATGACATCATGATATATTTTGAATGTACGGAGGCTTCTGAAAATTGGAGCCATATTTTATTTTAGACTTTAATTTTTTATAGGATGATGGCCATTTAAAATGGCAGACAGTGATTTCAGTGCAGGTAATTATGAAGGATTGAGATATCATGCGAAAAAACATCCACAGATTAATTACAATAAATTAGCCACATTGCTACCAACCTTGTGAAAAATGAATCTGGTATCCATGTTAAAGTTTCTCTTGATGTTGAAAATCTGAAAATACAAATGAAAGGTAGGTCACTCACAAACATTTAATTATAATTAGTGGTAAATAATCTAATACGGGTGTTTTAACCATTATACAGAATACTCATTGCGTTTTTGGGAAAATCCACGTTCCCATGGTGTACCTTAATCTTTTTCACGCTGTATCCATCACAGATGGGATATAGTTGTCATGGTAGTGGACGGATTAAGTTTTATTGCCCATTTGAAAGTCGCGGCAATATAATTATGTAATAGTGGACGCCCACTACCTCGCATGGAACTTACCTGTCAGTTCAGCTACAGTACACAGTGCAGAATGCTCTTTTCAAGTTGTACACAATACCGTTTAATATTCAAAGACTATTAAAAGCATTCACATATGTGTATTGCACAAGATGAAAGATACATTTCTAAGCAAAGAGCCATGAGACTATTTAGGTGCTTCACAAATTATACAAGGTTTAATTATAGTAATTTTAATGAGAGTGAGAGAGAGTGATTCTGTTTTTAAACAAACAAAAGGAAATGAAATCACATGTAAATACATGTATTAGTGGGTTTCATTCCATTATTAAAAGAATGCAAGAAATGCTGTGATTTATTTTTTTCATCCCCCTACTTTAAAATTGTTTGCTTATTAACATGTTCCCACACAATGATATATACACGGCGCTATCCAATATACAACCTCTACTAGAACAGCCACTGAAAGAGAGCAGCCTTCAATACCGTGTAGACGAATTTGGCGCATTTAAAAATTATCATGCTCTCAAATAATGTCATTTCTAAGTCTACAGATAAAGGTATTTGTATCCTGTTTTCAATAATTTCTTTAAAGAAGGTTTTGGAAACAGTGTAGACATTAAAGGGAAACTATGACAAATTAATAACTAGTACAAGAAGCTCTTTTATGAAATATCATTTATTGAGAAAACACACTGATGTTACTGCTTGATGCAGAACAGTACATGTAGATATAAATAATCAAAGACTTGCCCACTAAAATGCACTCACATACAGCTTATAGTATTTCGCCAACTAAGAGATATTTATATACATATATGGGTATGTGTTTAAAAGTAATGCCTAGGGGCAGGGTTGACGCACTAATTGTTTTTCTAATGTTCTTGCATTCACATCTTTTGAGCACTTGCATTACAGGATGTTATCCCAGCTTAAGTGGCTTCATTAAACAGAAGTCCTTGGTGTTTTCATAACAATATTCCCACGACATGCTTGAATTCTGATTGAAGTAATTTAACGTCTACTCTATGCACTACTGGGGGTGGGGGTGTGATAGGATTTAGCTTTAACAAAATTAAACTTGTTGCAATTTTTAGAAAATACAATATTAATAATTTTAGATGTGAATCAGGACCATTGTAACTTGTTATATTTAAATGCTTGGTCCCTTATCGGGAAAATAAAAATACTATATATAGTTTGCTTTATATATGGCTAGAAACCAGTTTTATGCGATAATATCAAAACTTAACGGTTATGTGTTTCTCTGTCTAAATTCATTCTTCACAAGCTAATATCTTCTTAGATTTAAAGCATTTGATTTTATGACAACCAGAAATATTTTCATTCAACAGTGTTTATTCTGAACCATCGAAGCGAAACAATGACCAGTAGCTACTAGGAACTGTCCTAATTTTTAAGTCATTTAAGACTTCTCCTCTATTTGCTTATTATGAAACAGTGGGGGGGGGGGCGGTTGTAAACTGGGAGAGAGAGAGAGAGAGAGTCAGAGGGGATGGGATATAGCTTGAAGCAAATACACTTGTTCTAATTTTTAGAAAAAAAAAAGAACGAAGTTTAGACATGCATCATGGCCATTACACTTTTTTTTCCTAATTTTAAGTTAAATGGTAGGTCTCTAAATGGGAAAATAAAAATAATTACTGGTATATTTAGTTTTTCATATAATGCTAAATACCAGTTTTACACAATAATATGAGAACTTAACATCAAATGCATTTCTCAGACTAAATTTGTTTTTTATAAGCTAACATCTTTTTAGTTTTAAGGTGTGTTGTTTTGTGATATTTTCATTCAACAGTTAATGTACTGTACATTTTCAAACCTCGAAGCATGACATTGAACATTAGCTGAGGACATGTATGAACAGTCCTGATTGACTGTTGTTGACTTGAGGCAGGAAGCTACAACAACAGGCATAGCGGCTGGCTTCAAAGTAAGAATGTCACTCCTCAGCCAGTGCCTGGTGATGCATGTAGATTCGTGAAAGAAATGAGGACAGGAAGTAACTTTTTTCTGATTGAAATCACTTTGTTTATGACATGAATGGCGACTGATGGAGAGCAACATTAAAATAAAGTGTACACTATTCCGTACATTTTAAAAATTGGTGTACTATCTCATAAACAATGTTATTTTCAAAGTTTAAGGTGGAAAGATATCCAAGAAATATAAAACCTCATATTTTTTCTACATTACGCGTGTTTGTCTGTATGTATCCTTAGCCAGGCTACTGATAAATACCACCATAAATGTTACCACTATACAGGTAAAGGTATGAAATTGACACCTGCTATGTTCGGGTTGACAGTGTCAGAGTTTCTCCCATTTGTTTGTTTAGTGTGTCGACTTGCGGAGTGAATACAATAGAATGAGAGAGTGGTGCCATAAAACCCACTATGGCTGCAATAACATCTGTGATGGACTTCCACTAGATTGAGTGGATTTACACTAGACTGAGTGGACTTTCGCTACTCATTGTGGGCACTTAACCCCCTGTCCCTCTGTCCACATCCACCGGATTGAGTGGGCAATTGCAAAAATGTGATGCGTGTACTGTAATTCAGGGATTATTATATTAATCAGGGCCGCCTGGCAGCCAATTTCCATTGGTGGCCCCAGAATTTTTATTTTGAAATATCCCAATAGAAAGTTGGTAAATCTCTCTTGCCAGAACTTTTCCATCATTCCATTCATATCCGTTATATGTGTTACTAGATCAGAACCATAATTGCACCTTTTTTCCTTATCAGAAGTCACCTAAATCATACAAAAGCTCGGAATTGCTTTTCAGTGCATTTAATCATAATAAGTCAGGGTCCAAGCTGGACACTAATATCTGGACAAAATTACCTTTCCAGCCAGAATAGGTACAGTTGGCAAAAATAGTGTGAAGTGGGTGTAGAAAGTTCAAAAATAGTCACTTTAGACTAATGTTTTTGCATATTTTCATTTCAGATTATTAAAATGACTATGAAAAATTATTAACAGAATGGGACTTCAAGGATACAACATCATAGCTAGTATTAGATCTAGATATGTCCACAGTGCCATAGTTTTCTTCGGATTAGGCAACAAAAATTACAATTTTCACTTGTTTTTCAAGTTTCCTGTGTGAATTTTTGGCAAGAATTCCTTACATAGCAATATAATTTCTGGTATTTATGATCATCAAATTAACACCAAAATTGACTACAGAGCATAAGACTTCTTTTTTTTAAATGTGGATCTTCCTCTTTGAAGTGAAATTGGCACAAAAGGCAACATTTTACTTTAATTATGAATGCATTGTATTGAAATTAAATGGGTCATGAAATCAATGCATAATGACCAAGATGTATTCTTTCCATAATTAGAAAATTTTTGCTGAACAGCTGTTAATCTGGATAGTTGACAGTACATATTGGTTATGGTCAAATACACTCATTTTGTACTTTGAATTCCTTGTATTCAACACATGTCCAGTGATTCATCTGCCATGGTATGCTTGGTCTAGTGTGAAACACTAAATGACTTTGTGACTATTTCACTTCTAATGAACTAAAACTTCTTTTTTTTATGACATTCTGTTTCATGCTTCTTTTTAAAAAATGGAATATATTTTTAAAAAGTGTTCAATATTCTAGTTTCTTGACTTGTGTCTGCTTGGTAAATATGCTGCAAAGATTCCTATCCTTTAAAACACAGAACACAGGCCCAACAAGGCATCACAAGAAGTCTTCTGGTAGAAACCCCATGTTGATATGACTTTCTGTTTTGGAGAAGCAACAATAACAAGATTTTCAACACAGATGCCATGGTGGCCATATTTGATATCAGATTGACATCATTTCTATTAGTACCAACTAGACATTATAAGAAGTCTTTTGGTAAAAGCACAATGTCCATATGACCAGCCTTCTAGGAGAAGCAGTATTAACAAGATTTTCAAGATGGCCATTCTGGCAGTCATATTAGAAGTTGGATCAGCACCATTTTCATTTATGACCAACTAGACATCATAGGAAGTCTTTCAGTCAAAACCCCATGCTGACAGAGCCATTCATTCAGAAGATATAGTCATAACAAGATTTTCAAGATGGCCACTGTGGCAGACATAATGAATATCTGAATGGCACCATTAGGACCAACGAGACATCATAAGAAGTTGTTTAGTAAAAAACCCATGCTGATACTACCATCCATACAGGAGGAGTAGTGATAACAATATTTTCAAGATGAAATCAGATCAGCACCATTTTCATTTAGGATCAACTAGACATAATAAAAAGTCTTTTAGTGAAATCCCATACTGATATGACTATCCATTTAGAAGTAGAGATAACAAGATTTTCAAGATGGTCACTCTGGTGGCCATATTGACCATCAGATCAGCACCATTTTCATTTACGACCAACCAGACACCATAAAAAGTCTTCTCATGAAAACCCCATGTCAATACGACTTTCCATTCAGGAGGAGTAGCCTTAAGAAGATTTTCTGATGGCCACTGTGGTGGCCATTTTGGAAATCAGATTGGCACCATTCTCATTTAGAACCAACGAGACATCATAAGAAGTATTTTAATGAAAATCCCATATTGATAATACCATCCATTCAGGAAGAGTAGCAATAACAAGATTTTCAAGATGGCCCCTATAGTGGCCATACTGAATATCAGATTGGCACCATTTTCATTTAGGACCAACTAGATATCATAATAAGTCTTCTGTTGAAAACCCATGACAAAATGACTTGCCATTCAGAAGGAGTAGCCATAAGAAGATTTTCAACATCAGCATACATATGATTATACAGGCGGTAGGCCAAAAATACAGTTTTAAAGGCCGTCTACCGCACATACCGTTTAGTAGTCGAAATCTACCGCTTTTGAAAATTTCAAGAAAAATTTTTTTTAAATAAAAAAACCCTAGTATTTTTACGCGTTCTATCAACACATTAGATAAACCAGCCAGAACCAGTCTACTGGGAACCGGAAATGTTCCACTTGTGCTACGACCGGTGCAATTATGCATGGTTGAGTAGTCGGATTACAATTGTTAAAGAACAGCATGTGTACACAACAAGCGGCTAATTGATTACCTTATTGTTGTAATTTGGAGAGTTTAAGGCCAAATGCAGGATGTTGTTTGAGGTGTTATAAGTAATAAAAGGATCAAAGGTAATCCATAATGACCATGAGTCTTTGATTAAAACTCGGCCGACCTGTCGTGGAAGGATTATAAAATAGAGAGACCGACCAAAAATGATCTCGGCAAAAACACTTGAGTAAGTATTTTGATTTGTTGTCTTTTAATTGTTCTTGTATTGTTCACGATGGTTAAAGATGAATATTTAAGGGCAGCTTGTATATTTTTTTTCTTCAATTAATGTCAAAATGCCGAAACGTCCACTTTCTCCCAATGCTAAGAAGCCACCAGCTAAGAAATACTACAATAAGTTTAACAACACTTGGATACCAGAATTTAAGTGTGTGCAGGTGAGTAGCAAAGGTCCTGAGTTTGCATTGTGTGTTTCATGCAAAGTGGATTTTAAGATAGTATATGGAGGAAGAAATGATAAAAATGTATTACTTAATATTTAATTTTAAAGTTGGGATAAATTATTAAAATCATGTGTTTGTTAACTGTTTATTTCAAGTGTAAATCTAATTTGTTTAAAATTAATTACAGTGGTGAAACTTGCCAACAGATTTTTGGACCTAAGCCTAGAAGAGAAACAAGCCCTTGAGGATGAGGCTCAGGAATACATATTAAGTCCAAGCCAGGAACTTCCTCCTCTGGGTGAAATGAGCTTGGAGCAATACTGGAGATCAGTCAGCAGCCTCAGAAACCCAGCAACAGGAAAACTTAATTTACAACTTCTTTCCAGACTGAGTGTAGTTGTCCTGTCATTGCCACATTCCAATGCTGACACAGAGATGACATTCTCGATTCTTTGGAAAATCCAGAGTGATTCAAGGGGAAATCTGGACCAGAAAACTATTGAGAGCCTGCTAAGTGTGAAGGTTGACAATCACAGTGAATGTCACCAGTGGTCACCAGACAGTGATCTTGTGAAGGAAACTAAAAATGCCTGTGGATTTTATACAAAATCTTTGCAGTGAACTGTGGGATGTACAACTCTTCCTTTTTCATTTAATTGACAATATACTGGCTCATATTAACTAACTATTATTGTAACATTTTCCGTCAGATTCTGAATTGGATTCATGTTCAAAATTTGTGTTTTATTATAATATGAAGATAATACATATTATGTGAAAAAACGCACTTGTTTTGTTTTCAATCCCCTTAAAACACATAAAATTTATGCCGATAAAAAATCTACCTTTTTAGAAGTCAATCTACTGATCAAAATTTGTAAATCTACTGGTTTGAAATCCTGGTTCTGTCACATTTATGCATCAGACTGGCACCATGTTCATTTAAAACTAA
The DNA here is from genome assembly GCA_029931535.1 of Margaritifera margaritifera. Classification (NCBI taxonomy): domain Eukaryota; kingdom Metazoa; phylum Mollusca; class Bivalvia; order Unionida; family Margaritiferidae; genus Margaritifera; species Margaritifera margaritifera. The sequence goes on along the minus strand of JAQPZY010001626.1, from coordinate 695,243 downwards.
CTAGACATCATAAGTCTTTTAGTGAAAACCCCATGTCGATATGGCCATCCACTCAGGAGGAATAGCAATAACAGATTTTCAAGACGGTCACTGTGGTGGCCATAATGAATGTCCGAGCAGCACCATTTTCTTTTAGGACCAACTAGAACATGGAATGAATGTGTGTGTAAAGGTTCATGGCAATCCCCTAAGTAGTTTAGGAGGAATAGCAATAACAAACTTGTGCTAATGGATGTGCTATCTGGGACACATGTACTGCTCCCCACCCACACCCATGGGGCCACAAAACACTTTTTTAGTCCCCCACCCCAACCCCAACACTGTCTGGAAGGCTGGCAGGTATATTGAAGCTGTTATAGACATGATCATCATTAGTATTCCCTCCATCAAATTTTCAGAAGCAGCAGTTGCACCCAATCTGATTAAAATCGGATCTCCACAGCCATATGTGGAGATCTAACAGACACCGATTGAAGTTAATGTTTTGGTGACCTTTGGAATTCCCAGTCCACTTATTTTTAGGAGCCTATCAGATACAAAGTTGCAAATTCGTGTTAGAGAAAGTTATCCTTAGTAACGATATGTTCTAATGACATGTGTCGCTTTCAGAAATTTGAAAGTTGAGATTTGACTGGTGAACCACAAGGTCAACAGAACATAACCCCTTATTGGTATCCATCAGATCTCCACATAGGACTGTGGAGGTCAGATTTTAATCAGATTGCAGTTGCACTATCCATCTTTATAATAACAGAGATGATTATGATCAGGCAAACAATACTGTATGTGACTAACAATTACATATTACATTCCTTTACATCTCCATGAAGTGTGGGCTTGCCTGCCAGTGAAAGAAACAAAAAAAGGGGGCTGGGGGGTTACAATTCCAGTGTGACGAGTGATTAGTCTGATAAATCGACCTCCCAAATCTGTGTTGTTACTGATGGACTATTTGTGGGTCTGATGTCACCTATTCATTAAAATGTGCAATTTTGCTCCATACAAATCTGTCCAGAACACACCCACGTACAGTTTAGACACTTACTGGTATCTGGTAACAGCTGTATGTAGCCACAAAATTCAAAATGGCTACAGGACATAGGATTGTGTTATTCCATGTGGATTTACAAGTTGTCAAAAATAGGATTTGATCTGGAAATATTCTGTACATATTACCAAAAGCACTCTTCAACCGAAAGTAGCTTAAGAGTCGCGAGAAATACCAGTCTAAAATGTACACCGATATGTTGCGGATATACTTGTCTGCAAACAATTCCTCGACTTTACTGTATAGGTGATATAATACCCACAAATAGTCAATGAGTATCAACATTCGGGGGACTGATTTATCAGACTAACGAGTGATGGGTTCATACACTGATAATGTTGATAGGTCGACGTCTTACACTGTCAAATATGGGTAAAATAACTCGTCCAGATATGCGGTTTTTATGTTACCCAGACTACCGACGTTAAATAAAATTGTGTTGTATCTTTTCTCGTGTATCTAATGGTTCATATTGCTTTATAGAATCATGATCGAGGCTCGACTGTAGGGAGCATAACAATTTGCGATCATATATTTAACTGAAGCTGACGTGTTTCGTTTTACCTTGTTCCTCCCACATTTAGATTAACAATCTCTCCTGGCATTGAAATGAATGCCAGAGAATATCCGCAGACTTTACTGGTATTTTTCACTTTAAAAATGTTTCTATTTTCATCGATGGCACACCGGAAGTGCATTAAATCAATTCACTACTTGCCTTTAGGGCCCTATTAAATTCTGGAGTTATTTATCTTGCACCATTCCGTACTAAACTTCGATTCAGAAAATTCCGTGTGTAACTATAAAAAATAAATTAATAAATAATGAAATAAATAAATAATCTAATTCACTTATTTTCCACCTAATCTTGCTTGAGAATATATGTACAAAACAAGCAGGGAAATGTGAAATGAATATTGTACGTTTGCAAGAAGACAAACATGTATACACTGAAGTATCTGATATAATTTTTCAGTAGGCCCTATATATCATATGAATAGTTTTATTAATTTTATTAAAATATCTCTCGTTATTTTGTTCCTTCCTATCATAACTGATGACTAACGGTTGTAAAGACCCCCACCCCCACCATCCCCAAGGAAACTTTGATAACGAATTCCAACGGAAAAAGTATATCACTGTGCCCTAGAAATGACCTAGCTGCTGTTTTAGCCCTGCATTCGGTCTTCTTAGTGGCTAGTAAAGGTATAATGCATTAGCCATTTATGTATATATTCTTAGATCCTGTGTATTCATAATGACCTAATTTTTGTGGAAATTAGTAGAAATGTGTGTAGCACCATTGTACACCTCCACTACTATCACCACCAGACTACATGCAATTTTATCCACTCTACAAATCTTTGGTACTCTGATAAAGTACCCGATGAAACTACAATCTATAATACAATAAAATGCGTAGGTTAGGGAATGACCATTTAATTTTTGTTGAGGGAGTGGGGGCGGGGTCTGGGATTTTCTTTCGAAGCAGTACGATTCTTGTTCTTGCACATCACGATTTTTTTTTTTTTGTTGGTCAGCTACTAGAAGGGATACAGTTCTTCCCCCCCCCCCCCCTACAAACCAGAGCAAGAATATTCTTTTTCAAGCTATTTGGAGGCAGATTTTTTCTTCTCACAAACAATAGTAACCCAGACATATCACCCCCCCCCCCCACTCCGAAAATGAATTGATTGGTCCCAAACAAGATTAGCGTGAATTGCATATTATACACCCACCACATGTTTAATAGTCCTATATGCAGAGACAGAAAGTTTTGCGCAGAAACCATTTTTCTTCTTAACGTCAGTGTGACCTTGACCTTTTTCACCTGGAAAACGACAAGTTTCTTACTTACACTAAGTGCAAGTCATCCACAAAGTTTGGGCCAGGTCTGTGATGTAGAACTAATGTTATTGTGCGGAAACCATTTCCTTCATTCCATCAATGATCTTAATCTTTGGCTTTTGACCCAAAATCAATAGCAGTCTTCCTTACCCGAAGTGCAAGCGATCCACAAGGTTTGGTTGAGATATGCAATGCTTAACTAATATTATTTTTCGGAAAACATTTTGTTATTCTTTCAGTCACAATGACCTTGACCGTTTGACCCCAAGATCAATAGGATTCTTCCTTACATTAAGTGGAGGCCATCCACAAAGTTTGGTAACCGTAGATGTTGGAGAACTTAAGTTATTATGCAGAAACCATTTTTCTTCCTTCCGTTAAGTGACCTTGACCTTTGACCTTTTGACTCTGAAATCCATAGGGTTCTTCCTTAACCCAAGTGCAACCCATGCAAAAGATATGGCAATTGTAGATAGCGGATAACTCGAGTTATTGTGCCGAAACCGTTTTCCAATTAGTCACAGTGACCTTAACCGTTGCGTGTTCGAGCCCGAAATCGACAGGTTTCTTCCATACTCCAAGTGCAAGCCATCTACAAAGTTTGGTAACTGTAAATAGTGGACAACTAAAGTTAATGTGCGGAAACCAAATTTGCAACAGACGGACAGACGAGCAACATCATATATTGGACGTTGTTGAAAAGCATCATCACACCACATACATACAATTATACTAGTTATATGTATCAATTATATATATATATATATATATATATATATATATATATATATATATATATATATATTGGACGTTGTTGAAAAGCATCATCAAACCACATACATAAAAGTATACTAATTCTATGTATCAATTAGATATATATTGGACGTTGTTGAAAAGCGGCATCACACCACATAAATAAAATTGTACTAGTTATATGTATCAATTAGATATTTGTTGAAAAGCGTCATCACACCAAATACATAAAAGTATACTAGTTCTATGTACCAATTAGATATATATTGGACGTTATTGAAAAGCATCATCACACTACATAAATAAAATTGTAATAGTTATATGTATCAATTAGGTATATATTGGATGTTGTTGAAAAGCGGCATCACACCACATAAATAAAATTGTACTAGTTCTGTGTATCAATTAGAGATATATTGGACATTGTTGAAAATCGTCATCACACCACATAAATAAAATTGTACTAGTTATGTGTTATCAATTAGATATATATTGGACGTTATTGAAAATCGGCAAGGCTTGTGCCAGAGGTGCAACTACAATGAACACAACTAAATGCATTCCTTCGTGGGGTTTTTTTTTTTTTATGTACCGCAAGTCAATTCATAAATGTTACAAACCAAATGTTTACAGAGGTATCCATTGTATTCAGAGCTTTTACAACTAGTTGGGTAGGATCGCAAAAAATTAAGGCCGAAAAAATCGAAACATTGTATTCAAAGATGAAGATGAGAAATATTTTAATTTAACAAATATATGTAATTAATGTGACAAGATACATATTTAAGACTAGGTGCGTGACCACTGTCACCTGACAGGTAAGTACAATGGAGCTGCTTATAATGACTGTAATTTGAATTTAAGATCCCAAAATATATCCCACCATTGATTCATAACTTGTTCGGTTATAACAGTCATCAGTTCATCAAGATGCTTGTAAAAAGTGATCCAGATGGTAAGGTAAAAATAGTACCAAATACCGACGATCAACATATTACATTCAGCAACGATTACAGAGTATATTGGCTCAAGAAAAATGGTAAGCAAATAACTGTGAAAAGAACGATTAGGTTTGTAGATAGTCATCAATTCATGGAACAATCTATATAGCAGCTGGATAAACATTTGAGTGATAAAAAGTTTGCAGAACACTGAAGCATTTAGAGACATTACACTTACATACTTTAGGAAAGACATTTACCTATACAAATACACTGACAGATTTGAAAAGTTTAATGAAACCTATTCCACCGAACGAAACTTTGTACTCATCACTTAACGATTAAAACATACCAAATGACGATTGCCAGTATGTAAATCATTATGTTATGCAGCATATCAAGGTTCAAACATTAGGTGACCTATAGGACTATTACGTTTAGATGGTCAACGAAGAACAAATTAGACGGGTGGAAGAAAATCTGTTTGAAATACCAGATTACCTCCCTGCTTAGAAGACTGGTCCCTTTGGAAAGACGGCAATAATACTGGCTTCATATTAGAAGTAGACTTGGAGATTCCAATTCATTTGACATGACCATTTAAAAAACTATCCTCTTGCACACAAAAAAATCTTGTACCAGACGAAACTGATTTATCTCCATTGAAAAAGAAATTTATTAATTGCTACAAGGGTATAACACTAACTGTACCAACATTACTATGCATACTGGAAAACAAAAACAAAATATGTAATTCACAACAGAAACGCCAGGTTCTAAGTGGAAATAAGATTAAAACTGAAAGAAATACACAGAATTGTCTTGTTTGATCAGCAACCTTTGTTAAAAAAATACACTGAATTAAATATCAATTTGAGACAAAGAGCTACCTATGATTTTGAGAAAGAAGTTTACAAATTGACGAATAACAGTGTATTCGGTAAACAGATGGAGAATTTAAGGAAAAACAACAATAGTAAAAATATGTACAGATGAAAATAACTTTGTCAAATGCCACGAGGACAGTATTAGATGATGAATTATTGCTAGTCAGCGTGAAATACCAAAAGATTCAATTCCCTAAATCGATCCATGGTAAATCTGCAATGTCAGATTTATCTAAATGGTTGATGTATAACTTATTCTATAACAAACTCAAAATAAAAAACGGTGATAGAATGAGAGTGCCTATTACTGATACGGATTCCTTATGCATCTATGTCGCAACTGAGAATTTGTACAGCTCCATGAAAGAGAACGTAAACTCTGTGACACTAGTGACTATTCAAAGATAATCTATTTTATATCATACACATGAATACAAAGATAAAAAGCGTTTTTAAAGATAAAATAACATCTACTCCTATTCAGGGGTTTTGAGGGTTAAGGTCAGAACTTTATTCATTCAGGACTGAACAAAACGAATATACTGTCTTAAAGCGTAAAATAAAACAAAAAAAAAAAAAAAACAAAAAAAAAAAAAAAAAGAAACAAACAAACAACAACGACAAAAGACGAGTGTTAATTAAGAATTTAAAATTTACAAAGATTGCATATTCAATCACAAGGAGAATTACCAGGAAATGAATTTACTCGGGTCATACAATCTCAATACGTGTAGCATCAAAACGAAAAATGTAGCATCGAGTTCTTATGAAGACAAGCGGTTTTGGTTGACAACATAAAAACATTAACTTACAGACACGTGGAAACTCTAGACGGAAAAGGAAAATCAAGTCTCAATAAAAGTTTGCTTATTTTGTTTTCTTTCATCTTTTTTTTTTTACTATCCCTCCGTTTATTTTATTTGATATTAAGTGATTTGTGTCAAAAATACATTCGGAAGTCATGAATGTTTGCATTAATTTTGTGTTATACCCATACTGATATTTCAAAATGCCTAATACTGAATGCAAGTTTGGATACATAAGTTCATTGCTATACTTCACCATCAATGTTGCTGCAGAGTAATTTTTGATGTTATTCATATTTTTGTGGAAAATCTATAACTGACCATACTATCAATTGTTCTGTCTATATTAAATTTGGTAGGAAGTGCTGGTTTGGCTATTTCGTCTCCTCCTACTCCATTTCCTCTTGCTGTCCCTTCTACTTCTCTCCCCCCCCCCCCCCCCCCCCCCCCCCCCGTCCACGATTCTCAGCCTCCTACTCAGGTTAATAATTTTTTGTTAAAGATAGATTAATAAATAAATGGAGTTATTTTTTTCCATCTGTCCAAAAAGGCAACAGCATTGCCTGGAATTATTGGCAGTGTGACAGGCTGGGTATTTAAGAGTGCGTAACATTTTTTTATTTTATTTTATTTTATTTTTTTCTTTTCTTACCCGAGCGTGTTATTTTCCTTGTTTTGGTATTAATATGTTTGTTATTTAAATTTTTTATCAAAGGTATAAATAATGCAATCAGTATTATTAATGGTTTCTTAACTTATTCTTAAAATAAACTCTCTCAGCTCCTGCAACCATATTAGTCCCATACAAATGATTGTTTATTTCTTGGTCAGACGTTGTGTGAGCTACGCGATCAATATTATTATTATTTGTTAAAAATTTTTGTTTGTTGCGTTTTTTGCGTTTCTAAATTTTCATAATTCAGAGGTGCCAGAGGTGTGCGGAAGCATATGTGCCAAAGACACACCAACTTGCTTCAAAGCTACAATCCCAAAGTCAGATGTGACCGTATAAGTATCATATACGGAGATGATGTGTTCCAGAGGAGCATCGTTATCATAATCATTTTTCTCTATTTTAATTTTACACACTTTGTCTTCTTCTTTGTCGTCTAAAATTTCTTATCATACTGTTACAGATTGCATAGATAGCTTATCAGCATTTGGAATACCATCCTTTACTAAGTTTGTGTTGATTGTGTGATTTAATCCGAGTTTAAACAAGTCACTGGATTTCTGTATATTGTTGTTGTATTCCATAATACTACCTATTTTCCTATCCATAACATAATCAAAAAAGGCTACCGTAACTACCACATCATAGTTCAGTTTCATTTTTCTGTTACATACTGTCGAAATTTTACATTTTACTATAACGATTTCATCTATGTCGTACCATAATCTTCTAAAATTAATAGCGCCACTAACTTTTTATTAGTAATGAATATTTATTTTATTTTTTATTTATTTTTTATTTTTTTTTGGGGGGGGGGGACGTGTATAAGAAGGCCCTTAATGAAACCTATTAATTCTGTCACCGATTCTGTCAGTCGATGTGCTTTTGTTTTGATTGTAATCAACGTTTCTCAAGGAATGTATGCAGTGGCGGCGCGAGGGTTTGAGGCGCCCCGGGGCAAAGTTCTTTAATGGCCTCCCTACCAAGGCGCCCGGGGGCAATGTTCTTTTGTAGCGCCCCGACTTTGTCACAGAGAACAGTTTTTATGTCAGTTGACAACCTCCACCCCCACCCAATCTAAGCCCTGAAACCGGAGGGGGGGGGGGAACTCCCGACTGCGCCCCTCCCCCTCGCCCGGGGACAATTGCCCCCTCCCCAGCCCTCACGCAGCCACTGTATATGTATGTATGTATGTATGTATGTATGTATGTATGTATGTATGTATGTATGTATGTATGTATGTATGTATGTATGTATGTATGTATGTATGTATGTATGTATGTATGTATGTATGTATGTATGTAAACAGGTAATTCCAGCCATCTGTCTATCCAAAACTTTTCAGCCAAATATTGTGTCTGCCGATGATAAATGCGAGATATTTGATTAAAATGAATACACTGTAATAATCTGAAATATACCCATTACTTTATTAGTCGCGAAACTGCTACCACGAATGATCGTGATTAGTGTCATTTCATTTTTTGTCTCTCCCTGTGAAGTATCATTACAGGAATTTGTATCATAATGACCTGATCGATCGATTGATTGACTGAGGCTTAGATATGGTCTTTACTTACTTTGCCTTGCAATGCACCTTCTATATTTAAGAAAGAATAACTAAACACATAGGGAGTACATATGTCCATGTCAACAATCTCGAATAATCTTTCAACCCAGCATGTTCCTCAATTGTCAAATGCAAGGTAAAAACAAAATAAAAGTGTGTGTGGGGGGGGGGGGTCTGGGATTTTGGCCTCCAAATAGCTTTAAAAAATACATGCTTGCTGTGATTTGTAGCAAAGCGAACTAATTATATCCATTATGTTAACTGATAAAAATAAACTGTCTTGAGCTAAAAAAATAAATAAATCCTGATTCGAAAGAAAATTCCCACCCCCACCGCCTGCCCGAAAATTAAATGGTCGGTCCCAATCATAATTCATAAATGCAAGTTGGATATTTAGGCATACGATGTTTGCCAAAGAAGTTAAGATAGTATCTTTCCACCTCATAAAATATACATAGATAGTTAACTTCATTTCGCATGCTGTGGAAAAGGAATTCTCTAACAATACAATATTACTTATGAATCAAAAGACTCATACGAATCAATGGCTGACCTTCACATTTCTAATAGCAATGTTACTTTTTGTCTCGCTAACACTCTAGGCCTGATGAACAGATCAGATAACCAAATGGACGAGTTGTAAATTTGGACTCTTTCTTCTCTTTTGAGAACCTCTTCAGTTGATTTTACTGAGTGACAATGTCCATTGACCTATTAAGAATGTCCTATGTATAGAAATGATCAGTTATATGCATTTTGGACGATATTATCACAGGCTGTTCGCAGTCGGCTAGTCGATGTTCATGCACCGTTCTTGTTCGTTTCTTCGTCCTCTGGACTTTTCGTTGTCCTCGCAACAACATGTCACAAAACAAATCTCTTTGGCAGTTTATGTCGATTTGAGTAATTGTTATTATTATTTTTTCAAAATTGTTATATATACTTAATTATAGCAGGACGAAAGGACAAAACAATCATAAGAGTGATAAGTTTCTCATTTCGAAGGATTTAGCGGTAAATAAGTTTCATATAATTGCCGCATATAATGCCTTTCTCCAGCTCTTTTACCGCACTTTTGCTGTTCTTACAAACGTTGCATACATGTATCTTTATGATGTTTCATATAGTTACATTTTTATTGTATAATATGCAAAGAAGATAGCCGACAAGATTGTAAATTTTGTGGTGCTTACAAATAAGTGGACTAACCTGTATAACACCTGAATATTACACAGTGTAGTGGGGTGTAAATCAATCGCAGCGACACAAGCAAGAGCTAATTTAAAATGGTCAATACATTTTGTGTGCAATGTATGACTTCTCAGACCGTGTAACATTAAAAAAAGGTGATCCGTCTGATGCAAACAATTATAGAGGGATAACAGTGCTTAGCTGTATTTGACAAGTTTTCACTATCATATTAAATCAGAGACTCTCCTCTTGGAACATTAAATATGATATTATTACTGATACAAAATTTGGTTTTAAGAAGAATAATAATACAGTAGAAGCCATTTATATATATATATATATATATATATATATATATATATATATATATATATATATATATATATATATATATATATATATATAAAACCAATTTTATTCAATAGCTACTCGACAAAAAAAAAAAAAAAAAAGCCTTTAATTTTTGTGCCTTTATTGATTTTAAAAATGCATTTGCTTATGTAGAAAGGACAAGTGTATGGCGAAAAGTATTTACTTATGTAGAAAGGACAAGTCTATGGCAAAAAGTAGTAAAATGCGGAGTGACTGGGGAAATCTTAACGATAATAAAATCTATTTACATCTCAGTGCAGTCATATGCAAATCACTTAAACTCACACTCAGACTATTTCAACTGTTCAATTAGGCTTATTAAAGGAGAAAGCCTATCTCCATTTCTGTTTTCTCTTTATATTAATGATCTGGAAATCATATTACAATCAAATAACGAGACAGGTATCATTCTGAAAGAAATGTCTTGATATATTTTATTGTTTGTTGATGATATGGTGATATTTGCGGAGACAGCAGATAGTCTACAAGCATCCTTAGATAAGTTACATGCATATTGTATAAGATGTAATATATTTGTAAATATTGGTAAAACAAAGGTTATGATTTTTAACAAAAGAGTTAGAAGAATAGATGTTTTATTTAAGTACGAAGATTTGTTTCTAGACAGCGTGAATAATTTTAATTATATAGGACTTGTTTTCATCAACAGAGACTCGTTTCGATGTGCTACAGGTACTATTGCTGGCAAAGGTGTGAAAGCAATGAACGTACTTTTGAGTAATACTAATAAACTACAATGTTCAGTCAATATAATGTGTGATTAATTTGATTCTTTTGTATCTCCAATTTTGTCTTATTGCTTTGAAATTTGGGGATTTTTTAAAGCAGAAAATATAGGACAAGTACATAGAAAAAATTGCGAGTGGTTACTAGATGTTAAACTTTCTACCAAGACTATGTTTGTATATGGAGAGTTGGGCCGATATCAACTTTATGTAAATAGATATATGTGCGCATTATTAAGTACTGGTTCTTATCGCTCAACACAAACGATTGTATTTTTCGAAACATGTACTAATTAATGCTTACCGATTGCGAAAGGAAAGAATTGTAAAATCTGGGTTTCTAATATGAGAAAGATACTACTGATCTCTGGCTTTGGAGAAGTCTGGTATTACCCTAATTCAGTCCAGATATCTTCCTTTTTATAGCTTTTTAACCATAGACTAAAATACATATTTTATTTTGACTGGAGTTCTGCAGTTGCTTCGAACATTTCTTATACGTATAAAGATTGTCACGGAATTGTATGATTTATATCAATATGTATATGTGATCAAAAATGTATTCGGGTTTCGTTTCCGACTAGAGCGTTACTCGAGGGTTGTTTATTTTTTCGGCTCTAGTTATTTTGAAATACTGAGCGCGATTCACCCCATGCTGCACGTGCAAATTGCCTGCAGTGAAAACCTAAGTACCTAGCTGCTGCGCATATCTGTCACAGCTAGGGTACATATAGAGAAAATTCTCTATAAACAAATTACACTACGACGAGTCTTGTCAGAAAGCTTACCTCTTTACGAGAGCAAATCGTCAGCTGAAGAGGTATGTGAAATTTAAGATTCTTTATCACTATTCGTTTTATATGACATAATTGTTTCATATATTAGATGTTTTAGAATTTATTCTAAATTCTACAGAGAGTCAATACCTAGGTCATACAACGCCATGATATTAGAAATACTATAGTCTGGTACAAGTTAGCTATTTGTTGTAACTGAACAGACGGATTTTATTTAATTATACGCAGCATGCTTTGAATGATTAATGTAATGTGTAACTAGATGTAATTCATGTGCGCGCATGCGCAACATATATCAATGCAAAAGTACTAACCGTGTCATATGTGCTGCACGGTTTAGTTGTTATACTTTTAGCTGCCTTGTGTGCTGCCTTGTGTGGTGCCTTGTGTGCTGCCTTGTGTGGTGCCTTTGTGTGGTGCCTTGTGTGGTGCTTTGTGCCTTATATATGGTTTGGTGTTGTGGAGTCGCATAACTGTGTGGTTTCTTGTGACGTATACGCTGTGTCTGGTGAGGTTGGTTCGGAAGAGTGTACTGGTTTTCTCGATGCGAGGGACCAAGGCTTCTCGACCAGCGGGTATGTGTTAAATGTGAAGGCTCTCGAGGGATCCTTCAACAGACTGGGAGGGGTGGACCATGCGTGGTGGCTCCTTGACCATTGACTAGAGCGGGTGGAACCGGAGATACATCTTGGTCGTCAAACGGGCGCCACGATAGTTATACATATTACGTGTTCCATTTTATTGTTATTTTCAATATTGCTATCTGTGCAATGTATTCATGTATTCATGTATTCACATTTCAATATCGCTATATGTGCGACAGATTCATAATTTCATGCATTCCCATTTCAATATCGTTATATGAACGACAGATCCATAAATTCATACATATTCCAATATCGCTTGATGAGTTAATAGATTGATGAATAGATGAGTATCATATCGATAAGTGCATAAATCACATGCTTTGGTCACCCTTGGTACTTAATAAGACCTTGTTTATATTAGGGTGTAGATCATATACTCTTATTTGTTGATTGGTGATAGGATGTTATTCACGTCTGTTTAAAATTCCATTCGTTAAATTCATCTTTGATTTTTCTCGTTGAGTTACTTGTTGTTGATAGTTCCATGTTAGGAACTTTATAATTTTCCTTATCTTTTTGTTATAATGGTGTCAGATTTGTTCATCTTTAAATTGCGTTTATAAATAAACATCTTATTAACGCAGTTGCTTTCAGTGTCTTCACTAATCCAGTCCCAACCCGGTTTCATCCTGTGACAGAGATATAAAAGATATCTTCGAAACTGCTTCCTTGCTTAGAATAATTGCTAATGCCAGCCACAAAGAGGCTTTAAGTACATGACACTCATTTAATATTGAGATTCGTAGACACGTAGGAAACGAAGGGCGTGAAAGGAAATGTGAACTTTGTGTAAATAATTATGCCGAAGATGAATATCATTTTGTCTTAATCTGTCCTCTATACCTCTTAGTTAGAAAATCTTAAATTGATCCTTGTATAAACTACTACAATTACTTTAAAATGAAGATTTAACAACTGTAAATATGTATATAATGCATTCCAACTTGGATTATCTTCTCTCTCTCATTTATGTGCACACAGGTTTTCTATCACCATTATTCATTCATTTATTCATTCATTTATGCGACAATGTATTAATGTTTTATATATGCATTATGTATTTTATTAATTATGTACTTTTTGCATACGTCAAATCAATAAAGTTCTGTTCTATTCTTTTCTGTATCTACTCCCGGATCACACGTGGCCGATAAATTGGGTACTCGACAAACCAGGTTTTGTATTGTTTAGTTTGCTTCAAGGAATCTTCAAAAGGCGAACATTATGTTTAAGTTTAAAGTAAAATCATGGTTAATATGAAGTATATAGTTATGTATTAACAATATACAGGCGTAGAAAATATACATGTAACTGCATCTTCATTTTCAACCGAAAATTACTCCTTCCACGAGGATGGTACTGGAAGCTACGACAGTACCTAAAAGTACAATATGTAAATTTTAAACAGAAGCACTATGATTGAGAGCACTACAGTTTAGTGCCCACCTTCTCTCCCAAACAACTGAGCACCAGTCATGTATAAATGCTTTTGCCAAGAGCAAGATAAGCGGGTAATACACAACAAGGACATTGTTTCATACAAGATGTCAGTGTTTAAAAATATCTTCAAAATTCTTGATTCAGACTTAGAAAAGTTATCGTAGGAATTGGCCAAAGTATTATATGCTGACTTCTTTTTAGGAAGCTGGCGGTTGATAGTAAACTGATTGCTAAATCTCAAACACATTTTATAAGGCAAACGTTTGCGAAATATCAGCACGGGGTGTGTGGAAGTTATTATTATTTGGTAATGATTGGTCTTTAAAAGGCCTGAAACATTGGATATATATATATATATATATATATATATATATATATATATATATATATATATATATATATATATATATATATATATATTCTTTATATATATATATATATATATATATATATATATATATATATATATATATATATATATATATTTCCATTGATGCAAGTTTGTAGAAACACATGATAATGATAACTTTCGTTGAATCATCAATCATTATTTAGTACAAGTTATTTATTTTTATCAGGTTCAAGGTCTTTTTATCTTTTCATTGATCTCTTTTCTGTTATAATTTTTTTAATGCACTTTTATGTCCATATGATTTATATAGCTTTATATCTTTCATCAAGACTGGTCCCGCAAAAGACTTTACCATGATCTGAACAAAAAACAAGCTCTTACACTGTATATCCATAATTTATAAAGGTTTGACTGTCAGCTACTGTAACGGTTTTCTCGTGACCGCTATGGGGCTATTTGAGCGTAAGAATTGGCTAAACTGGTCCGTCAATACTGTTAACTGAGCGTCACCAAATGGTGGGCGTATAACAGCGCGACAAATACATATCCCGCTTACCTTCATTCTCGTATCCGTGATGTGTGAGCTTAGACGTTTAGTACAGAATGTATGCAGACAATTCAGAGATCCGGGGATAGTAAGCTGGTCCACACAGATTGGACAAACTAGATAATTGCATTATGACTTTGTTGGTCTTGTTCCCCAGCTTGATGATGCGGCCATCTTTAGAAACTTCTTCAGTATTAATAAACAGTCAGTTGGTCAAGTCATTCATACCAGCGCCTCTCTTTCTCGGCTTAGACTACCAGTCCGATTGTGGTGCAATCTTTCCTTATTTTGCCACGACACTGATGGAAAACTATGGAACTCGGGATCAAACACTCGGGACCGCAAAACTGAAAAGCGAGTACGTTACTGTGGTGCTATGCACTCGCACCCTACTTTTGTAGCTATATTGTGTCACGGAATCATACCTCCTTTTCCTTTTTATAATGATTTAATTTATTAGTTTATGATCTCTGTTCTTAGTCTAAACCGAGGTTACTATATGAGAATACATACGACAACCTTTCGATCGATAAATGGTCACATGACTAAAATGCTCGCGAAAGGAATCGACATACTTCGTGTACCTTTAGAAATTAACATTGAAAGGTCACATTCCAATACAACAATAACATGATGTTTACTGGTTAAGATCTTAAGAACGTGTGAACGTAAACATTATGACGCATAAGCTAGTTCCTGATTGGTTCGTAGAGGGTTGTATTATTTTGTAATACCATGTTATTAAAGACAGAGAAAGGGTTTTTCAATTTGATTCTGCGCACTTAGTAAAGTATATATAGGAAATAATCCTATATTAAATCATTCTGTTCCAGTTACATAGAGAAGAGAGGTCATAATTGAATTTGCAGTTCAGTGTGGGAATTACTTTGAAGATTCATTATTAATACAATACATTTAGAAGTCAGTATTGTCTTCATCTGAAATAAAATACAGTTCCGTGGAATTATCGGGAACATTTCTAATACTTGTGAGATTCCAGACTTACAAGGATTATTTGGATTTACTTGAAACTTATCAACACATTAGCACATCAAAGGCTATTTCATTCGGAATACTACATCCGGATTATTTGGATTAACTTCAGGAAGTGAACTTTAAAACAATTAAGGACTTTTTAGGATATTCTATACTGTAAGTTATTTTTAATTCTTTCACTTTGATTGTTTGTTGAACTATTTTAATTCTTTTAATACTTTAGGAAATTAAAGATTTGCATTTTAATCTTGAAAGCTTGTTTGTGTCTTTTATCTTGTTACATTACCCACAGAGTCGTAACAGTTGGCAATATGTGACTCGAGGCATTTGGTGTAAAATCAATGCAAAAATGTTAGCGATATGGGGGTCAGTAGGTTGCCAGAGAGAATTGTCTCATATATCTCATCGCATCCTGTCCACAGGAAATGAAATCTGCATGATCTTCTTACGTGTTATTTCCAGACTTGTCAAAGATTGAGTCTCTCTCTCTCAATTTCTCGATTTTTGTTCCTTGTCGCATGGATGTCTATAACCTCAGTAAATATTTGATCTAGATCTATCTTTAATACTCTATTTATTCCTATTTTAATCAAATTAATCAATTAGTTATTTAATTTTATTTATTTACTCAAGTACTTATTTAGTTACACCCTCACTTATTTACTTTACATTGCCAGAATTTGAAACTACAGCTTAGATTAGTGACAGATTTTACAGCATTCCTTTTCGTTTGCGTAAATGTTTGTAAACGTGCTTCCGTAAATATTTGAGAATTTAGCATGTAAAACATTTGTCTTCAGTTTTTATAATGACAATTGAGGCAGAAAGCACGTTTTCATCAATGTATTACTCAAGGTTGACCTATGTCATCGTTATCGGTTTTGCAATCAATCCTTTTTTCTGAAAGGAGACCTCTTTGGCACTCTCTTGCATTTAAAAGTCATCTCAAGTGAAAGTTTGTAAAAATAACGACTCTAAAGCTTATTGCATAGGTAATGACTTCAACAGAATATAAGTTATATCTGAAATGCCTATGAAAGTCGTTGGGTGAGTTATTCTGCATGAAAAATAAAATAATAAAATTTAGGTTAAATCATGCAGGAGATGATTAATGCGAGTATTCGTACTTGTTTTGTTTTTTTTAAATAAAACTCCAAACAATCAACAACAAAAATAATTAGTGAGAGACAAATAGTGTAAGGTTATCTTATTGTACACAGAGTAGATTCCCCCGCACATATAAACACCTAGCTGCATAGAAAATTATATAGTGAAGGGGTTTACTGGAATTATCGGAAAACAAACAAGATCGACTATCGCAAAATGTAAATTACTGCCCTAAATTTTTTACATAAGCGATGGCAGATAAGGAATTTATTGTGTGTCTCTGTGTGCCATTATGAGAGAGAGAGAGAGAGAGAGAGAGAGAGAGAGGGGGGGGGGAGTGGTAGAAAAGTAAAATGTCAACAGCAAGATTCAGATTTGAGAATTTTGGTTCCTTATTGAAAACTTTGCAGATGAAGAGAATACCAATTTAATATATTTTCTCAAAATATGACCCACCCACCCACCATCAATAAATATTTTGGCCGGCAAAATGAAGGGCTTCGCCTTCAGGTATAATAGTGGTAACAACCTCGCCAGTTTCATACAAGATTATGTCATGAATACACTTTGATCTTGCTCAAAATCCAGCATCTTGATGATGTAAGACTACTCACCAAGTTTCGTCAAAGTATGATCAGAAATAGATTTGCTAGCGTGTTGACAAAGTGCAAGATCATGTCATTAATATCAATGGATCTCGCCAATAGCCATACTCTACTGAGATCTTGTGACTCAGTACATTGGTCTTGGGAAATATTGTCGGTTATAGCTCGAGTCATATCACGTGAATAGAGAGTGCTAAAATGTATTATTGGTTTGACCTGGATTCTAAGAAGTCAATACTTTGTTGACTGATAATAACGTCAGTGCACAGGTACTTTAGCGGTGTCACGCATAACCTAGTTTCTGACTGGTTCAGAGAAGGTTGTTTTCTAGAAGGATTGAATCGTTTTTAAGTCGCAATACAGGGAATGATTCATTTTGTTGAGTTTAAGATCACAATTCTGATGTGTTTGTTTGAGACGTAGAATAATTGGGTTTTTATTTGATTTGCGCAGTCAGAGACTATAAATAAGATGTAATATGAGCGTTCGTCATTCTAGCATAGTTTGTCAGCCTGAGAGGTCATAAACGAGATTGGTTCATTTTGTGTGGATATTCTGCTTCAGTGATATTATTATTAGTATTATACAGTACATTTTGAATTCAGTACGGTTACTTAAACTCTAAGAATTATTCAGCTCCGTGGAATTATCGGAAACATTTCTAGAACTTGTGTGATATTCCATTTTCACAAGGATTACTTGGAATTAATAACACTTGGATATAACTGATTTTTGTTAGTACATCAGTACAGTAGAGGTTTCATTTGGAACCTACTTCATTCGGAATATTTGGATTAACTTCCGAATCAGTGAAATTTAGGACTTTTAAGGATATTCTATACTGTAAGTTATATTTAATTCTTTCACTTTGATTGTTTGTTGAAATATTTTAATATTTTAGGAAATTAAATATTTGTGTTTAAATCTTGAAAGCTTGTTTGAGTCCTTTTTTTTTGTTACATTACGCCTAGCCGTAACAGTAGGTACAAATTTTTTCGGTTTTATTACTTTTTTTTTATCCAGCTGGTGTTAATGCACGTCACAGTTTCCAATCTAAAGCTACCGGTTTGGGTGTGAAAAACGGGGCATGGTTGCACCGATTTTTTTCTTTACTTTTTTTCTTTTTTTTTTTTTTTTTTTTTTTTTGCATACGTTATTAGAATGTCATAGGATCGGGACCATGGAATGCGAGTAGGTCTGGATATCAGAACCACACATATTTATTTCTTTGGCTCTGTTTACTAAGTTTGATAGAATCCTTTTTTTTCTAAAAAAAGAGCAAGAAAAAAAGAAAAAAAACCAACCCGAGATTACTTCTTTAGTATACACAGATCTCATCCAACACCTTGATTAGCCTATTTACTGAGTTTGATTAAAATCAGTTTAGTTTCACAGTCGCTCGAGTGTTAAGAAGTTCAGATGAATCAAATTCAACATGACCTCATTATTATGCGTGGATCTTGTTCGTAATTGTCTTCTTATGAGACATTCATGATTTTATGAGACGTTCATGATTTACGTCTATTTCGCACGTCAGACAAAAATAGCATAGGAACGAACGGAAAGTCATAAAAATTGAGAATATTTGAGTAACATATCACTTTATTGCCAAGAAAATGGAAGGTTTAGGCTTTGGATTCTTATCTACAGCAATATGAATGTGCTATGACGCAAACCAAGTAAAGTAAAGGCTTTATAAAGAGAACTATTTTAATACAAGTAATGATGGCAAGACTATTATTTTCACTCGTTATGACAATTACAATCTATATCCTAGAATTTACGAACAGGAACGCTACTATTGCATATCCCCTCACCGAGAATAATATGCGGTTACAATATTTAACTATATTTTGGCTTGACACAGCAGAGAAAGGTGCTACTTGATACCTGCATGTACAACCTCATCGGCAGATAATTTGATTTATATTTGATACAAGTAAGGTAATTCTAAACCACAATGTATTCTATATTTAATATCCACTTATTATTAAGCCTGTTGTTCATTTAATAACTATTAAGCTGGGAACAAGTTGGTATGTTGCCAGATTTAAAAAGTACTGATTCCAGTTAAATTTCTATTATAAACATTAAGACTTTTCATAAATATTCAGTAATATTATTTGTTCCTCTCAGGAGGATGAGAAGATCTAGTAGAACAATTTACTAAATTGATTCAATGCGGACAAAACTTCTTGTTTAAAGGATCTGGTAATGTATCTGCATACATCTTCCAGGGACCAAAATCAAATTCAAGCTTAATGCCCAAATATGTTAGTATTCCATAACTTAAGTTAGAACAAAGTTAGAAGCAAAGACCTTGCTTGGTCTTTGTTGCCTTTCGTTGCATGAAAAGGTCAATTACATCGGTATACTCTACATTAGTATCAGAGTTTGTTGTATTTATCTTTAAATTGAGTTTTGGGCTAAATGGAACTTCGAGTATACGGAGCCGTGTCCAAAATTCCTTGAAATATCTCTAATTGTAAATGCAAAAGGTTTAAAAATAAATTGATATGAGAAAATCGGCAATTGAGTTTGGTAACATCGACGTCTGATAACGGCAGGACTGAGATGACACCATCAAAAATTAAGATCGATTATGCATGATTGTAAATACACAATATAAATTACTATGCTCTGTAGAAAATCAGTCTATTATCCACGACCGAAATTGAACTTCACACATGGTCAAATATTTGTGCAATCGTAGTACACGAGCAAAGACTGATATATCATGCAGTGCCTTGTATTACATTATAGGAATATTGTTTAGTAATGATATGTATTTAAGAGTCCATGAAACATTGGATACATATCTTTAAAACACAAAACAAATATTTATGAAACATTGGATAAATATTCTTATTGACGCAAGTGTTTTAAAGCACCTGTTAATTATTACTTTAGTTGTTTCATTAATCATCCGTTAGTACAAGCCAGATTTATCTATACCATAAGGACAATAATTTCACAGCTAGCTCGCATTCAATTGCTGCTTTTGTCATTATAATAATGCCAAAATTGCATTAAAACTAATTTTATGAGCTAATATAAAATTTCAATAAATTGTCTACGTATACTTGAAACAGACAAAATAGATACAAAATGTATAACAATTAGAGTACCTTTCATAATGAGCAAGATAAATATAGTCCCTAACAGTGTTTTTCACACAAACATATACAACGCTCCCTCGATAACTCGCACACGGATAACTCGCTGACCCGCTTATAACGTGGGATCAGGCGTGGATCCCATTTTTTAAAACTAGAAAATACCCCAAAAATTGGCTCCCATTTGCTGAACGTGTAAAAAATCTCGATCAAAATGAGTAAATGAAATCTGAATCAACAACATGATATTTTCAACCTTTAATAAGAAGTCATATATTTTGGTTAATTGTCTTTCCAAACAACATTCTCAGTACACTGTAAATAACAATATTCGACGAAATTTTGATCAATGATAATGTCACTAATGCCTACTGGTGGCAACACTTAAAAAATAAATACCACTTAAATAAGTTTTGTCAAGGGAAATTTGTGTTTTAATTCTATCTTTTATTTCGGGTTCAGTGTAATCATCATAAATGCAATATGCCTTCTTGTATTCAAACGTGAAAAATAGCAATCAACCGCCACAACTATATCCGCGGGCGTTTCTATGAGAACCTAATTATGTGCCTACAGTTTTTTTATCTCCGACTTGCGGAAGTGTTTGTTGTGTTGTTACACTCAGTTAAAAGCAGACGTGCTTTGTATTATCACGTTAATTACGTCTTTTGGATCAAATCAAATATCAAATCAAAGGGGTGAAATAAAAGAAAAGTTAAAAGGCGTGCAAATTCTACCTGCGTAAATGCTGGCGGTCACGGCTGTCAGATCAACTCATTTCAATTTATCAATCGAACACTGTTATAAATATTATCATGTAAGTAATATAATTAACCTACCTTAAATTAGCCTACTCGTTCACAAATTTGATCAAATATAGCATGGCAACCAAGCGAAATGAGTACTTGGTGAATAAAATGCTGTTTCACAGATACGGTTCATTACGGAAAAGCGAGTTCCAGAGTTTGTATTGAACTTAAAATTTTTAAACTGCCACTCAGAGATTTCCTCAAGGATGAGAAGAAGTTTCACTATTACTTGTAATGAAATTATGGCATCCATATTTTTATTATTGCGGTTTTCTCAATGTCCAGTGGGGATGGCATCCCCTTCTTAACTTTTTTAAGGTCCCTCGGTAACTTGCGCTCTCGCTTATAGTGTGGACTATGTTTTTGGACCCCGGTGTGCGCGTATAATCGAGGAGAGGTGTAGTGGGCTTGCTTTGAAAGGAATTTTCAACATTGTTATTATAAATACAAATGTTGTGAGAATCAAATATATAACTATGTGGAATATTTGACTATTGAAACACATATAATACAACAAGGTCACTACTAACACGGTAGTATGACTATATAAAGCGCTGAATATTACTTGATTTTATTCGACTAATTTGCAGAAAAGGTATAATTATGGGAGTTAACTTGCGATAATTTTATATATATATATATATATATATGCGCAACTCTGAGAAAATAACCTTCAAAACACTTTGATTCCATACAAACTTTGTATTCAAAAGAAAATATAAAAATTATAATTTGAAATACAGTGGAATTTAACATCATGGCTAATTACAAGATACATAAAATATATAATCTCTTATGTTTCCTATTAAATGAATTATCTCCGAGTCTAAATATTCGTACACACTTGAAAACAAACATTTATACAAATTTGATACACATTTCAGCATAAGAATGGTAAAGTAAATTGTGGTTAATTAGAAATTCTTTCACCTTTCAATTGCTTATCAATATAGAAGAATGTCTTCACCATGTACAGACTTTCCTGACAGTTGCCACACAAAATACTGTAGACCACAATATACCTTCACACTGTCGTGCTACGACTCTTGATTATATGGACATTTAAATTAAGGCCAACTTTTGTCATGCAGGTAATTTTCTTTTAAAGCAATTACTGATCTAAACAGTTTAATATAAACACCCGATATAAACACTTCCTCCAGTCATGTTGAAAATGTTCATCCCGAGAACACTGATTTCGAAAAGTAACCGCTAATTGGATCGAATTTTGTTACATTACTTAATTCCTCATATGACAAGGTTTGACTTCTCAGTGTCCCTTATTTTAATCGATATACAAAGCATGTGTCCCGATTTATATTACCGTAATTTGTAAGAAGAAACTGTTCCTTGGAATTATTAAAGCAAAGTGCTGATGGAAAATAAGGTATCCCATCTGTGATTACCTGCAGCAAAGACCCATCTTGTGACGACAGCTTGTGTATGTTATGAGAATTACATCCCACAATAAATAAGTTTTCTTCCATATCTATTGCCATTCCATTTGGTCCTTTGAGGTCGTCGTTCGTGTATTCAAAATACTTCATACTATCCAGTCCAAAACAATATACAGCATTATTACCTGCACATGAAATGTATACGCGAGTCTTTGCTGAATTGAGAGTCAGATACGTACCACTTGACGACTGGTTTTGTCGAGGAATGTAGAAGTATGACTTTTCTTGACCATTTAGTGCGATTACTCCCCAGTGATATCTGTCCAGTTGATAACCAGTAAAAACCAGCTCTTTACTGTTGAGAGAGGCTACCACTGTGCACCATCGAGTCGTTGAGATGAGTCGTTTCGATGCGATTGTATCACCAATTAGTAGGACATGGATCTTCATCTCATCAGGGAGACTGACAGCAATTTCATTTTTTTCAACAATAGACATGCGTCTGGGATGAGAGGTTAACGTGTATTCTGAGAGGTACTGGTAACGAGAATCATACAGACAACACCGAGAGTTGGCATAATCCAAGACAACACATTTGTCATCATGTAAACAGGCTATTCCTGAGTACACGGGTGGTTTGCCATTCGTAGGAAGATGTACTTTGAACTCACTTATCTTAACAATACCTCTACATTTCAATGGTCTGTGTGAAGCCCTGTCTCTGTCTTTCATTTGAATACATGTGTTCTCAGCGTCATTGTGATTTGAGGATGCTGAAGCTGGAATGCGAAAATCGTGCTTATGTATTTGTTTGGCTGTGTTCTCACTAGCATGGGATTGGGTTGCATCATAAGATATACTAATTGTCTGGCGACTTTCTGACACTGTATAAGCGAGTACAGCAGAAACAGGCAGCATGCTGACCTCAAGTATGCAGTCGGGAATATTGAGGTGGATGTTATATTTCAAGATCTCTGAGTAATCAATGGTTTTTTTCTGGTATGTCAGAAGCTGATCTTCCATTTTGTGTAGGACTACACACACCTGCGTTTCAGAGCCATACATTGACATCGTCTCCAATTGTTTGCAGGAGTTCTTGATTGCTGCCACAAGAGACTGAATTTTTTTATCTTCATCCAGTTTCCTTATGGATTGCTCCTTGATTATCTTTTTGCCTTCCTCACCGAAACGTTTTTCAAGGTCTTCGATTATAGAATTTATCTTTTGTCTCAGAGTGGATAATTTGATTAGCTGCTTATTTATATTGGCTTCAACGTCGAGTACGCTCTTATTTTTCATTGTAGAGACTTTCCTAAGATGTTTCTCAAGTTCTTTCATCTTATTTAACGCTTTACTTGGCCTCTGTTCTTTGATAACTTCCTTCGCATGTATTTTTATTTGCCTGTGGTTTGTAGTCCTTGTGTGCTTCCACAAGACAGGTCGCGCACAAGACTTTACCATGATCTGAACAAAAGAACTCGTACTCTTTATTTCCATGATCTGTACAGGTTAGGCTGTCTGCTACGGCGACTGCCTTCGCAGGATCGCTAAGGAGTTCATTAAGTGTGAGAATTGGGTGGTCCTTCAAACCTTTTGAAACTTTGTGATGCTCGTAACATATTTGACATCGAGCTTCTTTGCAGACAACACAGAAATATTTTGCTTTAACTTGTTTTCTCTGAGCAGAACATGGTTCACACATTCTGTCAGTGATTGATTTGTCCCCAGGCAACATAGAAGTCAGAACGACATCAATTGAGAACTGGTCCGCCCATGCTGTTAAAGGAGTGCCACTAAATGGTGGGCGTATAACAAACAGTACTACAAACCGGACAGTTAAATATGTGTATCCCGCTTACCTTCGTCCCAGTGTTGGTGATGTGTAAACTTAGACATTTAGTACAGAATGTATGCAGACATGTCAGTGATCTGGGTATAGTAAGTTGCTCCAGACAGATCGGACAAATCAGATCCCTGTCTTGTGATTTGATGGGCCTTGCTCCCCAGCCCGACGAAGCCGCCATTGTTATGCAATGATCTTGAAACCACTCCCCTGTCTAACTTACAGAAATATGTGCCCGTTCCATACTAAGTCGTTCACCACCTTGGTCTTCGAAAGTATTTTCTGGGCCAGTTACTATCTAGCTGAGGATTATTTAATCCCTTTATACCTTACAAAATTTCAAATCAAACCTTGTTCCGTCTGCCCAAACTTTTTTTAAGTTGGAAAAATAACGTTGTTAACGGCGAGAGGAAAGTTAAAGAAATGCTATTTATAGTACAAGCACAGCCTAATACACGTGTTAAGGTGCATGGTTGAGACGCGGATCCTCGCGCATGTAAAACTAAAAGTCGGTACATTTATACTGTATAAAACGTGCACAATACCATCGGCTATAATCAATAAAATAAAATAGAGGCTACGAAACTACAGTGAAAAACATTATCTGAATCATACAAATGTAATGTAAGTAGAAAATATACACTTTTGTTCTTAATTATATGCCACACATTTCAAAATAATGCAGTCTGAATAAAAATGGCTTTATAATATTTTTGTAACATTCATTCTGCACCATCGAGTCGTTGTTTTATTTTTTTAAGATATAATGCTTAGCTAGCATTGCATTATCTGTACATGTAGCTGTGTGTAACGTTTTGAACTGAACTTGGTATAGGTGTTGCCTGTAAATCGTTCATGTATAACTAGGTATGTCTTTCCTGCCCTGGTCTGTCATTCCTGTTTTGGAGCAATCTTTATATAATATGTCATGAATCTGGTGTTAACTAAGAAGTATAGAATAGTAAAATAAACTGGGGAGGAAAACAGTGTATTCCACCTTGCTTTGTGATCTGCTTTTTAAGGTTCAATTTGTTTATGTTGATTGCATAAGTTCTTGATACGCGATTTAGAATGCTCAGAGGCTGTCGGTATAATGTGGTCAGTATTTTGTAGAAAAATGGAAGTCCCAGAGAGTACCTCAGTCTTTGGATGGGTTACCACGTACCCTTGCGGAACTCTGGATCTAACAATCGGGATCACAGAAGTGAAAAGCGAAGAACCATATGACCATGCACCAGGTGCAGTCCGTAAGCAGAAATATCAGAAGGTTACTTTTCATAGGCATTCAAATCTACACGATTTTCTTATGTGTTGTATAAATTAAGTTTATCTCTCCCTCACTAGTCAGTTTGATTATTTATATTTTATTTTTCTATTGTCAAGGGCGTCCATAGCATGAGTAAAAATTTGATCTACATTAAGCTTTTAATATTTAAGTTATTTATCGATTTGTTTAGTTTGTTTTGATTAATTAATCAAGTTGTTAATTACCTACTTACTTACTTTACATTGTCACGATTTGAAAATACAATTTAGTATAGCAATAAAGATCCTACAGCATTTATTTTCATTAGCGTAAATGTTCACGAACGTTGTTACATAAATATTTGTAAATTTACCATGTAAAACATTTGTGTTCAGTTCTCACCTGAAGCAAACAGCGAGTTTCCATAATCTCCTATTCGAGGATGAGGCATGTCCTCGTTATCGTTTTTGTAGCCAATCCTTTTTTTATCTGAAAGGAGAACTCGTTAGCACGCTAGTTATTTAAATATCAAAATAATCTCATAAGTATTTTAAAAAATATTTTACATTCAACTCTCATCTCGAGTGATGTATTTTGAAAACAATGAGTCCAGAGCTTATTGCATAGATAATGACCTCAATAAAAAAGAGGGGGGGGGGGAGAGGAATTATCGGAAAACAAATTAGATCGACTAGAACAACATTTAAATTACTTTCCTCCGTACTGTCAATATCCGATGACGCGATAACGACTTTCATGTTTGTCTGTCTGTGTGTGCTACATATAGATTCAGACTACATTTAACGTAAATTCTAGCATTTCTTTCATGCAGATTATGATTGTGTATTGAACATTTTGTACTAGATGTTGAGAATACCCATTTAATATATTTGTGCAAACAATGACCCACCCACACACTTCCAGATATATTTTAGCAGGTGTTGCAAACCGCTGCACCTTTAATTACAATATATTGCTTGCATTTTAGTGGGGTCACTGCCACTTTTGAGTTCTCGTTTACCCAACCAAGAACGTACATCTTAGATCGACGCATTGCGATTTTGCACATTGATATCACAATTTAACGCCGTCCTTTTCATCCTGCAGCGTTACTCGAGGCTATGGGTTAGATAAGTGAGAACGAAACGGCAAGTGCAAATTGTTGTGTGCGTGATTTCGGTTCTTTAAAAAAATGCATTTACCCTAATATGCTTGATTCAAAATTATAGAGTTGAACGGGTGGAAACTATGCTATATTTTCAATTGGAGGAGGGTGTGGGGTGCGTAAGGGATAAAAAAAATTGAACAATTGTAAGCACCTTTCACAAGGGGCCTAAGTAGACCTGATATCGCCCATCTCGCTTACATAACATAACAGCAGACCATTTCACTACCGGTAAACAAGCTAATGTAATATTACAAGAACAGACCAGTATATAAATTATCTCCCAACTTTTATATTATCGCGATTTTACCTATTTTACTATAGTCTGATCAACATTATTTTCTAAGATAAAGGTATAATTAATATGTATAGTTTCTTGTTCATAATTAAACTCATCCAGGATCTTCATGATATAAACTCATTTAATACCGTATTTTTTTTTTTCTTTAATATGCTTGATTTAGAAGTATGAAGTTTGTGGGAAAGATATGCTATATTTCTAATTCGGGGAGTAGGCAACGAGGGCGCATATGGGATAGAAGATAGAAAACGAAATACATTTTAAGCACCTTTCACAAGCTAAGATAACTTAACAGCTGTCCATTTCACTAAGCGAGCTTATGTATTACTGTAAGAACACGTCCTATATAAACTATCTCCCAACCTTTTTCTGAAGATAAAGGTATAATTAATATGCATAGTCTTTTGTTCATAATAAAACTCTTGCAAGATCTTGATGATATATACTTATTTGACAAGTTTTATAAAAATTGGAATAGAAGTATATTAGTCTCTAGATCTAGAGAGGTAAAAAGTTCTGATATTCAGAGGAAGGAGCATCTCATTAATATGCGCAGATCTCACTTTTATAGAGCCTGTCTTAGCAATGATGATACAAGTTTATTTGCCAAACTGGAGCAAAACTCGATCGAATTTCGGTTTCCAGATTGGTAACAAGCTCAGTCAATGAGATGCAAGATTACCCCATTGATATGTGTGGATCTGGCTCCTTATCCAACTCATCCGAGATCTTGATGATATAATCCCATATTCCATGTCTGGCCAAAATGGACTCAGAACTATGTCCTCCAGAGTAGTATTAAATGCTTGTTGCTAAACGGATGGACGATCAGGTGAGCGAACAAAGGCGTTTATCTTATGAATAGCTGCGCGGGCACGGAATGTACAATATAGTGCATATCTTGGGATTAAACAAAAATTACAGATACATAGTCATTATACTTCTCAAATAAATATCTGAGCAAAGACACCCACCCCCTGCTCCCGCATCCAACCCCATCCCCATTCGTAAGGTTTTAAATAGCATGATTGTTGAAAATCCATGAATTTGTCGTTGTGGTCTGGCTCAAATGTAATGTACCCAGTTGTGGTACTCAATCCTAATGCAACCAAAATCGAAACAAAATTAGGACGGACCACCCAGTCATAAAAATTGAATATATTTGTATATTACATCACTTTATTACAGGGAAAATTCGAGGTTTCGGCTTTGGAATGTTATCTACTGCAATGTGAATGTCATATGATGCAAACCAAATACAGTAAAAACTTTATTAAGACAACTATTTTAATACACGTAATGAAGGCAAGATCTTTACTTTCTTATCACTCTTCATTCTGATAATTTCAATCTACATTAGAGAATTTTTCGAACAGAACCGCTACTATTACGTATTCCCTCACTAAGAATAATATGCGGTTATAGTATTTAACCGTGTTTTAGGCTTGGCACAGCTGAGAAAGGTACTCTCTGAGGCCTGCATGTGCAACCTCACCGGCATATAATTTTATCTACATTTGGTACAAGCAGGATACACGCAAAATGATAATCTCCTCCATATTTTATAGGCACTCATTAGTAAACATGTTCTTTTAACAATTATTAAGTTTATAAGTTGGGAACAAGTTGGTAAGAGGCAATTTTTAAAAAAAATTATTGATTCTAGTTAAATTTCTTTCAAAGACATTAAGATTTTTAAAACAAATCAGTGATATTATTCGTTCCCCTGAGAAGGATGAAATCTACTAGATGAATTTACTGAACTGATTTAAATACTGACAAACATTCGTAGTTAAGGAACCTGATAATGTATCGGCATAAATATTTCGAAGGACGAAAATTGGACTCGAGCTTAATGTCTGAAAATGTTGGTATTAAGTGACTTAAATTGGAATATATATCTAAAATAATTTATATCTAAAATTTATATCTAAAATAAGGAAATTTATTTCACATTGATAATGATGATTAAAACTAATTCCATGAGCTAATATAACATTTGAATAAATTGTCTTGTCTCTGTATTATTCGAAATAGACAAAATATATGACAAATTTATAACAATTAGAGCACTTGTCATAATGAGCAATCAGAAATAAAGTTTCAAACAATGTGTTTTTCTTACAAATTATAGGCGGCTTACTTTGAAAGGAGTTTCAGTTATTGTTATTGTAAATATAAATATTTCGAAAATCAAATACATTAGTGTTTGGATTATATGATTATTGAAACGCATCAAGAATAGAACCTCGAGGTCACTACTTTAGCACGGTAGTATGACTTTACATAGAGAACAGAATAATATTTGACTGATTTGAATCATTTGCAGAAAAGGTATAATTATGGGAATTAACTTGCAATAATTCTATATATATATATATATATATATATATATATATATATATATATATATATATATAATTCTCTCTTTCTCTCTGTTGTTTCTATAAACATGCATATTCAATTTTCATATAGTAACTAACAGTAGTAATTATTATAGCTGATAAGGATGTGACAGTAGACTTACTATCTCATATTCTATCTACCGAATACTTTCAGAAAAGATTCGTCTCGAAAGCTTCATATAAAATATTACCCCCACCTCCGGCGGAAGAAAAAAACTATAAAAAAACCCCAAAACTATATAAAAAAAAACCCCTGTGTATCAGTGACATTAAATACGAGAAACACAGACTAATGTTGACTATTTTCGAAGACTTTATAACTATACCTTTAAATTACCTCATTAATATGCGCGGATCTAGATCGTTTTCAGCCTCTTTTGAGATTTTGATGGTATAAGCCCATGTTTCAAGTTTGACTCAAATTGGATCAGAAATATGGCCCCTCGAGTGGTAAGAAGAAATTGTTAACGGAAAAACGGATGACGGACGCTGGGCCAAACCATAAGTTCATTTGGCCTCGCGGCAAGGCGACCTAATGAGGCATTTAGTTAAGAAATATCTGCTCGGGCGCGGACTTTAAGAGATAGTGCATACATTGGAATCAGACGAATATCCCACATGCATTATCATTATACTTTGCAAATAAATCTCCTCGCCTGACAAATACACCTCTCTCCACTCTATAGTTTGTACATAATATCATTGTTGTAAAACCACGATTTTGGGATATGTTCTCTTCTGAGTCAAGTGTAATATGACGAAATAAGGTCTTAATGCGCCCATAATAAAGAAAGTCAGGAACGTCCACTCAATCATGAAAATTGAAAATGTTTGCCTAACACATTGCTTTGTTGGAAGGAAAGTCAAGATTTCTGATTTGAATTTCTATTTACTGCGATGTGAATATCGTATGATGCAAACCAGTAGAGGTTATTTTAAGGGAACTATTTTAATACAAGTACTGAAGGCAAGATTTTACTTTCATGTCACTATTTATTCTGACAATTACAATCTAAATCATAGAATTTTGCGAACAAGAACGAGACTATTGCATATAGTCTCTCCAAGAATAAGATGCGGTTAAAGTATTTAACCACTTGCTAAGTTGCCGTTCATGAAGTAGGGGCAGTGGTGGTTCGGGTGGGGGATAACTGATTTAAAAGCTAAACTATGGATGTATACACAGGTATTTAAATCACAGATTTTGGACTTTATCGAGTATTTGGGCTCTGATGTTCTACAAACGTACCCATTATCAACTGAATTATTTGATAACCACCACATATTTGTGTCGATAAGAACACTTTGAACTAGCTATATGAGATATATACAGCGTTAGATTCACCGAGGCCAAATGGAATTGAAGTTCTTCTGTTGTTGTGTATTTAAATCACACTTTCCGGACA
Source organism: Margaritifera margaritifera (assembly GCA_029931535.1). Taxonomy (NCBI): domain Eukaryota; kingdom Metazoa; phylum Mollusca; class Bivalvia; order Unionida; family Margaritiferidae; genus Margaritifera; species Margaritifera margaritifera. The sequence goes on along the minus strand of JAQPZY010001626.1, from coordinate 664,229 downwards.
TTATCATATACTTGTGTGCTGATGTTCAACAAACTTACCTATTAACAACTGAAGTATTTGATAACACTGACCTATCTTTATTGATATGAAAAACACTAGGAAGATGTTATATGAATAGATACAGCGGTAAATTCACCTCCACCGTCGTGAGATTTAGGTCCTTCCCTGTGGACTTACATATAAACATACATACATAAGTACATATGTGTATGTTTTTTATTCCTTCTTTCTCCTTTGTATGATGTCCACTCCAATATAGCCATGTGACTCTTTTACACGGCTTTTTATGGAATGATACACAAAGTGAAGTGCTTCTCAGATTGCGGGAAGTGATATCTTCTTCCCAGAATATTATTGCAGGTCTCTTTTTTTCACCATTTTTAATTAAGTAACTGTGCCCACAAGAGCCCTCTCATGAAATTTGTCATCATACTCATACATTTGTGTACAAACAGTAACTATGATTGATACAAATAAACACACTTTACGGCTATCATAAGATCTTCAAAAACAATTTCCATCGTCTTTCAGTCAGCTTTATATCCCTCAAGAAAGAATAGCTTTCATATTGGAGCAATTAGTCGAAATGAGAATTCTCTTTCCTTTAACTATTGCAATAAACACATTATTTAGAGCACTTGGGGCCATGTTTACATAATATTGTTTTTGTGGGTTTTTTGCTTAATGTGGGTGAAGTCTTATGATCGAACCTAGGTGGTGGAAATGAAATTTTTTCCAGCGGCTTGTTGAAAACGCATGATCCTCAAGAACAAGAAAAAATCCTTCTTTTTCATGGACTTGCGAGGTTGAAAAAATACTAGAAACCCAAGTGGGCCTGAGATCACTCAACCGGATCAGCCAGCCGAGATTTGTCCAATAGCCAAAATGAAAGAACAGTAGGCCAAGAGATAGGGACAATGCTGCTAAATTTCGTCAACTTGTGTTAATTGGTTATGAAAAGCGAATGTGCTTGAAGGTTTTTGCAGCTTTATTATCTTCACTCATACTTGGTGGCATATACACATCATTAATATATATATATATATATATATATATATATATATATATATATATATATATATATATATATATATATATGCCTTCAAACCAATATGCTTTCTGTCAGATTTGGTCACATTCTCTTGAGCGTTTTTTATATAGCAAGCTATAGTATTTTTTTTATTGTAACAGCTGCCACATTAGATACTGAATCGGCAACATGTGTATAACATTAAAAAGTCTTAAAATAAGAATGCTTTCTGACAAATCTGGTCAAATTCTGGTGACGGTTTGTTTTCTGTGTTTGTTTTATAAAGTCGATTAAATGTTTCTATTCTTAGTAACAGTAGCTATATTAATAAAAATTCGGCATCATTTGTACAAATCAAAAGACAATAAAATGAGATTTCAAATAATTATGCTCCCAGACATATTTTGTCACATTCTGATGACCAAATTTGTCAGAGTCAGTTTTATAATATTTATTTATGGCCGATAGGCTTGATCTGTAAAGACCTTTGTGAAATAATGCTATCTGTCCAATCTTATAAAACTCAGTTTCGCAGATTTTGAGAAAAGGTTGTTTAAAGCTCTTTCCGTTTTTATTAATGATGGCCATATCGGATAGTGAATCAGCATTATAAAACAAATTTAATTCACATTCATACCATTATGTTTTCTGTCATATTTTGAAAAATTCTGTGTAGCAATTTTTGAAGAATCCTCTAAAGGTTTTTTTTTTGTGACGGCGGCCATATTGGGTGACATGTTAACATCATTTGCATACATTTGAAAGACGTCTATGCCAGGATGCATTCTGTAAGAATTGCAGCAAATATTAACTATCGGTTTCAATCAATTAGCAAGTGGCACTAAACAGTGTAAGTTGAGACGACAGTATCGGGCCGAAAATCAAGATCGCTTGCGACTTTCCATCACATATGACAGTTTGAAATCTCCTATATAGATCGAACTGAGCAAACCTGCCAAATTAATACTTTTCAAGATCACCAACAAAATGTATTACATACAACAATTCAATGACGAGTTCGACATCACAAATGGAAAAGTGACAATGTATATGACTTACTTTTCACCTCCTTCGGGTATCAGACGACGACGATGGATAGTCCTATCCGTGGATCAACACCTTACCACCAAACTAAGTATCGTCAAGATTGACAACGACAAAGGCAATATGTGTTTAACGCGAGCCATCGAGGTAGCTAGAGCTCATGCAGAGAAAATGGATATGGCAGCACCGAAGCGAGTATTGGTAAACATTATACACTTTTGGAACAAGCAGAGATTTCAAAAGTGATCGTGTGTGGACCCCATGAGATGCAGAAAATGCAAGAAGTGTTACCTTATCGAATACTTTAAAAGTTCACCCCAAGTCATACGTGGAGATATTCTGCTTCGAGATTCCAATTTTCCAGACAGAAAATATATGTACGTCTATCATCACCAACATAATTTCAACGTCATTGCCAATATCAAAGAATTTCTCGGATACATATACTATTGCGAGAAAAGTGATTATATAATCGGGAGCAACAGTTACATTGTGGACATAGACGTCGTCACTGCTTAACATCGAGTGCTTGTGTTCCCGAAGAAAAAGGAATTATTCCATGTTGCACCTGTTGACGCCAATTTGTGAGTCAAGCTTTTTACGACCAAGATAAAATGACACAGCTCCTAAAGAAGAAAAATGTCACTGAATTACTGGAGGTGTGTCAAAAACGTGGATAGAATGTTCGTACAATTCGAAAGCCTTACATATTTGCCATCACCTCGTCAATTTCGAATACCAGTGTTACATTCAGCGATACGTCAACGAAAAAGACGAAGAGTTGGACAACGTAAACAGGATAAAGAAACGGAAACATCCAGTAGATTTTATCTTTTTTTACTGTGAATGTTCACAATACACCGGCATTCACAACCCTAACTTTTCCAGATTTTGCAAAATTGGTCAGTTTCTTTTGAAACATATTGCAGAAAAAGGAACCAAATAGCCACAAGTCACCATGAACAGAGCTAAACTCTTTTACAATGAAAATAGGAACAGTCCAGTTTAAAGATTGCATGAGATATGTAGCTATGCATTTTTGTAAAGTGCCCCAAACGTTGGAATGACTGAAATGTCTCAATGTTTTTCCCTTATTTGTTCAATCAACTCGTCGTGCTACCGCATTTGTTTGACGCATGATACTACGACCCAGACGGTATGCAAGCAGAGCAGCGGGAAGCTTTTCACACATGCTACCAGACTTACTCTTATGACTCCTTTGGTTTTCAAGAAGAAATGCTCAAGTATGCTCGGTCCTCTGTCGACATTCTTCGATGGGGCTCTGGAAAATCACGACAGTTATTTATGGAGCACAGTAGTATCAGTTCTTTGAAGGAAGCATCTACCATCACCAAAGCTTGTGGATTTGTGAACAGAATGAATTCCATGGCCGAGAACACTCAAGCTATCGTAACACCCCAAATGTATCAATCGGTGAGTCACTTGTATTCGGCAATGGCTTTGTGTTGGTTGCTTTACTTATGTGAGACGCACCAGAAACGGCGGAGAGAAGAAGATATGTCCTTACTAAAGCCGATGTATGGGATTTGGAAGACCCGTAGATCGTATACGAATTTCATTAGTGTCTCTGGCACGGATGTGACACTTGTTATTCTCACCGAGAACTGAACAATCCATGTATAGGGTTAACCGTCAAAAACCTGTGCGGAAGAAAATAAAGCAACGAAGTCAAAATTTGAAAGCTCCAGGATAATGTGTGGCGGAAATGTGGGAACACGAATGCAATCCACGTTGAAAAACACCCACAGAATTTTGACGCATCGTCGAAGACTACGATGACGTAAACATAGATTTTTTGGATCCTTGCGACGCTTTGTTTGGAAGATGGACCAATGCTATACCCTTGTTGTAGACGAATCTAAAGGCGAACAAATCAAACATATTGGTACATCTTCGTTGTACCTTTGAGTATGTTAAGGTGGCACTCTCCAGTTTCGTACTTTGCATAGGGTTAGATTTTTAAAGAAAAATAAATACCCAGGTTTTCCTCACTGGTTGTCCTGGCTATTTAAAAAAGACCTTGTATATCTTAGGTATTGTTAAAAGAACTTTGAATTCCCTTTATTTTGGTGATTGATTGATGGGTGCAATTTGGGTTATAGAGTATACAGCTTGGTCTTACTTAAGATCTGCACCTCGCAAAATAACTGCTAGCTCCGCTTGCTCATTTTAACTTCCTGGACTTCAATGGTAAATAAAAAATAAAAAAAGAGCCGATAACTTTTTTACATTTTTATGTATTTTGTAATTCATTCATTGTTCTTTCAGAAGCTGGTATTGCCTACTCTGGCAAAATTCGTTTCCCTATTTTAATAACTGCTGAAAATAGTGTACTATTGACTACTTCAGACTTATTTTTCGAGTACTTTGGAGCGGCCATTTCTGTCTGCTGTGTGCTTAGACCATGTCCAATTTCCACAAGTACAATATGTAAAGAAGTTTCAGCCACAGTACATGAAAGTAGCATAGTGGTATGCCAACATTCTCTCCATTGTGCATGTTGCAAATGCAAACAACTTCATCTTACGCATGTCACTCTCTCAGAAGTACGTATTATCTGTTTTATCTGTAGATCGCCTCCTAAATATTCTCGATTCCTGACAGGTCACCCGGAAATTTTGATATACACATCGACGTCGTACACATTCTCCAGTACGAAGGACTGGATCAAATGACAAGTTGTACGGTCCCTTGTTGCTTATTATTGCAACGGAATACTGATGTTCATAGTGTGTCGCACGCGAGCTGAAACCTATAATCAACACAAATCGTGCCGTCATGATGACGAAGAACGTGCTTTGAGAGGAAAGTGTGTGAATGTGACATTTTTTCTCTCTATCGATCAATCGATCGATCGATCGTGGATACCAATTGTTAACATTTTATAAGAAATATGTCACTTTCTATCCCAGAACAGTACCAAGATGACGTATCGAATCCAGGAATTATTTTTCAGGATACGTCAACGAGTTTCTAAAATTGAAACAAGAGTCTAGTGACCATACATCATGGATTCACACAAAGGTAAAAAAGACAAATTCAAGCTATGGTCCGGCTCAAAGAGGGAATCATATTATAACACGTCGAGCTCAACGAGGAAAGATTATCTTCTGCTCAATTGATTGTGTGGAAAAGTAGCTCAGCGCTCGATTATGACGCTGACAGAATTCTTAATGGATCCAAGCAGATACATTCAGTTGATAGACGATTATGCATTCATTGAACGCATCGAAATCATACGATAATATTTGGTCTAGGAGAATTGTGGGCTTGCTTGCTTTACCTTGCCACCGGTAGTTGCATGTACATGGATCGACCTGTATGTACATCGATCGATCACAACCACATCAGAGACGAACGGTTAAGAACGTGGATTAAACAAACAGCGAATATACTGTTTTACTAATGACTGGCCCAGATATTACGGATACCAGTACTGATATAGGAACGGACACATTCACACGAAATGTAAGGTGAAAGGACTCACACTCAGTTATTGTACTAGTCAAGTAGTGAACTGTGAAGTGCTTGGACGTGACGTAAAGACTAAGATTTTTCTCGTCAACACTCACGATTAGCACGAGATTGCATTTTTTCCGATCAGTAAATCATTGGAGAAAATATATCAGATCTACGAGAAACGCGTGCGACTTTCTGAATACAACACTCTACGGTTAACACCTACAAGTATAAAAGAGATTTATACGAAGGGAGTTGATCGTTATAACCAGAGACGTCGACAAAGAATAAAGCTCTCTACGCAGAGAAAAGACGAGTGTAAATCTGTACCCTACGACAAGAACAAGGCAAAGTCTTGCACGCTAGTAAAAGTGATGATGTTAATGTGTCAAACTCTGGATGTCATCATCATCACTATGTCTTTCTCTGCTGTAACCCGCCCTTCGCACCACAAGCTAAAGTGAAACCCGTCCTTCCAGAACCATCTATACCTTATTAGAGATCATGGATGATAGTACACGAACGCGATTTCCTTGACCTTACATGGGTATTGTGATTTTGCCAGACAATTAAGCACCTTCAAAGGGTAATGTCCGAAATATCTTCAGGAACCTACTCGCAAATTTTAGCCTGAACAGGATTCGTGTACTTGCGAGAAGGAGACAAAGTGCAATGTTTCACTTGTGGCATCAAACTCTACGAATGGGAGTATAAGTTCCAACATATGAAAAACATGACAAGCCCTGCCACTAATTCAGATGGTTGTCCAAGAAAGATTGTCAGGACTTCATCAGTAACAATGACAACCCAATGGCATAAAATGGAACATTATTGGTATCTCAGTGCTATAAAGAGACTGGTGGAGCAATGCTTGAGCATATTAATCATGGAAATCTGTTCATGTATACTTTAGAAGAGCACATTCAGAGTTTATCTTTGGAGACAGGAGAGCGGATTTACATATATTTGTAACAGATTCAAGTGAAACGCAAAACACCAATTATATCCTACATGACATAGCATTTTGAACAACTGCTATCTGAATAGTATAAAAAAGCTGATTAACGGGAAAATCTTTGAAAAACACAAGTCTCAATCTCATGGCTCCTACATGCGATGTTGCACTGAAATCCGTGGGAGAATGTAACTGAAAATATTAAAGACTTAGCAGATTACAAAATGCTCTGAGAAGAATTATTGCCACAAGACGATACTATTGTGAACTTGGGATGCAGTGTGTTTGTGTGTGCATATGTGTGTGCGCGCGTGTGTGTGTTGTGTTAGTGACTGTATTTCTTGGATTTTCCTGTACCTGCGGATTCAATTTGGCAAATGTATTGCCATTTCGTGAAAAGACATAATCAGAATTACAAAAACAGCAAATACCAAAACTGTTTTCGACGAAAAAGTGCTTTTTGTTCAAAGTGTTGCGAATGGTGATGAATACCAATCTACCTTCTAGGAGGAAGAGACCTTGTGGACACTCCATTCTTAGCAAGAAGTTTGCGTCGCCAGTGATTTGCGCCAACAGACTTTACACTAGAATGACTTCCGCGACTGGAACAAAAATCTTTCATTTGAGGCCTGGATACGAGAAGTATCCCACAATTAAGATGTTGTGTGTAAATGTTTACACTATTACCAATCAACTACAACAGCAAGAACCAAGATGGATCGTGCTGTTACACACAAAAAAAAAAAAAAAAAAAAAAGGGAAAGAAAGAAAGAAAAACAAAACAAAACAGAACTGTTTGAATTTTCGTCTGCTGCCGCTGTGACACTGTGTTCATGTGTTGTATATGCCTTAAAATTAAACCATGTTCCTATTCTGTATAATAGGCATTGTGTGATCTGCTCATTCTCAGAATTGTAAAAAACTGGGGTTATGGCTGCATCGTCCTTTCCAAAGTGACTGACGAAAGGTATGATTGTCAGACTTGGGAGGCGTCGTATCTTTAGCATATCTTTAACATCTTGATTGCAAGACCTAGCGATAGTTTTGTAAAACTGAATTTGTCAAACGTTTGATCTAACAGAAAGAACTATTGTTCGATCATCCTCCAGAAAGCATCGTGTGGTGTTACAAAGGGTAGCAGTCTGGTTACTCGTTACTGAAAGAGAATCAAGGAAAACATATTTCGTTTGTGGAGGATTTTCCTCGTGAACACGACGGGATCGTGCCTGACTCAAGTCAAACTCATCTCTTCATCTATGATGTCATGATAGGTGAAAATGAACAAAATCAAACTTTGGTATACACGGAAAAGACATCATCGCAACGTCAGTATTATTTACATTACACACAATTTATTTAAAGAAAGCAAAGCGCATCTTACTATCAGTGTCAATACCCATTATGTGGTGTTGTCCAAAAGCCCCAGAAACAAGTCTCAAGTACAAGTGTTGGCTAAACGATTGGGATCGCCATAGTTCAACTATTCTTATGGAGATGCCACAGGTTTGCACACGAGTATTTTACTAATCGATTTAAATTCCACTACCCCATATTATTTGAAATTTCATACTGACTTCTTTCATAATTGCAGTCACGACGGATGTTCAGCGATTTACACGTCGCCTTCATCATTTTCGTCGTCAGTCTAAACAATGTATAAAAACCACATGATAGAATTACACAGGACCTCATTCAAATCTCACCATCCGAATAGAATGGTTCGCGCACTGTATGACACCAGTTGCGAAAAAGATGTAAAGTGCGTTCGCATTTTTAGAAGTTAGTCTGAAAGACACTACCCAAATAGACACTCATCGGTGAAGCTACTATTACTCCTGCTTGAAGACTCTACGTACGACGTGTAGGAGTCTTACCTCGAGTAGTAAAGGACACCAGTCAGGCTATGACCAGAAACACCGCCAAATATCCCATCCGACGCGTGGAAGTGAAAAACTTGACAATTGCTTCTGGACTAAGATCCGAGATCAAACATGATGCGTACATTCAGCTAATTACCCAAACGTCTTTTGACTGACATCGTTAGCACTCGAAACTCTTTCCAGTTCCATCACTACAATGTCTCCAAGATAGAAGTTACCAAGGACGGCCAGACTTTGTACACCATACCCATTTGGACCTAACGTTGCCAGCAAGAATTACGCGAAATCTTACTGGATCCTGTTTTAAGCCACAGGACAATTGGGTACCAACAGTACACATGGCATTCCTAAGACGACTATGCAGGATGTTACTGTCTTTGGGGATATGAGTTCACACCAGACCAAGACAGTGTCGAGGGACACATACATCCTATAAAATCGAACAACTGCATGAGGGAATTCCGTTTGCTCTTGTCGTCGGGAATACGATGAACGTAATATTGTTTGCAAAATTCGACAATACCCTTGAAATTGAGAATCTGAGACAAGTGATCCTGGACTACTAAACATGGAAATAGACGCCCCAAAACAGGAACTACAGCAGCAAGAACAGCCACCAGAACGTCACAATGGGAATAAAGAAGGAACAGAGTGAAAAGGAGAAGAAGAAACAATATAGGCATGGTGGTCGGAACAAGAGAAGACCTTAGTGGCATGTTTTGTTAAAACACATGACCATGAGAATCACGCTACTGATTATATACAATTGTTAAGGATGTCATGTCGATTTATCCGGTTAACTACAGCACGAAAAATGTCTAATGATGACCAAAGAAGAGAAGTTGGAGTATTATGAGAGGGAAGCATAGACTCTCATCCTAGAAGAGAAAATGTATGGTATAAAGACACCATTCTAAACCACCAGTGATCAGCACCTTGATTAAAGGCATCGAAAGGTCTCTTGCATATCTTTTTCTGCCCTCTTTCCCATGCTATTTGTTTTCGCGCCATAGTCAGCTGCTCATGTTCCACTCCCATATATAATGCTAAAGTTCCGTAGACCTCCATAGTGGCACACACTTTTAAAGTTCATCGCCCCCCCCCCCCCCACCGTAGTGACTTCCGTAATGTTGAATTGTATAGACCACCCCTCATTGTGACCCATAACTTTTACAGCCATATGTTAAATTTCCGTCCCCCCAAGCCATCCTTGTGTTACAGTTCCATAGCCCCCCCCCCCGTACCATTTTAACATAAAGTATACTTCCCCATCCTATAGTACCATTTCCGTAATGTTCAATTCCCCCTTCGCTCCACGTAACTACTCCAATATTACCCTTTTATCCCTCTAGACTTTCTGGACCTGATGAACAGTTCCTATGACCATTTTACTGAGTGACAAAGTACATTGGCATATAAATATGTCATTTCTATGTATAGAAATACTCAGCTATATGCATTTTGACCATATTATTTACAAACTATTAGTGTTAGTCGATTTTTAAGCATCACTCTTCTCCTTTTAGACATTTTTATTCTTCGCAACTATATAAGGGACAACAAATCTATTTGGTCGTTTATGTCGATTTTACCAATTCTTCCGTAAGAGTTGAAGATAAAAAAAATAGAACAAAACCTTCACGAGAATTATAAGCTTCTTATTTAATGATGGAAGGATTCTGCAGCAAATAAGTTTCATACAATAGCCGCATGTAATGCTTTTCTCCAGCTCTTTTATCGCATATTTGTATTGTTGTGCACACAATCATTGCATGCATATATCTTGGGGATGTATCATGCAGATCAAATTTAATAATATTATGAATGAAAGATAGAGCTAACAATGTTGTAAATTTTGTGGTGTCTCCAAATAAGTGGACGGATCTGTATAACCAAAGGTCACTTCAGTACACTAGAAGATAGGACACTTGAAACTTAGACTGCGATTTAAGATGTGGTTATGAAAATACCGTGTCAAACAAGGAAACGCCGATAACAAGACAGGGTGGGGGAATGAGACTTTACGTGTTTTTTTTAAAAAATATTCAAGGATTATCTATAAAAAGAGTGAATCAACTAAACATAAAGAGCTAAATTAAATATTGTCCAAGAATGATGTTGTTCTTCGTGCATAAATTTGGACAAATGTACTATCGTTTGATGTTAGTGAGCCTAACATTTTGTTAGATCATTGTGTTGTACGCTTTACTTTAGAATTTAATGATGTTAATGATGTCAAAGCAGCATTTATGAAAGAAAGAGAATATGAAACGCATAGAGGGTATATAAGTATGGCAACCAAAGTTCAAGAATGAATATATATCAAAATTAAGTGACGATTCTGTAATATAACAGATATAAATTATTAAGGAAAACATTACTTGAGAATGTTAACGCTGGCACTATTGAACGTTGTTTTTCGGCACTACATGCTAATTTTCTCAATGTTTGTTTGCCATTCTTTAAAAGATTTTTAAAATATTATGATAGAGTGCCGGAGAAAAAAAAAAAAAAATATAATCTTTGGTTTCATAACATCTGTGAAGAAAAACGGTTAATTTTTGAATGATTATCGAGTTGTAAAAACAACGGAGGCAAGAAAATAAACGACAAGTGTATGATCAGACTATAAAACTTCTAATAGGAATGAATACGATAAACTGAAAATAACAGATTTTAAAAAGCCAAATGTAATAATGCAAAGTTGTACTATAAATCCTCAAATATTAAAATGGATACTTTTAAAAAAAGTTCAAGCTGTAAACAATTCTAATGACCACATTTTTACACCAGATGAAGACGTTTTACACTTTAATGAAAGACATGTAAAAAGAGAGTTTAATGAAATGTTTAATGAAGTAAATAAAGATATTTGTCTTTAAGAGATAGAAAAGGGCTTTACATCAAATAAAATCAGGCCACAGTGCTGATCCAGATATGAATATTAAAGCGCTTCATTACTATGATAAATATATAATTTTAAATACATTCTGTAAGTTATTTAATGTTGTATTTAAAAGTGGTCACTTTCTAGAAATGTGGTCCGAGGGTCTAGTTATAGAGGTATAACACTTCTGAGTTGCATAGGTAAATTATTCACACGTATACTTAATTATATATTTAATGACTGGGCAGAAAACTATAACGTCTTTATTGAAACACAATCAAGATTTAGATAAAGAAAAAAAAAAAAAAAAATATGAGTACAGTTGACATTTTTATTTTACATGGGTTTGTCTCACATATTATTAATCAAGGTAATAAATTATTTTGTGCGTTTATTGATTTCACCAAAGCGTTTGATTACTTAGTAATGGATAACGTATAATATAAATTGAAATAGCCTGGTTAAGGGAAATATTCTATATATAATCAAATCGATGTACAGCAATATAAATTCAAGAGTTAAATATGATAATATGTTAAGTGATGAATTCTCTTGTATTTTGTGGTGTCCGGCAAGATGAATGTTTATCACTATTTTTTTGTTTCTCAATATTTGTAAATGATTTAGAGAAAGAGTTTGCCATGCATGGTATTGAAAATATCTATATTAGCATGTTACACGTTTTTATTCTTTTGTACGCAAATAACATTATCATCTTTTCAGGTTGCCCGAAGGCCTTTGGGTTGGCTAAATAATTAAAAGATTATTGTGCTAAGTGGAAACTTGACACTTGTAAAACAAGAGTTATGATTTTTAGAAAAGGTGGTACTTTACCTAGAAATATGGAATTGACTTACTGTAATGATAAACTAGAAATTGTAATTAAGCTTACATATCTTTGACTTGTTATGGCACCTGGTGGTTCCTTTACCGAAACACAGACAACATTGACAGAACAAGCTAAAAAAGTTAACAGTAGTATAGATTTTTATTATTATTATTATTATATATATATATATATATATATATATATATATATATATATATATATATATATATATATATATTTCAAATTCCGGATCAAAGCTTTACCTTGACAGCATATATTCTTTGAAATATAGGAATGCAATTGCTAAATTTAGAGTACCATCTCACAGACTCGATGTTGAAGCAGTAGATGGGCAAGACCGTAAAAACCACTACATTATAAACTTTGTTCTATTTGCAACCTCCTTGAAGATGAATATCATTTTGTATTTGAATTCATATTATATAAAGATCTAAGAGCAAATATACGGATAAATACCTCAGAAAAAGACCAAATATGTTTAAATTCATAGAATTTATGAATACCCAGAATACTAGAATTTTGAATAATTGAGCTACTTACATTTATAAAGCTGATATTCATAGAAATAGCATGCTATATTGAGTTATCTTGTAAATATTTTTGACTGACCATTGCTTATACATGAATTTGAATTACATAACGTCTGATTTTATCTTCATATAATTACCCTTAATAATGTAGATATCTCTTTCTCCCTGCAGAGATATTGTGTGAATTAATCTGCATATATTTCATTTGCATTGATCTGCATCTGCATGCATATGTAATTTTGTTTCTACACTATAGATTATGATACCGTCTTGTGTATTGTACTATCCGCCATCTAATACAATTAATTGAAAAAATGTATCCACACAGTCTTCTTCTTCTTCAATTATGCCTGAATATCAAACATTTTTGTGGGGAGTAAATCAGTGACAGCGACACAAGCAGGAGGTAATTAGAAATGGACAATGCAATTTTGTGTGCACTGTATGATTTTTCGGATCGTGTGACATATCGACTCTCGCATCACAAGTGACCAGTAAATCAGTTTACCAGGTACTCGACAAAACGTATAACCCCATTCAGTCTTGTTTGGTCATGTTCCAGAAATCTTGAAAAGACTCCCCCCCACCTACCCCCCACCCCCCCACCCCCCAAAAAAACAAAACAACAATGTTCTCAAGTTTAAAACAAAAGCATGAGAAATATGAGCTATATAGTCGTGTATTAACAATATATAGGAGTAGAAAATATACATCTGACTGCATCTTCACTTTCAAGCGGGAAATTACTCGCTCCATGTGGATGGAACTGGCAGCTACGACAATGCCTAAACGTACAATATGTAAATTTCAAACAGACGCTCTATGATTGATATCACTACAATTAATGTAGCGCCGACCTTTCACCAGTCATGTATAAATTCTTTCGCTAAGAGCAAGATAAGTGGGAAAGAAAGAAATAGGACATTTTATTGCGTGCAAAATGTCAGTGTTGAAAAATATCTTTTAAAATGCTTGATTCAAAATTAGAAAAAAGTTAAGGTAGGAATTGGCCAAACTATTGCATGGTGACTGCAGGTTGGGAAGCGTGGAGCGGATGGTAAACTGAATAAACACATTTCATAAAGCATAAGTTTAGGAAATAACGGCACGGGTGTGGAATTTATTATCATTTAGTAACGATTGATCTTGAAGAGTTCATGAAACATTGGGTAAACATTTCTATTTCTATTAATGTAAATATGTAAAAACACATCTCAAAGATTACTTTAGTTAAGTCATCAATCGTCAATTAATGCTGCTTATTTGTATCACCTTCAAAGTCATCAATCGTTAATTAGTAGATGCTGCTTATTTGCATCAGCTTCAAAGTCATCAATCGTTAATTAGTAGATGCTGCTTATTTGTATCAGCTTCAAAGTCATCAATCATTAATTAGTGGACGCTGCTCATTTGTAACAGCTTGAGTCATCAATCGTTAATTAGTAGATGTTGCTTATTTGTATTAGCTTGAGTCATCAATCGGTCATTAGTAGATGTTGCTTATTTGTATCAGCTTGAGACATCAATCGTTAATTAGTAAACGTTGCTCATGTGCATCAGCTTTAAAGTCATCAATCGTTAATTAGTAGATGCTGCTCATTTGTATCAGATTGAGTCATCAATCTTTAATTAGTAGATGTTGCTTATTTGTATCAGATTGAGTCTCAAATCGTTAGTTGGTAGATGCTGCTTATTTGTATCACCTTGAGTCGTCAATCGTTAATTAGTAGATGCTGCTTATTTGTATTAGCCTCAAAGTCATCAATCGTTAATTAGTAGATGCGGCTTATTTGTATTAGCTTCAAAGTCAAGCATATTATTTTTTATCTTCTTACGTCCTGCTTCCAGACAAGTCGTAGATTAAGTCTCTCTCTCTTTCTTTCTCTCTCTCTCTCTCTCTCTCTAGAATTTTTCTCCTTTTGAAAGGATGTGCAAGATATCATTAGATATTTGATTTGCATATCTCCATAATATTTATTTTAATTTTAGTTGATTAATTAATTAATTAATTAATTAATTTTATTTATCTACTTGATTATTGAACGTGTTTCCATACATATGTTTGTAAATTTAGCATATAAAATATTTGTTTTCAGTTCTTCTAATGGTATTTGAGGTAGGTAATGACTTCCACTAAAAAAAATTTAATCTAAGATACCTATGACAGTCGTTGCGTGAGTTCTTTTGCAACAAACACAAATTTTACATTACGTCAGGCACCAGAGTATTCATACGGGTATTTATAAGCGTCAAGAACACAAGGAGGAAAGAAAAACAGCGTAATGAAGCTCTTAATACTGTGGAGAGAGGTATAGAGAAAAGGACTCTATTGTAATTACCGGAAAACAAAACAGATCAATTAGTGCAAAGCCCAAATTACTGCCCTACATTATCTACATAAGCTATTACAGGATAAACAGTTTCGTGTTTCGGAACTCAAGATATAGTGCATGTATTGGGATCAGACGAATATTTCAGATACATCGTCATTATACTTCGCAATAAATCTCTACTCCAATCCATCAACACTTTTCGGCCACCCCCGGTCTCTGTGAGTGAGTGTGTGTGTGTGTGTGTGTGTGTGAGAGAGAGAGAGAGAGAGAGAGAGAGAGAGAGAGAGAGAGAGAGAGAGAGAGAGAGAGAGAGAGAGAGATGCGTGCAGCCAAACGCAGAAAAGCGAAATGTCAGCAAGTTCAGACTCGATAATTTTGGTTCTATATTGAACAATTTAATTTGCAGATATAGAGAATACCTATTTAATATATTTTCGCAAAATTTGAGCCATCCACCCACCTTCCATAAAATATTTTGGCAGGTATTGTGAAGGGTTGCACCATCTGTCAATATATACTGTTCACGTTTTGAATGAAGTCTCTACCTCCTTTTTTTGATTTTCGTTTACGCAACCAAAATATGACCCACTTACCCCACCAACCAACCATTATAAATATGTTGGTAGGAACAGTTGAGGGCTGCACCTTTTATTATTACAAGACCTTTGAATAGAGTCTTTAGCCGTTTCTTTGCTTCTCTTTTCCACAACCGAGAACGTACATTTTAAACCCACGCATTATGATGGAGCACATTTATATCACACTTTATCGCCTACCTTTTCACCCCAGAATCGAGCGCCAGTGATATAAAAATAATTTTGCTATGGGCTAGATATATAAGAGAGAAAAAAAGCAAGTACAATTTGTTGTATGCGAGTTGTCTCGATATTGAAAATGCATTTACCTTAAAAGTGGTTTAATTCAAAATAATAGAGTTTTTCTAAAAGATTATAAAACGGGTGGGGGGACGGGCTTAGGCAATAGAAAACAGAATACATTTTAAGCACATTTCACACGAGGTTCAGTTGGTGGGCCTAATGTAGCTCACATGCTCTACATTACTAAAAAGCTGAAAATTTTATCAAGCAGGTTTATAATGTATTTTAATAATACAACCCTATGTAAACTATGTCCCAAACTAAATAACATGTTAAATTCTGATATATTTTACTATAGTCTGATAAAATTATTTCAAGGTATAACTAATATGCATAGTTTCTTGTACATAATCAAACTTCTAACAAATGTTGAAGATATCAACTTATTTACTAAATTTTAACGAAATTGGATGAGAAATATGTTATTTTTTAGGGATCCAGAAGTAACATGCTCAGCCTATGAGACACAAGCTCATCTCATTAATATGCGCAGATCTCACCTTTCATAGATGCTGTCTGAGTCAATGGTTTTATAAGGTTATTTGCGAATTGAAGCAAAATCAGAGACAAATGCGGTTTCCAAATTGGTAGTACACTCAGCCAGTTCGATGCAACATTGTACTTAGATTGTGCTCATAATCAACTTCAACCAACATCTTGATGATATGAAACTTATTACGAAGTTTGATCAAAATCTGATCAGAAATATAGTCAGTAATGTGTTGACAAACTCAGCCCAGAAAATGCACGATCACTTCATTAATATACATGGATCTCGCTCATAATCATACTCTACAGAGAACTTGATGATAAAAACCTATGTACATAGTTTGATAAAAACTCTATAAATAACAACAAGAAAAAAATAGCCTTTCAGATACGAGATCACTTCATAAATATACATAGATCTCATCAAATGCCTTGATGATATAGAGCCTACTTACAGTGTTTGATTAAAATCGATTCTGTAATACCGTCTCTCGAGTAGTAATAACCTTAGCCAATTAGATTCAACACGACCGAATTATGATGAGGGGAGGTCACTCATAATTGTACTGATATGAGATCTTGATGATTTAATTCTATTTCCCAAGTCTGATCAAAATAGGACCAGAAATGTTGTCTTTACAATGGTAATAAGCCAATTAGATGCAAGTTCAACTCATTTATATGTGGATCTTACTCATCATCAAACTCTTCAGAGATCTTGCTGATATAAGCATATATTATAAGTTTGATCAAAATCGGATCAGAAATATAATTTCCTGATGGGTAACACATCCAGTCAAACAGATGCAAGATTATCTCATTGATATGTATGGATCTTGCTCATTATGGAACTAATTAAATCTTTGTATCATGATGATATAAGCCCATATTCCAAGTTTGATCAAAATCGACACAGAGATATGGCATTCAGAGTGGTATCAATACTTACTGACAAACGGATGGAAGATGGACGACGAGCGCAGGGTCATACCATAAGCTCACTTGACCTTACAGCCAGGTGAGCTGATAAGGTAAATGTCTTGGAAACAACTGCGCGGGCACGGAATATAAGATATAGTGAATATATTGGGATCAGAAAATTATTCCAGATACATCGTTATTATACTTCCAAATAAATCTCTCCGCCAGACAAATTCCGAACATAAATATGGCTTTCAGAGAGGCCACAACGTCACCCAATCAGACGCAAGGTCACCTCATTAATATGCGTTGATCTTGCTCATTATCTAACTCTTCTGAGATCTTGATGATATAAACATATAATTTAAGTTTGATCAATATCAGAACAGAAATATGGCTTTTAGAGTGGTAACAAATTACCCTGTGTGGATCTTGCTAATTATCGAATTCTTCCGAGATCTTCATGACTTAAACCCATATTCCAAGTTTTATCAAAATCGATCCAGAAATATGGCTTCCAGAGTGGTATCAAGAACTTGTCGATATACAGATGTACGACGGACGCAGGTCATACCATAGGTCCACTTGGCCTTCCAGACATGTGAGTTAATATGACAAATGTCCTGAAAATGTCTGTGCGTGCACGGAACTTAAGATATAGTACATTTATTGGGATCAGACGAATATTCCAGATACATCGTCATCATGCTTCGCAAATAAATATCTCCACACACACCCAATGCTTTCCCCCTCCTCCCCCCCCCCCCCCACATCAACACCACCATCCATTCATCATCCCTCGTTCTAGCGCTTCTACAAAGAATCTTTGTTGAACACCAATGGTTTCTATACGTTGTGGTCTGACTCAAACGCAATGTGCCTAATTGAGGCCCTCCATCGTCATGCGTCTAGGATAGAAAATAGAAAATTAAGTACGATCATCCAGTCATGAAAACTGAAAATGTTTGTACAATAATCACTTTCTTGCAAAGAAAAGTCAAGGTTTGGACTTCGGATTATTATATCTAATGCAATGTGAATGCCATATGAGGCAAATCAAATACAGTAAAAGCCATATTAGGAGAACTATTTTAATTAATGAATGCAAGTCATTTACTGCCATGTAATTCTTTATTCTGACAAGTATTATCTACATCATAGATTTGTACGCTACTGTTGCATAATCCCTCACCGAGAATAAGATGCGGTTACAGTATTTATTTTCTAGACTAGAGAAAGGTGCCATCTGAGACATGCATGTGCAACCTCATCGGCAGATGCTATCTATATTTGATACAAGCGAGATAAATCCAAACTATAATCTTCTCCATATTTAATAAGCACTCATTATTAAATCAGTTGTTCATCCAACGATTACTAAGTTAATATGTTGTGAACAAGTTGGAAAGAGAACAGTTTCCAAAATAGTTGTTCTAGTTAAATTTGTTTCGAAAACATTGAGATATTTTAAATAGTCACTAATATTCTTCGTTCCTCTAAGGAGGATGAAAAGATTTACCTGATGATTTATTGGATTGATTTAAATCCTGACAAAAAATCTTGCTTAAGGGATCTGGTAATGTGTCTTTAAAATTTCAGAGGACGAAAACCAAACTCAGACTTAAATTCCGAAAATGTTAATATTCCATAATTTAAATAAGAATAAAGTTAGAACAAGGATCTTGTTTGGACTTTGTTGCCCTACGTTGCATAGAAAAAGTAAATTACATTGGTATACTCTAAATACGTATCAGAGTTTGAATTCTTTATCTTAATAAATGACTACGCTCTTTAGAAAGTCCGTGAATTATCTACGAGCGAGAATCAACTACACGCATATTCAATAGTTGTGCAATCGTATCACACGATAAAAAGACTGAAATAATGTGTTAGTAATGATTGGTATTTAAGAGTACATGAAATATTAGATACCTATTTATGAAACACTGAATATATTTTGATGAAACATTAAATACTTATTTATGACATATTAGATGCATATTTCTATTGATATAAGTGTGTATAAGCAAAGTTATTGATTACTTTATTTGATTCATCAATCATCCATTAGTGCAAGTTTGATTTCAATCTGCAATAACGAAATTAATATCTCGTATAAAATTGCTGCTGTTGTCATTGATTATAGTGGCAACATTGCATAAAAACTAATTCCAATAGTTTATTTCAAGCTAAGCTACTTGTCGTAATCAGCAAGCAGAAATAAAGTCCCTAACAATGTTTTCACACAAACTTAAGTCCGTTTGCTTTGAAAGGAATTTCAATAAGTGTTATTATAAATACATATATTGCAAAAATCAAATATATTACTTATTTGGATCATATGACTATTGAAACCCATCTAAAACACAACCGTGAGGACGCTACCTTAGCACTGTCATATACCTTTACATAGTAAATGGTATTTGACCATCATATAATCATTTTCAGACGTGTTACTATTTGGATTATATAATTGTTGTAAGGCACCGCTGTAATCTAGAATAGATCCACGAGGTCTCTATGTTTGCACAGTAGCATGACTTTACACAGAGTACTGTACATTATATGACCTTCATGAAATCATTGCAGGCAAGGTATTATTATGGGTTAACCTGCAATAATTCCAATATGATATCTACTCTGTTGTTTATATGAACTTGCAGATTCAATTTTCATATTTTCACTAACAGTAGTAACCTTTCCATAAAATGGGATAAAACTTTAGGATTTTAAAACTGTGTAACATTGACGCTAAATACGAGAAACATAGACTCGCGTTGTCTGTCTTTATAGAATTTTCACGTATACCTCTAGCATTTAATCTGCTAATCCATTCTTGTATATGACTGGCACATAACCACGCACGCACACACAAACACATATACGAAAATTCGCTGCTTCAGAAAAGAAAACCTTCGAATGTGAGGTTAATATACTTCAAGATTCCATGCAAACTGTGTATTCAAAAGAAATTGTAACATTAATAATTTAAAATACAGTGGAATTTAACATCACCGAGAATTAAATGATACATGCAACATAAAACGTATTTTCTTTTCTTTTAAACAAATTACCTCTTGTTCTAAATATTCGCACACAATTTAAAGCAAACATTTATACAAATTTGATACACATTTCAACATGAGAATCCTAATTTTTTTTGGATAATTATAAATATTTTCACTTTCAATTATAATCAGTTTATGAGAATTTCTTGACCATACTAAGACTTTGTCGACAGTTACCCACAAAATGCTGTAAACTATAATATACCTTCACACTCTCCTACAGCGACTTTGGATTATGGAATTTTAAAATAAAGAAACGTTTCCTTGTACACATGCATTTTATTTTCTCCAGCAACTGTAGCTCTAAGATACTTTAATATAAACACCTAATATAAAACACCTCCTCCCGTCACGTTAAAACTGTTCATGCTTAGAACATTGAATTCGAAAATGTAACCGCTAACTGCATTGAATTTGTGTTACATTACATAATTTTTCGTATGATAAGGTTTGACTTCTCAGTGTCCCTTATTTTAGTTGATATACGAAGCATGTGTCCCGATTTATATCATCTCTACTTGTAAGAATAAACTGCTCCCCAGAAGCTTTAAAGCAAAGTGACATTGGAAACTGAGGTATCCCATCTGTGATTACCTGCAGTACTGATCCATCTTGCGACAGTTGATGGATGTTATGAGAATCATATCCCACAATAAATAAGTTTTCTTCCATATCTATTGCCATGTCAGCTGGTCCCTTGAGATTGTGGTTCGTGTATTCAAAATACTTCAGCCCATCCAGGCCAAAACAATACACAGCGTTGTTACCATGACATGAAATGTATACACGAGTCTTTATTGAATTGAGAGTCAGATATGTACCACTTGACGATTGGTTTTGTCGAGGAATGTAGAAGCAAGACTTTTCTTGACCATTTATTGTGATTACTCCCCAGTGATATCTGTCCTTTCCATACCCAATGAAAACCAACTCTGTATTGCTGAGAGGGGCGACCGCTGTGTACCATCTAGGGGTTGGGATGGTTCGTTTCGATGTGATTGTAACACCAATTAGGAGGAAAAGGATCTTCATTTCCTCAGGGAGACTTACAGCAATGTCAGTTTGCTCAACAGCACACACGCGTCTGGGTTGAGAAGTTAACTTATATTCTGAGAGATATTGGTAACAAGAATCATACAAACAACACCGGGAGTTTAACGTATCCAAGAAAACAGTTTTTCCATCAGGTAAACAGACTGTTCCTGAGTACGCTGGTGGATTGGCATTCATAGAACGACGTACTTTGAACTCGTGTATTTTAACAATATCCCTGACTGTCTTCCGTCTAGCATGGGATTGGATGATGTCATAAGGTAGAGGATTTGTCTGTCGACTTTCCAGAATTGTACAACGGGATATATCGGTTACAGGCATCATGCTGACCTCACGTATGCAGTCGGGAATATTGAGGTGGATGTTATATTTCAAGATCTCTGAGTAATCAATAGTTTTTGTCTGGTACGTCAGAAGCTGATCCTCTATTTTGTGCAGTAATACACACACCTGAGTTTCAGAGCCATACTTTGACATCGTCTCCAATTGTTTGCAGGAGTTTTTGATTGCTGCAATAAGAGACTGAATTTGTATATCGTCATCCAGTTTCATCATCGACTGCTCCTTGATTATCTTTTTGACTTCATCACTGACACGTCTTTCAAGTTCATCGAATATAGCATTGATCTTTTGTCTCAGTGTGGATATTTCACTTACCTGCTTATTTATATCCGTATCAACGTCGAGTATATTCTGATTTTTCATTTCGATGACCTCCATGAGATGCTTCTCGAGCTCTTTCATCTTATTTAATACTTTATTTGATCTCTGTTCCATGATTACTTCCTTTGCCTGTACTGTTATTTCTCTACAATTTGAACAGTCCTTATGTCCTTCCACAAGACAGGTCGCGCACAAGACTTTACCATGATTTGAACAAAAGAACTCGTACTCTTTATTTCGATGATCTGTACAGGTTATAGAGTCGGCTACTGTGACGGCCTTCGCAGGATTGCTAAGGAACTCTTCGAGTATGACAATTTGGTGATCCTTCAACAATTTGGAACTTTTATGATGCTCGTAACAGGTTTGACAACTAGCCTCCTTGCAGACAACGCAGAAATAGTTCGCTTTGAGTTGTTTTCCCTGGACAGAACATGGTTCACACTTTCTATCAGCGATTGATTTGTCTCCAGGCAACATAGAGGACAGAACGACATCAATGGAGAACTGTTCCGCCCATGCTGTTAACGGAGAGTCACCAAACGGCGGGCGTATAACAGAGCGACAAACCGGGCAGTGAAATGTGTGTATCTCGCTTTCCTTCTTCACCGTGTTGGTGATGTGCGAATTTATACATTTAGTACAGAATGTATGCAGACATGTCAGTGATCTTGGTATAGTAAGTTGCTCCAGACAGATCGGACAAATTAGATCCCTATTTTGTGGTTTGATGGGCCTTGCTCCCCAGCCCGACGAAGTCGCCATTTTTACGCTGTGATCTTGAAACTACTTCCCTGTCTAATCTACATATAATACTTAGCGATCACGGTGATATCAGTACATGTAATTATGTGCGACGTTTTGAATTCAACCTTATCTATTATAATAGGGGCGCCGTCGGGATTTTTTAAATTTTTTTTTTTTTTTTTTTTGCAGCTGAAATTGTCGTAGTATATCACCTCACCTTAGTGTAACGGGGGCAATTCTTTACAAAACTTATATTTAGATCGGGGGGGGGGGGGAGGAGGCATAGAGGTTCGCAATTGACATAAAAACTGTTCTTTGTGGCAAAGTAGGGGCGTCAATAAAGAATATTGCCCCCGGGCGCCTCGAACCTTCGCGCCGCCACTGGTGATTTAAGCATATTCGTACTTGTCTTTCTGCCAGATCTATTGTGGGGTAATTTTTGTCTAATAAGCCGCGACTTGTGATTGTAAATAACGAGCATAGAATAGTCCAACAAACGGGACGGGGCAAAAAAGTCTGTTCCACTTAGCTTCGTGACCCATGTTTTAAGGTTCATTCATTTTATGTCCATTGCACAACACTGGCTCACGAGAGTTATGATGTCTCTGTTCTATTGTTGTATTAGTCTGGTTTCCCTTCCATTTTTCCAATTTTTATCTTGTTGTAAAGAATGTACATGGAATTAGTCAAACATTGATCTTCACCAAGCTGCTATATTCTATTTATTGATCGATTTATTTTAGAATAAGAACGCAACTATTGCATATTCTCTCACCAAGAAAAATATGTGTTTACAGTATTTAACCACTCTTTAAGCTACATACAATAGAGGGAGGTGCCATCCGAGACATCCGTGTAGAACTTAGCTCTGAAATCATTTTATCTATATTTGATCCATATTTAATAAACACTCAGTATTAAGCCCGTTCTTCACCTAACGATCACAAAGTTTATATGATGAGCACATGTCGGTAAGAGTCCAAAAATGTTTTTTTTTTTTAAACTGGTTCTAGCCAAATTTCTTTTGAAACCATTAAGATATTTTAAATATTCAGTAATATTCTTCGTACCTTAAAGGAGGATGAGAAAATCTACTAGATATTTTTTATCACCCCGCACATTTATCATGGTTCCACGGGCGGGGAGCCTTGGACTTGTCGCCTGCAAAAAGTACAAATTGAGAATCACTTCTACACGGTATGTTGTAAATTATAAAAAAGTATCCCAAGTAAGTCCGAGATTGCTCATCTGACTGACATATCCCGTTTAGCCAAATGTAAGAGCTGGTGATAAAAAAAACTCGTTGAACTTTCTTCCAATTCTGTAGATTGCATATATTATGACAACAGCTGTTTCAATGTTTCCCTATTTTTTTTATCCTCATCAATACTCGATGGCCTGACTGCATCATTTTACCAATTTTTAAGCACCCTTGTGCCAGGATGCATTCTGTCAAATTTGGTTCTGTAAAGCTGTTTTTGAGAGACGTGTAACAGGTTTTTTCTTTTGTTTTTTGTTTGAGCAACAGCCGTATTTGGCTATAGATCAACATCATTCCACAAATTTTGAAAAGCCATAAATTAAAATGCTTTTTGTCAAGTGTGGTCTAATTCGGCCATGCAGTCTTTTTTTTTTCTTTTTTCTTTTTTGAGAACTCTTGGAAAGATTTTCTGTTGTTAATATTTGCAGTCATATTTCACGACGGATCGGTATCATTTGAAATCCCTACATGCAAGGTGCTTTCTGTCAAAATTTAGCCAAGTTCCGTTTAGTGGTTTTTTAAAATTGCTTAAATGTAATATTTTTTTTAACGGGGTCATATTTTGATTGCAGACTGCCATAATATGTACAAACCTGAGAGCCCCTTATGCAAGAATGCTTTTGTACAATTTTGTCAGATTCTCTTGAGCCGAATTCCAGAGGAAATCGTTTACAAGTTTTGTAGTTTTAGTAATAGTTTAGTAACAGTGGCCATATTTAATAACAAATCAGCATTTGTAAAAATTTAAAAACCATTAATGCCAGGATTCTTTCTATTAAATTTAGTCAGATTTTGTTGAGCCGTTTAAAAAAAAGTTGTTTATAGGTTTTTCTATTTTTATTAACATCATCAACAATTGATGGTGGATCTTCATCATTTATGTAAAAATTGAAAGTCCTTTCTATATCCTTCTTAAATACATGCAATTTTAATTGTAAATATTTTATGTATTTTCTTGTCCTTATCTCCCAACTGGGAATTGAGTAAATAGTTCATTAAATATTTTGACAAAATATTTAATAATTACCTTCGATGAGAATTGTCTATTAAAATGAGTATGTATAGTTTGAAGTGCAACATAGAAGCTGTCAAACTATATCAAGTGAAGTAACCACTCTAATCATTTTCTGTCAGGATTAGAATTTACATTATATCCCTTACATACTTTGACTGGCCTTTCAAGGTCAACAGTCCAGAAGGAATCAGGTCACAATTAATATTTTTTGGTTCACTACCCACGAATGTAGTCCCAGTCCTTTTTTCAGATAATTTTTTCCTCTCTCATTTTGGTGGTGCTGTATGCATTAGATTTAGGAATCCTTAGTATTGATTTGAATGAAATTGGTTATTGTTTAGAATATGAGCATTATAGTGTGATTGTCTGTGTGTATTTTGGCGACAGTACACAGTGAGTAATGAGGCATTGGTGCTGATCCGGAAGTGAAATCAGTCCAGCCTCTCAGAGGAATGCCGGTTAACCTATGACAAGAACTTCAGCGTGAGTTCGTCTTTGAAGATACTTTACAGCAACATATGATTTATTAGGATTTGGACACAGTGGAAAGTTCACTACTGACAAACAAATGTAGAGACTATATAGGAAAATTAATTGTGGTCTAAGACCAGAAGATCTAAATACAGAAAGCACCAAACTGCTAGAAACCCAAACTGTTCTTAGCAACAGACAGAAGAGACCATACCGTAAGCTTTGATGGAAGAAATCCCTATGAGACAAAACTTGCAGCAGCAAAATGATTTACCGATATGTGCATCTTCAGGTGATGGCCATAATATTTACCAAGTTTCATGGCAATCCATCAAAAACTGCATGACCAATTGCACTAACAAGGATAGCGGGACTCAAGTATCCCTACATACCCCAGCTCTACATGGACAGGGCTATAATAAGAGTAAAAGAAGGTACAAGTGGACACAATATACCTTTTTTCAACTTTGATTGGCTGGATGGAGATTTGGGCCAAGCTATTGTATCAGGCTAATTATCAAGGGAAATATTCTTAGGTAATATATTAATTTTTTTATATATTTTTTTTAAAGATGACAGAATAATAAAAGCATATATTTGGAAACATATTGCACATCAGCACCTATCATCACATCAAAGGAGACTGCCTCATAATTAGCATATCACATTATTTAAAACAGATCTTTTTTCTAAGCCACCAAAAATGTGATGAAAAATGGTTGGAAAATGTTGAAGTTATGATAATTTGATTTGTGTATGATACATGGTGGCAGTCATCTAGGTGTCAAATCGAAAATTTGTGGATGCGCATGATTATGTAATGATGTATTGCTTCATTCACTGATATCAATAGCATTGGTTAGCACCAGCATATGTAAGACTCTGACTCTCAAATATAGTTTTCCCAACCCCCTTTTCCATGCTTTTTGTTTTCGCGCCATATTCACCCACCCATGTTCCATTCT
The DNA here is from genome assembly GCA_029931535.1 of Margaritifera margaritifera. NCBI lineage: Eukaryota > Metazoa > Mollusca > Bivalvia > Unionida > Margaritiferidae > Margaritifera > Margaritifera margaritifera. The sequence continues at coordinate 637,709 of JAQPZY010001626.1, read as the reverse complement.
CATACATAAAGTTAAAGTTCCATAAACCCCCATAGTGTCACACAATGTCAAAGTTAATCGCCTTCTCTCCCCCCCCCCCCCCCACTCCCGACATCAGTAATGGTAAATTGCATAGACACCCCGCCTCCCGTAGTGGCCCATAGCTTTCACAACAGCCGTAATGTTAAATTCCTCTCCACCTCCAACAATTCTTGTGTTATTTTCCATATCCCACCCCCTGTGGCATTTGTAATGTCAAGTTTTCTATCCCACCCCCATAGTGCCATAATGTTGAAATCCCTTTCCGCTCTCTTTAACTACTCCAATGTTACTTTTGTTGTCCCGCTAAACTTTGTGGACCTGATGAACAGATCGTATGACCAGATGGACGAGCTATAATTCTCTACTCTTGCTGTTTTCTTTTGAGAACATCTTCAGTACATTTTACTTAGTGAAATGTACATTAACCTATTACAAATTTCCATTCTGTGTATAGACATACTCAGCTATATGCATTTTGACCATATTATTACCACCTATTAGCGGTCGATTAGTCGAATTTTGTGGACCGCTCTTCTTCTCTTTCTTTTTTTTTTTGTGGGGTGGGGTGGGGGGTGGGGGGGGGGATATTTTGTTGTTCTCTCAACTATATAGTGGACAACAAATTTATTTGTTTCTTTATGTCGATTTGAGTATTTCTTCCGTACTTAATTAGAACAAAATATTCATGAGAATTATAAGCTTCTCATTAAATGATCGAAGGATTTTGCAGCAAATAAGGTTCATGCAATAGCCGCGTGTAATGCTTTTCTCCAGCTTTTTAGCACATATTTGTATTGTTGTGCACACAAACATTGCATACAGATATCTTGAGGATCCATCATGCAGATCAAATTTAATAATATTATAAATTAAAGAGAGAGCAGACAATATTGTAAATTTTGTGGCGCCTCTAAATACGTGGACCTATATAATGCTTGAATATTAAGCAGTATTGTGGGGAGTAAATTAACAGCAGCAACACAAGCAGGAACTAATTAGATATGGCCAGTGCATTTTCTGTGCACTGTATCATTTTTCCAGTTGTGTGACATACCCACCCCCGGTTCACATGTGACAAGGAAACTAGGTACTCGACAAACTATATAACCCCATTTAGTCTTGTTTAGTCAGGTACCAGAAATCTCCAAAAAACAAACAGTGTGCTCAAATTAAAAGCATAACCATTGGAAATATGAGTGATATAGTCATGGATTAACAATATATCGGAGTATAAAATAGGTATCTAACTGCATTCTCACTTTAAGGGGAAATAACTCGCTCCATGTCCATGAAACTGGCAACTACTACAGTGCCTAAGAGTCCAATATGTAAATTTTAAACAGACGCATTATGATTGAGAGCACATCAATTTAACTCCGACCTTTCTCCCCAACAACTGGCACCACTCATGTATAAATTATTTGACTAAGAGCAAGATAAGTAGAAAAGAAAGAACAAGGACATTTTATTGCGTGCAAGACGTCAGAGTTTAAAAATATTTTTACAAATGTTTGAATCAGAATTAGAGAACAGTTAAGGTAAGAATTGGCCAAACTATTCCATGGTGACTGCTTATTGGGAAGCGGGGAGTGGATCGTAAACTGATTAGACATATTTCATAAAGCATAAGTTAAGGAAATAATGGCACGGGTACGGAATTTATAATCATTTAGTAACGATTGGTATTGAAGAGTTTATTAAACATTGAATCCACATTTCCATTGATGTAAATATGTAAAAGCACATATTAAAGATTACTTTAATTGAGTAATCAATCATCAATTAGTACAAGCTGCTCATTTATATAAGCTTCAAAGTCAAGCATATTCTGTTTATATTTTCTTAGGTGCTGCTTCTACTAGTCATAAAGTAAGTCTCTCTCTCTCTCTCTCTCTCTCTCTCTCTCTCTCTCTCTCTCTCTCTCTCTCTCATGTTTACCCTTTTTCAAGAATGTGCATGGCATTAGTCTTATCAACATCTATCCATAATATTTATTTTTATTTTAAGTGATTAATCAATTAATTAATTAATTTTATTTATCTACTTGATTTCTTATTTCAAAATACAGCTTAGCTTTGTGACAAAGACCCTGCAGCATTCATTTTAATTTCCGTACATGTTCATGAACGTGGTTTCATAAATATATTTGTGAATTTAGCATGAAAAACGTTTGTCTTTAGTTCTTCTAATGGCAATTGATGTGTGTTATGACTCTAACACAATAAAGATTTAATCTAAGATGCCTATGACTATCGTTGCTCAAGTTCTTTTGTATCAAAAATAATAAAATTTACGCTAGGACATGCACCAAAGTATCTTAAGAATTAAAAAACACAAGGAGGGAGAAACAAATCGAGTAACGGTGCTCTTATTACAGCGTAGAAAGGAATATAGAGAAGGATTTTATTGTAATTATCGGAAAACAAAACAGATCGATTAGTGCAAAGTCCACATTAAAGCCCTACATTATGTACATGAGCGATTACATAATAAACAGTTTCGTGTTTCGGAATTTAAGATATAGTGCATATATTAGGATCAGACGAATATTCCACATACATCGTCATTATACTTTGCAAATAAATTTCTCCGCCAAGCCATCAACACCTTACCGCTGCCCCCGGTCTCTGCTTGTATATATATGAGAGAGAGAGAGAGAGAGAGAGAGAGAGAGAGAGAGAGAGAGAGAGAGAGAGATACGCGCAGCCAAAGGCATAAAAACCAAATGTCATCAACACGATTCAGACTCAAGAATTTTGGTTCTATATTGAACACTTTGTTTTCAGATGTAGAGAATACCCATTTAATACATTTTCGCAACATTTGAGTCATTTACCCACTCTCCATAAGTACTTTGGCAGGAAGAGTGAATGGCTGCACCTTCTGTCAAAAATACTGTCCACGTTTTGTTTTGTATGAAGTCTTTACCTCTTTTTTATTCTCGTTTACTCAACCAAAATATGATCCACCCACCCCAACAAACCCATCTTCATCAATATTTTGGCACGAACTGTGAAGGTCAGCTCCTTTTAGTATAACATGACCTTTGAATAGAGTCTTTGGCCATTTCTTTCATTCTCGTTTACACAACCGTGAACGTACAATTTAAACCGACGCATTACGATCGAACACATTGATATCACACTTTTAGAGCCGACCTCTTCACCCCAGAATTGAGTGCAAGTGATGTGTAATAACTTTGTTATGGGCAAGATAAATGAGAGAAGAAAAGCAAGTACAATTTGTTGTGTGCGATATGTTGGGACATTGAATAAACATAAACCTTTAAAATGGGTAATTCAAAATTATAGACTTTATCTAAAGGATGGAAACTATGTTATATTTTTAAGTGGGTGGTGGGGTGGCTGATGCGATAGAAAACAGAATACATTGTAGGCACATTGCACATTTCACACGAGGCCCAGGAGGTTGGCCTCATGTTGCTCACATGCTTTATTTTACTTAAAAGATGACAGTTTTATCAACCAGGCTTATTTCGTATTATATGAAAACAACACAATGTAAACTATATATCATGATAATTTTACTATAGTCTGATAACATTATTTCAAGGTATAACTATTCTCTTATACATAATCAAACTCCTAAAAATGTTGAAGATATAAACCTATTTCAAAATTTTAACGAAATTGGATGAGAAATAGGTTATTTTATAGGAATGCAGAAGTAACATGATCAGCCTATGAGACACAAGCTCATCTCATTAATACGCGCAGGTTTCACTGGTCATAGATACTGTCTGAGACAATGATTTTATAAGGTTATTTACTAGTTGAAGCAAAATCCGACAGAAATGCGGTTTTCAAATTAGTAACAAACTCAGCCAGTTCGATGCAACATTGCTTCATAAATGTACTTAGATCGTGCTCATAATCAAATTCAAACAACATCTTCATAATATAAAACTACTTATGAAGTTTGATCAAAATCTGATAAGAAATATATTGTTGGTAATATGTTGACAAATTCAGCTAAGAAAATGCACGATCACTTCATTAATATACATGGATCTCGCTCATAACCAGACTCTACTGAGAACTTGATGATAAAACCTATTTGCATAGTTTGATAAAAACTCTATAAAAGAAAACAACAACAAAAAATAGCCAGTCAGATACGATAACACTTCATAAATATACATAGATCTCATCAAACACCTTGATGATATAGAGCCTATTTACATGGCTTGATTAAAAGCGATTCTGTAATACCGTCTCTCGAGTAGTAAGAAACTCAGCCAATCAGATACAATACGACCGAATTGATCATATAAAACGACTTACAAAGTTTAATAAAATCTGATCAGAAATATAATTGCTAATGTGTTGACAAGCTCAGCTAAGTAAATGCACGATCACGTAATTAATATCCGTGGATCTCGCTCATAACCAAACTCTACTGAGTACATGATGATAAAAACCTATTTACATAGTTTGATAAAAACTTTATAAAATTATTTTTAAAAAAATAGCAGTTTACATAGGAGATCACTTCATAAATATACATAGATTTCATTCAACACCTTTATGGTATAGAGCCTCTTTACAGGGTTTGATTAAAATAGATTCTGTAATACCCTCTCTCGAGTAGTAAGAAGCTCAGCCAATCAGATTCAACACGACTGCTTTATTATGACGGGACCTCTATTCTTATTGTCCTGATACGAGATCTTGATGACTTAATTCTATTTCCCCAAGTCTGATCAAAATAGAACCATAAATATTGTCTCTACAATGGTTAGAATTATACAAAATGCAAGTTCATTTCAATACTATGTGGATCTTATTCATTATTAAACTTGTCCAAGATCATCCTTATATAAGCCTATATTATAAGTTTGATCAAAATCGGATCAAAAATATGGTTTCCTGAGAGGTAACACGTCCAACCAATCAGATGCAAGATTATGTAATTGATATATATGGATCTTGCTCAATATGGAGCTCTTTAGAAATCTTTATATCATGCTGATATAACCCCATATTCCAAGTTTGCTAAAAATCGACTCAGAGATATGACCTAAAGAGTGCTATCAAGTACTTGATGACAAATGGATGGAAGATGGATCACGTACGCAGGGTCATACCATAAGCTAACTTGGTCTTACAGCCAAATGAGCTAAAAAGGCAAATGTCTTGGAAATAACTGCGCAGGCACAGAATGTTAGATATAGTGAATATATTGGGATCAGACAACTATTCCAGATGAAACATTATTATACTTCGCAAAAAGATCTCTCCGACAGATATAATCGGAACAGAAATATGGATTTCGGAATGAATGACCACAGGGTCACCCAATTAGGTGCAAGATAGCCTCACTAATATACGGTGATCTTGCTCATTATCGAAATCTTACGAGATCAAAATCAGATTAGAAATATGGCTTTTAGATTTGCAATAAATTCACCTGTGTGGATCTTGCTCATCGAATTCTTCTAAGCTCTTCATGATATAAACACATGTTCCAAGTTTTATCAAAATCAATTCAGAAATATGGCTTCCAGAGTGGTATCATGTATTTTTGACAGATGGATAGACGACGGACGCAGGTCATACCATAAGCTCCTTGGCCTTCCGGACATGACAGTTGATATGGCAAATTTCCTTGAAATATCTGTGCGCACATGGAAGTTAGGATATTGTGCGCATTTTGAGATCAGACGAATATTCCAGATACATCATCATCATATCTCGCAAAATATATCTCTCCGCCAAGCCAGCAAACCCCGTCTCTCTCTCTCTCTCTCTCTCTCTCTCCATTCCACACACACACACATGAACGTGCGCGCGCGAACCACCACCATCACCACCCATCATCACTAGTTCTGGCGTTTCTAGTTACCATCTCTGTTGAACACCCATGATTTTTATACGTTGTGGTCTGGCTCAAATGTAATGTGCCTAATTGAGGCCCTTAATCGTCATGGAAAATTAAGACCGCCCAGTCATGAAACTGAAAATGTTTGTACATTACATCACTTTATTGCAACGAAATGTCAAGATTTGGACATTGGATTATTATATCTACTGCAGTGTGAATATCATATGAGGCAAATAAAATACAGTAAAGGCTAGATTAGGAGAACTATTTAAATTAAAAGTAATGAATGGAAGTCCTTGATTTTCACATAATTCTTTATTCTGACAATTATAATCTACATCATAACATTTTACGGAAACGATAATCCCTCACCGAGAATAAGACTCGGTTACAGTATTTAACAACTTTTTACACTAGATAAAGGTGACATCTGAGACATGCATGTACAACCTCATCGACAGAGTATTGATACAAGCAAGATAAATCCAAACCATAATCTCCTCCATATTTAATAAGCACTCATTATTAAACCAGTTGTTCATCCAACAATTACAAAGTTAATATGTTATGGACAAGTTCGTAAGGAAACAGATTTTAAAAAATAGTGATTCTGGTTACATTTCTTTTGGAAACATAAAGATATTTTAAATATTCACTAATAATCTTTGTTTTCATAAGGAGGATGAAAAGATTTACTAGATGATTTATTGAGTTGATTTAAATACTGACAAAAATCTTTCTTAAGGGATCTGATACTGCATCTTTAAAATTTTAGAGGACGAAAACCAAACTCAGGTTTAAATTCCGAAAATATTTATAATCTATAACTTAAATGAGAATAAAGTTAGTGCAAGGATCTTGTTTGGACTTTGTCGATCTATGTTGCATAGAAAAGGTCTATTACATTGGTACTCTCTAAATAAGTATCAGGGTTTAGATCATTTATCTTTTAAATCGAGTTGCATGCTAAATAAAGTTTCGAATATCCGGAGCGGTGTCTAAATTGCTCGATATATTCTTGAACGAAATGTAGATACGCATGGTTTAAAAATAAATCCTTTGGGGGAATAGATAATTGAGCTTAGAAAGATTGACGGCTGATAACAACAGCAATCACTGGACTTTGGCAATACTATCCATTTACCAAGTCTGATCAAACTGATTTTAAAAAAATACAGTCTCTGCAGGGATTAAAACCTCGGCCAATCAGATGCGAGATCACATCCTAAATATGTATAGGTCTCTCTCTTAATAAAACTCATCCAACATCTTGGTGATATCAGTCTATTTACCAAGTTTGATTAAAATCGGTTTAGAAATACCGTCTCTCTATTCTCAAGATGCAAGAGTATCTCATTTATAAGTGTGAATCTTGCTCATTATGGAACTCTTTATAAACTTTTACATCATGATGATATAGGCACATTTTCCAAATCTGATCAAAATCGACTCAGAATTATGGCCTCCAGAGTACTTGTTGACGAACAGATAGACGATGGACGCAGGGTCATACCAAAAGCTCACTTGGCTTTACAGCCAGGTGGGCTAATAAGACATCTTGGAAATATTGCGTAGGCAAGGAATTTAAGATATATTGCCTATACTTGGATCAGACGAATATTCCAGATACGTCGTCATATGCTTCGCAAATAAAGCCAGTCAAAATCGGTAATATTGATTTTAGAGTGGTTGCAAGATCACACAATTAGATGCAAGATCACCTCATTAATATCCATGAATCTTGCTCATTGTAGAACTCTTCCGAGATCCTTATGATATATGACCATGGATTAAGTTTTTTCAGAATCGAATCAGAAATTTGACTTTTAGAATGGTAATACGTTTTTCAGCCAATCAAATGCAAGATTACTTCGTCAATATGTGTGGATCTTGCTCATTATCGAATTCGCCTGAGATCTTTATGATATAAACCCATCCTGACTCAGAAATATGGCCTCCAGAGTGTTATCAAGTACCTGTTTACAGACGGACGAATGACTGACGACGGGTCATACCATAAGGTCACCTGACCCTACGGCTATGTGTGTCAATAAGGCGAATGTTCTGGAAATGTTTGCGCGGACATTCAGTTTAAAATATAGTGCATATATTGGGATCAGACGAATACTCCAGATACATCATAATTATACTTCACAAATAGATCTCTCCGCCAAGCCAACAATACCATCTCCCCGCCCTCACACCCCTTCCACGCTTTTCTGTCCCTTTTACATAAAGCCCATGACTGTGTAATGTGCCCGATTGAGGCCCTCAATTCTAATCCGTTCAAAACCGATTAAACAAATATAAGAACGACCATTCCGTGATGAAAGTTTAAAATATTTGTGTAACACATTACTTTATTACAAAGAAGAGTCTCGGTTTCGGCTTCGGATTTTTATCCACTGCAATTCTAATGGCGTACGATGCAAAGCTAATAAAGTAAAGGCTTTATTAAGGAAACTATTTTAATGCAAGTAATGAAGGCAGAACTTTTACCTTCATATCACACTTAATTCCAGCAATAACAATCTACATCACAGAATTTTATTAACACGAATGGGACTATTGCATAATCCATCACCAAGAATATCGGCACCCCGTCAAAAGCGCGCAAAGGCAAAGCGCGCATGACAAAAGCCTGCCGACAAAATCGCACAAAGACGAATGCGTACAATAATTACCATTTTGTGTCTCTAGTAAAGAAAAAACCAACAAATACAGCAATAAAGATCATCAAGCATGGTTTATTAATTAAAATCTCAATATGCAGAAATATGGCGTTAAAGAACAAATAACATCTATTCATTAATATCTAAATATGCAGAAATACGGCGTTAAAGAACAAATAACATCATCTATTCATTAATATCTCGATATCTTTAAATTGAGTTTTGTGCTAAATGAAGTTTCGAGTAAACGGAACCATGTCTAACTTGCTCGAAATATTCTCTGGCTAACTGTAGATACGCAAGGTAAAACAATAATCGTTTGAGGAAATGGATAATTGAGTTTGGTAACATTGACGGCTTATAACATCAGCATCTCAGGACTAAAACAACACCATCTGAAACTGGGATCGATTATACTAGATTGTAAATATACAATATCAATAACTACTGTTAGGTTAGATGTTTATATAATATTATAAATATTTTAGGAAATTATTAATGTTTCTTCACTTTAATATTTGCTTAAACCTTAATGTTAAGTATAATGTTGAAATGCTTAGCTATTGTCCTTGAATTAGGTCGTTTACTTAGTATTTGAGTTCAAGGACGGTTTTGGTAAACAAGCTGTTTATTCCATTTGAGGTCAGGGTTGATTTTGTTTACAGATAAAACCAGAATTTCCTTTAGAGTTACGTGTCTAAAGTCACATACACCATAATATTCTAGAACATTCTGTCATGTGACCTATCTTTATATATACCATGTTTAGTGGACAGTTTTTCAGTTTTGATCTTACCATCAGTCTTTTAAAGAGTTATTACAGTTGTGAAAAATGATTCCAAATTGAAAGGGAGGAATTATTTAAAATATTCATTGGATTCTAAAAGTGCTCATAGACGTTTGGATTTTGGATTTGTAACTGATGAATTTGGGATTTATGTGAGCTTATTCAAAGATATTATGGAATACTTTAATTTGCACATCAGCACATTAAAGACTGCTGGCACATCAGGACATTCATGACTATTAGCACATCAGCACATTCAAGGATACAGTAATTCATTCGGAAAATTCTATATTTAGGACTTGTCATTAGGACACTTAGCATTATTGGATTTTTTTATTTTAATTTACGTTATTGTAAGTGCCGTTTGAATTTTCACTTTAACTGTCTAGAAATAAATTGTTTGTTGATTTTTACTTTATTTGTTGGTTTCATTTTCTTTCTGTTACATTTTTCTTAGACCATAGAGTCGTAACAGTACGCTCTGTAGAAAATCAGTGAATTATCCACGACCAAATTTGAATTACACACATATTCAGATATCTGTGTAATCGTGGTACAAGAGAAAGAAAAAAATATTGTGCAGTGTCTTGAATTACGTTATAGGAATATTATTAAGTAAGAGTTCATGAAACACTAGATAACTCTTTATGAAACATTAAATAAATATTTATGAAACATTAAATACATATTCATGAAGCATTGAATACATATTTATTAAACACTAAATACATTTTTATGAAATATTGTACACATAGTCCGATTGATTCAAGTGCAGAAAAGTACATGTTAATGATTACTTTAGTTGATTCATCAATCATCCATTAACCCAAGTTGCAATTAAATCTGAAATAAGGAAGTTCATTTCACAGCTATTTTGCTTAAAATTGCTGCTATTATCATTTATAATGATGCCAGACTAGTATTAAAACTAATTCCAAGGGCAAATATAAAATTTCAATAAATTGTCTCTGTATTACTTGAAATCGACAAAATAGATACCAAATTTATAACAATTAAAGTATCCATTTTTGCAATTTAGTATGACTTTATATAGAGTGCGGTATGTATCAAATCATTTGTATACATGACATCATTATGGAAGTCAATAATAATTTAAATCATATATATCCCTGTTGTTTCTATGAACTTGTACATTCAATTGTCATAACTTAACTATCTCCTGAATACTTTCAGAAAAGCTTAATCTCATAGCCTTCATATAAAATGGGATAAAACCTTTTAGCAATTTTAAAACTGTATAACATGGAGAATATATAAGAGAAACACAGACCATTCTTTCTATTTTCAAACACTTTTCATAGCATACCTGAAGCATTTAATCTACTAATCAATTCTTGTATATTCCTGGCACGCAAACGCAAACAGACACGCACTAAAAATAATATTGCGCAGCTCCAAAAAAGAAACATTCGGAAGTAAGATCAATATACCTTGAGAACATACAAACATCGAATTTAAGAGAAAATAAAACAATAATAATTCGAAATACAGTGGAGCTTATCATCACAAAAAATTTAATGATACATAAAATATATAATGTCTTATGCTTTCTTTTACACAAATTATCTCTAATCATAATACCTGTACACACTTGAAAACAAGCATATCTACAAATTTGATACACATTTCAACATGAAAATGCCAAATCAAATGTTGTTCAAATAGATTTGTGTTACATTTTAATTGCTTATCAATATATTAGAATTTCGTGACCATGCACAAACGTTGCCTACAATTATCACACAAAATACTGTAAACCACAATTTACTTTTACATTGTCCTGCAACGACTCTGGATTATATGGAAAATTCAAATAAAGGCAACGTTTTTTGTACACAATTTTCTTTTTCAGCAACTACAGAACTAAGACACTTTAATGTAAAACACCTTCTCCTATCAGGTAGAAAATGTTCATGCCGAGAACATTGTTTTTAAAATATGTAACCGCTAATTGCATCGAAGTTTTCTCACATTACATAATTTCTCGCTTGACAAGGTTTGATTTCTCAATCACACTTATGTTAATTGATATACATAACACGTTTCCCTATCAGTATAATTAATAACATCAGTTGTAAGAAGAAACTGCTCCCCAGAATTTTTAAAGCAAAGTACAGCTGGAAATTGCGGTATCCCAGATGAGATTACATGCACCACTGACCCATCTTGCGACAGTTGATGGATGTTATGAGAACAACATCCCACAATAAATAAGTTTTCTTCCATATCTATTGCCATGTCAGCTGAACCCTCGAGATCTTGGTTCGTGTATTCAAAATATTTCAGCCCATCAAGGCCAAAGCAATATACAGCGTTATTATACAAGCATGAAATGTATACACGAGTCTTTAATGGATTGAGAGTCAGATATGTACTACCTGGTGTCTCGCTGAGTTGAGGAATGTAGAAGCAAGACTTCTCTTAACCTTTTATTGTGATTACTCCCCAGTGATATCGGCCCTTTTGATACCCAGTAAAAACCAACTCTTTATTGTTTAGAGGAGTTGAGATGATTCGTTTCGATGTGATTCTATCACCAATTAGTAGGAAATGGATCTTTATTTCCTCAGGGAGACTTACAGCAATTTCATATTTTCCAACAGCACACATGCGTCTGGGTTCAGAAGTTAACTTATATTCTGAGAGGTACTAGTAACAAGAATCATACAAACAACACCGGGAGTTGGCCATATCCAAGAAAACAGTTTTGCCATCAGGTAAACAGACTATTCCTGAGCACGTGGATGTATTGCCATTCTTACGACGACGTAATTTGAACTCGTGTATTTTAACAATATCCCTGGCTGTCTTCCATCTAGCGTGGGATTGGGTGATGTCATAAGGTAAAGAAATTGTCTGACGACTTTCCAAAATTGTACAACGGGATATATCGGTTACGGGCATCATGCTGACCTCACGTACGCAGTCTGAAATATTGAGGTGGATATTATATTTCAAGATTTCTGAGTAATCAATAATTTTTGTCTGGTACGTCAGAAGCTGATCTTCCATTTTGTGCAGGAATACACACACCTGCTTTTCAGAACCATACTTTGACATCGCCTCCAATTGTTTGCAGGAGTTCTTGATTGCTGCAATAAGAGACTGAATTTGTATATCTTCATCTAGTTTCCTTATCGACTGGTCCTTGATTATCATTTTGCCTTCGTCACTGACACGTCTTTCAAGTTCGTCAAATATAGCATTTATCTTTTGTCTCAGAGTAGATATTTCTCTTAACTGCTTATTTATATCCGCATCAATGTCGAGCATATTCTGATTTTTCATTTTGGAGACCTCCACAAGATACTTCTCAAGCTCTTTCATCTTATTTAATACTTTATTTGATTTCTGTTCTTTGATCACTTCCTTTGCATGTATTGTTATTTCTCTATACTTTGTTCAGTCCTTATGTCCTTCCACAAGACAGGTCGCGCACAAGATTTTACCATGATCTGAACAAAAGAACTCATACTCTTTATTTCCATGATCTGAACAAAAGAACTCATACTCTTTATTTCCATGATCTGTACAGGTTATAGCGTCGGCTACTGTGACGGCCTTCGCAGGATCGCTAAAGAACTCTTCAAGTGTGAGAATTTGGTGATCATTCAATAATTTAGAACTTTTGTGATGCTCGTAACAGGTTTGACCACGAGCCTCTTTGCAGACAACGCAGAAATAGTTCGCTTTGAGTTGTTTTCCCTGGACAGAACATGGTTCCCACTTTCTATCAGTGATTGATTTGTTTGCAGGCAACATAGAGGCCAGCACGACATCAACGGAGAACTGTTCCGCCCATGCTGTTAACGGAGTGCCACCAAACGGTGGGCGTATAACAGTGTGACAAACCGGACAGTGAAATGTGTGTATCCCGCTTACCTTCTTCACCGTTTTGGTGATGTGCGAATTTATACATTTAGTACAGAATGTATGCAGACATGTCAGTGATCTGGGTATAGTAAGCTGCTCCAGACAGATCGGACAAATTAGATCCCTGTTTTGTGGTTTGATGGGCCTTGCTCCCCAGCCCGACGAAGTCGCCATTTTTACACTGTGATCTTGAAACTACTTTCCTGTCTAATCAGCATATAATACTTAGTGATCACAGCGATACCAGTACATGTAGCTATGTGTGACTTTTTAAATTCAACCTTGTCTAGGGATTTGTTGTATGTGGTTAATACATACCAGGGCTTGTCTTTCAGAAAGTTCGATTGTGGGGTAATTTTTGTCTAATAAGCCGCGACTTGTGATAGTAAATAACGAGCATACAATAGTCCAACAAACAAGGGGCAGCCAAAAAGTCTGTTCCACTTAGCTTCGTGGTCAATGTTTTAAGCTTCATTTATGTTATGTCGATTGCACAACACTGGCTCACGAAAATAAGGACATCGCCGTTCTATTATTGTATTATCCTAGTTTCCATTCCATTTCTCAGATTTTTATCTTTATGTAAAGCATGTGCATGAAACTAGTCAAAATTTGATCTAAGCTACTATATTTGATTTGTTGATCGTTTTTTTCTAGAATGACAACGCAACTATTGTATATTCTCTCACCAAGAATGAGATGTGTTTACAGTATTTAACCACTCTTTAGGCTAGACATAACAGAGGGAGGTGCCATCCGAGACCTGCATGTACAAATTCTCTGTCAAATCATTTTATCTATATTTGATACAAAGAAGATAAGCCCAAGCCATACTCTCCTCCATATTTAATAAACACTCATTATTAAGCCCGTTGTTCACCTAATGATCACAAAATTTATATGATGGGTACATGTAGGTAAGAGGCCATAATAAAAGTTAGAAAAAAATTGGTTCTAGTTAAATTTCTGTTAAAACCATTAAGATATTTTACATATTCAGTAATATTCTTCGTACCTTTAAGAAGGATGAGAAATCTACTAGATATGTTTTATCATGGTGCCAATGGTAGGGAGCCTTGGACTTGTCGCCAACAAAACATGCATACTGAGAATAACTTCTACACTGTATGTTGTAAATTATAAAAAGAGTCCCAAGTAAGCCTGGGATTGCTCATCTGACTGACATATCCGTATAGCCAAATACAAGAGCAGTTGGTAAAGAAATATGTGTCGAGTAAGGTGCTTTCTGATGAAATTTCTTCCAATTCTGAAGATTGCATATATTATGACAATAGATTTTGTTTTTATCCTCATCAATAATCGATGGGTTTTTTTTTTCTATTTTTATTAATAGCATCAATAATTGATGGTGGATCTGCATCATTTATGTAAAAATTGAAAGTCCTTTATATATCCTTAGAAATAAATGCAATTTTAATTATAAATGTTTCTATGAACATTATCTATTAAAATGATTATGTATAGTTTGAAGTGTAACATGGAAGCTGTCAACTATATAAAGGGAGGTAACCACTCTAATAATTTTCTGTCAGGATTAAAACTTGCATTATATCCCTTACATACCTTGACTGACCTTTCAAGGTCAACAGTCCAGAAGAGCTAAATACAGAAAGCAGCAAACAACTAGAAACCCAAACTGTTCTTAGCAAGAGACAGAAGAGACCATCCCGTAAGCTTTGAGGGAAGAAATCCCTGCAAGCCAAAACTTGCAGCAGCAAAGTGATTTGTCGATATGTGCATATTCAGGTGATGGCCATAATATTTACCAAATTTCATGGCAATCCATCAGAAACTGCAGGACTAGTTGCACTAAGAAGAACAGTGGGACACAAGTTTCCCTACCCCCACCTCTACATGGTCATGACTATAATAAGATTAAAGAAAGTACCAGTGGACACAATATACACATGTGTTTTTTCAATTTTGAGAGGCTGGATGGAGGCTTGGGCCAAGCTATTGTATCAGGCTAATAAAGAGGAATGTTCTTGTATTAATTTTAAAGTTTTTTGTTGTTTTTCTTTTCTTTCTTTTAAAAAAGATGACAGAATAATAAAATCACATATCATCAAGTATATATTTGGAAATATATTTCACATCAGCACTGAGACGTATCAACACATCAAAGATCACTGTGCCTCATAATTAGCATATTAAATTATTTAACATAGATCCTTTTTTTCTAACCTACCGAAAAGGTGATAAAAAAAGATTGGAAAATGTTGAAGTTTTGACCATTTGATTTGTGTATGATACATGGTGACAGTCATCTAGGTGTCAGAGTGAAGACTTGTGAATGCGCGTGATCATGTAATGGTGTATTGTTTCATTCACTGATAGCAATAGTATTGGTTAACACCAGCATATGAAAGACTTTGACTGTCATATATAGTCTTAGGTTAATTCCCAAACTCTGGTTATGATACTTGACATGTAAAATGGTAATCAGAAAAATAAAAATAACTGCTTGTCTATAATTAGCTGTCTTGTTTTCGTGCCATATTCACCCGCATATGTTCCATTCCCATACAGAAAGTCAAAGTTCCATAGACCCCCATAGTGGCACACAATGTCAAAATTCATCGCCTTCTCCCCCCTCCCCACATCAGTAATGGTAAATTGCATAGACACCCCACTTCCCATAGTGGCCCATAACTTTCACAGCCGTAACTTTAAATCCCCCACCCCCAACCATTCTTGTGTTATTTTTCCATAGCCCCGCCCACCAGTGCCATTGGTTATTACAAGTTTCCTTTCACACCCCTATATTGCCATAATGTTGAATTCCCTTTCCGGTCTCCTTAACTACTCCAATGTTACTTTTTTTGTCCCGCTAACCTTTGTGGACCTGATGAACAGATCGTATGACCAGATGGACAAGCTATAACTCTACTCTTGCTTTATCTTTTGAGAACCTCTTCAGTACATTTTACTAAGTGAAATGTACATTGGCCACTACAAATGTCCTTTCTATGTATATAAATACGCAGTTATATGCATTTTGACCATATTCTAACAAACTATTAGCGGTCGACTAGTCGAATTTTGTTCAATGACCTCTGAACTATATAGAGGACAATAAATGTATTTCTTTCTTTATGTCGATGTTAGTAATTCTATCGTAAGAGTTGAAGAAAACATTGTGATATATACTTAATTAGAACAAAATATTCATGAGAATTATAAGCTTCTTAAATGATCAAAGGATTCTGCAGCAAATAAGTTTCATGCAGTAGCCGCGTGTAATGCTTTTCTCCAGCTTTTTCAGCACATATTTGCATTGTTGTGCACACACACATTGCATACAGATATCTTGAGGATCTATCATGCAGATCAAATTTAGTAATATTATAAATAAGAGAGAGAGAGAGAGCTAACAATATTGTACATTTTGTGGCGCTACCAAATATGTGGATGGGCCTATACAATGCTTGAAAATTAAGCAGTATTGTGGGGAGTAAATCAATGGCAGCGACACAAGCAGGAGCTAATTAGCCTTTTGTGTGCACTGTATCATTTTTCCAATTGTGTGACATATCTACCCCTGGATCACATGTGACCAGTAAACTAGGTACTCAACAAACTGTATAACCCCGTTGTGTCTTGCTTATTCAGGTTCCAGAAATCTTCAAAAAAACGAACAGTGTGCTCAAATTTAAAGCATAAGATGAGCAATATGAGTGATATAGTCGTGTATTAGTAATATATTGGAGTAGAAAATATATATCTAACTGCATCCTCACTTTTAAGCGGAAATTACTTGCTCCATGTGCATGGAACTGGCGGCTACTACAGTGCCTACAAGGTTCTATATGTAAATTTTAAACAGAATCATTATTATTGAGAGCATTACAATTTTAACGCCGACCTTTTCTCTCCAACAAATGAGCACCAGTCATGTATAAATTATTTCGCTTAGAGCAAGATAAGTAGAAAAAAAAGAACAAGGACATTTTATTGCGTTCAAGACGTCAGTGTTTAAAAATATGTTTACAAATGTTTGAATCAGAATTAGAAAACAGTTTAGGTAAGAATTGGCCAAACTATTTCATGTTGTCTGCTTATTGGGAAGCGGGGAGGGGACAGTAAACTCATTAAACACATTTCATAAAACACAAGTTTAGGAAATATCGGCACGGTTGCGGAATTTATTAACATTTAGTAACGACTGGTCCTGAAGAGTTCTTAAAATAATGGATATACATTTCCATTTATGTAAATATGGAAAAGGACATTTTAATGATCAGTTGAGCAATCAATGCTCAATTATAATTAGTGGAAAATCCAAATTACTGCCCTACATTATGTACATGAGCGAGTACAGAATAAACAGTTTCGCGTTTCGGAATTTAAGATATAGTGCGTATATTAGGATCAGACGAATATTCCAGATACATCGTCATTATACTTTGCAAATAAATCTCGCATATATATATATATATATATATATATATATATATATATATATATATATATATATATATATATACAGAGAGAGAGAGAGAGAGAGAGAGAGAGAGAGAGAGAGAGAGAGAGATACGCGCAGCCAAAGGCAGAAAAACCAAATGTCAGCAACACGATTCAGAGTCAAGAATTTTGGTTCTATATTTAACACTTTGTTTTCAGATGTTTTGAATAACCATTTAATACATTTTCGCAACATTTGAGTCATTCACCCACCCTCCATAAGTACTTTGGCAGGTAGGGTGAAGGGCTGCACCTTCTGTCAAAAATACTGTTCACGTTTTGTATTAAGTCTCTACCTCCTTTTTATTCTCGTTTACTCAACCAAAATATGATCAACCCACCCTACCAAACCCACCTTCATCAATATTTTGGTAGGAATTGTGAAGGGCAGCACCTTTTATTATAACATGACCTTTGAATAGAGTCTTTGCCCGTTTCTTTGATTCTCGTTTACACAACCGTGAACGTACATTTTAAACCGACGTATTACAATCGAACACATTGATATCACACTTTCAGAGCCGACCTCTTCACCCCAGAATTGCGCGGAAGTGATGTGTAATAACTTTGTTATGGGCAAGATAAATGAGAGAAGAAAAGCAAGTACAATTTGTTGTGTACGAGATGTTGGGACATTGAATATACATAAGCCTTAAAAATGGGTAATTCAAAATTATAGACTTTATCTACAGGATGAGGAGATAGAAAACATAATACATTTTAAGCACATTTAACAAGAGGCCCAGGTGGTGGGACTAATGTCTCTCACCAGCTTTACATTACTTAAAAGCTGACAATTTTATCAAGCAGACGTTTATAAACTATCTCCCAAACTATATATCATCTTAATTTTGAGCTATTTTACTATAGTCTGCTAAAATAAATTATTTCTAGGTATAACTAATATGCATAGTCTCTTGTCCATAATCAAACGCCTACAAATATTGAAGATATAAACCTATTTACTCAGTTTTAACGAAATTGGATGAGAAATATGTTATTTTTTGGGGATCCAGAAGTAATATGCACAGTTTATCAGACGTAAGCTCATCTCATTATATGCGCAGATCTCACTGATCATAGATACTGTCTGAGACAATGATGACATAAGGTTATGTACGAGTTGAAGCAAAATCCGAGAAAAATACGGTTTCCAAATTGGTAGCAAGCTCAACCAGTTCGATGCAAGATTGCTTCATAAATGTACTTAGATCATGCTCATAATCAAATTCAGCCAACACCTTGATGATATAAAACTACTTGCGATGCTTGATAAAAATCTGATCAGAAATATAGTTGCTAATGTGTTGACAAACTCAGCTAAGAAAATGCATGATCATGCAATTAATATCCATGGATTCCGCTTATAACCATACTCTACTGAGAACTTGGTGAAAAAACCTCTTGACAAAGTTTGATAAAAACTCTAGAAAAAAAAATTACCAAAAAGAAAAGGCCGGTCAGATACGAGATCGAGATCACTCAATAATTATACATATATCTCATCAAACACCTTGATGGTATAGAGCCTCTTTACAGGGTTTCATTAAAATCGATTCAGTAATACGCTCTCTCGAGTAGTAAGAAGCTCAGCCAATCAAATTCAACACGACCGCATTATTATGAAGGGAGCTCGCTCATTATTGTCCTGATACGAGATCTTGATGATTTAATTCTATTTTCCAAGTCTGATCAAAATAGAACAAGAAATATTGTCTATACAATTGTTAGAATCCTATCAAATGCAAGTTCACCTCATTAATATGTGGATCTTATTCATTATTAAACTCTTCCGAGATCATGAAGATATAAGCCTATATTATAAGTTTGATCAAAATCTTATCAGAAATATGGTTTCCTGGGGGATAACACGTCCAACCAATCAGACGCAAGATTATCTCATTGATATATGCGGATCTTGCTCAATATGGAACTCTATAGGAATCTTTATATCAATGCTGATATAACCCCATATTCCAAGTTTGATCACAATCGACTCAGAGACATGGCCTCCAGAGTGGTATCAAGTACTTAATGACAAACGGATGGAAGATGGATCAAATATCCAGGGTCAAAGCATAAGCTAACTTGGTCTTACATTCAAGTAAGCTAAAAAGGCAAATGTCTTGGAAATAACTGCGCAGGCACAGAATTTAAGATATAGTGAATATATTGGGATCAGACAACTATTCAGATACAACATTATTACACTTCGCAAAAAAATCTCTCCGACAGACATACTCAGAAGAGAAATATGGCTTTCGTAATGAATGGCCACAGGGTCACGCAGTCAGATGCAAGATAGCCTCACTAATATGCGTTGATCTTGATTATTATTGAACTCTTCAGAGATCGTGATGATATAAGCCAATATTATAATTTTGATCAAAATCAGATTAAAAATATGGTTTTTAGAGTTGCCAGAAATTCACCTGTGTGGATCTTGCTCATCGAATTCTTCTAAGCTCTTCATGATATAAACACATATTCCAAGTTTTATCAAAATCAATTTACAAATATGGCTTCCAGAGTTGTATCATGCACTTATTGACAGATGGATAGACGACGGACGCAGGTCATACCATAAGTTCCCTTAGCCTTCCGGACATGACAGTTTATGTGGCAAATTTCCTGAAAATATCTGTGCGAACATGGAAGTTAAGATATTGTGCATATCTTGAAATCAGACGAATATTCCAGAAACAGTGTCATCATACTTCGCAAACATATCTCTCCACCAAGCCACCCTCTCTGTCTGTCTGTCTGTCTGTCTCTCTCTGTCTCTCTCTCTCTCTCTCTTTCTCTCTCTCTCTCACACACACACACAAGAACGCACGCGCATCACCACCACCACTACCTATCATCCCTCGTTCTGGCGCTTCTACTTAGCATCTTTTTTTAACACCCGTGATTTTTATACCTTGTGGTCTGACTCAAATGCAATGTGCCTAACAGAGGCCCTGAATCGTAATGCGCCCATGATAGAAAATAGAAAATTAGGTAAGACCATTCAGTCATCTGAAAATGTTTGTACAATACATCACTTTATTGCAACGAAATGTTAAGATTTGGACATTGGATTATTATATCTACTGCAGTCTGAATATCATATGAGGCAAATCAAATACAGGTAAGGCTATATTAGGAGAACTATTTCAATTAAAAATAATGAATGCAAGTCCTTTTACTTTCACATAATTCTTGATTGTGACAATTACAATCTACATAATAGATTTTTACGAAAACCATAATCTCTCACTGTGAATAAGATGCGGTTACAGTATATAACCACTTTCTACACTAGAAAAAGATGACATCTGAGACATGCATGTACAACCTCATCGACAGATAATGTTATCTATATTTGATACAAGCAAGATAAATCCAAACCATAATCTCCTCCATATATAATAACCACTCATTATAAAACCAGTTGTTCATACAAAAATTACTAAGTTAATATGTTCTGTACAAGTTAGTAAGGGGACAGAATAAAATATAATGATTCTAGTACATTTCTTTTGAAAACATAAAGATATTTTAAATATTCATTAATAATCTTTGTTTTCATAAGGCGGATGAAAAAATTTACTACATTTATTGAGTTGATTTACATACTGACAAAAATCATGCCTATGGGATCTTGACAACACTATCCATTTACCAAGTCTGATCAAACTGATTTTTAAAAAAATACAGTCTCTGCAGGGATTAAAACCTCGGCCAATCAGATGCGAGATCACATCCTAAATATGTATAGGTCTCTCTCCTAATAAAACTCATCCAACATCTTGGTGATATCAGTCTATTTACCAAGTTTGATAATATTATAAATTACAGTCTCTATTCTCAAGATGCAAGAGTATCTCATTTATAAGTGTGAATATTGCTCATTATGGAACTCTTTATAAACTTTTATATCATGATGATATAGGTACATATTCCAAATTTGATCAAAATCGACTCAGAATTATGGCCTCCAGAGTATTTGTTGACGAACAGATAGACGATGGACGCAGGGTCATACCAAAAGCTCACTTGGATTTACAGCCAGGTGGGCTAATAAGACATCTTGGAAATATTGCGTAGGCAAGGAATTTAAGATATGTTGCATATACTTGGATCAGACGAATATTCCAGATACGTCGTCATATACTTCGCAAATAAAGCCAGTCAAAATCGGTAATATTGATTTTAGAGTGGTTGCAAGATCACACAATCAGATGCAAGATCACCTCATTAATATGCATCAATCTTGCTCATTGAAATCCTTATGATATATGACCATGGATTAAGTTTGTTTCAAAATCGAATCAGAAATGTGACTTTTAGAATATTAATACGTTTTTGAGCCAATCAAATGCAAGATTGCTTCGTCAATATGTGTGGATCTTACTCATTATCGAATTCGTCTGAGATCTTTATAATATAAACCCATCCTGACTCAGAAATATGGCATCCAGAGTGTTATCAAGTACCTGTTTACAGACGGACGACGGGTCATAGCATAAGCTCACCTGACCTTACGGCTATGTGAGTTAATAACGCAAATGTACTGGAAATGTTTGCGCGGACATTCAGTTTAAAATACAGTGCATGTATTGGGATCAGACGAATATTTCAGATACATCGTCATTATACTTCACAAATAGATCTCTCCGCCAGGCCAACAATACCATCTCCCCGCCCTCCCACCCCTTTCTGTCCCTTTTACATAAATCCCATCACTGTGTAATGTGCCCGATTGAGGCCCTCAATTCTAATCCGTCCAAAACCGATTAAACAAATATAAGAAAGACCATTCCGTGATGAAAGTTTAAAATATTTGTGTAACACATTACTTTATTACAAAGAAGAGTCTCGGTTTCGGCTTCGGATTCCTATCTACTGCGATTATAATGCCATATGATGCAAAGCTAATAAAGTAAAGGCTATATTAAGAAAACTATTTCAATACAAGTAATAAGTCAGAACGTTTACTCTCATATCACTCTTCATTCCAGGAATTACAATCTACATCACAGAATTTTACGAAGACGTTGCTACAGTATTTAACCACGTTGTAGGCTAGACACAACAGAGGTAGGTATCATCCAAGACCTGCAGGTACGATCTCATCGGCAGATAATTTTATCTAGATTTGAAACAAGCAAGATAATCCCAGATCACAATATCCTCCATATTTAATCGGCACTCATTATTAAACATGTTGTTTATCTGACGATTACTAAGTGCATATATCGGGAACAAGTTGGTATGTGGCCAGATTGCAAAAATATTGACTTTAATTATATTTCTTTTGCAAACATTAAGATTTTTAAAATGTTTAGTAATATAATTCGTTCCTTTCAGGAGGATGAAAAGATTTTACTATATGACTTTACTGAATTGATTCAAATACTGACAAAAGCTCTATTGTAAGAGGTCGGATGACGAAAACTGAAATCAAGCTTAAAGTCCACAAATGTTGATATTCCATAATTTCACTGAGAATAACGTCAAAAACAAAGACCTTGTTTGGTATTTGTTGCCTTACGTTGCATGGAAAAGGTCAATTACATTGGTATGCTCTACATAAGTATCAGAGTTTGGGGTATTTATCTTTAAATTGGGTTTGGGGATAAATGAAATTTCGTGTCTAACTTGCTCGAAATATTCTCTGGCTAACTCTAGATACAAAAGGTAAAACAATAATCGTTTGAGAAAATGTATAATTGAGTTTGGTAACATTGACAGCTGATAACATCAGCATCGCAGGACTAAAACAATACCATCTGAAACTGGGATCGATTATACTAGATTGTAAATATACAATATCAATGACTTCGCTCTGTAGAAAATCAGCGACTTATCCACGACCAAAATTGAACTAAACACATTTTCATATATCTGTGCAATCGTGGTACAAGAGAAAGACTAAAATATGGTGCAGTGTCTTTAATTACATTATAGGAATATTATTAAGTAAAAATTCATGAAACACTAGATACCAATTTATGAAACATTAAATAAATATTTATGAAATTTTGAATACATATTTATGAAGCATTGAATACATAATTATCAAACACTGAATACATTTTTATGAAATATTGGATACATATTTCCATTGATGCAAGTGTGGAGTGCCGGCTACTGTGACGGCCTTTGCAAGATCGCTAAGGAACTCTTCGAGTGTAACAATTTGATGATCCTTCAACAATTTACAACCTTTATGATGCTCGTAACAGGTTTGACAACGAGCCTCTTTGCAGACAACGCAGAAATATTTCGCTTTGAGTTGTTTTCCCTGGATAGAACATGGTTCACACTTTCTATCAGCGATTGATTTGTCTCCAGGCAACATGGAGGCCAGAACGACATCGACGGAGAACTGTTCCGCCCATGCTGTTAACGGCGTGTCACCAAACGGTGGGCGTATAACAGTGCGACAAACCGGGCACTGAAATGTGTGTATCCCGCTTACCTTCTTCCCCGTGTTGGTGATGTGCGAATTTATACATTTAGTACAGAATGTATGCAGACATGTCAGTGATCTTGATATAGTAAGTTGCTCCAGACAGATCGGACAAATTAGATCCCTATTTTGTGGTTTGATAGGCCTTGCTCCCCAGCCCGACGAAGTCGCCATTTTTACACTGTGATCTTGAAACTACTTCCCTGTCTAATCTACATATAATACTTAGCGATCACGGCGATATCAGTACATGTAACTATGTGCGATGTTTTGAATTCAACCTTATCTATTCTAATACGGGCGCCGTCGGGATTTTTTTTATTTTTTTTTTTTGCAGCTGAAATTGTCGTAGTATATCACCTCACCTTAGTGTAACAGGGGTAATTCTTTACAAAACTTATATTGAGATGGGGGGGGGGGATGAAGGTTTGCAATTGACATAAAAACTGTTCTATGTGGCAAAGTAGGGGCGTCGCTAAAGAACATTGCCCCCGGGCGCCGCGAACCTTCGCGCCGCCACTGGTGATGTATGAATATTCGGGCTTGTCTTTCTGCCAGATCTATTGTGGGGTAATTTTTGTCTAATAAGCCGCGACTTATGATTGTAAATAAATAGCATAGAATAGTCCAACAAACGGGACGCGGCAAAAAAGTCTGTTCCACTTAGCTTCGTGACCCATGTTTTAAGGTTCATTCATTTTATGTACATTGCACAACACTGGCTCACGAGAGTTATGATGTCTCTGTTCTATTGTTGTATTAGTCTGGTTTCACTTCCATTTTTCCAATTTTTATCTTGTTGTAAAGAATGTGCATGGAATTAGTCAAACATTGATCTTCACCAAGGTGCTATATTCTGTTTATTGATCGATTTATTTTAGAATGAGAACGCAACTATTGCATATTCTCTCACCAAGAAAAATATGTGTTTACAGTATTTAACCACTCTTTAAGCTAGACACAATAGAAGGAGGTGCCATCCGAAACATGCGTGTAGAAATTAGCTCTCAAATCATTTTATCTATATTTGATTCCTATGTAATAAACACTCAGAATTAAGCCCGTTCTTCGCCTAACGATCACAAAGTTTATATGATGAGTACATGTCGGTAAGAGTCCAAAAATGTTTTTTTTTTTTAAACAGGTTCTAGCCAAATTTCTTTTGAAACCATTAAGAAATTTTAAATATTCAGTAATATTCTTCGTACCTTTAAGGAGGATAAGAAAATCGACTAGATATTTTTTATCACCCCGCACATTTATGATGGTACCAAGGGCGGGGAGCCTTGGATTTGTCGCCTGCAAAAAGTACAAACTGAGAATCACTTCTACACGGAATGTTGTAAATTATAAAAAAGTATCCCAAGTAAGTCCGAGATTGCTCATCTGACTGACATTTCCCGTATAGCCAAATGTAAGAGCTGGTGATAAAAAAAACTCTGTGTCAAGTAAGATGCTTTTTGTTGAACTTTCTTCCAATTCTGTAGATTGCATATATTATGACAACAGCTGTTTCATTGTTTCCCTATTTTTTTTTTATTTATCCTCATCAATACTCGATGGCCTGACTGCATCATTTTACCAATTTTTAAGCACCCTTGTGCCAGGATGCATTCTGTCAAATTTGTTTCTGTAAAGCTGTTTTTGAGAGACGTTTAACAGGCTTTTTCTTTTGTATTTTCTTTTAGCAACAGCCATATTTGGCTATCGATCAACATCATTCGTACAAATTTTGAAAGGCCATAACCTAAAATGCTTTCTGTCAAGTGTTGTCTAATTCGGCCATGCAGTCTTTTTTTTTTTAGAACTCTTGGAAAGATTTTCTGTTGTTAATATTTGCAGTCATATTTCACGACGGATCGGTATCATTTGAAATCCCTACATGCCAAGGTGCTTTCTGTCAAAATTTGGCCAAGTTCCGTTTAGTGGTTTTTTAAAATTGCTTAAATGTTATATTTTTTTTAACGGGGTCATATTTTGATTGCAGACTGCCATAACATGTACAAACCTTAGAGCACCTTATGCCAGAATGCTTTCGTAAAATTTTGTCAGATTCTTTTGAGCGGAATTCTAGAGGAAATCGTTTACAAGTTTTGTAGTTTTAGTAATAGTTTAGTAACAGTGCCATATTTAATAACAAATCAGCATTTGTAAAAATTTAAAAACCATTAATGCCAGGATTCTTTCTATTAAATTTAGTCAGATTCTGTTAAGCCGTTTAAAAAAAAGTTGTTTATAGGTTTTTCTATTTTTATTAACAGCATCAACAGTTGATGGTGGATCTTCATCATTTATGTGAAAATTGAAAGTCGTTTATATATCCATCTTAAATACGTGCAATTTTAATTATAAATGTTTTATGTATTTTCTTGTCCTTATCTCTCAACTGGGAATTGAGTAAATAGTTCATTAAATATTTTGACAAAATACTTAAATAATTACCTTCGATGAGAATTGTCTATTAAAATGAGTATGTATAGTTTGAAGTGCAACATAGAAGCTGTCAAACTATACCAAGGAACGTAACCACTCTAATCATTTTCTGTCAGGATTAGAATTTACATTATATCCCTTTACATACTTTGACTGGCCTTTCAAGGTCAACAGTCCAGAAGGAATCAGGTGACAATTAATACCCACGAATGTAGTCCCAGTCTATTTTTAGATAATTTTTTCCTCTCTCATTTTGGTGGTGATGTATGCATTAGATTTAGGAATCCTTAGTATTGATTTAAAGGAAATTGGTTATTGTTTAGAATATGAGCATTATAGTGTGGTTGTCTGTGTGTATTTTGGCGACAGTGCATAGTGAGTAATGAGGCATTGGTGCTGATCCGGAAGTGAAATCTGTGACTCATTGCACGTTGCTTTGTTTACAGTCCAGCCTCTCAGAGGAATGCCGGTTAACCTATGACAAAAACTTCAGCGTGAGTTCGTCTTTGAAGATACTTTACAGCAACATATGATTTATTAGGATTTGGACACAGTGGAAAGTTCACTACTGACAAACAAATGTAGAGACTATATAGGAAAATTAATTGTGGTCTAAGACCAGAAGAGCTAAATACAGAAAGCACCAAACTGTTAGAAACCCAAACTGTTCTTAGCAACAGACAGAAGAGACAATGCCGTAAGCTTTCATGGAAGAAATCCACTACAGGACAAAACTTGCAGCAGCAAAATGATTTACCGATATGTGCATCTTCAGGTGATGGCCATAATATTTACCAAGTTTCATGGCAATCAATCAAAAACTGCATGACCAATTGCACTAACAAGGACAGCGAGACTTAAGTATCCCTACATACCCCCAGCTCTACATGGACAGGGCTATAATAAGAGTAAAAGAAGGTACAAGTGGACACAATATACCTTTTTTCAATTTTGAGTGGCTGGATGGAGGGTTGGGCCAAGCTATTGCATCAGGCTAATTATCAAGGGAAATATTCTTAGGTAATATATTAATTTTAATTTTAATTTTTATTTTTTAAAGATGACAAAATAATAAAAGCATATATTTGGAAACATATTGCACATCAGCACCTATCATCACATCAAAGGAGACTGCCTCATAATTAGCATATCACATTATTTAAAACAGATCTTTTTTTCTAAACCACCAAAAATGTGATGAAAAATGGTTGGAAAATGT
Source organism: Margaritifera margaritifera (assembly GCA_029931535.1). Taxonomy (NCBI): domain Eukaryota; kingdom Metazoa; phylum Mollusca; class Bivalvia; order Unionida; family Margaritiferidae; genus Margaritifera; species Margaritifera margaritifera. The sequence goes on along the minus strand of JAQPZY010001626.1, from coordinate 609,897 downwards.
TGAAGTTATGACAATTTGATTTGTGTATGATACATGGTGGCAGTCATCTAGGTGTCAAAGCGAAGACTTGTCAATGCGCATGATTATGTAATGATGAATTTCTTCATTCACTGATATCAATAGCATTGGTTAGCACCAGCATATGTAAGACTTTGACTGTCATATATAGTGTTCGGTTAATTCCCAGACTCTGGTTATGATACTTGGTATGTAAAATGCCAATCAAAAAATAACTACTTGTCTGTAATTAGCTGTCTCTTCCCAACCCCCTTTCCCTGCTTTTTGTTTTCGCGCATATTCACCCGCCCATGTTCCATTCCCATACATAAAGTTAAAGTTCCATAGACCCCCATAGTGGCACACAATGTCAAAGTTCATCGCCTTCTCCCTCCCCCCCCCCCCACCACTCCTGACATCCGTAATGGTACATTCCATAGTCACCCCGTCTCCCGTAGTGGCCCATAACTTTCACGACAGCCGTAATGTTAAATTCCCCTCCACCTCCAACAATTCTTGTGTTTTTTTCCATAGCCACCACCCCCCCCCCCGTGGCATTTGTAATGTCAAGTTTCCTTTCCCACCCCCATAGTGCCATAATGTTGAATTCTCTTTCCGCTATCCTTAACTACTCCAATGTTACTTTTTTTGTCCCGCTAAACTTTGTGGACCTGATGAACAGATCGTATGACCAGATGGACGAGCTATAATTCTCTACTCTTGCTGTTTTCTTTTGAGAACCTATTCAGTACATTTTATTGAGTGAAATGTACATTAGCCTATTACAAATTTCCTTTCTGTGTATAGACATACTCAGCTATATGCATTGTGATCATATTATTACAAACTATTAGCGGTCGATTAGTCGAATTTTGTGGACCGCTCTTCTTCTCTTTCTTTTTTGTGGGGGGTGGGGATATTTTGTTGTCCTCTCAACTATATAGTGGACAACAAATATATTTGTTTGTTTATGTCGAATTGAGTAATTCTTCCGTAAGAGTTGAAGAAAAAATTGTGATATATACTTAATTAGAACAAAATATTCATGAGAATTATAAGCTTCTCATTAAATGATCGAAGGATTTTGCAGCAAATAAGGTTCATGCAATAGCCGCGTGTAATGCTTTAGTCCAGCTTTTTAGCACATATTTGTATTGTTCTGCACACAAACATTGCACACAGATATCTTAAGGATGCATCATGCAGATCAAATTTAATAATATTATAAATTAAAGAGAGAGCTGACAATATTGTACATTTTGTGGCGCCTCCAAATACGTGGACGGACCTGTATAATGCTTGAATATCAGGCAGTATTGTGGTGTGTAAATCAATGGCAGCAACACAAGCAGGAACTAATTAGATATGGCTAGTGCATTTTGTGTGCACTGCATCACTTTTCCAGTTGTGTGACATATCCACCCCCAGTTCACATGTGACAAGTAAACTAGGTACTCGACAAACTGTATAACCCGGTTTAGTCTTGTTTAGTCAGGTTCCAGAAATCTTCAAAAAACAAACAGTGTGCTCAAATTTAAACCCTAAGTATTGAAAATATGAGTGATATAGTCATGTATTAACGATATATCGGAGTAGAAAATACGTATCTAACCGGATCCTCACTTTTAAGGGGAAATTACTCGCTCCATGTGCATGAAACTGGCGACTACTACAGTGCCTAAAAGTCCAATATGTAAATTTTAAACCGACGCACTATGATTGAGAGCACCACAATTTAACCTCGACCTTTTCTCCCCAACAACGGAGCACCACTCATGTATAAATTATTTGACTAAGAGCAAGATAAGTAGAAAAGAAAGAACAAGGACATTTTATTGCGTGCAAGACGTCAGAGTTTAAAAATATCTTTACAAATGTTTGAATCAGAATTAGAGAACAGTTAAGGTAAGAATTGGCCAAACTATTCCATGGTGACTGCTTATTGGGAAGCGGGGAGGGGATCGTAAACTGATTAGACACATTTCATAAAGCACAAGTTTAGGAAATATAGGTACGGGTACGGAATTTATAATCATTTAGTAACGATTGGTCTTGAAGAGTTCATGAAACATTGGATCCACATTTCCATTGATGTAAATATGCAAAAGCACATCCTAAGATTACTTTAATTGAGTAATCACCAATCAATTAGTACAAGCATATTCTGTTTATATTTCCTTACGTGCTGCTTCCACTAGTCATAGAGTAAGTCTCTCTCTCTCTCTCTCTCTCTCTCTCTCTCTCTCTCTCTCTCTCTCTCTCTCTCATGTTTCTCCTTTTTTCAAGAATGTGCATGGCACTAGTAGATATATAATCAACATCTATCCATAATGTTTATTTTTATTTTAATTGATTAATCAATTAATTAATTATTTTTATTTATCTACTTGATTTCTTATTTCAAAATACAGCTTAGCTTTGTGACAAAGACCCTGCAGCATTCATTTTAATTTCCGTACATGTTCATGAACGTGGTTTCATAAATATATTTGTGAATTTAGCATGAAAAACGTTTGTCTTTAGTTCTTCTAATGGCAATTGATGTATGTTATGACTCTAACACAACAAAGATTTAATCTAAGATGCCTATGACTGTCGTTGCTCAAGTTCTTTTGCATCAAAAATAATAAAATTTACGCTACGACATGCACCAAAGTATCTTAAGAATTAAAAAACACGAGGAGGGAGAAAGCAAAGAGTAACGGTGCTCTTATTACAGTGTATAAAGGTATATAGAGAAGGATTTTATTGTGATTATCGGAAAACAAAACAGATCGATTAGTGCAAAGTCCACATTACCGCCCTACATTATGTACATGAGCGATTACAGAATAAACATGTTCCTGTTTCGGAATTAAAGATACAGTTCATATATTAGGATTATTCGAATAATCCACATACATCGTCATTATACTTTGCAAATAAATCTCTCCGCCAAGCCATCAACACCTTCCCGCCGCCCCGGTCTCTGCTTGTATATATATATATATATATATATATATATATATATATATATATATATATATATATATATATATATATATATATATATATATATATATAAGAGAGAGAGAGAGAGAGAGAGAGAGAGAGAGAGAGAGATGCGCGCAGCCAAAGGCAGAAAAACCAAATGACAGCAATACGATTCAGACTCAAGAATTTTGGTTCTATATTGAACACTTTGTTTTCAGATGTAGAGAATACCCATTTAATACATTTTCGCAACATTTGAGCCATTTACCCACCCTCCATAAGTACTTTGGCAGGAAGAGTGAATGGCTGCACCTTCTGTCAAAAATACTGTCCACGTTTTGTTTTGTATGAAGTCTTTACCTCTTTTTTATTCTCGTTTACTCAACCAAAATATGATCCACCCACCCCAACAAACCCATCTTCATCAATATTTTGGCACGAACTGTGAAGGTCAGCACCTTTTAGTATAACATGACCTTTGAATAGAGTCTTTGGCCATTTCTTTCATTCTCGTTTACACAACCGTGAACGTACATTTTAAACCGACGCATTATGATTGAACACATTGATATCACACTTTTAGAGCCGACCTCCTCAACCCAGAATTGCGCGCAAGTGATGTGTAATAACTTTGTTATGGGCAACATAAATGAAAGAAGCAAAGGAAGTACAATTTGTTTAAAATGGGTAATTCAAAATATAGACTTTATGTAAAGGATGGAAACTAGGTTATATTTCTAAGTGGTTGGTGGGGTGGCTGAGGCGATAGAAAACAGAATACATTTTAAGCACATTGCACATTTCACAAGAGGCCCAGGTGGTTGGCCTAATGTCGCTCACATGCTTTATATTACTTAAAAGGTGACAGTTTTATCAAGCACGCTTATGTCGTATTGTAAGAAAACAACACAATGTAAACTATCTCTCAAACTATATATCATGTTAATTTTACTATAGTCTGATAACATTATTTCAAGTTATAACTAGTTTCTTGTACATAATCAAATTCCTAAAAAAAATGTTGAAGATATAAACCTATTTACAAAATTTTAACGAAATTGGATGAGAAATAGGTTATTTTCTAGGGATCCAGAAGTAACATGCTCAGCCTATGAGACACAAGCTCATTTCATTAATACGCGCAGGTCTCACTGGTCATAGATACTGTCTGAGACAATGATTTTATAAGGTTATTTACTAGTTGAAGCAAAATCCGACAGAAATGCGGTTTCCAAATTAGTAACAAACTTATCCAGTTCGATGCAACATTGCTTCATAAATGTACTTAGATCGTGCTCATAATCAAATTCAACCAACATCTTCATAATATAAAACTACTTACGAAGTTTGATCAAAATCTAATAAGAAATATAGTTGGTAATATGTTGACAAACTCAGCTAAGAAAATTCACGATCACTTCATTAATATACATGATCTCGCTCATAACTATACTCTACTGAGAACTTGATGATAAAACCTATTTGCATAGTTTTATAACAACTCTATAAAAGAAAACAACAACAAAATATAGCCGGTCAGATACGAGATCACTTCATACATATACATATATCTCATCAAACACCTTGATGATATAGAACCTATTTACATGGCTAGATTAAAATCGATTCAGTAATACCGTCTCTCGAGTAGTAAGAAACTCAGCCAATCAGATACAATACGACCGAATTGATCATATAAAACGACGTACAAAGTTTAATAAAAATCTGATCAGAAATATAATTGCTAATCTGTTGACAAGCTCAGCTAAGAAAATGCACGATCAAGTAATTAATATCCGTGGATCTCGCTCATAACTAAACTCTACTGAGAACTTGATGATAAAAATCTATTTACATAGTTTGATAAAAACTCCATAATTTTTTTTTTTTAAATAGCCGTTCACATAGGAGATCACTTCATAAATATACATAGATCTCATTCAACACCTTTACGGTATAGAGCCTCTTTACAAGGTTTGATTAAAATAGATTATGTAATACCCTTTCTCGAGTAGTAAGAAGCTCAGCCAATCAGATTCAACGCGACTGCTTTATTATGAAGGGACCTCTCTTCTTATTGTCCTGATCCGAGATCTTGATGCTTTAATTCTATTTCCCAAGTCTGATCAAAAAATAGAACCATAAATATTGTCTCTACAATGGTTAGAATCCTACAAAATGGAAGTTCATTTCAATACTATATGGATCTTATTCATTATTAAACTCGTCCAAGATCATGCTGATATAAGCCTATATTATAAGTTTGATCAAGATCGGATCAAAAATATGGTTTCCTGAGAGGTAACACGTCCAACCAATCAGATGCAAGATTATGTCATTGATATATGTGGATCTTGCTCAGTATGGAACTCTTTAGAAATCTTTATATCATGCTGATATAACCCCATATTCCAAGTTTGATAAAAATCGACTCAGAGATATGGCCTAAAGAGTGCTATCAAGTACTTGATGACAAATGGATGGAAGATGGATCACGTACGCAGGGTCATACCATAAGCTAACTTGGTCTTACAGCCAAATAACAGAATGTTAGATATAGTGAATATATTGGGATCAGACAACTATTCCAGATGAAACATTATTATACTTCGCAAAAAGATCTCTCCGACAGATATAATCGGAACAGAAATATGGCTTTCGGAATGAATGGCCACAGGGTCACCCAATCAGGTGCAAGATAGCCTCACTAATATGCGTTGATCTTGCTCATTATCGAAATCTTACGAGATCAAAATAAGATTAGAAAGATGGCTTTTAGATTTGCAACAAATTCACCTGTGTGGATCTTGCTCATCGAATTCTTCTAAGCTCTTCATGATATAAACACATATTCCAAGTTTTATCAAAATCAATTCAGAAATATGGCTTCCAGAGTCGTATCGTGTATTTTTGACAGATGGATATACGACGGACCCAGGTCATACCATAAGCTCCTTGGCCTTCCGGACATGACAGTTGATATGGCAAATTTCCTTGAAATATCTGTGCGCACATGGAAGTTACGATATTGTGCGTATCTTGAGGTCAGACGAATATTCCAGATACATCGTCATCATATCTAACAAATGTATCTCTCCATCAAGCCAGCAAACCCCGTCTCTCTCTCTCTCTCTCTCTCTCTCTCTCTCTTTCCATTCCACACACACACATGAACGCGCGCGCGCGCACCACCACCACCACCATCCATCATCACTCGTACTGGCGTTTCTACATAGTATCTTTGTTGAACACCCATGATTTTTATACGTTGTGCTCTGGCTCAAATGTAATGTGCCTAATTGAGGCCCTTAATCGTCATACGCCCAGGATAGAAAATAGACAATTAAGACCATCCAGTCATGAAACTGAAAATGTTAGTGCAATACATCACTTTATTGCAACGAAATGTCAAGATTTGGACATTGGATTATTATATCTACTGCAGTGTGAATATCATATGAGGCAAATAAAATACAGTTAAGGCTAGATTAGGAGAACTATATAAATTAAAAGTAATGAATGGAAGTCCTTGACTTTCACAAAATTCTTCATTCTGACAATTATAATCTACATCATAGATTTTTACGAAAACCATAATCCCTCATCGAGAATAAGAATCGGTTACAGTGTTTAACCACTTTCTACACTAGAGAAAGGTGACAGCTGAGACATGCATGTACAATCTCATCGACAGAGTATTGATACAAGCAAGATAAATCCAAACCATAATCTCCTCCATATTTAATAAGCACTCATTATTAAACCAGTTGTTCATCAAACAATTAGTAAGTTAATATGTTATGGACAAGTTGGTAAGGGGACAGATTTAAAAAATAGTGATTCTAGTTACATTTCTTTTGAAAACATAAAGATATTTTAAATATTCACTAATAATCTTTGTTTTTATAAGGAGGATGTAAAGATTTACTAGATGATTTATTGAGTTGATTTAAATACTGACAAAAATCTTTCTTAAGGGATCTGATACTGCATCTTTAAAATTTCAGAGGACGAAATCCAAACTCAGGCTTAAATTCCGAAAATATTGATAACCTATAACTTAAATGATAATAAAGTTAGAGCAAGGATCTTGGTTGGACTTTGTCGCCCTATTTTGCATAGAAAAGATTTATCACATTGGTATACTCTAAATAAGTATCAGAGCTTGGAGTATTTATCTTTAAATCGAGTTGCATGCTAAATGAAGTTTCGAATATCCGGAGCCGTATCTAAACTGCTCGATATATTCTTGAACGAAATGTAGATACGCTTGGTTTAAAAATAAATCCTTTGGAGAAATAGATAATTGAGCTTAGAAACATTGACGGCTGATAACATCAGCAATCGGATGACTTAGACAACACTATCCATTTACCAAGTCTGATCAAAATGCTTTAAAAAAAATACAGTCTCTGCAGGGATTAAAACCTCAGCCAATCAGATGCGAGACACATCATAAATATGTATAGGTCTCTCTCTTAATAAAACTCATCCAACATCTTGGTGATATCAGTCTATTTACCAAGTTTGATTAAAATCGGTTTAGAAATACCGTCTCTCTATTCTCAAGATGCAAGAGTATCTCATTTATAAGTGTGAATATTGCTCATTATGGAACTCTTTATAAACTTTTATATCATGATGATATAGGTACATATTCCAAATTTGATCAAAATCGACTCAGAATTATGGCCTCCAGAGTATTTGTTGACGAACAGATAGACGATGGACGCAGGGTCATACCAAAAGCTCACTTGGATTTACAGCCAGGTGGGCTAATAAGACATCTTGGAAATATTGCGTAGGCAAGGAATTTAAGATATATTGCCTATACTTGGATCAGACGAATATTCCAGATACGTCGTCATATACTTCGCAAAAAAAGCCAGTCAAAATCGGTAATATTGATTTTAGAGTGGTTGCAAGATCACACAATTAGATGCAAGATCACCTCATTAATATCCATGAATCTTGCTCATTGTAGAACTCTTCCGATTAAAATCGGTTTAGAAATATCGTCTCTCTACAGTCTCTATTCTCAAGATGTAAGAGTATCTCATTTATATGTGTTGATCTTGCTCATTATGGAAATCTTTACAAACTTTTATATCATGATGATATAGGTACATATTCCAAATTTAATCAAAATCCACTCAGAATTAATGCATCCAGAGTACTTGTTGATGAATAGATAGACGATGGACGCAGGGTCATACCAAAAACTCACTTGGCTATACAGCCAGGTGGGCTAATAAGGCATCTTGGAAATATTGCCTGGGCAAGGAATTTAAGATATAGTGCATATACTAGGATCAGACGAATATTCCAGATACGTCGTCATATACTTCGCAAATAAAGCCAGTCAAAATCGGTAATAATGCTTCAGAGTGGTTGCAATGTCACACAATCAGATGCAAGATCACCTCATTAACATGCATGAATCTTGCTCATTATCGAACTTTTTTGAGATCTTTATGATATAAGGCCATGGATTAAGTTTGATCAGAATCGAATCAGAAATATGGCTTTTAGAATGGTAATACGTTTTTCAGTCAATCAAATGAAAGATTACTTAATCAATATGTGTGAATCTTGCTCATTATCGAATTCGTCCGAGATCTTCAAGATATAAACACATATTCTAAGTTTGATCAAATCCGACTCAGAAATATGGCCTCCAGAGTGTTATCAAGTACCTATCTACAGACGGACGAATGACAGACGACGGGTCATACCATGAGTTCATCTGGCCTTGCGGCTATATGAGTTAATAAGGCAAATGTACTGGAAATGTTTGCGCGGACATTCAGTTTAAAATACAGTGCATGTATTGTGATCAGATGAATATTTCAGATACATCGTCATTATACTTCACAAATAGATCTCTCCGCCAAGCGAACAATATCATCTTCCCGCCATCCTACCGCTCCCACCCCTTTCTGGCCCTTTTACATAAATCCCATGATTGTGTAATGTGCCAGGTTGAGGCCCTCAATTCAAATTCGTCCAAAACCGATTAAAGAAATTTAGGAACGACCATTCCGTGATGAAAGTTTAAAATATTTGAGTAAGACATTACTTTATTACAAAGAAGAGTTTCGGTTTCGGCTTCGGATTCCTATCTACTGCAATGCTAATGCCATATGATGCAAAGCAAATAAAGTAAAGGCTATATTAAGAAAACTATTTCAATCCAAGTAATAAGGCAGAACTTTTACTCGCATATCACTCTTCATTCCAGGAATTACAATCTACATCACAGAATTTTTACGAAGACGTTGTTATAGTATTTAACCACGTTGTAGGCTAGACATAATAGAAGTCGGTATCATCCAAGACCTGGAGGTACGATCTCATCGGCAGATAATTTTTGTCTAGATTTGAAACAAGCAAGATAAACACAAATCACAATATCCTCCATATTTAATCGGCGCTCATTATTAAACATGTTGTTTATCTAACGATTACTAAGTGCATATATGGGGAGCAAGATGGTATGTGGCCAGATTGCAAAAATATTGACTTCAGTTATATTTCTTTTGCAAACATTAAGATTTTTAAAATATTTAGTAATATTATTCGTTCCTTTCAGGAGGATGAGAAGATTTACTATATGACTTTACTGAATTGATTCAAATAATGACAAAACCTCTTTTTTAAGAGGTCGGAGGACGAAAACTGAAATCAAGCTTAAAGTCCACAAATGTTGATATTCCATAACTTCACTGAGAATAACGTTAGAAGCTAAGACCTTGCTTGGTCTTTGTTGCCTTTCGTTGCATGAAAAGGTCAATTACATCTGTATCAGAGTTTAGGGTATTTATCTTTTAATTGTGTTTTGTGATAAATGAACTTCGAGTATACGGAACCGTGTCCAAAATTCCTTGAAATATATCTGACTGTAAATGCTCAAGGTTTAAAAATAAATTGATATGAGAAAATCGACAATTGAGTATGTTAACATCGACGTCTGATAACGGCAGGACTGAGATGACACCATCAAAAATTAAGATCGATTATGCGAGATTATAAATACATAATATAAATCACTGCGCTCTGTAGAAAATAAATGAATTATCCACGACCAAAATTGAACTTCACCATTACTCAAATACGTATGCAATCGTAGCACACGATAAAGACTGACGTATGATGCAGTGCCTTGTATTACATTTTAGTTTAGTACTGATATGTATTTAAGACTCCATGAAACATTAGATACATATTATAATTTATTATATAGTTTATTATAGTTTAGTACTGATATATTGTTTAGTACTGATACGTGTTTAAGACTCCATGAAACATAAGATACATATTTATGAAACATTGAACAATTATTGATGCAACAGTGGATACATGTTTATGAAACAGTCAATACATATTTATAACAATTTGAATAAAAATTTATGAAAGATTGGATAAATATTTCTATTGATGTAAGTGTTTAAAAGCACTTGTTAATTATTACTTTAGTTGTTTCATTAATTATCTATAACACAAGCCAGATTTATATCTAAAATAAGGAAAATAATTTCACAGCTATCTCACTTTAAATTGCTACTATTGACATTGATAATAATTGCCAAAATTGACTTAAAACTAATTCTATGAGCTAATATCAAATTTCAATAAATTTTCTATGTAGACTTGAAATAGACAACATATATATACCGAAGGTATAAGCATTAGAGTACCTGTCGTAATGATCAAGAGAAATATATTCCCTAAGAGTGTGTATTTTCACACAAACATATAGTAGGCCTGCTTTTAAAGGAATTTCAGTCTTTGTTAATATAAATACAAATGTTGTGGAAATAAAATATATTACCATTTGGAATATATGACTATTGAAACGCATCTAGAATACAACCATAAGGTCACTACTTTAGCACGGTAGTATGACTTTATATCAAGTGCGGTATATTATTTGATCTTAATTGATTCGTTTGCAGAAAAGTTATAATTATGAGAGTTAGCTTGCGAAAATTTGAATTATATATATATATATATATATATATATATATATATATATATATATACACACACACACAAACATATATATATATATATATATATATATATATATATATATATATATATATATATATATAACAGTAGTAGTTATTTTAGCTGAAAACAAAATGACAGTTTAAATACGGTCTCATATTCTATGTACAGAAAACTTTTACAAAAGATTCATCTCGTAACCTTCCTATGAAGTGGAAAAAAAAACTTTCAGCAATTTTAATACTATGTAAGTTTGACATTAAATACAAGAAACACAGGAAACACAGACGCACGTTTCCTATTTTTGTAAAATATTATCATATACCTGTAGGACTTAATCTACTAATCCAATGTTGTATTTCACTGGCACACACACACACACACACACACACACACACACACGCACGCACACATACACACAAAATGCTTTGACTCCATACAATCTTTATATTCAAAAGAAAATATAGCAACAATAATTGGAAATCTTGTGTGTGATAGTATGTTCGTGTGGGTATAGTGTGTCTTTAAACACTCCTGCCCTTGCTTGTGTGTGATAGTATGTTTATAAGTATAGCTTGTATATAAACACTCCTACCGTTATCGTCGGATGGTATGTGTGTGTTGGATAGTAAATCAATAAGCAGGTGCTGGATAGTAATAAAGAAGTAGGTGCTTGATAGTATATCAAACAGGAAGTGTTAGATAGTATATCAAAATGTATGTGTTGGATAGTATATCAAAAAGTGTGAGCTGGATAGTATATCAAAACGCAGATGCTGGATTGTTTATCAGAAAATGTGTGTTGGATAGTATCTAAAACAAAATTAACGTTACATTTCACTAAGAGACCTATACATTTTGAAGCACGGAAACGGCCTATAACAGTTCCCAGGTTAACATTACATTTCCAGTATGGGTCTCAAGTGTCTCCCACATGCTAAACCTATGGACAATTTTAACATAGGATTTCCCATTTGGGCCTCAAGTGGCGTTTCTTAGGTCAACTCTAACAATGTAACAATGTAACCCAATTTTATGTCAACCACTTCTAACAATTTTACCATTTACTATTAATGTTAATATCCCGTATGGGTCTCAAATGTCGCCTAATGTTAAACCCATGGACAATTTTAACATAGGATTTCCCGTACCGGCCTCAAGAGGCTTTTAGTGGTCTCAAGTGGCACATATTACTACTAATGACTATATGAAAGATTTGTGTACGGAATCTGGGGATCATTGTATCTTATGGAGTGATACTGGTAAGCCTCGGCATGGTTTTCTATGTAATATGATGAGGAAATCTGGGGTCCAGTTTAAGTATACCTTAAGATTATGTCACATTAAAGAAATTAGATACAGCGCTGACTCCTATACCAAGAAGTTGAACAGTAAAGATGTTACTTCATTTTGAAAAGATGTTTGCCAATAGACTAACTAGAACACGCTCTCCTCCAGCCAATTATGTGGGTAATGTGACAGACCAGCAAGACCTTGCTTAAATGTGGGAAAGTCATTATTGTGAAATTCCTAATTAAATTAACGGCGATAAACACAAAAATAGTGTATTGGCTGACTTGAATAAACATAATGCATATGATCATGTTGGGTTTGTATTTGGACGAGATTAGTGATACTATAGCTAAGTTAAAAACCGGTTGTTCACCCGGGTGCCGATTCTCATCAAGCGGAACCCCTTAAATATGCTAGTAAAACTTTGCGCGTGCTACTTATTGTTTGCTTTAATTGCATGCGTATGCATCGTACTTTTCCTTTTGACATCACTAGAGTTACTCTAATACCAATAATCAAGTCGAAGACCGGTGATGTATCTGATAAAAACAATTATTGGCATATTGCCATGATCACTGTGCTATCCAAAGCATTATAAATATTTTTGCTTCAAAGATGTGAAAAAGAGCTCACAAACACATAGATTGGCTTTAGGCGATATCTTTCTACTGATGCGTGTCTGTTGCCTTCAAGGAAGTCATTAATTACTATGTGGATAACGGTAGTCCAATTTATGAATGGTTTTTAGATGCTAAGAAGGCTTTTGACAGAGTAAATCATTTGACTCGATTCAGAAAAAGCGAATTGATAGAAACGCTAAATTGCATGTTATTAGTTTGATTTTTTTATTGGTACGACAAACAGCAATTGTGTGCACACTATGCTCATATATCATCTGTGCCTTTCCATGTGACCAATGATGTGCTGCAAGGAGGTGTTCTATCCCTATTTCTGTTTAATGTATATATTGATGACTTTAATCGTGATTTAAATAGGACTTATATTGGACGCAACATCGGCGGTTCATATATGAATAACTTCAGTTCAGTCATTAATCATTCGTTAGTACAAGGAACATAGGAGATGTCGAGAATACATTTTGGAAATATGTTTTAATGTTTTATACCATATGCTCAAAAAGTTTATTTCAAAGACTCTCCCAGATTATCTTTTTGAACTGCTAATGTATAATGAAAATATTGAGGTCAGAGGACGAATCTAGTTTCACAAACAAAAATAATGGTTTGAAAAAAGCATACTGTTTAAAAATAATCATGTTCAGAATTATGGAGTATTCTTTTCATTTAAAAAAAAGTCTATGAAATATATACTGTTCGGACTAATTTTTCAAGTTGTAGAGATCATTAACTCTGTATGAATAGACTATGTATTAAATCCTAACAAGCAATATTAGAAAAACCTTGGATTGCAAAACCTATATTACTTTTCCTAAAAACTAAGAAAGGTTGCTGAAATATGTGTAGTATCTTGGTGAAAGATACAGCAATATTAGAAATTAAAGCACTAACTAAATGGACTATACAATTAAATCTACCGAAATCAATTTAATTGGATAAATAATGTGCCTTAGTATATAAGATTATAAAAGATTGTAATCTAATGTGGTTTCAGTATAAATTACTGCATATCATTCTTGAAACAAACACATTTTCATAATCAAATCTGGAATAATAAAGATTATGTTACCTTCATGAAACATGTACAGAAAAGGTACCTTATGGGAGTTAACTTCCGATAATATATATATATATATATATATATATATATATATATATATATATATATATATATATATATATATATATATATATATATATATATACACACACACACACACACATACATACCCCGGTATTCATTTGCTGTTGTTTCTTTGAACTTGCTGATTCAGTTTTCATACTTTAACTAATCTGATTGGTCTGCCTGAAACCCTATCTTGGTACTTCCTTTGAATGCGTATGATGTCAGCTTAGCTTAGCAAACATTTCATTAGTGTAAATGTTCGTGATCGTGGTTCAATAAATGTTTGTGAATTTAACACGTAACACATTTGTCTTCAGTTCTTATAATATCACTTGAAGCAGTCAGCCAGTTTCCGTACATTTTCTATGTGACCAATGACATTGTTATCGTTTTTGTAATCAATCTTTTCTGTTATATAAAAGGAGAATTCGTTACCAAGCTTGTTCTTCCGATATGGAAACAATGTCATAAGTATTTAAGTATTTATTTTTACTTTTACATTCTGCATTGAAAATTCATCTCGACGGAAAGATTTTTAAAAACAACGAGTCTAGAGAGTATTGTATAGGTAACGACTTCAACACAATCAAAATTATATCTGATATGCCTATTAAAATAACTGGTTTAGTTCTTCTGCAAAAAAAACCCAACCAAACAAACAAACAAATATTTACGTTAAATCATTCATGGTTTATTATTAAGCGTTTAAAACAATGAGTGAGAGATAAAGTGTGTAAGGTTCTCTTATTCTAGATAGAGTAGATCTCCCGATGTTTCCTATCATATTACCTACAAATGCATAACTGGGGAGAAAGGTATGTTGAAAGGGAATTTATTGAAAGTATCGATTTAAAAAGTACTAGTATAAAATCTAAATGACTATCCTCTATAATGTACATAATTAATGACAGGATGAGGAGTTTCCTTTTCTCCGTGCGAGACACACAGACACAAACACACACACACACACAGAGACACACACACACACACACATATATATATATATATATATATATATATATATATATATATATATATATATATATACAGACAGACAGAGACAGGGACAGACAGACAGAGGGAGAGAAAGAGAGACAAAGAGAGTTGTATTTTCGTCTCCGTTTATATGCTGTAATGTAGTCACTGGACTTCATGGTATCATGGATTAGTTTCGTAAAATGGTCCATCCCAAATTTCCTAATATAACGAATTCTCTGCTGAGTAATTTGACCTTGGAACAATTCTCTGCATTAGGGGTTTGGGTCGTGTTTCGTGTACCAGTATGATATACTGATCTGCGGGTTAGAAATGCGTATTTTTTTAAAAATCATACGAACGTGAAGGAAAGAACAAAAAGTCCGTGCCAGCGTGAACTTATAGACTCGAGAATGTGTGATTATAAGTTTGATTAGAGAGGAAAAAACACTTGAGGTATTAGAGCGTTTAGAAACCCTTGAATTAACAACGAATGTTGCCATGACGTTCTTAGAAATAGGAGAAACCTTGACGTCAAGCCAAACTCACACATTGGTTTTGACACTATGTCTCTCGCTCAGCTGTGAGGTGCTTTCAGACACCTAGCGTATGCATACATAATCACAGACACACAAACGCGCGCGCGCGTGCGCGAGCGAGCCCACGATCACAAGACACACTCAACCATAAGCAGAAAAGCCAAAATGTTAGTAACGAGATTCACACTCCAGAATTTTAGTTCTATATTGAACACTTTATTTGAAGATGTCGAGAATATCCATTTTTGCAAAAGATGACGTACCCCTGCGCGCTCCATAAATATTTTGACAGATGTTCAAAGGGCCGCAGCTATTATTACAACATACTGTTTACTTTTTAGTGGAGTCACTACCATATCATTGATTCAACCATGAAGTTTAAACCGAAATTGTACGGGTGAGTACACTAGCACAATTTAGCGCAACGTCTTCACCCTGCAACTGAGCTCGAGTGAAGTATAAATACATTGTATATGGTCCAGATAAGCAGACGGGGAACACCCAGTACATTTTGTTGGGTACAAGATGTCGGTACAGTGGACAAAACATTTCTCCTCAAAATATTTTATTCCAAATTGTAGAATTTATATAAAAGGCGGTTTACATAACTGAACAGCTTACCATTTCATTCAGTAGGTTTATATAGTATTGTAAAACACACCCCCATGTAAACTATCTCCCAAATATTATATCATTTCTATTTGATATATTTTACTAATGTCTGATACAAATTATTTCCGAAGATAAAAGTATAATTATTATGCATAGCCACCTGCTCATAATCAAACTCATCCAAGATCTTAATGAGATCAACTTATTTAACAAGTTTGATCAAAACTGGATTATTAGAAATATATTAGTCTCTAGAATTCATCCAAAAATCTTAATGATATAAGACTACTGAGCAAGTTTGATGAAATCTGATCAGAAATATAGGTGCTAACGTGCTGACAAACTCACCCAGTCAAGTAAAAGATCACGTCATTAATATCCATGGCCTATTTTATCATATTTTACCAAGACCTTCATCATACAGGCCTATTTACCAATTTTGTTTAAATCAAAATCCTACGAAAAAACAGTATCTATAGTGGTAGAAATTGCAGCCAGTCAGATGTAAGATCATGTTATAAATATTGATAGGACTCGCTTCTAATAAAACTCGTCCAGCATTTTGATAATGTTAGCATATTAACTTTTATACCTTCTTTAGAGTGGTAAGGAGCTCAGGTGTTTACCTCATTACTATATATGAGTCTCACTCATAATCAAACTTGACTGAGATCTTGATGATATAAGTCTATATTACAAGTATGATCAAAATCGGAACGGAAATATGATTCCCAGAGTTGTAACAAGCTCAGCCAAACAGATGCAAGATCACCTCTTTAATATACTTGGATCTCATAATTTTACTGACAGAAGATCTTAACCATTTAAGTCTATTTACCAAGCTTGATCAAAATATGATCAGATATAGGGTTTTCAGAGTGGTAAGAAGTCAAAGATATGCAAGATTGCCTCATTCATATGAGTGGAATTTGCTTTTTATTAAACTATTCCGAGATCTTCATGATATAAACCCATATTCCAAGTTTGATTAAATTCGACTCAGTAATATGGACACCAGAGTGGTATCAAGTAGTTGTTGACAAAAGGATGGATGACGGACGCAAGGTCATACCTTCAGCTCACTTGGCCTTACGACTAATAAGGCAAATGTCTTGGAAATGTATGCGCGCGAACGGAACTTAAAATATAGTGCATATATTGGGATCAGACGAATATTTTAGATACATCGTCATTAAACTTCGCAAATAAATCTATCCGTTGAGGCACCCATCCACCACCACCCACCCCCGTCCCCGTTCTTGAGCTTGCACAGAAGATCGTTGTTATAACCCCATGGTTGCTGGATACGTTGTAAGTCTGTCTCAATCGCAATATGCCCTATATACGCCCTTAATCATAATAAGCCCAGAATTGAAAAATGTTTTTAAGAACGACCATTCAGTCACTAAAGTTGAGAATATTTGTATCATACATCACTTTATTGCAAAGGAAAGTTGAAGATTCGGCTTTGGCTTCCTATCTACTGCAATATGAATGTCATAATGTCGTATGATGGAATCCAATGCAGTAGTAAAGTCTATATTGAGATAACCATTCTAATACACGTAATGAAAGTAAAGCATTTACTGTCATATTACTCGTTATTCTGATAATTACAATCCGCATCATAGTTTTTGCGAAGAATAGCGCTACTATTGCATATTCCCTCACCAACAATAAGATGTGGTTACGGTATTTAACCACTTTGTAGGTCAGACACAAATGAAGATGGTGCCATGCGATGCCTGCATGTGCAACCTCATCGGAAGATAGTTTTATCTTATATTTCATACAAGCAGGATAAACCAAATCCCTAATTTCCCCCATATTTAATAAGCACTCGTTATCAAACCAGTTGTTGTTCTAATGATTAATAAGTTTATATGTTGGAAACAACTTGGCAAAGGGCCAGATTAAAAAAAATAAATTCTAGTTAAAAAAATTGGAAGGCGTAGAGAGTTTTTAAATGTTCAGTAATATTATTCGTTCCTCTAAGAAGGATGAGAAGATCTACTAGATGAATTTACTGAATTAATTCAAATACTGGCAAACTTCTTGTGTAAGGGATCTGGTAATATAGTTCAAAATTTTCCGAGGGCGAAAATGGAACTCAAGCTTAATGTCCGAAAATATTGATATTCCGTAAATCAGAAAAAAAGTTAGAAGTAAAGGCATTTTTTGGTCTTTGTTGCCTTACCTTACATGCAAAAGTTGAGTTACATCGGTATGTTCTAAATAAGAGTTAGAGTTTGGGGTATTTTACTCTTTTAATCGAACTTTGTGTTGTAATATTCATCGTTCTTCTAAGGAGGATGAGAAGATCTACCAGATGAATTTACTGAATTGATTCAAATAGTAGCAAACCTTCTTGTGTAAAGTAATCTGGTTCTCTATATTCAACCATTTCCCAGGCAGAAACAACTAAAAGTACTAGATGCATGATCTCAAGTCTATTCATCATAGAGCTGTTAAATAGTTTTAATCCTAGTCATTAAAATACATTAATTAGAACAGTAGTAGCATAAGTAAACATGCAATATTACTATGATAAGCAGTCTGAAAGTCACATAGTTGTCGATCTGTGCGACACATTATGCAATGTAAAAGACATGTAATTTGTCGGTTATTTGTTTTATTCAGTAACACTGGATGACCGATCAAAATTTATCTAATCTTTTATCTATATATGAAAACTCTTTTGCCAGTGACATCACGCCTATTGACTCTGGTACATGGTAACTTGTTGGATGACCCTGTGGTCGTGTCGCTCCTTTGTGGAGAAAGGTCCTGGGACCATATATGAAAGTTCGCATTTTCGATGACCCACGGATAATATGCTTGGAGTATATAGGCAATGATGCACACTGCTCATTTCTTGGTTTTCGGCCCGATACTGTCGTCTCAACTTACACTGTTTAGTGCCACTTGCTAATTGATAGAAACCGATAAGGAGCAAAGTTTTTCCTCATTCTTGGAATAATTATTGTAACGGATATATCGAAGACAGTCTTTATCACGCTTTGCTGAGAATGAGTGCCTGGAGGTGACGTCCTCGACTCATGATGGCGACGTTTGAGGGTGAACAAACCCAACAAACATGGCAGAAAAAAGTGTATTCCACTTAGCTTTGTCGCCCACGTTTTAAGCTTCATTTATTGTATGTCGATTCTACAACACTTTGCTGCAATTTATGCTACGCGAACTAGGAGACTCTATTATGTGGTTTGCTGTTTGAAGGAAACTGAGGATACAGAAGAGAACCGTCGTCCTTGTATTGGCAACCAAATACCTTTGTGGGACTCTGGCATGAATACTAAGGATAGCAAAAGTGAAAAGCGAGGACGTTACCGTTGTGCTGTCCCCTCCCACTCAACGTTTGTTGCTGTATTGGCAATATGTTATTCAAGGCATTAGGCATTGTAATCCATAATTTGCCTTCACACTGTACTGCAGCGGCTCTGGATTATATGTAAATTTAAATTAAAGCAACGTCTTGTCGTACACATAATTTTCTTTTTCGGCATGTACAGTCCTTCATGGCAAATACTATTTTTATTAGGCCGTATTTTATGCACGGACTCGTAAATTACATTCACAGCTGTGACCATGATGACCAGCATCGACATCACGATGTCAGAACAACGATCAAGTCTATGATCCTGTCAATATGCACCTCATTGAATAGTACCTTATTCAGTACAACTTTTCTTTTTCTAATCCCAGTTTTGATTCATTTAAAATCGAAGATTTTTTGAGAATGCCCATATGTGAACTTATTTAATAAGTTTTATAAAAATTGGATTAGAAATACACTGTATATTAGTCTCTGGATCTAGAGATGTAACAAGCTAAGACATTCGGAGGAAAGATCATTTCATTAATATGCACAAATCTCACTTATTATAGAGCATGTCTATAGCAATTAGGATACAAGTTTATTTACCAAGTTGAAGAAAATTCCGACCGAAATTCGGTTTCCATATTTGTAACAACTCAGCCAATATGTTGCAAAATTATCTGTTAAATATGCGTAAATCTTGCTCACAATAAAACTCTGCGCACATCTTGATGATATTTGACCACTAGCAAGTTCCTATTTTCATTGTTAAAGAATTTAGCTCTACTAGCAAGTTCGTTTAAAATATGATAAGAAATATAGGTGCCAATTTGTTGACAAACTCAGCCGATCAGATGCAAGATCCCGTAATTAATATCCATGGAGCTCGCTTATAATCATTCTCGCCCACAATCATCCTCATTACCTTGAATACGTTTCGCTCCTAATAAAGCTCATCCAACATTTTGATAATATTAGCATATTTACCAAATTGGATTAAAAGCGGGTCAGAAATAAAGTCTCTCGAGTGATAAGAAGCTCTACCAAATAAAATGCACGATCACATTGTTCACAATCAACCTTGAACGAGATCATGATGATATAAAACCCATATTGCAAGTTTGATCAAAATCGGATCAGAAATGTGATTTGTAGAGTGGTAACAAACTCAGCCTATCAGATACAATATCACATCTCGTCTTATATGCTTGGATCTCGCTCAGAATTGTACTCACCAATCTTGATCATTTCAGTCTATTTACCAAGTTTGATCAAATAAGGTCCGAAATATGACTCTTCAGAGTGGTAACGCGCTGAGCCAACCGATGCATGATCACATCTTGCTTGTTATCGCCCTTGTCTAAGATCTTGATTGTATAAGTCTATATTCCAAGTATGAGCAACATTCTATCAAAAATATGGTCTCTAGAGTGGTAACAAGCTCAGCCAACCAGATGCTGGATCATCCTATTATCATGCTAGATCTTGCTCATTATCAAAATAATCCGAGGTCTTGATAATATAAGCATATATTCCAATTTTGATCAAAATCGGATCAGAAATATGGCCTAAGGAGGAGTAAAAATCTCAGCCAATCCAATGCAAGATTACCTCATTAATACTCTTTGCTTTGGATCATATTCAGCCTCATTTGAGATCTTGATGGTATAAGCCCATGTCTCAAGTTTGACCCAACTTGGATCAGAAATATGGCCTCTCGAGTGGTAAGAAGAAATTGTTAACAGAAGAACGGATGACCGATGACCATAAGTTCACTTGGCATCGCGGAAAGGTGACATAATGAAGAATTTATTTAAGAAACATCTGCTCGGGCACGGACTTTAAGACATAGTGCATACACTGGAATCAGACGAATATCCCACATGCATTATCATTATACTTCGCAAATAAATCTCCTCGACTGACAAATATACCTCTCCCCATTCTTCAGTTTGTACATGATATCATTGTTCGTTCTCTTCTGAGTCAAGTGTAATGTAACGAAATAAGGCCTTAATGCGCCCATAATAACGAATGTCAAGAACGTCCACTCAATCTTGAAAATTGAAAATATTTGCCAAGCACACTGCTTTGTTGGAAATGAATGTCGAGGTTTCTGATTTGAATTCCTATCTACTGCGATGTAAATATCATATGATGGAAAACAAATACAGTAGAGGCTATATTAAGGGAACTATTTTAATACAAGTACTTAAGGCAAGATTTTACTTTCATGTCACTATTTATTCTGACAATTACAATCTACATCAATGAATTTTGCGAACAAGAACGAGACTATTGCATATAGTCTCACCAGGAATAAGATGCGGTTAAAGTATTTAACCACTTGCTAAGTTGCCATTCATGAAATTGGGGCGGTGGTGGTTCGGGGTGGGTGATAACTGACTTAAAAGCTAAACTGTGGATGTATACACAAGTATTTAAATCACAGATTTTGGACTTGACCCTGTACTTGCGCGCTGATGTTCTACAAACCTACCCATTATCAAATGAATTTTTTGATAACCACACTACCACATATCTGTGTCGATAAAAAGAACACTTTAAACTCGCTATATGAGATATATACAGCGTTAGATTCACCGAGGCCAAATGGAATTGAAGTTCTTCTGTTGTTGTGTATTTAAATCACACTTTCTGGACATTATCCTATACTTGTGCGCTGATGTTCAACAAACGTACCTATTAACAACTGAAGTATTTCATAACATTCACCTATCTTTGTTGATATCACAAACACTCGGGAGTTGTTATATGAATAGATACAGTGGTAGATTCACCTCCACCGCCATGAGATCGAAGTCCATCCCTGTGGACATACATACATACATACATACATACATACATACATACATACATACATACATACATGTATGTATGTTTTTTATTCCTTCTTTCTCCTTTGTATGATGTCCACTCCAATATAGCCATGTTACTCTTTTTCACGGCCTTTTCTGGACTAATTATCAAGGTTAAGTGCTTATTAGATGCGGGAAGGGATATCTTCTTCCCAGAATCTTATTGTAGGTTTTTTAATTAAGTAACAGTGTGCCCACAAGAGCCCTCTCATGAAATTCTTCATTATAGTCATACATTTGTGTTCAAACAGTAACTATGATTTATGCAAATAAACACACCTTACAGCTATCATAAGATCTTCAAAAACAATTTCCATCATCTTTGAGTCAGCTTTATAGCCCTCAAGAAAGAACAGATTTCATATTGGAGCAACTAGTCAAAATGCGAATTCTCTTTCCCTTAACTATTACAATAAACACATTATTTAGAGCACTTGGGGTCATGTTTACATAATATTGTTTTTGTGGGGTTTTTTAATGTGTGAAGTCTTGTGATCAAACCTAGGTGTTGGAAATAAAATTTCTCCCATCGGCTTGTTGAAAACGCATGATATTCAAGAACAAGAAAAATCTTTCGTTTTCATGGACTTGCGAAGTTGAAAAATACTACAAACCCAAGTGGGCCTGAGATCACTCAACCGGATCAGCCAGCCGAGATATGTCCCAATAGCCATAATGAAAGAACAGTAGACAAAGAGATACGTACAATGCTGCTAAATTTCGTCAACTTGTGTTAATTGGTAATGAAAAGCAAATGTGCTTGAAGGCTTTTGCAGCTTTGTTATCTTCACTCATATTTGGTAGTATATCCACATAATTTTTAAAAAAAAATGTAGGCCTTCAAACAAAGATGCTTTCTGTAAAATTTGGTCGAGCTCAACGAGGGAAGTTATCTTCTGCTCAGTAGTTTGTGTGGAAAACTAGCTCAGCGCTCGATTATGACGCTGACAGAGTACTTAATGGATCCAAGCCGATAATTTCAGTTGATAGACGATTATGCAAAACTCATTGAACGCATCGAAATCATACGATAATAGTTGGTCTTGGCGAATTACGAGGAGACGCTCGAGTTTATGAAAATCAACGAGTTTTCCAACGCTATCATTGCTGCTTACTCGAGTTCCAACGTCCGTTTGAAGTTGCATTCAGTCCTGGATTCTTTGTGGGCTTGCTTGTTTTACCTGGTGAAGGGACTCACACTCAGTTATTGTACCAGTCAAGTAGTTAACTGTGAAGTGCTGAAACAAACCTTGACGTGAGGCAAAGACCAAGATTTTTCTCGTCAACACTCACGATTAGCACGAGACTGCATTTTTTCCGATCAGTAAATCATTGGAGAAAATGTATCAGATCGTCTACGAGAAACGCGTGCGACTTTCCGATTACAACACTGTACCGTGCGGTTACCACCTTTGAGTATAAAAGAGATTTATACGAAGGGAGATGATCGTTATAACCAGAGACGTCAACAAAGAAGGATGCTTTCTACACAGAGAAAAGACGAGTGTAAATCTGTACCCTACGACAAGAACCAGGATTTTCCTGTACCTGCGGACTCAGTTAGGCAAATGTATTGCCATTTCGTGAAAAGACATAATCACAATTACAACAACAACCAATACCAAAACTGTTTTTAACGAAAAAGTGGTTTTGTTCAAAGTGTTGCGAATGGTGATGAATACCAATCTACATTGTAGGAGAAAGAGACCTTGTGGACACTCCATACTTAGCAAGACGTTTGAGTCGCCAGTGATTTGCGCCACGACTTTACACTAGAATGACTTCCGCGACTGGAAATAAATCTTGCACTTGAGGCCTGGATACGAGAAGTATCCCACAATTAAGATGTTGTATGTAAATGTTTACACTATCACCAATCATAACATCATAACAACAACAGCAAGAACCAAGATGGATCGTGCTGTTACAAAAATAAAAAAAAAAAAAAAAAAAAAGACATATAAAAAAACAGAACTGTTTGAATTTCGTCAGCTGCCGCTGTGACACTGTGTTCATGTGTTGTATATATGCGAAAATTAAACCATGTTCCTATTCTTATAATAGGCGTTTTGTGATCTGCTCATTCTCAGAATTGTAAAAAACTGGGTTTATGGCTGCATCGTCCTTTCTCAAAGTGACTGACGAAAGGTATGATTGTCAAACTTGGGAGGCGTCGTATCTTTACCATATCTTTAACATCTTGATTGCGAGACCTAGCGATTTTTTGGTAAAACTTAATTTGCCAAACGTTTGAACTAACAGAAAGAACTATTGTTCAATCATCCTCCAGAAAGCATCGTGTGTTGTTACAAAGGTAAGCAGTCAGGTTACTCGTTACTGAAAGAGAATGTAGGAAAACATATTTCGTTTGTGGAGGATTTTCCTCGTGAACACGACGGGATCGAGCCTGACTCAAGTCAAACTCGATTCGTCATCTATGATGCCATGTTAGGTGAAAATGAACAAAATCAAAATTTGGTATACACGAAAAAGACATCATCGCAACGTCAGTATTATTTACATTACACACAATTTATTTCAAGAAAGCAAAGCGCGTCTTACTATCAGTGTCAATGCCCAATTTGTGGTGTTGTTCAAAAGCCTCAGAAACAAGTCTCAAGTACAAGTGTTGCCTAAACGATTGGGACCGCCATAGCTCAACTATTCTTATGGCGATGCCACAGGTTTGCACACGAGTATTTTACTGATCGATTTAAAACCCACTACCCCATATTATTTGAAACTTCGTACTGACTTCTTTCATAATTGCAGTCACGACGGATGTTCAGCGATTTTCACGTTGCCTTCATCATTTTCGTCGTCTGTCTAAACAATGTATAAAAACCACATTCACTCATTGTGAATGCGCGTGATCATGTAATGGTGTATTGTTTCATTCACTGATATCAATAGTATTGGTTTAGTATTGGTGATGAAAAAAGATTGAAAAATGTTGAAGTTTTGACCATTTGATTTGTGTATGATACATGGTGACAGTCATCTAGGTGTCAGAGTGAAGACTTGTGAATGCGCGTGATCATGTAATGGTGTATTGTTTCATTCACTGATAGCAATAGTATTGGTTAACACCAGCATATGAATGATGTATTGTTTCATTCACTGATAGCAATAGTATTGGTTAACACCAGCATATGAAAGACTCTGACTGTCATATATAGTCTTAGGTTAATTCCCAAACTCTGGTTATGATACTTGACATGTAAAATGGTAATCAGAAAAATAAAAATAACTGCTTGTCTATAATTAGCTGTCTTGTTTTCGTGCCATATTCACCAGCCCATGTTCCATTCCAATACAGAAAGTTAAAGTTCCATAGACCCCCAAAGTGGCACACAATGTCAAAATTCATCGCCTTCTCCCCCCCCCCCCCCCATCCGTAATGGTAAATTGCATAGACACCCCACTTCCCATAGTGGCCCATAACTTTCACAGCCGTAACTTTAACCCCCCCCCCCCAACCATTCTTGTGTTATTTTTCCATAGCCCCGCCCACCAGTGCCATTGGTTATTACAAGTTTCCTTCCACAAGCCTATATTGCCATAATGCCTTAACTACTCCAATGTTACTTTTTTTTGTCCCGTTAAACTTTGTGGACTTGATGAATAGATCGTATTTCCAGATGGACAAGCTATAATTCTCTACTCTTGCTGTTTTCTTTTGAGAACCTCTTCAGTTCATTTTATTGAGTGAAATGTACATTAGCCTATTACACATTTCCATTCTGTGTATAGAAATACTCAGTTATATGCATTTTGACCATATTATTACAAACTATTAGCGGTCGATTAGTCGAATTTTGTGGACCGCTCTTCTTCTCTTTCTTTTTTTTTTTTTTGGGGGGGGGGGATATTTTGTTGTCCTCTCAACTGTATAGTGGACAACAAATTTATTTGTTTGTTTATGTCGATTTGAGTAATTCTTCCGTAAGAGTTGAAGAAAAAATTATTACAAACATATTTTTAAAAACTATTAACGGTCGATTAGTCGAATTTTTTGCAATGACCTCTGAACTATATAGCGGACAATAAATGTATTTCTGTCTTTATGTCGATGTTAGTAATTCTTCCGTAAGAGTTGAAGAAAACATAGTGATATATACTTAATTAGAACAAAATATTCATGAGAATTATAAGCTTCTTAAATGATCAAAGGATTCTGCAGCAAATAAGTTTCATGCAATAGCCGCGTGTAATGCTTTTCTCCAGCTTTTTCAGCACATATTTGCATTGTTGTGCACACACACATTTTAGACAAATATATTGAGGATCCATCATGCAGATCAAATTTAATAATATTATAAATTAAAGAGAGAGCTAACAATATTGTACATTTTGTGGCGCCACCAAATATGTGGACTGAGCCTATACCATGCTTGAATATTAAGCAGTATTGTGGGGAGTATATCAATGGCAGCGACACAAGCTGGAGCTAATTAGATATGGTCAGTGCATTTTGTATGCACTGTATCATTTTTCCAATTGTGTGACATATCTACCCCTGGATCACATGTGACCAGTAAACTAGGTACTCAACAAACTGTATAACCCCGTTGTGTCTTGCTTATTCAGGTTCCAGAAATCTTCCAAAAACGAACAGTGTGCTCAAATTTAAAGCATAAGCATGAGCAATATGAGTGATATAGTCGTGTATTAGCAATATATCGGAGTAGAAAATATATATCTAACTGCATCCTCACTTTTAAGCGGAAATTACTTGCTCCATGTGCATGGAACTGGCGGCTACTTCAGTGCCTACAAGGTTCTATATGTAAATTTCAAACAGAATCATTATTATTGAGAGCATTACAATTTTAACGCCGACCTTTTCTCCCCAACAAATGAGCACCAGTCATGTATAAATTATTTCGCTAAGAGCAAGATAAGTAGAACAGAAAGAACAAGGAAATTTTATTGCGTTCAAGATATCAGTGTTTAAAAATATGTTTACAAACGTTTGAATCAGAATTAGAGAGCAGTTAAGGTAAGAATTGGCCAAACTATTTCATGTTGACTGCTTATTGGGAAGCGGGGAGGGGACAGTAAACTCATTAAACACATTTCATAAAGCATAAGTTTAGGAAATATCGGCACGGTTGCGGAATTTATTAATATTTAGTAACGACTGGTCCTGAAGAGTTCTTGAAATAATGGATATACATTTCCATTTATGTAAATATGGAAAAGCACATTTTAATGATTAGTTGAGTAATCAATGCTCAATTACTACAAGCTGCTCATTTGTATCAGCTTCAAAGTCAAGGATATTCTGCTTCCAATAGTCGTAGAGTAAGTCTCTCTCTCTCTCTCTCTCTCTCTCTCTCTCTCTCTCTCTCTCTCTCTCTCGTCAATTTCTCAAAATTGTCTTCTTTATCAAAGATGTACATGACATCAGTAGATATCTGATCAACATATATCCATAATATTTATTTTAATTTTAATTGATTAATCAATTAATTAATCAATTGAATTTATCAGCTTGATTTCTTATTTCAAAATACAGCTAAACGTTGTGAGAAAGACCCTGCAGCATTCATTTAGTTTGCGTAAATGTTCATGAACGTGGTTCCATAGATATATTTGTGAATTTAGCATGAAAAACGTTTGTCTTCAGTTCTTCTAATGTCAACTGAGGGATGTAATGACTCTAACACAATAAAGATTTAATTGCTCAAGTTTTTTGCATAAAACATAATACAATTTACATTACGTCATGCACCAAAGTATCCATACAGGTATTCTTAAGAATTAAAAAAGCACAATGAGGGAGAAAACAAAAAGCGTAATGGTGCTCTTAATACAGTGTAGAAAGGTAGATAGAGAAGGACTTTATTCTAGTCATCGGAAAACAAAACAGATCGATTAGTGGAAAGTCCAAATTACTGCCCTACATTATGTACATGAGCGAGTACAGAATAAACAGTTTCGCGTTTCGGAATTTAAGATATAATGCGTATATTAGGATCAGACGAATATTACAGATACATCGTCATTATACTTTGCAAATAAATCTCGCCTATATATATAGATAGATAGATAGATAGATAGATAGATAGATATATATATATATATATATATATATATATATATATATATAGAGAGAGAGAGAGAGAGAGAGAGAGAGATACGCGCAGCCAAAGGCAGAAAAACTAAATGTCAGCAACACGATTCAGACTCTAGAATTTTGGTTCTATATTTAACACTTTGTTTTCAGATATAGAGAATACCCATTTAATACATTTTCGCAACATCTGAGTCATTCACCCACTCTCCATAAATACTTTGGCAGGAAGAGTGAAGGGCTAAACCTTCTGTCAAAAATACTTTTCACGTTTTGTATGAAGTCTCTACCTCCTTTTTATTCTCGTTTACGCAACCTAAATATGATCCACCCACCCTACCAAACCCACCTTCATCAATATTTTGGTAGGAATTGTGAAGGGCAGCACCTTTTATTATAACATGACCTTTGAATAGAGTCTTTGCCAGTTTCTTTGATTCTCGTTTACACAACCGTGAATGTACATTTTAAACCGACGCATTACGATCGAACACATTGATATCACACTTTTAGAGCCAACCCCTTCACCCCAGAATTGAGCGCAAGTGATGTGTAAATAACTTTGTTATGGGCAAGATAAATGAGAGAAGAAAAGCAAGTACAAGTTGTTGTGTGCGAGATGTTGGGACCTTGAATATACATATGCCTTGAAAATGGATAATTCATAATTATAAACTTTATCTACAAGATGGAAACTATGTTATTTTTCTAAGGGGGGGGGGGGGGGATGAGGAGATAGAAAACAGAATACATTTAAAGCACATTTCGCAAGAGGCCCAGGTGGTGGGACTAACGTCTCTCACCAGCTTTACATTACTTAAAAGCTGACAATTTTATCAAGCAGACGTTTGTAAACTATCTCTCAAACTATATCATCTTAATTTTGAGCTATTTTACTATAGTCTGCTAAAATAAATTATTTCTAGGTATAACTAATATGCATAGTCTCTTGTCCATAATCAAACGCCTACAAATATTGAAGATATAAACCTATTTACTAAGTTTTAACGAAATTGGATGAGAAATATGCTATTTTTTAGGGATCCAGAAGTAATATGCACAGTCTATAAGACGTAAGCTGATCTCATTAATATGCGCAGATCTCACTGATCATAGATACTGTTGAGACAATGATGATATGAGGTTATGTACGAGTTGAAGCAAAATCCGAGAAAAATACGGTTTCCAAATTGGTAGCAAGCTCAACCAGTTCGATGCAAGATTGCTTCATAAATGTACTTAGATCATGCTCATAATCAAATTCAACCAACACCTTGATGATATAAAACTACTTGCAATGCTTGATAAAAATCTGATCAGAAATATAGTTGCTAATGTGTTGACAAACTCAGCTAAGAAAATGCATGATCATGCAATTAATATCCATGGATTCCGCTTATAACCATACTCTACTGAGAACTTGGTGAAAAAACCTCTTGACAAAGTTTGATAAAAACTCTAGAAAAAAAAATTACCAAAAAAGAAAAGGCCGGTCAGATACGAGATCACTCAATAATTATACATATATCTCATCAAACACCTTGATGGTATAGAGCCTCTTTATAGGGTTTCATTAAAATCGATTCAGTAATACGCTCTCTCGAGTAGTAAGAAGCTCAGCCAATCAAATTCAACACGACCGCATTATTATGAAGGGAGCTCGCTCATTATTGTCCTGATACGAGATCTTGATGATTTAATTCTATTTCCCAAGTCTGATCAAAATAGAACCAGAAATATTGTCTATACAATTGTTAGAATCCTATCAAATGCAAGTTCACCTCATTAATATGTGGATCTTATTCATTATTAAACTCTTCCGAGATCATGAAGATATAAGCCTATATTATAAGTTTGATCAAAATCTTATCAGAAATATGGTTTCCTGGGGGATAACACGTCCAACCAATCAGACGCAAGATTATGTCATTGATATATGCGGATCTTGCTCAATATGGAACTCTATAGGAATCTTTATATCAATGCTGATATAACCCCATATTCCAAGTTTGATACAAATCGACTCAGAGACATGGCCTCCAGAGTGGTATCAAGTACTTAATGACAAACGGATGGAAGATGGATCAAATATCCAGGGTCAAAGCATAAGCTAACTTGGTCTTACAGCCAAGTAAGCTAAAAAGGCAAAATATCTTGGAAATAACTGCTCAGGCGCTGCTCAGGCACATAATTTAAGATATAGTGAATATATTGGGATCAGACAACTATTCTAGATACAACATTATTACACTTCGCAAAAAGACCTCTCCGACAGACATACTCAGAAGAGAAATATGGCTTTCGTAATGAATGGCCACAGGGTCACGCAGTCAGATGCAAGATAGCCTCACTAATATGCGTTGATCTTGATTATTATCGAACTCTTCCTAGATCGTGATGATATAAGTCAATATTATAAGTTTAATCAAAATCAGATTAGAAATATGGTTTTTAGAGTTGCCAGAAATTCACCTGTGTGGATCTTGCTCATCGAATTCTTCTAAGTTCTTCATGATATAAACACATATTCCAAGTTTTATCAAAATCAATTCGGAAATATGGCTTCCAGAGTTGTATCATGCACTTATTGACAGATGGATAGACGACGGACGCAGGTCATACCATAAGTTCCTTTAGCCTTCCGGACATGACAGTTTATCTGGTAAATTCCCTGAAAATATCTGTGCGAACATGGAAGTTAAGATATTGTGCATATCCGGAATCAGACGAATATTCCAGATACAGCGTCATCATACTTCGCAAACATATCTCTCCACAAGCCACTGTCTCTCTCTCTCTCTCTCTCTCACACACACACACACACACACACACACACAAGAACGCACGCGCATCACCACCACCACCACCCATCATCCCTCGTTCTGGAGCTTCTACTTATCATCTTTTTTGAACACCCGTGATTTTTATACCTTGTGGTCTGACTCAAATGCAATGTGCCTAATTGAGGCCCTCAATCGTAATGCGCCCATGATAGAAAAGAGAAAATTAGGTAATACCATTCAGTCATGAAAACTGAAAATGTTTGTACAATACATCACTTTCTTGCAACGAAATGTCAAGATTTGGACAATGGATTATTATATCTACTGCAGTGTTAATATCATATGAGGCAAATCAAATACAGGAAAGGCTATATTAGGAGAACTATTTTAATTAAAAGTAATGAATGCAAGTCCTTTACTTTCACAATCATAGAGTTTTACGAAAACCATAATCCCTCATCGAGAATAAGACGCGGTTACAGTATTTAACAACTTTCTACACTACAAAAAGATGACATCTGAGACATGCATGTACAGCCTCATCGATAGATAATGTAATCTATATTTGATACAAGCAAGATAAATCCAAACCATAATCTCTCCTCCATAGTTAATAACCACTCATTATAAAACCAGTTGTTCATACAACAATTACTAAGTTAATATGTTGTGTAAAAGTTAGTAAGGAGACAGATTAAAATATAATCATTCAAGGACATTTTTTTTGAAAACATAAAGATATTTTAAATATTCACATATAATCTTTGTTTTTATAAGGAGGATGTAAAGATTTACTAGATGATTTATTGAGTTGATTTAAATACTGACAAAAATCTTTCTTAAGGGATCTGATACTGCATCTTTAAAATTTCAGAGGACGAAAACCAAACTCAGGCTTCAATTCCGAAAATATTGATAATCTATAACTTAAATGATAATAAAGTTAGAGCAAGGATCTTGGTTGGACTTTGTCGCCCTATGTTGCATAGAAAAGGTTTATCACATTGGTATTCTCTAAATAAGTCTCAGAGTTTGGATTATTTATCTTTTAAATCGAGTTGCATGCTAAATAAAGTTTCGAATATCCGGAGCGGTGTCTAAATTGCACGATATATTCTTGAACGAAAAGTAGATACGCTTGGTTTAAAATAAATCCTTTGGGGGAATAGATAATTGAGCTTAGAAACATCGACGGCTGATAACATCAGCAATCGGAGGACTTAGACAACACTAGCCATTTACCAAGTCTGATCAAACTGATTTTAAAAAAGTACAGTCTCTGCAGGGATTAAAACATCGGCCAATCAGATGCGAGATCACATCCTAAATATGTATAGGTCTCTCTCCTAATAAAACTCATCCAACATCTAGGCACATTTTCCAAATCTGATCAAAATCGACTCAGAATTATGGCCTCCAGAGTATTTGTTGACGAACAGATAGACGATGGACGCAGGGTCATACCAAAAGCTCACTTGGCTTTACAGCCAGGTGGGCTAATAAGACATCTTGGAAATATTGCGTAGGCAAGGAATTTAAGATATATTGCCTATACTTGGATCAGACGAATATTCCAGATACGTCGTCATATACTTCGCAAATAAAGCCAATCAAAATAGGTAATATTGATTTTAGAGTAGTTGCAAGATCACACAATCAGATGCAAGATCACCTCATTAATATGCATGAATCTTGCTCATTGTAGAACTCTTCCGAAATCCTTATGATATATGACCATGGATTAAGTTTTATCAGAATAGAATCAGAAATTTGACTTTTAGAATGGTAATACGTTTTTCAGCCAATCAAATGCAAGATTGCTTCGTCAATATGTGTGGATCTTGCTCATTATCGAATTCGTCTGAGATCTTTATGATATAAACCCATCCTGACTCAGAAATATGGCCTCCAGAGTGTTATCAAGTACCTGTTTACAGACGGACGACGGGTCATACCATAAGCTCACCTGACCTTACGGCTATGTGAGTCAATAAGGCGAATGTTCTGGAAATGTTCGCGCGGACATTCAGTTTAAAATATAGTGCATGTATTGGGATCAGCCAAATATTTCAGATACATCGTCATTATACTTCACAAATAGATCTCTCCGCCAAGCCAACAATACCATCTCCCCGCCCTCTCACCCCTTCCACTCCTTTCTGTCCCTTTTATATAAAGCCCATGACTGCGTAATGTGCCCGATTGAGGCCCTCAATTCTAATCCGTCCAAAATCAATTAAACAGATATAAGAACGACCATTCCCGTCATGAAAGTTTAAAATATTTGTGTAACACATTACTTTATTACAAAGAAGTGTCTCGGTTTAGGCTTCGGATTTTTATCCACTGCAATTCTAATGGCGTACGATGCAAAGCTAATAAAGTAAAGGCTATATTAAGAGAACTATTTTAATGCAAGTAATGAAGGTAGAACTTTTACCTTCATATCACACTTAATTCCAGCAATAACAATCTACATCACAGAATTTTATTAACACGAATGGGAATATTCCATAATCCATCACCAAGAATAACGGCACCTCGACAAAAGCGCGCAAAGGCAAAAGCGCGCATGACAAAAACTTGCCGACAAAATCGCGCAAAGACGAATAGGTACAACAATTACGATTTTGTGTCTCTAGTAAAGAAAAAACCAACAAATACAGCATTAAAGATCATTAAGCATTGTTTATTAATTAAAATCTCAATATGCAGAAATATGGCGTTAAAGAACAAATAACATCTATTCATTAATATCCCAATATGCAGAAATACGTCGTTAAAGAACAAATAACATCATCTATTCGTTAATATCTCGATATCTTTAAATTGAGTTTTGTGCTAAATGAAGTTTCGAGTAAACGGAACCATGTCTAACTTGCTCGAAATATTCTCTGGCTAACTGTAGATACGCAAGGTAAAACAATAATCGTTTGAGGAAATGGATAATTGAGTTTGGTAACATTGACGGCTTATAACATCAGCATCTCAGGACTAAAACAACACCATCTGAAACTGGGATCGATTATACTAGATTGTAAATATACAATATCAATAACTACTGTTAGGTTAGATGTTTATATAATATTATAAATATTTTAGGAAATTATTAATGTTTCTTCACTTTAATATTTGCTTAATCCTTAATGTTAAGTATAATGTTGAAATGCTTAGCTATTGTCCTTGAATTAGGTCGTTTACTTAGTATTTGAGTTCAAGGACGGTTTTGGTAAACAAGCTGTTTATTCCATTTCAGGTCAGGGTTGATCTTGTTTACAGATAAAACCAGAATTTCCTTTAGAGTTACGTGTCTAAAGACACATACACCATAATATTCTAGAACATTCTGTCATGTGACCTATCTTTATATATACAATGTTTAGTGGACAGTTTTTCAGTTTCGATCTTACCATCAGTCTTTTAAAGAGTTATTACAGTTGTGAAAAATGATTCCAAATTGAAAGGGAGGAATTATTTAAAATATTCATTGGATTATAAAAGTGCTCATAGACTTTTGAATTTTGGATTTGTAACTGATGAATTTGGGATTTATGTGAGCTTATTCAAAGATATTATGGAATACTTTAATTTGCACATCAGCACATTAAAGACTACTGGCACATCAGGACATTCATGACTATTGGCACATCAGCACATTCAAGGATACAGTAATTCATTCGGAAAATTCTATATTTAGGACTTGTCATTAGGACACTTAGGATTATTGGATTTTTTTATTTTAATTTACGTTATTGTAAGTGCCTTTTGAATTTTCACTTTAACT
Organism: Margaritifera margaritifera; assembly: GCA_029931535.1. Lineage (NCBI taxonomy): Eukaryota > Metazoa > Mollusca > Bivalvia > Unionida > Margaritiferidae > Margaritifera > Margaritifera margaritifera. Next base: position 574,872 of record JAQPZY010001626.1, on the reverse strand, counting down.
GTCTAGAAATAAATTGTTTGTTGATTTTAACTTTATTTGTTGGTTTCATTTTCTTTCTGTTACATTTTTCTTAGACCATTGGGTCGTAACACTACGCTCTGTAGAAAATCAGTAAATTATCCACGACCAAAATTGAACTACACACATATTCAGATATCTGTGTAATCGTGGTACAGGAGAAAGACAAATATGGTGCAGTGTCTTGAATTACGTTATAGGAATATTATTAAGTAAGAGTTCATGAAACACTAGATAACTCTTTATGAAACATTAAAAAAATATTTATGAAACATTTAATGCATATTTATCAAGCATTGAATACATATTTATTAAACACTAAATACATTTTTATGAAATATTGTACACATATTCCGATTGATTCAAGTGTGGAAAAGCACATGTTAATGATTACTTTAGTTGATTCATCAATTATCCATTAACCCAAGTTACAATTAAATCTGAAGTAAGGAAATCCATTTCACAGCTATTTTGCGTAAAATTGCTGCTATTATCATTTATAATGATGCCAGACTAGTATTAAAACTAATTCCAAGGGCAAATATAAAATTTCAATAAATTGTCTCTGTATGACTAGAAATCGACAAAATAGATACCAAATTTATAACAATTAAAGTATCCATTTTTGCAATTTAGTATGACTTTATATAGAGTGCGGTATGTATCAAATCATTTATATACATGGCATCATTATGGAAGTCAATAATAATTTAAATCATATATATCCCTGTTGTTTCTATGAACTTGCACATTCAATTGTCATAACTTAACTATCTCCTGAATACTTTCAGAAAAGCTTAAATCCCATAGCCTTCATATGAAATGGGATAAAACCTTTTAGCAATTTTAAAACTGTATAACATTGAGAATATATAACAGAAACACAGACCCATTTTTTCTATTTTCAAACACTTTTCATAGCATACCTGAAACATTTAATCTACTAATCAATTCTTGTATATCCCCGGCACGCAAACGCAAACAGACACGCGCCAAAAATAAAATTGCGCATATCTAAAAAAGAAACATTCGAAAGTAAGATCAATATACCTTGAGAACATACAAACATCGAATTCAAGAGAAAATAAAACAATAATAATTCGAAACACAGTGGAACTTATCATCACAAAAAATTTAATGATACATAAAATATATAATGTCTTATGTTTTCTTTTACACGAATTATCTCTAATCCTAATACCTGTACACACTTGAAAACAAGCATATCTAAAAATTTGATACACATTTTAGCATGAAAATACCAAATCAAATGTTGTTCAAATAGATTTGTGTTACATTTTAATTGCTTATCAATATATTAGAATTTCGTGACCATGCACAAACGTTGCCTACAATTATCACACAAAATACTGTAAACCACAATTTACTTTTACATTGTCCTGCAACGACTCTGGATTATATGGAAAATTCAAATAAAGGCAACGTTTTTTGTACACAATTTTCTTTTTCAGCAACTACAGAACTAAGACACTTTAATGTAAAACACCTTCTCCTATCAGGTAGAAAATGTTCATGCCTAGAACATTGTTTTAAAAATATGTAACCGCTAATTGCATATAAGTTTTCTCACATTACATAATTTCTCGTATGACAAGGTTTGATTTCTCAGTCACACTAATGTTAGTTGATATACATAACATGTGTCCCCATCAGTATCATTATTATCACAAGTTAAAGGAAGAAACTGTTCCCCAGAAGTTTTAAAGCAAAGAGTACATGGAAATTGCTGCATCCCATATAAGATTACCTGCACCAATGACCCATCTTGCGACAGTTGATGGATGTTATGAGAATCAGATCCCACAATAAATAAGTTTTCCTCCATATCTATTGCCATGTCAGCTGGACCCTCGAGCTCTTGGTTGGTGTATTCAAAATACTTCAGCCCATCCAGACCAAGCAATATACAGCGTTATTATACCAGCATGAAATGTATACACGAGTCTTTAATGGATTGAGAGTCACAAATGTACTACCTGGTGTCTCGCCGAGTTGAGGAATGTAGAAGCAAGACTTCTCTTTACCATTTATTGTGATTACTCCCCAGTGATATCTGTCCTTTTTATTCCCAGTAAAAACCAACTCATTATTGTTTAGAGAGGCGATCGCTGTGCACCATCGAGGAGTTGAGATGATTCGTTTCGATGTGATTCTATTACCAATTAGTAGGAAATGGATCTTCATTTCCTCAGGGAGACTTACAGCAATTTCATATTTTCAAACAGCACACATGCGTCTGGGTTGAGAAGTTAGCTTATATTCTGAGGGGTATTGGTAACAAGAATCATACAAACAACACCGAGAGTTGACAATATCCAAGAAAACAGTTTTACCATCAGGTAAACAGACTATTCAGTGTATATGGGTGGATTGATATTCTTAGGACGACGTACTTTGAACTCGTGTATTTTAACAATATCCCTAGCTGTCTTCCGTCTAGCGTGGGATTGGGTGATATCATAAGGTAAATTAATTGTCTGGCGACTTTCCAAAATTGTACAACGGGATATATCGGTTACATGCATCATGCCGACCTCGCGTATGCAGTCGGGAATATTGAGGTGGATATTATATTTCAAGATCTCTGAGTAATCAATAGTTTTTGTCTGATACGTCAGAAGCTGATCTTCCATTTTGTGCAGGAATACACACACCGGAATTTCAGAGCCATACTTTGACATCGCCTCCAATTGTTTGCAGGAGTTCTTGATTGCTGCAATAAGAGACTGAATTTGTATATCTTCATCTAGTTTCCTCATCGACTGCTCTTTGATTATCTTTTTGCCTTTATCACTGACACGTCTTTCAAGTTCGTCAAATATAGCATTTATCTTTTGTCTCAAAGTAGATATTTCTCTTAACTGCTTATTTATATCCGCATCAACGTCGAGCATATTCTGATTTTTCATTTTGGAGACCTCCACAAGATACTTCTCAAGCTCTTTCATCTTATTTAATACTTTATTTGATCTCTTTTCATTGATAACTTCCTTTGCATGTATTGTTATTTCTCTACAATTTGTACAGTCGTTATGTCCTTCCACAAGACAGGTCGCGCACAAGATTTTACCATGATCTGAACAAAAGAACTCGTACTCTTTATTTCCATGACCTGTACAGTTTAGAGTCTCGGCTACTGTGACGGCCTTTGCAGGATTGCTAAGAAAATCTTCAAGTGTGAGAATTTGGTGATCCTTCAACAATTTAGAACTTTTATGATGCTCGTAACAGGTTTGACAACGAGCCTCTTTGCAGACAACGCAGAAATATTTCGCTTTGAGTTGTTTTCCCTGGACAGAACATGGTTCACACTTTCTATCAGCGATTGATTTGTCTCAAGGCAACATAGAGGCTAGAACGACATCAACGGAGAACTGTTCCGCCCATGCTGTTAACGGCGTGTCACCAAATGGTGGGCGTGTAACAGAGCGACAAACCGGGTAGTGAAATGTGTGTATCTCGCTTACCTTCTTTCTCGTGTTGGTGATATGTGATTCTATACATTTAGTGCAGAATGTATGCAGACATGTCAGTGATCTGGGTATAGTAAGTTGTTCCAGACAGATCGGACAAATTAGATCCCTATTTTGTGGTTTGATGGGCCTTGCTCCACAGCCCAACGAAGTCGCCATTTTTACACTGTGATCTTGAAACTACTTCCCTGTGTAGTCAACATATAATACTTAGTGATCACCGCAATACCAGTACATGTAGGTGTGTGCGACGTTTTGAATTCAACCTTGTCTAGGCTAATGGGGGCGCCGTCGGGAGTTTTTTTTTTTTTTTTTTTTTTTGCAGCTGAAATTGTCATAGTACTGTGTATCGTGTTATTTTAGTTATTTTGGTTCATGAAAATGTTGAAGTGTAGTCAACTTATCAAAAACAGAATTGAATAAGTTGTATTATAACTTCAACGTTAACATATTTTTTATCGTTGCAACATTATAATAAATTCTGTAATATGACAATACAATAGTCAATTGTCTTCATTTCGTTTTTAACTTCAATAAGGTGTTCAATAATATTTAAAAATGACGAACCAAAACTATGCTATATCTTAATAACCTAATTGTTCACATGGGTTAATCGTCTTGTGTGTACTTTCGAAAATTGAATCCAGTTCTTATCAGTCTTATTAATCACTCACTGCTCTATTCATTTATCACTTGCTTATCCGTTGATCATCAGGATATCGTGTACAAGCTTTTAACTCTCTTCCAGACTGTGTTACGTAAGGGGCATTTGATCTAAAGGTCTGTTCTGGCATGCTTGATTCCGTAAGCATTCTATTTAAATTGTGTTCTCCAGGCGTATTGGTCTGGGTTGTACAATTCGATGGTTCATTTCTAGGGCACGCCAAAACATTTGCAGCAAATGGGGTTATCTCAGACAACTTTTCCTCGGTTTTACTGAGTAACCATCTGTTTCGGCGGTATATGCCACCATCCTTAGTTTGAACGGAAAATGACCTATTGTTGTGAACTTTGATAATTTTAGCGGGTTTCCAGATTTTACCAAATTGAACTCTGACACCATCATTTATATGGAGGGGGTCCATTTCTCTTGATGACCTATACAAAATTTTTTTTTTTTGCATGGTTTTTAATCGCTGCATTTTTTGTTGCACGATATTTGGGTCTACGGTCATGGGTTTGAAAAGTGTGTCTGTTATAGGCAATACAGATTTGGTCTTCCTACCCAGTAACAGCTGGGCTGGGGAGTAGCCACAATCAAGGGGAGAATTCCTATATTCAAGAATACCAAGATAAGGGTCTTGCTTGCTGTCCTTTGCTTTTTGAAACAGTCTTGTAACAATGGAAACTGTCTTTTCTGCTAATCCATTTGACATTGCATGTAATGAGCCTAATGTCGTGTGCTCGAATCCCCATTCTTTCGCAAATTTAGCGAATTCTTGGGATGAGTACTGTGGACCATTAGCGCTAACGCAAACTGTACATATGCCATTACGAGACATGTGCACTTTCAATTTTCGTATAACTGCCGAGCTAAGAGTGTCTGGCAAAAGTCGACTTCAAAGAAACGACTATAATAATCAACAGTCAGAAAGAAGGTAATATTTACCATCAAAAGTGAAAATGTCAGTACCAATTTTCTGATATGGCCTTTGTGGAAATTCATGCGGGATTAAGGGTTCCTTAGCGTTTGAGTCTGTACGAGTCAAACATACCGAACAGTGCAACACGTGTTCAGTAATTTCGTAGACATTCCTGGCCAAAAGATATTATCTTTCGCACGCTCTAGTGTCTTGTTTACACCTAGGCGAACTGTCCGTATCATATCCTGTCTGAGTGATCTCGGCACGATTAGCTTTTGACCTCTGAAAATTAGGCCATCTTCTATGGAGAGTTCATCTCTATGATTCCAGAATTCGAGCACAGCTGGATTACAATCTGTGCGACAATTCGGCCATCCTTGAACTATAGTCTGCATCAAAGTTTGCATTGGCCGATCGTTTTTGACAGCATTTCGTAGCGATTCTAATCTTCGGTCCGTTACAAACAACTGTTGTTTTATGGTATGTACATGTAATTCAAGGCCTTCAATCAAATCGGGGTATGTGTCTGGTAACGACTGTCTTGACAAATAGTCGCTTATAGGTAAATCCTTGCCGCTAACATGGTGTACTTCAATGTCGTATTTCTGTGGCTGTAACATCATTCGCTGAAGACGAAGAGGGACTGCAGAAATGGTTTTCTTCATTATAGACTCCAAGGAATTTATGGTCGGAATGCACACGTACGTGTTTAGCAAATACAAATTGGTGAAAACGTTTGCAGCCGAAAAGTATAGCCAAAAGTTCTTTTTCAATCTGGGCACAATGTATTTCTGTTTTTGCCAAATTCTTAAATGCAAACGCTATAGGCCGGCCATCTTGCACTATACAGGCACCAAGGCCAGATTGTGATGCGTCGACCTCTAATGTCAATGGTTTGAGTGGATCGAAGTGCGCAAGCACTGGAGCTTGCATAATGATATCGTTGACCCTTTGGAATGCCTTTGTCTGTGGCTCGTCCTAGAAAAAATCGACGTCTTGTTTTAAGAGCGATCGTAAAGGGCTTGTGATCTCAGCTAAATTTGGCGCGAATTTAGCCAGACAGTTAACCATCCCTAACAGGTTCTCTAATTTGGCGCAATTTTCAGGAGCCTCTAGTTTAACCATGGCCTCGACCTTGCTTGGGTCGGATTTCAGGCCCGAAGCGCTAATGATATGACCGAAAAATAATACATCGGTTACGCCTATCATGCATTTGTCTTATTTGAAACGCACACCATTACAACGTGGACATTCAAGCACTTTGGTCAACATGTCGTCGTGCTCCTGTCGAGAGCGTCCCCATACCAATATGTCGTCGACAATGCATGTAATATTTGATAAACTGTCAAAAATTTCATCAATTTTCATTTGAAAAATATCATGTGAGCTTTTATTACCAATTGGTAGCCTAAGATAGCGGTACTGTCCGAATGGAGTACTGAATGTCGTGAGGAATGACGATTCGTCATCCAATTTGACGCTCCAGTATCCGTGTGTAGAGTCTAATGTACTGAAATATTGTGCATCAGTCAGTTTAGCTGTGACGTCATCAATTGTCAAAATAGGGTAATCTGGTCCGAGTATTGCATCGTTAAGTGCTTTGGGATCCAGGCAAAGTCGAATTTTACCTGTTTTGGGTTTTTGCGTTACCACAGGGGAGTTTACCCATTCTGTTGGTTCAGTAACCCGCTTTATAATATTTAACTCTTCCATACGCAAAAGCTGGTCATTAAGTTTTGATTTTAAAGCTTCGGGTACCCGTCGTGGAGGATTTACAACTGGTGTTGTGTTTTGCTTTAGGTGTAACTTGCACTCACCTGGAAATAAACCTATCCCTTGAAATAGATCCTTGTGTTTATGTAAAATGGACGATTTATCTAGGCCAAATTCATTATCAATAGAATATGTCAGCTTAAATAGCTCGAGATCAAGAGATGTCTTGAGGTTGATTAACGCTACTACCTGGCTATCTACTATGTAAAAGTGTGTTTACAGCGTGGTCATTAATGCTACTGCCTGGCTATCTACTATGTAAAAGTGTGTTTACAGCGTGGTCATTAATGCTACTGCCTGGCTATCCACTATGTAAAAGTGTGCGTTTACAGTGTGGTCATTAACGCTACTGCCTGGCTATCTACCATGTAAAAGTGTGTGTTTACAGTGTGGTCATTGTGCTGATTAATGATACTGCATGGCAATCTACTATGTAAAAGTGTGCGTTTACAGTGTGGTCATTGTGCTGATTAATGCTACTGCATGGCAATCTACTATGTAAAAGTGTGTGTTTACAGTGTGGTCATTCTGCTGATTAACGCTACTGCCTGGCTATCTACTATGTAAAAGTGTGTGTTTACAGTGTGGGGTCATTGTGCTAGCAGCACAGCATTATCTTACCAAACACAGGTAGAGAATCGCCTGTGTATGAAGTCAGTTTACTTTCTGGGGCTACCAAGGGCAAGGGGAGATTTATTTTTAATTTGTTAAATATGGTCGCGGAAAGAATATTCACTTGTGAGGCAGTATATGTTTTGAAATTAACTGGGGTCTGTGTAGGGCCTAGACGTAACTTGACAAATGCACGGTCTGAAAGTGAAGGAGATGAATGGCTTACCGTATCAATGTATAATTCATTATCATCAGTGTCACTGCCACAAGCACCAAAATCACATCCATTATATGATAGTCCTTGCTCGTTATTTGTAATGCTATCAACATTTTGTGATGACTTGCACACTATAGCATAATGGTTTAACTTGCCACACACTCTACAAACAAGTCCTTTGCTGGGCACTAGGTTTTGTTCTTGTGTACTCTATTGCCACAATTTCCACATGGTTTAGGTGCCGGGATCCATTGTTTTTATCTAGCGCCGCCGTATTGTTGGGTCTGTGTGGTTTGCTTTGTTTGCCCACCTGGATTGCTTCCACCGTGTCTGTGCTCATATTGTGTCTGTGTTTTCCATCCGACGGCATCACCTTCCATCTTACTGCCGGACAGCGACATTGACCATTTGCTGCTGGCAATATTCAACATTTTGCACTATTTGAACTGCCTTGTCCAAAGTCAACATGTGAATTGCCTTGTCCAAAGTCAACATGTCCCCTTCATTTATGAGTTTTTCTCCAACTCCGATTGTTCGTTCCAAAAACAGTACGATCACAGATCATATCATCCGCATCGTTGAAATTGGAATCTCTTGCTTTCAAACGAAGGCGCGTGACGTACAAGTCAATTGATTCAGAACCTTGAACCTCGTTGTAAAAACGGTATCTTGCAAATATCGGATTCAGTTTAGGCTGCACATGGGCCTTAAACCTATTAAAATATGTCACAAATTTCTTAGAATCTTCCTCAGAAATTCCACTCCATATCTTTACTTCATGTCCCTTTTCACCTACTCACAACAAAAGATGCGACACTTTCTCCAGTTCTTGCTTAGCCTTCAAAGGTCCACTGAATATCAATTTAATGTGTAGCTGGAATTTTTCCCATTGCTCAGGGAGATTTGAAGCTTTCCAGTCCATGACATGCGTTGGAATACCAGATAAAGCCATTTTTGCAATTATAATGTAGTATCCAATTATTATAATGGTACACCCCACATCTGACACCATGTAATGTTTAGTGATGTTCATGTTGTTGTTCAATCTCTACTGAGATTACTTAACACAAGTGTGTTGCTTCAATCACTTGATTCACACAACTGGCAAAAACTACATTCTGGGTGGAAATCCTTGAGCTTGTGTATACGGTACATGGAAACATAGTCTATTTCAATATTACTACAGTCTCCCTTCCATTTCTCAAATTTTTATCTTTCTGTAAATCATGTGCATGGAATTAGTCAAAATTTGATCTTCATCAAGCTACTATATTCTATTTATTGATTGATTTTTTTTTAGAATGAGAATGCAACTATTGTATATTCTCTCACCAAGAAGAAGATATGTTTACATTATTTAACCACTGTTTAGGCTAAACACAACAGAGGGAGGTGCCATCCGAGACCCGCATGTACAAATTCGTTGTCAAATCATTTTATCTATATTTGATACAAAGAAGATAAGCCCAAGTCATACTCTCCTCCATATTGCATAAACACTCATTATTAAACCCATTGTTCACCTAACGATCACAAAGTTTATATGATGGGTACATGTCAGTAAGAGGCCAAAATAACAATTTTAAAAAATTGGTTCTAGTTAAATTTCTTTTGAAACCATTAGGATATTTTAAATATTCAGTAATATTCTTTGTACCTTTAAGGAGGATGAGAAAATCTACTCGATATTTTTTATCACCCCGCACATTTATAATGGTGCCACACGTGCGGAGCCTTGGACTTGTCGCCTGCAAAAAATACATACTGAGAATCACTTCTACACTGTATGTTGTAAATTATTTTTAAAAAGCATCCCAAGTAAGCCCGAGATTGCTCATCTGACTGACATTTGGTAAAAAAAACTGTCAAATAAGATGCTTTCTGTTGAACTTCTTCAAATTCTGTAGATTGCATATATTTTTACAACATCCATTTCAAGGATTCCCTATTTTTTTATCCTCATAAAATCAGACATGATTGTGGTCCTCCCCCCAAAAAACTGAAAATGTGAAGGGGGGTTTGGGGGTCCTCCCCTAATGGGGTATCAAGGGGTGGCGCCCCCAGCCATAAATGCATTTTAGACTCATACAATACATGCAAAATTGCTCCTGGTGGACCATATTATCATAATATATTGCAAAGTTTTTACTTCATTCCAACAAAAAAATCATCTGAAAAAAATAACAAATTTACCAAAACTTTACACAATACTTGAAGAATTTCACAATGTTCATTGTCACATCAACTTGTTCTCCAATATTAGTGCTTCTATTACATGTGCATGTCAGTGTTCACACAGTAATTCAGTCACAGTAAATTGTCAATTTTTGCAGCGCATATTTTATTACACTTTTCTCTTTTCATAACAAATTTGTAATAAAAAAAAAACAAAAAACCCATATACATCAACTATATACACATAATCACATAAATTCACTTGTCTTATCCACCACTGGACACAACCTGTTGATATTGATATGCTAGTCTTGCTCTTTTTGCAGCCTTGGCAAAGATTTCTTTTGCTTTTCTTTTTGTCATCACAGACTTTTTGGGCTCAATGTTCAATGTTTTCTTTTCATTCTCAACAATGGTTTTTTTTTTTCCTTTCAAGCTCCTCCTTGTATTGTCGATATGCAGTGCGCATATTCTGACACAGGCTTACATCTGCCCTCTCGTGTAAGAAATCTTCCTTCTTAAAATAATTTATTGCACTTTTTCCAGATCCCTTCAGGCCATATTTGATGTTCTGTACTTACCACCAAGGCTGTAATTTGTGCTTCTAAGTTTAAATTTCTCTGTATGCAGCTTCTTTTGGAGATGCTGCTCCAAACTCTTCCAGCCTTGATTGGCATAGTTCAAATCTTTCTTGCATAGATCACAAAATGCCAGTCCTCTAGCATTTAGTTTTCTTATGAACTGACCAACTACATTTCCATCGACTTTCCGCTCAAGCCATTCCCATTTCCACACATTATTCAAACCTTTATCCAAACTTTTTGTGTCCTGGTCTCTGTCAATAACTCCAGACGCCATGTTTTGCAAGCATGCTTCTTTTTTTCCATTTCCATCAGTTTCCGTTATGCGAAGATTCATTGTACGAGTAGAAACTTTTGACCAATCACAATGCTCTTTACAACGATCGTCTGTTAAATAATACATGGAACGAATACTTTACAAGGATCGTTGTGGAATGGGACTGGACAGAAGGATTTTTTTAAAAACCGGAACAGAGATGATATAAAAAAAATGGACAATATCGAAAAAATCGGATTCAAGTCAAGAGAAAAGCAGAATTCCTCTTTAAAACGGGGAAAAATCATACTCAATGGCTTGACTGCATTATTTATTTATTTTTTTAAAATTTTTATGGACCTTTATGCCAGGATGCTTTCTGTCAAATTTGGTTCTGTATAGCTGTTTTTGAGAGAAGTTTTTTTTTTTTTTTTAAGCAACAGCCATATTTGAGAGTAGATCATCATTCATACAAATTTTGTAATCATGTAATGCCTCATACACTGATAGCAATAGTATTGGTTAGCACCAGCGTATGTAAGACTCTGATTGTCATATATAGTGTTATACACTTAATCGTAAATGTGGCCAAAGTTAACAAAGAGGAAACAATTAGAACAGATCAACTGTTATGAGCTTTAAGAAAACATCAGTTTGATGCACCACAATCTTGTAAGGTTGCAGTTCCTGAATTGAATTCTTGTCTGCAACATGTTTAATTCTAAATGGTACAAACTGAAATGAAGTTTAGGTATATAATGAGTAACAAGTGAGTTATTTTCATACCAGGTACAAGTAAAGACAAGGCCTTTTGCTTTCAGACCAGGTACAAGTAAAGAAGACAAGGCCTTTTGCTTTCAGACCAGGTACAAGTAAAGAACAAGACCTTTTGCTTTCAGACCAGGTACAAGTAAAGAAGACAAGACCTTTTGCTTTCATACCAGGTACAAGTAAAGAAGACAAGACCTTTTGCTTTCAGACCAGGTACAAGTAAAAAAGACAAGGCCTTTTGCTTTCATACCAGGTACAAGTAAAGAACAAGACCTTTTGCTTTCAGACCAGGTACAAGTAAAGAAGACAAGGCCTTTTGCTTTCATACCAGGTACAAGTGAAGAAGAGGATGCCTTTTGTTTTCATACCAGGTACAAGACAAGGCCTTTTATTTTCATACCAGGTACAAGTACCGAAGACCTTGTGTTTTCATATCAGGTACAAGAAGACCTTTTGATTTCATGCAGAGTACAAGTAAAGAAGACCTTTTGTTTTCATACTAGGCACAAGTAAAGAAGACCTTTCTTTTTCATATCAGGTACAAGGAAAGAAGACCTTTCATTTTCCTACCATGTAAAAGTAAAGAAGACAAGGCCTTTTGTTTCTCATACTTTGTACAAGTAAAGAAGACAAGACCTTCTGTTTTCATACCAGGTGCAAGTCAAGACAAGGCCTTTTGTTTTCATACCATGTACAGGTAAAGAAGACAAGACCTTTTGCTTTCATACCAGGTACAAGTAAAGAAGACAAGACCTTTTGCTTTCAGACCAGGTACAAGTAAAGAAGACAAGGCCTTTTGCTTTCATACCAGGTACAAGTGAAGAAGAGGATGCCTTCTGTTTTCATACCAGGTACAAGACAAGGCCTTTTATTTTCATACCAGGTACAAGACAAGGCCTTTTATTTTCATACCAGGTACAAGTACAGAAGACCTTGTGTTTTCATACCAGGTACAAGAAGACCTTTTGATTTCATGCAGAGTACAAGTAACGAAGACCTTTTGTTTTCATACTAGGCACAAGTAAAGAAGACCTTTCATTTTCCTACCATGTAAAAGTAAAGAAGACAAGGCCTTTTGTTTCTCATACTTTGTACAAGTAAAGAAGACAAGACCTTCTGTTTTCATACCAGGTGCAAGTCAAGACAAGGCCTTTTGTTTTCATAACAGGTACAAGTAAAGAAAAGACCTTTTGTTTTCATACCAGGTACAAGTAAAGACGAGACCTTTTGTTTTCATACCAGGTACAAGTAAAGATGAGACCTTTTGTTTTCATACCAGGTACAAGTAAAGAAAAGACCTTTTGTTTTCATACCAGGTACAAGTAAAGACGAGACCTTTTGTTTTCATACCAGGTACAAGTAAAGACAAGACCTTTTGTTTTCATACCAGGTACAAGTAAAGAAGACAAGGCCTTTTGTTTTCATATCAAATTCATTCTAACAATGATAATCTAAATCACAGACTTTGACAAACATATACACAGATAATTCATACTCTCACCAAAATCAAAAGAATACCTATACCAATTGATCACTTGTAAAGCTAGACCATTACTATGATTACTACTTACTTGTTATTTTCTTTTTTAAATGTGCCAAGATATATCTAAGCGCTGTTTCTCATAACTCCTTATGGTGATGAACATTCTTCATTTTGGCTATAAATGACGGAATTGTATATACTGGTTGCAAATGTGCAAGTAAGAAATAAGACTGATTTTCATATATTTATAGTTCTTTCTCCAAAAGAGTATATTTTTCTTTGTTTTCTAGGAAATAACAAGTATTTTATTTTTCGTTTTCATTATAATCCTTCTTTCTTTCAAACAGCATGACAAGATGTGGAACTTGATTCAAATTAAAGTAATAAAATGTTGTGTAACTGATCAAATGTTAAAAATAATATCAGATATACTATATACTGATCTCATTAAGGAAGTAACTTGATGCACAAGCTATTAAAATTTAACTTAATCTGAAATATTTTTTATTTTTTGCAGTCTAATCCCTTCATATGGTCTCAGTTGATACTACATGCAATTAAGACCAGTGTTACAAGTGTGTCACCCTTAATATATAAATGCATTAGTTATACATGAAATCAATGAAACAAAACTCAATAAACAACAAGTGCAAACTGTAGACATATAAAGGTACTTATGTAATTGGGGAACATATGAGGGACAGAAATATTTTGTTGTATTCCATTCTTATTAACATGAATGGTAGTTCTTCCAATAAACACAACAGAGAGTGAACAGTGGTTCATATTCCAAGAAATATGACATAGTATATGGTAAAGTGGACAAATATTTTGATGTATACAAGTATGTAAAATCAAGCCAATATTTTAGCTGAATCAATTATCTCCAAAAAGAAAGAAAAAAAAAAACACTGCATCTTTGCATTTAAAAAACAACAATCTTATCTTATAACAAAAAATACCATCATTGCTGCTATTCACTAGGTGGACCTTTACTTGGATCATGTACTTGAAAAAGTAATAAACAGAATAGTCACCAAATGCTACTGATATTAATCACATGGGTTCAGGTAATTCTCATTCTACTGTATTCAATCCCAAATAAATTCCTGCATAAAAATACTATAAAATTGGTTATTTTCTAACATTTTTTTTAGCTATTCATGATGTATTTCTTTGTATCACAATATATTCCTGTAACTTGCCACAACCTGACAGCAACAGCACAAGTTATTTTTAAGATCACACATTATTCTAAAATTACCAAACAACATTATCCTCTAATATAAAAGATTTAACATCATTTCAAGTAGTGACAACATTTCAATATTCAATAATTTCTACCATATTTGCTTCTGTACAACATACACACAAAGTACCATCAGATAAATGTCCATATTGTTTACATTTGTTATACATAGGTACCGTATATACTTGCATATGTCGCATCCAACTGCAAACAGCATAGACCCAGATCCACTAGCACATAATGCACTGGAAGATCTGGATCTATGCAGTCTGGTAGTGCTAGTCAGTAACAACACAGACACTGATCTGCTGGCACATTATACAACAGCAGATCATAGTCTATTTTGTCTGCATTAGGGTTCATCCTACACAAAAGCATGTAAGGCAAATACTGTGATATACATTGACTGATGTATTTCCTTGAAAGATAATTAAAACTCAACATCCAGACTAATACAGATTCAACTCTTTTGATTCTAAAACTGTACAGACTTTAGTAAATAGAAACTGTTATTATATTAAGTCTAAACAGATGAAAATAAAAATTTAGGACTGGTAAATTTTATGTTCATGAGGGACTACATCAATAAATCAATGAACAAACTAAACATTTTGGGCTACTAAAGTAAGAAAGACGATAAAAGATTGATAAGCAAATAAAAGCAATGATATAAATGTGACTAGTTTACAATATGGTCACCAAGTAAAAACATAACCATTATCTCAAAAACTCAATACATCCAAACAACAATTCACGATTGTTTATAATTAAAAAAGGCGCTGGAGGTTCCATTATATATACACATAGTAACAAGTCAATTATATGTACATTAATTATTTGGAATTTTTAATCACCAAGACAAATATTGTCTCTTTTAATTAGTGTTTTTAATTCTCTTTAACTATTACTACAAAACAATGTGTTTACTTGTAACCATAAATCCCCTCACCAATATGAACACATCTGGAGTAGATGACAATATGTACAGACTGGTATAAAGGACTGATGCTGAGACAATAGATGTTAAGAACCTTACAAAGAGATCTGCCTGGACAGCTGATTCATGCTGGTCTGAACAGGATTCGAACCCATTGTGTCTAGGTTAATGACTAAGCCACCACAGGGTTTAACTGCACATGATCAAAATCATGGCTATACAGTGCTGAGTAAGTTTATGTATCCAACCACAGACACACAATACAAAGATAAAGTAAAATATTAGTAAAATCCTTAAAATACAAAGTCCAATTTGTGGAGAAAGGAAATATTGCTGTAATATACTACTCACTAAGATGTATCAATAAACAAAGTTTCATAGTGTAGGGTTGAAACAAAGTTTGATTAGTCTAGATGTAATTGGGTTAAAGATATAAAGGATGTAACAAATGGCTGAAAATATCAAAGTCACTCAAGCATGGACATTAGGTCACAGTGACCTAGTTTTGGTATAGTTGAGTTACTCTTGTTGAGATGCATTCAAATTTCAATTTTCATTAGTGGAGGTAAAATATGGTTAAAATATTGAAAGTGGAATGAACAAATAGCTGAAAATGCAAAAGTCAGGCAAGTGTGAAAATTAGGTTACAGCTGCCTAGTTTTGGCATGATGTAGTTACTCTCCTTAAGATACATCCACATACAAATTCCCACGTGTAGATGAAACTGGGTCCAAAATACTGAGGGTGTAAAAAGAAAATACCTGAAAAAACAAAAATCACTCAAGCATGAAAATTAGGTCACTGTGACCTAGTTTTGGTACTGCAGAGTTACTTTCCATGAGATGCATCTACATATTACATTTTGTGATTGTGGGTTAAATGGAGTCCAAGATATTGAGGGTGTAATTAATGGATAGCAGAAAATACAGTCACTCAAGTGTGAAAAATTAGGTCACAGTGATCAAGTTTTGGTATGAATGAGTTACTCTTCCTGGCATGAATCCACATATCAACTTTCATAAGAGTAGGTGAAAAGGCTCCAAGATATTGCAAGCATAATGAATGAAGGTACTACTGACAAATACATGAACAAATGGGAAAAATGTCCATATTCCCTTCAAACTTTGTTAGTAAGGGGATAATAAACTTAAAGTCTGAATCGTATTAAGTCTGTATGGAAACCAATGCTTTATAAACCATAAAATGTTTATGTCATAATTTTCAACTTTTTCAACCCCAAAACCAATTCTTAACTACATGTATAAAGCAAACTTTGCCACGGAATACAAAGAGAACTGATACTTATCATATAAGAGATCTAAACTTGTGATTCTGTAAATTCAGAAATTCACCTGCATGACTTGCATCTTTTTGTTAACATCATGATCTATCATTTATCTATATAAATTCTGAAGTCAACTGCTCACACTGTAGACTCGAATCTGCCATCATGTCTACACTGCTCATTCTCCTTATCTTATATACTAACATACAAATCATATCCAACTGCAAACAGCACAGATCCAGTTCCACCATCACAGAATCTGCAAGCAGATCTGAGTCTATGTTGCTGGCAGTTGATTCCGAATTATATGCAAGTATATACAGTACAGTTCTAAATGAACAGAGTTGACCCTGATCTGCATTATTAAACAGCAGATCTGGATTTACAATGTTTACAGTTGAATGCGCATCAGAAATGGATAATATGGAAAGATTCAAAACAGCTTGCATTCTACAAAATGATTTCATGTACAAATCATCAATGAAGCTTGTGAATTAAGTCTCAGTGCACTATCCTTATACCTACAGCATGACATTATCACGACACATCAAAATCTTTATTTTAATCATCCATTAGCCATAAAATAAACAAACAAGACCTTAACACAAAACTTTACTGGGTATATTCCCTTGAAATCACAAAGTTTGTTATGATTATTTTTTCAACAGTGACATTCCAATCAGCAAAAATTGCAGTTATATTCTGATTTTGTTGTTATGGCACGAGTTTACGACAAACAATTACTTATTGCTCACTATTACAAATGTTTACATAGTAGACTGCGATAACCTGTGACATGGGATAACCTGCAGACTGGGATAACCTTTGACATGGAATAACCTGTGACATGGGATAACCTGCAGACTGGAATAACATGCGACATGTTACAGATCTCATTCCAGTGAAATGTGTTCAGTGATGTATAAATATTGCACATTTATTGTACAACATGTATCTGCCATACTTGAACCTGCTTCCTGGATTTCAGAAATACTATCAACACTCACACCAATGTAATTCCAGAAACAACTATAATATTCCGATGTTCTCCTATATTTTGAAATAAACTTTTGATACAAGAATTGGGAAATTCCATCGTCAACATAAAACAGAAACTATTAAACTTGGCAAAACCAGATTTTCACAATAGAATCAAATAATAACTTTAAACTGAATGCTTAAAGCACATTATTAAACAAAATAAATGTCTAGTTGAAATTGTGAACTAAATAACTGAGAAAGATGTCAGTTTTTTAAACATCAGATTATTATCACCTTTCAGCTTTCCTTTAAACACCTGGTATTCTCATACTTGAATACTCAATTCCACAAATTCATAGATATTCGATAAATAAATCTTTGAAGAATTTAAATATATTTTTTATTCATTATATATCAACATTAATTTTCCTGTTATTTTTCAGATTTCTATAATCAAGCAAAGAATTTCATTACAGAACAAGAAATGTTTTCATGGAACATGGATGCCCCACCACCATTCCTGAAAACTGACCTAAATGCAAAACTTAACCAAGGTGTGATGGCTGACTGGATTGAAAAGTTGATCACTATTTTCCCTACCATTATAGTGGTTGGTGTATAAAACTAAGCACTGAAAAGTTGTTCATCAAATACTTTTCCAAGACTTATGGGACAAGAAATGTGTTCATGGAACATGGATGCCCTACCATCATGGCTGAAACCTGACCTAAATGTAAATCTTGACCAAGGTTAAAGGAAAAAGAACTGTTCTTTAAAATCTTGTCAGAGATATGTTGAGCATATAGTCAATCCTGATATGCTACCACAGTATGCTATAATTTGGAAAAGCAAATTTTTTGCAAGTTGTTTCTCCAATAATACCTACCTGATCACATTACATTAGGATAACTTTCTCTCCTATCTCCAAATCCAGCCTTCCCTGGAAAGACGAAAAACGTCTTTCTGTCTATATAGTATACAAAGGGAAGCAACTCTTACAGGTTAACTCCCCTTTCTACCTGCTATGTGGTTACTGTTATACTTGTATGTAACCAGTTTTTACTTCAGTGAAACCTTTAAGGATACTCACATTTTGGGGAAAGGTGGGAGGGATTATGTATAATGTGATCAGGTAAGTATTATTGGAGAAGCATAATTTACTAAAAAAGTTTGCTTTCTCCATCAAATACATTACCTAATCACATTACATTAGGAAAATAGGTAAGAGGAGGAAATGCTGAGCATCCTACCTCTACCTGTGTCATCCAGTAGAAGCATGACTGCTCTACTAAAAGGATGAACTTCACCTAATGTTAGTTTTGCTCAACAAAAGACAATTTGTTTATATACATGAGCAGTAGATCCCTGCAGGATTCCACACTTGATAATCGTCTCACCATCAAAAGTTTCCCAGGCAAATCCAGCAAAAGTGGCAAATTCATGCCTGGGTCTAAGATTGTGCTTTTATGAATGGGGAGTGGTTACTATCTGTGCAGCTACCACTAACTCAATGAAATTCAGTTCTCTCCTTTGCAAGGCCATGTCACACAAATGGAAGCTACAGAAGGTAGACTGAGCACGTCAGTCAACTGACTCTATGTCCTGAATTGAGGCATTAAGTTCAAGGCCAGGCTCATGAAATCGCTCATATTTTGTGAGCTGAAATCTTCATTAGTGTACCTGATCCT
Source organism: Margaritifera margaritifera (assembly GCA_029931535.1). Taxonomy (NCBI): domain Eukaryota; kingdom Metazoa; phylum Mollusca; class Bivalvia; order Unionida; family Margaritiferidae; genus Margaritifera; species Margaritifera margaritifera. The sequence continues at coordinate 555,769 of JAQPZY010001626.1, read as the reverse complement.
GTGAGTTCAGAGTACACTGATTTAATAACTCCCTTTAGCCAAGCAGTCTTGCATTCCTGCTTTTAGCAGTCGGAATAGTCTTGTACAGTTGATGAGGATATTGTCCGTTCATCTCATGTAACATCTGTGGGTACATATAGGGTCCTGCAGCTTTGCTTCTCTCGACAGATCAATCAAGGGTGAGGAAGCGAATAGTTATTTGTTGGTCGACTAGTGATGGCAACCTGTTCTTAGAAAGGAAACCAGGTTGTGTCATTAGCAGACATTCAAGGGGCGGCGCTCCTGATCAGGGAGTCCAGGGGGGATGAAATCTCCTGGTGGCCCTTATTATCAAAATATTTTCCATTCCAACCAAAAAATCATTTGAAAAATAACAAACTTACCCTACTTTAAACAATACATTGTCACATCAACTTGTTTTCCAATAATATTACTGCTGAAGTTATTACATGTGCATGTCAGTGTTCACATAATAATTCAGTCACAATAATTTATTCATTTTTGCAGCACATATTACATGCACACTGTATAAAACACTTTTCACTTTTCATAACAAATCTTTTTTTTTCTTTCATAGTAAAAGTTTTTAACTATATATATCAACAATATAAACATATTCACATAAATTCACTTGTGTTTTCCTCCATTGGACACAACCTGTTGATACTGATGTGCTAGTCTTGCTTTTCTTGCAGCCTTGGCAAAGATGTATTTTGCTTTCCTTTTCACATATTCTAACACAGGGTTGCTTCTGCCCACTCGTGTTAGAAATCTTTCTTAAAATACTGTATTGCACTTTTTCCTGATGCCTTCAGATCACATTTGATGTTCGTAATGAGTTGTAGGTTCTATGCTTATCCTCTCTGATTTGGAATCAATAATATCATTGATGACATTGAAGGATGATTTTACTTGTGGACCATGAAAACAACTTTGTAAAGACATGACCATCTTTGATAGACACAGGTATCTGGCAATATTACATAAAATTACTTGGAAGTGTAATAGTTGACAAGTACAGTGCCCACAAATTTCTCCAGTGAAACTGAATGTTACCGATCAAAATCACATATGACAATAATGAACAGTCCAATAATTTCAACACTATGAATAAATTCCTGTAATTCACAAAAATGCTGTATGCACCATATAAAACAACATCCTGACTTGCTATACCACGGAAATAAAAAAGTGGCTGGTTGAATTTTACATACAGAATAAATCTGATTCCTGGAGGTCCATGTTTACAGCATTAAGTGAAGTGAAAACTGGTTATATCTGGTTATAACGGTAACCACCTAGTGGGTAGAAAGGGAAGTTAACCTGTAAGAGTTGCTTCCCTTTGTCTATATAATATACAGACAGAAAGACGTGTTTCATCATTCTGGGAGGGCTGGATTCGGAGGTAGCAGAGAAAGTTATCCTAATGTAATGTGATAAGGTAATGTATTTACAAAGAAATATGTAAACTGCAAACAAGACCATGATCCCTTGCCAACCAGATATATGGCTTTACTAAATGAGACTACCTTTTCATTCAGCCTACCTTTTATTCAGCTAACAAGTTGAAAACATTAACATTCAGCTTAATCCAACAAAATTCAACATTAACCTTAACCCAGTGTGTGGATGAACATACACATGGAGAACAAAGTGATTGCTATGTTGAACTTTCACCAAAGTGGGCTTGACACCATTTAGTGTCATTATTCTTGTCTTTTGCATCATATTTAAGATATCTTGAATATTACCATGATCTAAAAATATTGAACTTTTTTAAACAGATGATCACAATGGAATTTTTTTAAATACAGAAATACAGAAACAAAAAAATACAGATAGAAAAGCTTGCATTCTTTGTTTCAGGAGCAAAAGAAATACTCTAAAGTGTCACTCCACAAACAAATTCAGTGCAAGACCACACTGAAACTTTATACTAATACAGTCTGCAAGACAATTACTCATGATAATTAGTGTCCCTGCCAAGTTAGGGACATCTTCTGATACACAGTTTTAATCAAATAAGATGATACTACACTCTATCACTGATATTTTTAATATCATTATTTTCACAAATCTGTGAATCAAAATTTTTTTTCTATGGATCTTGAACAAGAATCTGGCTAGAAAGCAAAAAGCTTTAACACTTAGTTTAATCTTAAACATTTTAACATTGACTTTAATCTAGGGTATGGACAGACAGACAGATACACACACAGATGCCAAAGTGATTGCTATGTTGAGCTCCTGCTAATGCAGGCCTGACTATAAAACACATAAGTGCAGCACCAATGACCACAAGTGTTAATAAATTTATTCCTTAGTGTAAATATTTGTGGTCATGCAGTTCAAAGAAAAGACTTAAGGTTGTTAGCTCTGAATCTGGCAGCTGTGAGTTCAAGCCCACACAGAGGTAAACTCTTTTATTCAAGTATTATTGAAAGATCCATAACAACAACAACAACATCTACCACCCTTTGGTTCTTCTAAACCTGTGTCATGGCAAGTAGAAATGGGTATCTTGGTACATGAATGTAGGTTAAACAAGGGAATGACTATTATATATTTAGAATATTATCACACTTTTACCCCTTCCAAAGAATATGGTTAGGGTCATTGAGCATAATAACGCCAATCACACACATGCAACAAAATTTCATCAATCTACCCATGCACTCTGCTTTCATATAAGGAGACATTCCTGAGATTTTATTATGGTAAATCCACAAGTGGATATGAGTAAAACATATTTGGGCTACATAGTAGTCAAATTCAATGTCTGACATGACAAATGTCAGAAAATTTCATTTTAACACACCTGCCAAGAAAATGCACTTTCTGACAGATTGGAAATTCTACCACCAACATTCAGCAATGTTTATGCATTGTGACATCATGATACATTTTTTGACATAGTGTCACAAAGAATAACATTTTTAACATATTTTCTCAACTTTACAAAATGTGCAAGAATGGAGATAAATCGTATATTTGATAATTCAAAGACTTTACTAGTGGTTCTATGTTATGCTAGTAATACATCACAATGTGACATGATGAAAATGTCATTAATATTAAATATTAAATGTCATTAACATCTGCAGATCCTAAGACACAAAAGTCTTACCCCATAACTGACAATTTGTTTCTGACTTTTAACTGGGCACTTTTGCCCTGCTCAATAACTGCAGATTCTCAACTTTATTTAGTAAATGAATTGGTGAGCTGAGAGTGAAAATCATTTATGCCAGTCTCTATGCTGATATGTTGATTATTATATGCACTAGTGTAGGATGACAAAATAATTGCACCAAAGCGGTCTAAGTTTGTATACAGAAATGAGACCTAGTCCTGTATTCTTGAAACATTTTGATCAAGGAACTCAAGCTTAAAGTTCCAGAACTTTAATTTTTAACTAGAATAAAGCTAGAAACTGGGAACATGCAGATTTTTATAAATTTGGCTCCCTCTACTGGACTGCCACATAAGCATGATACTGATGCACCCTCAATATCATATCTGGGGTTTTGATTCTAAGCTAGAGGTTTGTGCTGAAAATGTTTTGATCTTACAGGACCAGATGTAGCTACCATTAGAATGTTACTGTAGACTTTGGTTACAAAAGGCTTTTTTGTTTCAATACAAAATAAAATCTGACATTGTCCATACCAGTTTTTTAAAAAAAAGACAACAATTTCTACTTCAAAAATATTTGTAACTATATTATGTGACCGTCCTTTTTTAACTTTTCTTTCATTCCGCTTATCTATGTAAAATAAATGGCTGACTAATTAAATCTAGACTCAACAAACCTTATAAACTTATCCAGCGGAGCAGTCAAGACTGTATATGCAATGATATCTGGTCCTTATATTTACATAAGATTATGAAGCACTAGGTTGAGCTCTGGCCAAATGACAAATCCTGCACATTACGAAATGATGACTTGAAAAGAGGTGTCTATTTCAATGAATAAATTCCTGTTTTCAATGTTGCCATTGTGAATAGTACACAAGCATAACAATGTGGGAAGATTATATTCAAAAATAGCAGCATTAAAAACACATATTCTTTTCAAGTAATTATTTTGATTCTAACATAAAAAATAAACAAAAAATGGGCCCATTTACAACTATTGCACTTAGCTGACCTAATATTACAGCACACAAACAACTAGTTCATCCACTGACTGTGCATCCATTATAATGTTTCAATGTTACACCATGCTGAGCATTACTGTTGGTGACACATACCTCGAAAAGAGATACCTATTGTTCAGGATAAATAACTCCTTGCACTGTAAAAAGGGGTCATGTTAGAATAGACAGTTGAGGTATGGAAAGGATTTTTGGTCATCTATTCTTACTTGAATGCATCTCATATGCCACAGTGACATATTTACAAGCTCTCTCTCTTCCTCTCTGATATGGAATCATATTTTCCACAGAAAGCTGTATTTATTCCTGCAAGTTCTCTAACCTGGAATTTATTTCAGGCAAATCAACACCTGCAATTACACTAGTTTAGTTTCTTCAGCCAGGTATTGAAGACCTGACTGACTGAAATTTTATACTTAGGATGGGCTTTTTAAACAGTTCATTAAGCTTAAAATTCTACATATAACAGGTGGGGATCTCTGTGGTCACGAATTTTTCAGCACTCTGTCAAGCTAGGATGGATTCTTCAGCACCCTCTTCAGCTTTAAATCATACACCTGTCGACAGAGGAGGACATTGTCTGGATCTATGTTGGTTGGCGGCCGCCCCTGCTCATGGTAACCTTCCTCAGGATCAGGGACAACTTTTAGACGTGGTGGAAAATTGCACCGAGATCTGCAAACTTCAGCCATATACCTGGAAATAATAAGAACAGTTTAAATCAAGCCAATTTCGAAGTCTGTTTAGATTACTATCCTTACTTAAATAATACATAAAACATGGGAAGCTCAGTTGGGTGTGATGTTACTAACCTAGAAAATATTGGCCCATATGTCCAGCAAAATTGGAATTCACATGGCAGTTTTGAGGCAGATTGTTACCAATTTTTCAAAATCAAAGTATTGAATATACTACTGGCTTGGAGGGTTAGAGTGATACTAAAATACATGATTGATTGATGCTTGAATTTGAGTCGTTTTTGCCCTAAAATACATAATAAAATCAGATGGTAGAACATAACTACACATATTACTATTCATTATTCCTTCTACTATCATGTACACTGCTCTAAATAATTTTTATAATATTGTTCTAAATTTTCTTTCCTTTATGTCAATTAGGAATTTATATTAACATTTGAAACATTATTTGAGAAATTACTGTGATTTTCTGTTAAAAGCATTTTCAGCTATTGCTTTAAGCTGTCACCATCATTGGAACAATATCCAAGATCGATAACTACTATCAGATCTAATTTAGTTTAGTTTCCTCACTTGACATAAAAATTGACACGAGGTCAGTAGATATATACTTGTTATTACTGTTAGTAAAACCATAAAGTTTGTTACTACTTTTAGTAAAACATACTATATTTGATAACACAGAATGGAAACTATGCCATAGGCATGGTAGGACTTAAATCTCTCCAAGCAAAAAAATATACATAACTATGTCCCTGTTTTACCTCTTTGGTAATAAATCCCATTTTGGATGGCAGACATGGAAATCTTATCTATTGGTGTGACTACAATCTACATAATTACTGATAATGTAAACTTGTACAAAGTTTACTCCCTGTAAGGAGAACTAGACGTATTATGGAATGATACATACAAAAAGTGGTGCTCACTGCCCAGAGAATCATGGGCACATCCACATTTGTTTACCTAAAATGACTGCTGGGAGGGCCGCCAGCAATCTATTGGGGTAGACAAGTATGGCTATGCCCTTTGGTAAGATGGTATTCTCTCAATTTTCACCAATTTTAACATCATTTTTAAACCATGTCCAGGTTTCAGTAATGATCAATAGTAGTGATAAATGCTAATTCTAATCACCCTGCTCTTGCAGCTATTGACCCCACTGTATCATACTGAACAGTAAATCACTTTCACATCTATTGGCCCCACTGTATCATACTGAATAGTGAATCATTTTCACAGCTATTGGCCCCACTGTATCATACTGAATAGTGAATCATTTTCACAGCTATTGGCCCCACTGTATAATACTGAACAGTGAATCATTTTCACAGCTATTGGCCCCACTGTATCATACTGAACAGTGAATAATTTTCACAGCTATTAGCCCCACTATATCATACTGAACAGTAAATCATTTTCACAGCTATTGGCCCCACTGTATCATACTGAACAGTGAATCATTTGCATAGCTATTGGCCCCACTGTATCATACTGAACAGTAAATCATTTTCCCACTGTATCGTACTGAACAGTGAATCATTTTCACAGCTATTGGCCCCACTGTGTCATACTGAACAGTGAATCATTTTCACAGCTATTGGCCCCACTGTATCATACTGAATAGTAATTTATTTTCACAGCTATTGGCCCCACTGTATCATACTGAACAGTATGTCATATTTACAGCTATTGGCCCCACTGTATAATACTGAACAGTAAATCATTTTCCCACTGTATCATACTGAACAGTGAATCATTTTCACTGCTATTGGCCCCACTGTATCATACTGAAAAGTTAATCATTTTCAGAGCTATTGGCCCCACTGTATCATACTGAACAGTGAATCATTTTCACAGCCATTGGCCCCACTGTATCAAAATGAACATTAATTAATTTTCACCGCTATTGACCCCACTGTATCATACTGAACAGTGAATCATTTTCCTACTGTATCATACTGAACAGTGAATCATTTTCACAGCTATTGACCCCACTATATCATAATGAACAGTAAAATCATTTGCACAGCTACTGGCCCCACTGTATCATACTGAACAGCGAATCATTTTCACAAAGTTTTATTACTGCTATGACTGCAATCAAAACATCATCTGTGAAAATTTCATTAAAAGTTTAATATCCTATATTTAGAACTGGAGAATGGTGTCTTATGGACAGAAATACAATATTAAAACACTGCAAAAATGCAGTAGGATTGAAAGCACAACATTTATACACAGCAAAAAAAGCCTGCCTGACAGTACAGTAGGTCATGGGTTTGATATCCGCCCAGGCCAGCCAGGCTCTGCTGCCTCAGTGTGTCCTTGGGAAAGGCACTTTGCTAGCATTACCTTGGGAAACCAACCAACCAATCAACCAACCTGCAGTATTCATTGTATGTCAGAACATAGCCCTTGTCCTCAATGCATGCCAATGTGGTCTCATCCCAATGTCTGCAAGCAAACAGTTCATTTTCAAGATGCTGAGGCTTTCTCCCAACCTCAGTGTGCTCTGGACGATAGTACCATAGTAAAGACATCATCATCTCTCCTAGAAGAAAAAAAAATGTCAACTAGATTTTTGTTTGTAACATATGTATGTCCCACCTGTAGACCAAAGAAAACTTTGACAATTTAGACAAATTTGAAAATTGCTATAATTGCATCAAAATCTAATCAGGTCGTCTCCATATGCTTAAAAACATGCATTAAGAAATTTCATTTTGTCTACCTCAATACCTCAAGTAATTTTTGTTTAAACATGCTAAAATAGTTTTTCATCCAAAAAGTAAAAAAATGTGTACAAGAAATTTGAAATGCTGTCATGGTTGATAATCGAATTAGGTCTTCTACATGCATAAGTCCTTAAGCAGTAATGGCACAGTCACGAGGCTGAATATCCACAACTTTAAACTAGTTCAATTCTGACTGCATGTGTACTGTAAGGGACTGACCACTTCATTTATGGGGATAGAATGTTCTTTCTGACCAGGATATTTTTTCTTTCATCACAAGATAAATTTGTTTCAAGTGAAATAAGGAATGGAATCATTTTTTTTTAATAGTACAAATCAAAGCAAGACAATTGTTTTCAAGCATTTAACAACCTTTCCCTTCAGAAAATTAAATGGTCTCTCCCTAATGAAGACTTTACTTCAGCAGATGTTCAACAGAAATCAAGACAATGACCACTGTCAACACTGTTATAAAATATTGACATAGGTTAGCATCAAAAGATTATGTCAATTTCAGATTGGGAAACATGTGTTTTTATTACATGAAGCCATCTGACTTGGCGCACTGTATTTAACAGCCCCAATTATGATTCCACCATTAATAATGCAAGTTTGATAACTGTTCATAATTAATCTGAACTCAACTTATTGCTGAAAAGAATAATAATGTGGAAAATTGTCAAATTTCAGATGTTCAGAGATTTTAATTTCCAATTTATTTTTTAGGGCATTCTGCATGGATATATTGTCTCAACATGCATCCTATTATTTGCTCATTTTATTTGGGGGGGGGGGGGAATATAAAAACATTTTTTTTTCATCACAGAAAAAATAGTAAATCATATGGAAATAATGTGTCAATAACCTAATCGTAATATAGATCTATTTCTTATATTTATTTTGACACAGACATTAAACTATGTAGTTTCCTGTTTGTGACTGCTGGAGCATTTGGTTATTGAGACACCAAAAATGTAAACTAATTTCTTTGAATAGTATTTGGCATGTTTCTGTATGCGGCCTCATTGCTTTACAGCTAGTTACTGTAGCCCAGTGAATAAAGTGTTACACACACACGCACACACACACTGTTAGAATATGCAGGAGTAATATGTTTATCCAGGTTCAGTTAAGTTTTGAGATTTGTATAAATGGGTTACTTATAATTTATGTTGGTAATGTGTTTCACAGTTGAATTGTAAAGGGCAGGAATTAACTTTGATACAAGGTAGTTCTACAGAATGGGAGCTGAATGATCAAGTGCTGAAGGTCTCATTGTTAATAACAAAAGATCTAATTTACATCTTTATAAGTAGTTTGGAGCAAGACCATTGTCCATTTTAAACAACTAATCTTATTTAAAGCTCTCTCCTCATTAATAAATAATCTTTACTTAGGTGATCTTACTGATGCAAGGAATGGAAGAGAATAAACGGATAAATGCAAAAGTTTGATACTAGCTGTATTGATTAGTTCAAAAGTTCTTCTTTCTATCACTGATTTTTCTTTTACAAGAATCAAACAATGGCATAGCCTGTGGTTATACAGTATGATTCAACAAAATGCTCATTCAATAAAATAAACAGTTTACTTATTCCCGAGTATACTGTTTATTGTCAGCATAATGGCAAAGAAAACTAACGTGCAGAATAAATGCTCTTGTGCTTTTTAGGTTATCAGTTAGCACATGAAATTAACATGTCAATGGCAAAGAAAACTAACGTGCAGAAGAAATGCTCTTGTGCTTTTTAGGTTATCAGTTAGCACATGAAATTAACATGTCAATGGCAAAGAAAACAAACTGTGTTAATGGCTTCTGTTGTGCTAGGTTATTAGTCTGTACATGAGCATCTATCTTCAAAAAGTGTACGTGTGAACCTACATGTATTTCGGATGACTTTTTGCAAGGATTTATGATAAAAAGAACTGAGAAAAAAACCCGGCTACTTTGATAACTAACACTAAATAGTATAGTTTAAATTAAAGATACAAAATCTTAATAATGCTTTCTCTCTCTCTCTCTCTCTCTCTCTCTCTCTCTCTCTCTCTCTCTCTCTCTCTCTCTCTCTCTCTCTGTGACACATATTTAAGACTAACATGCTTTCTCAAGTTTTAATTACCGCTCTATAATGCCATAATTGGATGTCAGAAGAAATTGTACATTATGTTAATGAGAACTCATTCATGGGGTAACCATCAGAACTTAGGCGACTTTGTTTCACTTCAGTCAGGTATCAATGCGATTTTGTTATGACCGTAATTTGTTTGACATTTATTGTTCTTTTCACTGCAGGGGGTACAATATCAATGACTTTCATGTGATCATTAAAAAAGTATATTGTTAAAAAACTGCAACAGAAATAAGGACATGAATGCTTCTGTAGATTCCGATAACGTAGTATTGAAGAAAAAATATTAGATTCAATGCGGAAAATGTATCATACATTATCTTTGTTAGAACTAGCAAATATTTATAATTAACTGAATTATCTCGTTTTTGTCAGTATCAAAAAGCAAGCAAATTGCTCCCAAAAGAGATCATGATGTAGGTAAATCAGTGCATCTCTCTCTCTCTCCGAACCTCTTTAGAGCATGCTTGCAGGGGTCATAAACAGTATGCCACGCCCATTTTATCGTGACCACATCCACTCCATGATGGTCATCAGATGCGACTCCACGAGAAAGGATGGTGTGGAGAGGTATTCTCCGCAAGAAGTTGCAGCAACTGTCAGGACGCATGAAGAGATTGTGGAGGAGTGTTTTATTAATCCTCTCCATTCTCTCTCCACCCCCACCGTGAGGCGTGGGAAATGGAACAAGACTCCGTTGAAGAGACTGATGCTCTACTGAGCGAAAAGAATGTCCAGAAATTCAGGATAAGACCATTTCTTCCTTTTAACTGATGAGTGTTGAAACCATCTCTGATATTCTTCAGTGATAACAAGATTTTCAAATTAGCTGCTGTGTTTGACATATTGGATATCAGATTGGCACCATTTTCATTTAGGACCAAGTAGACATCATTAGAAGTCTCTTGGTCAAAACCCCATGCCATAATGATCATCCATTCAGGAGGAGTAGTGAAAACATAATTTTCACAACAGCAGTCATGGCAGCCGTATTGGATATTCGACTGGCACCATTTTCATTCAGGACCAACTAGATATCATAAGAAGCCTACCAGTAAACACCCCATGTTGATATAGTCATCCATTTGGGAGTAGAGATAACAGTATTTTCAAGATAGCCCCCATGGTGGCCATATTGAGGGTTAGTCGTTTTGATTTAGGACCAAGTAGACACCATAAGAATTCTTCTGATGAAAACCCCCATGTCAAAATGAATTTCCCTTTTAGAGTGGTGAAAACAAGATTTTCAAGATGGCCACAGACTGGACATCAGATCAGCACCATTTTAATTTACTATCAACAAAACATTATAAGAATTATTTAAAGAAAAATCCCATGATATGACCATTCATTCAGGAGAAGTAGCGATAACAAGATTTTCAAGCTGGCCACTGTGGCAGCCATATCAGACCCCAGATCAGCACCATATTCATTTAGGATCAAGTAGTCATCATAAGAAGTCTTTTGGTCAAAACATCAATGTCAATATGACTTTCTCTTCAGGAGAAGTAGCGATAAAAAGATTTTTCAGATGGTTGCTGTGGAGGCCATACTGGACATCAGATCGGCACCATTTTAATTTAGGACTAAGAAGACATCATAATAAGTCTTTTAGTGAAAACCTCATGTTGATATGATCATCCATTCAGGAGAAGTAGTGACAAGATTTTCAAGATGTCCATTGTGGTGGCCATATTGGATATCAGATCAGCACCATGTTCATTTAAGATCAACTGGACATCATAAGAAGCCTTTTGGTGAAAATCCCACATCAATATAACTTTCTGTTCAGAAGGAGTTGCAATAATAAGATTTTCAAGATGGCTGTTGTAGTGGCCATATTGGACTTCAGATCAGCACCATATTTATTTAGAACCAAGTAGACATCATAATAAGTTGTTTAGTGAAAACCCCATGCTGATCTGACCATCCATGTAGGAGGAGTAGCTATAACAAGATTTTCAAGATGGCCACTGTGGCAGCCGTATTGGACCCCAGATCAGCACCATTTTTATTAGAAGCAAGTAGACCTCATAAGAAGTCTTTTAGTGAAAACTCCATGTTGATATGACCATCCATTCAGATGGAGTAGCGATAACAATATTGTCAACATGGCTACCATGGCAGTCATACTGGTCATCAGATTGGCACCATTTTCATTTAGGCCCAAGAAGACATCATAAGAAGTCTTTCAGTGAAAACCACACATTGATATGACCTAGCGATAACAAGATTTTCAAAATGGCTGCCATGGTGGCCATATTGGATTTTCATTTAGGACCAAGTAGACATCATAAGAAGTCTTTTAATGAAAACCCCATGATGATATGACCATCCTTTCACAAGGAGTAGCAATAACAAGATTTTCAGGATGGCCACTGTGGTAGCCATATAGGATGTGTGATCAGCACCATTTTCATCTAGGACCAACTAAACCATGGGATGAATGTGTGTGTATAGTTTCACAGCAATCCTCCAAGTCATACAGGAGGAGTAGCAATAACAAACTTGTGCTAACAGACGGATGGACGACAGACAACAGACTATCACATAAACTCTTCTGGTCAATGACCAGTAGAGCTCAAAAATCGCACGAGCTGTACTGTACCAGTATTAAGAAAATTTTGCAAGGTTTCAATTATGGAGGTGCCAACTTTATAGGTTTCAGCTTTCAGAGATTGTTAAGTACCATTTTTAAGGTACTAAAAATGCTGACTACATGGCTACATGAACATACATTAATTCATTCTTGATAGCATGAAAAACCAGACACTGACTCTTTGTGATTTTCATTTATCCATGAGGTTATTCCTCATGTTCAAAGTTCTCAAAACAATCTACCAGTTGCTGAATAACTCAAGCATGGATTATCTCATCTTTATTTGAAGGATGGTTAAGATCCATTTATTCCTCACTAAAGTCTATAGGGTGGTTACTATCAATCACTCCAACATTTTACCTTTCTATGTACAAAGTACTTTATTAGAATATATATGTGTGTGTGTGTGTTGGGGGGGGGGGGTGACTCTAGTGCCAATTATAGGTAAACAGGCTTAGAATTTAACATACAATTTCCTTGTAGCCAGAAGGACTAGTAGATTGAGAAAGTTACTAGTCCTGCTGAATCTGCAATAGTCCTTCCCACAAAACAATATCAGACACATATCTAGATTAACAACACTTTTTATTTCTTAAATATCACCATCATTCATAATTCATAAGTACAAATCTTGCTTTAGAAAACCACCAAGGTTACTTCAAAATATTCATTACAAGTTCAAAACACCATATGCAAACTATCCACAAAGTTTGGTATCTGTAGATTATGGAAAAATCGAATTACTGACCTAAAACCATTTTCTTCTTTGTCACTGACATTGAAATTTTGATCCAGAAATTGATAGGGTTCACCCTAAGTGCAAACCATCCACAACTGGTGGACAAATTGAGTTATTGTGTGGAAACAAAATTGGTAACAGAGAGACATATGGACAGAAAGAAGGACATAACATAATATGTGCTGCCTTATGGTATATAAAAGTGTGATAATAACTTAATAATTTAGTATCAAAGTATACTACTAGTATGAATATTTATTGCAATAATTAAAATAAATTTCATGTAAATGTTCATAATTATGGTGATGTAAAATGCAAGTAATAAATAATGAAATAATAGCCTGGGCTCCCTGAAAGTGCCAAAAGGCTCCATTAGCTTGACACAGGCAGGGGACCCTAAGGACCCTTTTCTTGCAAAGCTGGAGAAAACACAGATCTAATAATGATGTATGAATATACCAAGTTTCATCCATTAATTGCAATCAGCTGTAAAGTTTTAGAATGGAAATGAAAGTATGATGGACATACAAAGAGAAACACAGATACTATATATTCTTTCTTTCACAAAAAGGTGCAGGATAATTAAGTTATCTTTTGACCTTTACACAACAGTTTAAATGTCCCCTGGCACTAGTATTTCCCAAGTGTGTCTATAATGTAACAGAGCAAATAGGAAAGTTATGCACATGTATAGTCAGCCAAAGCTTCAGTACTACAGGAGTTGTATACCATAGCACACGTACATAGTACATATACATATGTATATACAGTAAAACCTGTCATGAGCGACCTCTGCTATGAGCGACCACCTGTCATGAGCGACCACAATCGTAATGCATGGATCAATTTTATTATATAAACACACTGTCGTGAGCGACCACCTGCAGAACGCGACCAGCGACCGCGATTTCTTGGCAAAATATGCATTTTGACATTGCTATGAATGACCGCATCACAAAAACAGAGATAAACACAACTGACCTTTATTTAACCCTTTGTAACCACGACCGCTTAAGAAGCAAAGACGTTAAAAACAAAATCACAAACTTAAAAACAAATTAGGCTGGCTACCGGTTTCTTGAATTGTACAGGTCATGCATGTAGTGTCATATGTTATAGATTGTAAACCCGACTAGAAAACATGCCGATTACTCATTCGGAAATATCTCGGCTATTTCTGCAAGACTAAAGTATGATCCATAGGATTTCCCGCGTATGGCAGCTTGTTCTAAAATAATACTGCTATGAACGACCCTATCACGAGAACTGAGACAAACACCACTGACGTTTATTTTATCCTTTGTAACAACAACCTCTTCCAAAGTAAAGACTGTTCTAAAAAAAACAAAATTATAAAAACAAATTAGACTGGCTACCGGTTTCCTAACTTTTGCAGGTCATGCATGTAGTTTCCTTTGTTCTAGACTGTAAACCAGACTAAAGTACATGTCACTAACTGCCATTGTAGTGCCAAAGTCAATATAGCGGTCGCATACATCATTTGTCTTTGGAGTTAATCCGTAATGCCTGGGGTGAATGAGGTCTTTGTCTTTGTCTTTAATACCAGTAGGTGAGAATCGTTTTCCGGATTCAATTGTCATTGTGAAAGGCTTGTGTTGTTTGTTGGGGTGTTTTTGATGTTACAGAGATTACAGAGCCCACACAACAAACCGTCATCTGTTCACCTAAGTGCAGCTGTTTACACCCTCTGTTTATAGAGTTAATCCCTTTGTATCGTCGGTGAATAAAGTCTTTGACTTTTGTCTCTAAATAAATTTATTCTGTTTCTGGATAAATTAATTGTGTCTTTTTATTTCATTCATTGTATATGTATTCCATATTTCCCCAAAGCTTGATCAAAACCACTACAGTCGTTATTACAATTGATCCTTTATAACATTAACACCTAGCACTTTAATAACAATGGCAGAACCTCCAATGAAAAGGAGACAAATTCTAACACTGGAGGAAAGAATTAATGTAATTGAAAGAAGTGAAAAATGGGAGACCGTTGCAACATAGCAGCCACTTGAAACGTCGGTAAAACTCAAATTTAGGGTGTTATAAAAGACAAGGAGTCAATTAGAAACGAACTCGTATGCTAATACTAGTACATGTACGTGTGATCTTCAAATATAAATGTGATTCATGTTTAATGATAGATGTATATCTTTATTACTATTTAAAATTATTTTCAGATTAATGCGTACAATATTTTAACAAGAACTATGAACAAAGAATACAATAAATGTACATGATTGTGCTTATTTTTCCCTCTTAAACAGTGCTGAATTTCAACCCTGGAAACTGGTCTTTTTGTACAAACCTGTTATGAGAGACCACCTGTCTTGAGAGACCGCTTTTTGCTGGCAGAAGGGGCAGTCTCTCATGACAGGTTTTACTGTACAGTCCTACCCACTTATATCGACATCACTTATGTCGACAAGCCGCCTATGTCAACAAAAAAGCAAAGTCTTGGTCTACTATTACTACCAAATTTGTCATGCTTATGTCGACGTCGAGATAAAAAATAAACGTACATGTCGACAGAAGCCCTTGGTCCCAGCTTGAACAAATCCTTTGTTTTCTAATCATTTATGTCGACAAGCTGCCAGTTCCGATCCATACTTTGTTCAACAATTAGTTGATCTTGCCACCAAATCATTTATGTCGACAAGCGGCCAGTTCCGACCTGTACTTTGTTCTACAATTAGTTGATCTTGCCGCCAGGCTTTAATGTCTCGGTGGATTAAAAAACTGGCTTTTGTTTGGTCCTATAAAGTTGACCTCTCGCGGCGACTTAAATAACACATGTACCCTTCATCAAAGCAAGCCGGTTACAATGTTCAATAAAAACAATCCACCCTTCATTAAAAAAAAATCATCACCAAACTTGAATAAAAGCAATGAAATCGGATCGATTGTTGCATTTCCAAAGTGATCGGTGATTAAAACAAGTTTATTGTGCTGTGAAAGTTTCCTTTTTAACTTTATTTATGTTTACGATGGCTACCAACGGCAGCATAAAACGCAGATTAAATTTACAGTCTGTGGAAACTATATATATGGCTGTTAAGGAAGTTGAAGGTGGGGCATCTCGCAAAGATGACTGTGAAAACTTTTCACTTAAACATAACACCCTGTCAGGATGGATGTTAAACCAACAAGTTGTTCTCCAACTTATTTTTTTATTTTTTTTTTTTACTGGTGGCGGACCAGTGAAAAAAAAAAAAAAAGGAAAAGAACAACTTGTTGGTCTAGATGGATGAAAGCTGCTGAGTCTATAACGAAAGGCTACCTTGAAGGTAAATTAATCATATCAGCCGCATATCTTATGTTCAATTTTATATACTTTTCATGATGACTTCCGTAAATAAATACATGTTTTAATTTCCCTGTGAATACCCCCATCCCCTTGGTAGCCTCAGTAAGATGGGAACATGTATTGTTTCAGGCTGACCAAAATCTAGGCCAATTTAAGTACAGTTCAGCTCACGTGATTTTTCGGAACTCCGCGCATCGCGGTGGGGTACTTAATCCCCTCCACTTTAACTCCGCGATAGCACTCCGCGGTGGAGGCATAAATTGGCATAAATACCTACAAATCACCACCGCGTTTCGGCAGGCACGCCGATGTAAACTCCACCGTGGAGGGGCTAGTTGACATTACTGATTGACATCTGAACAGCCAATGAATGAAGACCACCTATGGAAACACTGAGACGTCAAGAGTGATTTACAACCGGATACCATCTGAAGAATCAGTCGTTTTTATTTCGATCATATATTTGGACAATAAAAAAATAATTTCAAAAGTCTTGTATATTCAGTACACATTACTGTTTATAAAAGGTTGATCAAATTCTTTCGCAATAAGTTTATGATTTTAATTTATTTCAAAGAAATATGAACAAACTTATGCACTGACTTGACGAGAAGCACACATTGCTGACCCTCTCAAGCAGAATAAATTTATCATTTTGTTCCAAAGGAAAGTAATTCTCTGAGATATGGACAATTAAAATCCAAATTGACATCCGCTTCTGCTTACCCCCCACCCCCCCCAACAACAACAAACCTAAAACACTGAATTTACACTGAAATGCAAACCGCGTGCTTAGTCTTTAAGCAGTAATAGCAGAGTCACGAGGCTGAATATTATGACTGCATGTATACTGTAAGGGACTGACCATTTAATATACGGGGTTTATATGTTGTTTTGTTTTTTTTCGACCGGGATATTTTGTGTTCTTTCATAACAGTAATTATTTATTTTAACTGAAATATGGAACGGATTAACGTCTGCTACAAAAATCAGAGCAAGACAATTGT
The DNA here is from genome assembly GCA_029931535.1 of Margaritifera margaritifera. Classification (NCBI taxonomy): domain Eukaryota; kingdom Metazoa; phylum Mollusca; class Bivalvia; order Unionida; family Margaritiferidae; genus Margaritifera; species Margaritifera margaritifera. The sequence continues at coordinate 538,374 of JAQPZY010001626.1, read as the reverse complement.
TTTCATGCATTTACCCCCCCACACACAAACACACACACGGTTGTAAAATTCAATTGTCTCTCCCTAATAAAGACTTGACTTCAGCGGATGTTCTACAGAAATCAAGGCAGTGACCACTGTTGTAAAATATTAAGAAGGGTTTGCATCAAAGGATGATGTAAGTTTCAGCTTGGGAACAGTGTGTTTTTATCACACGAAGCCATATGACTTGGTGCGTTGTACTTTACAGCCGCAATTATGGTCCCGCCATTAACAACGGAAGTTTGATAATTGTTAGTAATTAATCTGAACTCGGCTTATTATCGAAATGAAAAATAATATGGAAAATTCTAAAATCTGAGATGTTAAGAGATTTTAATTTCCAACAAGTTTAGAGCATTTTGCATGGATGTATTGTCTCCACGTGTATCCTATTATTTGCTAATTTTCCTACGGCGAAAATATACTTTATTAATTATTTTTACACAGATATTAAAGAATGCAGTTTCCTGTTTGTGACTGTTAGAGCCTTTGGTTATTGAGCGTGTTTCTGTTTCTTACCACTTGCAAACTTTTCCCGATTTCAGTTTATGATAACTTGTGCAGTAGTGATTTGGATTCCATATTTTATGAGAGAGAGAGAGAGAGAGCGGGGGGGGGGACTTTACTAAGAAGAGTTAATGATCTAAACTTATTCATCTTATTTTTCTGTATTATGCAATAGGAAAACGAACAGAAAAGAAGAAGTTAAACATTAATTTCATCTGATGCGCAAGTTTGTCAAATCAATAGCAAAGAAAACAAACCCGCAGAAGCGGTGCTGTTGTACTTTTAGGTTAACAGTTAGCACATGAAATTAACACATCAATATCAAAGAAAACACGCAGTGCTGATGACTTCTATTGTGCTAGGTTACTTGCACGTGTCAACTACATGTATCTAGGATGACCTTTTGCGACCATTTGTGATTTTTTTTAAAAAACCCGCTACTTTGGTAATTAATGCAAAATAGTACAGTTTAAAATAAAATAATGATGTGAAATCTTAATAATGCTTTATTTAAGCAATTGGATGTCAGAAAAAAACGTACAATATGTGAATGAGTACTCATGCATGGAGTAACCATCGGAACTTGTGCGATTTTGTTTCACTTCAGTCAGGTATGACTGCAACTTTGTTATTAATTTGTTCGATGTTTATCATTCTTTTCATTGCAGGTAGTACAATATCACTGACTTTCATATGATCATTACAATTTTGTATTGCGTTTACCGAAAAAGAAATAAGAATATGAATGCATGTTTAGATTCCGATAACATAGTATTGAAGAAAAAGAAATTAGATTCACTGCGCAAAATGTAGTATTAATACAGTTTACGAGGCATTGCAATAACGTTATCATCATCTTAAATATGATTTGGCACTATGTATCATACATTATCTTCATTAGAACAAGGAAATATTCATAATTAACTGAATTACGTTTTTTTTTTCAGTATAAAAAAGTTTGCAAATTGCTCCCCAGAGGGATAACGATGTAGATAAATCAGTGCCCCCCCCCCCCCCCGGTCTCTCTCTCAACCTCTTATCGCGACCACGTCCACTCCGCGGTGGTGATCGGATGCGACTCCGCCAGAAAGCGTGGTGTGAAGGGCTATTCTCCGCGAGACTCCGCGACAACTCCGTCAGGACGCGTGGAGTGATGGTGGAGGGGTTTTTCTTAATCCTCTCCACTCACTCTGCACCCCCACCGCGATGCGCGGAGTTCTGAAAAATCACGTGAGCTGTACTGTACATGTACTTTGTAGCATGTTAATAACAACTATGCAACCATGTGCTACTGGCGACAATGATTGTCGTAGTGAATTGTGTAGACCGATGCATACATTTTAAAACACGAGACCCGTACACGAATTCATGGATTTTTCATATACATGCACTTAATGCATTGTGGATTTTATTATACAAAGGTAACCAAAATGTAATTTGTCAATATAGAAGTGTATTTCACACTGGTTTTGTCTTCATGTACTCAAAATTTCCATTGTTTGTTTTCTCAAAGTGTAAATCTTGCAAACTGACGACAGGTCACCCCCCCCCAACACTTATCTTGACATTCGCTTATGTCGACAATATTTCCTCGGGCCCGAGGATGTCGACATAAACGGGTAGGACTGTACTAGCATACATAAAAGCTGATTTTATCATTCATCATGTTTTCTTCCACTGGGATACAGACAAAATAATAGTGCCACTTATCAAGAGGTTTTGTGACAGTCTGTTCATGTTGCTGCTGACATGCAAAACAAGGCTTGAATACTTTACAACAATTATAATGAACCGTCAGAAGATCATTATCGCTACCAAGTAGTGTGGCTGAAAAGTCTCTAAGTCACCCAGTCAGACAAGAACTACAAATTTTTAATCGCTTTGAATAACTCTTACTCAACCAGCTATTATGAAATCATAAAAAGTTATTGATGTTAACGATCTAAATATGAAAGGTAGTTTTCCTGAATGTATTCTGTGACCTTTCTAATACCTAGAGTGAGACCAGAGTGAGACCAGTTTACTCTCCCTCTGGTGAGTGTTTATTAGTACTAATGAGTGAGAGTAAAGTGCTTGTATGAACTTGATGAAAACAAATGAAAAAGAAACTTCTAGTAGAAAGTATGAAATTTTAATGAACAGAGATGTACATACCTCGTAGAGAGGGGAGGGGAGGGGGGATACCACCCCAGTATGACAGCCAAAAGGTGCAAAACAAGCATTTAATGACTTTGTTCACAATTCACATGCCAAGTTGCCATGGTATCTGGACATTTTTGCATCACAGCTTTATGGTCTCTTTTTTTCAGTTGGAGCCACAACATCCAATCTATACTCTTCCCAAGCGTCACCCTTTGCAAATAATCTTACTGTTCTGACCCACAGTTGCTACTGACCTTCATACACTATTAATTTTTTTCATGGCTGATCAATGGATCAATCTGCTACACGTCACGAGGACAAAATTCAATTGGAACCCATTGAGAGTTTCTGCATAAACCATAGTAGGTCTTGATCATACAAGTGCTTGCATACAAATATTACCTGAAGACTCGGTTGTTTATGTAAGAATCCTGCAGTCTTGCAGTATCTCTGACAAAGTTGGCAATATAGTCAACCAAGCATTCATTTCATTAAATAAAACACTGGCCAGCTCTGAATCCTGATCAGGCAAATGGGGTTTTTAGGTAAGTGATAGGAAAACTGACACGACCACTGGAACTTTTCACTCCCCATTTCAAGCTGGGCAAGTGAATTTTTGTCAGTGCTAATAGTTAATACATTATTTGTCCACGTGTAATCTTAAGAAAAAAAAATGGAAATCATGTGATCCCACCAGACCATGCTTGTGTGTGTGTGTCTGTGACAGTGCATGAGCAAATTTGGGTGTAATTAAGCACAACTCCTCATAATGTAATTTTAGAAAGAGTTCGAAAACCTTGGTTGTTACATGTTCTCAATGCTATTAGATTCAGGATACTCCTTATGGTAACAGATGCAGGGGAATACAGTCAAACAGACCAAGATCATGGTTCCCACACTTTTTGAAACAAAATTTTCCAGGTCTTTTCCAGGTTTTCTTTCTGGATGAAATTTATTTTTTCAAGGTTCACGAATGACCCTTACTGAACGGAATAAACAACAAACTGGCTTCGAAAACATGCATTATTAAAATCTGAAGCTGTTTCTTTTTTAAGACTCTCCCAAAACATGCTAGAAACATGTATAACTAATGAAATTCATATCAATTTGCATGTAACTCATTTAAATTTACAGAATAAAATTGTTAGCTTTACTCTGCTTAATTGCATATGTTGGTATCAAGAAAGTTTTTTTTTAGAAACAGTGTTGTTTTATATTTTGAAAAGAAGCCCTTGAAAGTTATATACTTTTGTATAAAAATAAGGATTTAATTTTTTTTAAATCCACTTTTTTCTGGTTGGTGCCCTAACATCAACTTTCAAAGTAATCCAACAATGGATTGTATACTGAATGCAATCATTGTCAAATACACCCAGAACATCTGATTCTGCATTGAAAATTGCCCATGCAGTTGGCAGACTTCTAGGTATTTAGCAAGGTCTAATAGTAAAATTTGATGCAAAGGCAAGCTGGGGGTGCGAGTGGTGTTGAAGGTTACTATTGATGGTAATGTTTAATTATAATGACGATGTTGCTTCCAGTGCAAACTACCAAACTACCAAAAAATAAGCAAAGATTTATCACAATACATTTTTGTTAACTTTACATATTAAAAGGGGAACTGGGGAAGATGAGCTTTATCATTTTTATCTTAAGCTTATCGAGATCACATGTTGCAGACAACTCTCTCAAATGTCAGAATAGTGTGATGCTAGAGTGGTCTTCATGCTTTCTACACAACTAAAGATACCCATATGGCGCTGACTACAGGGTAACCAGACTACCTGACAAGTCCAATTGCCTAAGTGCTTGGATTGACTAGACAAATATGTTTAGGGCAAGCACCCAAATGATCCATGCTGCATTTGTACCTCAACTGACTGAAGAGTTCCACAACCTCCAAAAGTTCCGGTAAGAACTCCCATAAATTTAACTCATGATCAGTTCAATTACAACTCAATTATACATTTGTTTTGCAATCAAGTGGCGGCTGAAAATTCCCAATATTTCCTCTATTTTGATCAATATTTGCAAACTGAAATGGCTTTTCCCAGACAGGAACAAACCTATTATTTCTCCAGACTTTTTCCCCAATTTTCTAGTAGCATGGGAACCCTGAAAGATGGAGGGAAAGATGTGAACTACTTCTGTAAATCATGGTACCTTAGTATCATCGATATTTTGGAAGATACTGAAAATTCAGTATATTGCAAAATAATGGGGGGGGGGGGCTGAGCAACCTTTATACTTGAGTAACCTTTATACTGTATCACTTTTATTTTTTTTTAAATAATAAAAATGGAGGATAGGGTTCTTAGTAATGAGGTGTCCAGTCTATGACCCGTGTTATGATGTGCCCCAACTATATCTGACTGGCAAAAACTTTAACAAATATAACACTGATGATGATGCCACTGTCAGAAAAATGACACCTATCTGATTTTTGATCATCAGGAACACTACCTCATTCGGACTCTAAAATTTAGCCAATAAGGTGAGAAAAGCTGGAAATCTCCCTGCAGATAAACAAGAATTTCCTTACATTTTTTGCATACATTTTGGAAACAACCCCTTGAAATGAAGAAAAAAATCTGCCTGAGGTTTGTTCCAGATGCTTGACATGTATGTTTTTCTTAACCACCTGCTAAATGCAGGTTCAACTGTTCTACCTTACAAATGTATGCATCATCTGCACATACCATTATCCACTTCTTCCCAGAAATTGCTGATTTTGGCAACATAAGGGATGTCTTTCGGCCTGGGTCCTGAGCAGATTAAAACACAGTCTCGTACCCGTATAATATCATCTTTATCATGTTTGATTGCTGGGTAGCACTTTCTTGTTACTGTTTGACCATCAGGCTAAAAAACAGAGAAGAAGTATACAAGAAAATAGTCATGTAACAATTATATGCAAGATGTACTTTTATTTGCATAACAAGATTTTTACCAGCAACACATGTTCACAAGTTTTGGCAAGTATACTGAGTATTATTTTACAGTAATAACATTCGTGCAAGATACATGTAGCACAAAATGTGTCTATTGTTAAGTCATGAACATGCTACATTTACAGAATTTGCCAAAAATTGTGTCATTTAATGATAGCAAAATAATGTTACCTAAAGTAGCATAATATGAGAAAACACAAATTGTCTTTCAGGATAAAATTATAATGAAACCTACCTCTACATATAGCTTCCATAACTGATGATTCAGTGTACTGAATACTGCTACCAAAATTACTAGGCTTTAAACACTAGGGGTGAAACAATTAATCGATATATCGATAATTTTTCCATATCGATACAAGAGGTGAAGAATCGATACAAAAAAATACTTGCCCTATACAAGTTACTTTAATCTTCAGCAGTCATGAATAATTATCAGTCATTTGCCTTTTTATTCTTTAAATTGAGAATTCATCTGAGACAGTTGTAGCAAGCACATGCACTAATTTCTGTCAGTAAAAGAGAAAAACTATTGACAACATCCACATGCCTTCTACAAAATAACACAAGGAGACTAACTCACACGGTTCGAAATCTGCCTCCCCCCCCATTATATGCTAATTATTTCAGTATGTTCAGCCACTGATAACATATCAACGTAAAGAACACATTCCAGATTTATTCCCATATATGATTTAAGTACTTTACTGATCATTTAATAACCACTTTTATGCAAAGTTCATCTGTTACTTCGTATCTTGTCTACTTAGATTGAATTTGAAGGCTACACTTCTGGTGTCATGCAGTGAAATATGTTGCATTCAATTCTGATTTGTGGTTACTGTTTGTTCAAGTCCAGGGTAAAACAATATCAGAACTGTAGCTTGTTCACTGCGTGACACACCGGATGTATTGGCATCCAAACTCAATGAAAACAGATACATAGCAACATAGAAACTTCGCTCAAAAGTGGTTTTTAAAGGATCTGTCAAGTACTTAAATTGTACATGGGGAACAAATTTGGAATGTCTCCTTTTACACTGATAGATGTAATCAGCAGATAAACCTGCCGACAGGATTTAAAAAAAATTAACACAGAATCAGCAAGGGGGTAGATTCCGAACCACACATTACGAGATATACATGTAGCCACATTGTTAATTTATAGAAGGGGAGTTGGTGTTGTCAATAATTGTATTTATCACTGACAGAAACGATTGCCTGTGGCCGCCACAGTTGTTTTGCATCTGCTGGAAGTACAATGAGAAGGATTTAGTTGCTAGTTATCTCAGCTCCCACATCAAGACTTATTCTAGACAAGATTTACCTTGCACAAGGAAATTGCACTATTGCTTCTGTTTTGGTGACAACACCGTATTGCCTTCCAAATTGAAGTGAAGACATGAAATTGGTAATAAGATGTTTATAAAGCATTCATGCAGTGCAAAACAAAGGCCGTGGTGACCAAGATGAGTCCTGCATCTAATCAAATGGAGCAGTCTGAAATGGCCTAAAAGGTTGAATTAAAATCACTGACAACTAACTGGTACATGTAGTCTGTTTGGAAGTACTTTTTATTATCTTATCAAGGATGAGAATGGCATATGAACAGATGATTAGTCTATGCCCATCTGTAATCTGCAGACTGGAAATACACCCAATATGTCAACACATAAATGGCACCACCCTACCACCACCTGAGAGACCTTCTAAAGATGAAAAGAACATCAAGTTGATATGTGTATCAATAATGTATTATATCATAGGCTGCGTATTGTGAATCGTATCAATACATGGCAGAGGTGCATCGTTTTACCCCTACTAAACACATAGCATAACTATCTTATTTCATGGTGACTTTGGTAAATTTCATTTCTAATGAACCTAAGTTTGTGATTCTGTTTATCATCACTTGACTGAAAACTTGCAGTGTTATTTAATGATGTTGCCCTGTGAAACTGTTTCTTGTACTGTCACAGTGCAACATTCAATTATTATGGTTTTAAGTTACGGCACTAATAAACTGGATTATTGTGGGATATACATGCATTGAGATCTACAATGAATGTTTAGCATCTATCCAAGGCATGATGCCATGCATTACCAGCAATAGGCAGAACCATTAATGATCATGGCTCGACATGAAATTTTGAGAACACTTGCCTCAACATGAAATTTTGGGAACACTTGCCCATGCGAACAAGTTCTATTGGAACATACTTGCCCTGACCAATTAACTACTTGACCTGACCAATTTTTCAGTCAAAAAGAAAGGAAGAGAAATAGTAGCAAAACTATAGCTACAAATTAAAATACTGCAATCTCACAGGTTTATCTGGAAAAAAATGTAGTCAACACAATCTTCACCACAAAAACAAGAGTCCCTTGAAGGGACTGACACTCTACTGGCCAAAAAGAATTTCCAGGAATTCAAGACAAGACAATTTCTTCCTTGTAACTACCGAGTGTTGAAACCATCTCGGATATTCTTCAGCAATAAAAAAAATTTCAAATTAGCTGCTGTGGTGGACATACTAGATGTCAGATTGGCACCTTTTTCATTTAGAACCAAGTAAACATCATTAAACATCCTTTGGTGAAAACCCCATGTCAATATGACCATCCATTCGGGGGTAGTGACACCAAGATTTTAAAAACAGCTGTCATGGCAGCCACAATGGATGTACGATTTACACCATTTTCATTTAGGACCAACTAGGTATCATAAGTCTATTGGTGCAAACCCCATGTTGATATAGCCATTAATTTGGAAGGAGTTGAGATAACAATATATTCAAGATGGCAACCATGGTGGACATATTGAGGGTCTATTTGCATCATTTTCATTTAGGACCAATTAGACACCATAACAAGTCGTCTGATGAAAACTCCATGACTTTCCACTTAAGAAAAGTAGTGATAAAAAGATCAGCATCATTTTAATTTAGGACCAACATGATATTACAAGTCTTCTGGTGTAAACCCCATGTTGATAAACATGTACATCTTTCGGTTTTGGAAGAGGAACAATAACAAGATTTTCATGATGGCTGCCATGGTGACCATATTGGACATCAGATGCATACCATTTCTACTTTTTGCATCTTTGTAATATCTTTAATTCCACGACAGATGAGACGAAACTACTGCACTCACGAAATCTGACCTGGTTCTCTCCATTTGCATTGCTAGTCACATGACTCCCCAAATCTCACAGCCTACATATCCATGACATCAGAGGTGTAATAGTCACATGATACCAACAAAAACCTCTTGTACAAAAAATTCAAAAATATTACATGAAAGTAACATAATGTTCTTTAAGAAACAATAAGACACATAATTTTCAACATATTTATTCCAAGAACCACCAACAGAAACCTGGAAAAAAACAGTCATCAAGTAGAGAGCACGTCAACATGGTAGTCACAAGATGCTAACAAAAACCACATTGACTTGCTCTCTGCCTGATGAATCTGTCAATGAATGAAAGACTAACTGATGTTATACTCGCTATTTCTGAGAAGATAAATCATCTTCCTATCAATTTCATGTGGATAGGGCTCAATGTAAGGTCATTTAAGTTTGCATGGCCTGGTAGTAAGCGGCTACCCCCATGTGGACACAGAATATCTAAAATGGGGTAGGAAAGGTCAGAGGAAACTCAGACTAAAAGACTGTAAACCAGATTTATGAACTTGTCAAACCACCATAGTAGTGCCATGGTCAGCAAAATCTATATTATGATTAACTATTCCTGCCATGGTCAGCAAAATCTATATTATGATTAACCATTCCTGCTATGGTTAGCAAAATCTATATTATGATTAACCATTCCTGCCATGGTCAGCAAAATCTATATTATGATTAACCCATTCCTGCCATGGTCAGCAAAATCTATATTATGATTAACCATTCCATCTTAAAAGGATCAGCAACATGGAGATGCATATTTTGTTCAAAGGTATGTATCTGTTGTGAAAACCTGCAAAATGCCTACACTGCTGCTACAGTATCATGAGATCTTCTCACTCTGCTTTCACCATAACATAACGGGTACTGCCTTAAATCATCCATCTGTGAAGTTACAACACATAATGACTAGTGTGATGAGGTCTTTGTCATTTTCTCTTTAAGTTATTTAGGGGTTTTTTCCAGATGAAAAGGCTCTAAAAACATGTTTACCGAGTCATCTTTTATTTACAGTTAATTTCTGGAGAATCAAAATTGTTTTTCTTGTGAATTTGTCATGAATATTTTCAAGTAAACTTGGTGGTTTTTTAAAGCAAGATTCATACTTCTGAATTATGAATGATTGTGATATTTAATAGAAGTATTGTAACTCTCGATATGTGTCTTACATTGTTTTGTGGGAAGGACCAGTGAAAATTCAGCAGACTTGTAAATTTCTTAATCTACTTGTCCTTCTGGCTACAAAGAATTTTTTTTTTAAATTCTAGGCCTGCAGTACAATGTGAAATATTATTGACCTTTTCTTGTTGTAAGGGTGTGGTACTAATAAAAAAATGCATACAATCAGCTAGTTTGATGATTCATGCATGAATTGAGCTTCATAAAGAAACTTAAACACAAAAATCAGTGAAGCACGAGATATGGTTCAATGTGACCTATTTTTGTGATGAGGGTGTGGATGCATCTACTCACCTAGGTATAACAGGGTGCAAAAAACCTATCTGGTCAAAAGCTGAATACAAAAACTTAGCATGAGCCAGTAAAATGAGAAATGTAGCATACAGTGACCTTCTTTTGCTGAAAGAGTGTGGTACTAACAGTGATGTATACAATCATCTAGTTTGATGATTCTAGCACGAACAGAGTTTGAGAATAAACTGGAAACACAATTTTATGGAAGTCAGTGAAGTATGAAATATGGTGCATCCCCTCACTAAGTCTCCTGATTCCAGGTCAAATGCTGATTATCTGAATGACAAATTATCTGGAATATTCACTCACATGAACTACTACCATGTCCTTCGAATTTCTTCTTATTACGTTGTACATGTATTTATAAATGAAACTAATATGCCAATCTAGACACTAACATAGAACAGAGCAACAGAAATCAATACAAACAGAATTGAATATAATCTCACACAATTATAATTACAACTCTTTATGAATAACTAAGTTATCCTTTTAAAGTTAATATAAACATTATTACAAACGGGGTTCAATCTAGGCTGTGTCCTTGCACTAATGACTCTTATTTTTCATCTTGGATGCGAGAAAGTTCCCTCCATGGTGCCCTTAGGGTGCATCAAATAGGCCCAAGAAAATAAAGATAAAAGATTGTTACAGTTGAGTTTAGACTGAATTTGAGCACATCCCATGCTTACTGAATAGAGTGGCTGGCAGAAATGTCTTAATGAATTTGATAAGCTTGTGCACCTATCGAGAGTACATGATCCATGATTACTGATAGAAACTGTAACAAAGAATAGATGAAATCTTCAGCAAAAACACTGCTGCATTTACTTCAAAAGTAGTGTACATGCATGTCCGAAATAAATTCTAGAAAAGAATATTTTCTCAAGCATGAGGAATTCAAATCGCTGTAAGGAAGGTTCACAAATGATCACAGAAGCTGAAATCATGGATTTATTAATTTCTGCAATAAATATTCACTTTTCCAGCAAGATATACTTTAAATCAGTCATTGTTGAGTCAGACTATAGCATGGTTTGCTACAATTTCCTTCTCAACTAAAATAACCATGATCTGAACAGTGGACACCGTTATTTTCGCAGACAAGGAAATTGTAGAAAACTGTGCTGTAGTATGACTCTACAACGACTGATTCAAAATATATAATGCTATAAAGTGAATATTTATTGAGGAAATTAATAAATCCACAACATCAGTGCCTATGATAATGATATGTGTTTGAAGTTCTTGAATAAACAAGATACTGTTTAGGGTATTTGCAATCCATTTTTTTTCTTCTTCTTGTTCTTCTAAATGGCCCCACTTTCAACCTGGTAAGGGCCCTTGGGCCCCACTTTTTCCATTTCTGTAATGAACACTGTAGGTAAAGAAGGATGGAGAGAAAGAGATGCAAAGAGAGAAAGTTTTGCTATGACATTACATAATTTGTCACACAGAAATTCCAAGCTCAGACATGATTGTGGTCCTCCCAAAAAAAAACTGAAAATGTGAAGGGGGTTTGGGGGTCCTCCCCCAACGGGGTATAAAGAGGCGGGCCAGGGTGCCAAAGGCCCCCAGCCAAAAATGCATTTTAGTCTCACACAATACATGCAAAACTGCTCCTGGTGGATTATATTATCATAATGTATTGCATAGTTTATACTTCATTCCAAGAAAATATTCATCTGAAAAAAAAAAAAAACTTATTAAAACTTTACACAATACTGGAAGAATTTCACAATGTTCATTGTCACATAAACTTGTTCTCCAATAATATTAGTACTGATTCAAGTTATTACATGTGCATGTCAGTGTTCACACAGTAATTCACAGTAATTTGTCAATTTTTGCAGCACATATTATATGACAAATTAACAAATTTGAAAAAAAAACAAAAACAAATACATCAACTATATACACATAATCACATAAAGTAACTTGTCTTTTCCCCCACTGGACACAACCTGTTGATATTGATATGCTCATCTTGCTCTTTTTGCAGCCTTGGCAAAGATTTCTTTTGCTTTTCTTTTTGTCATCACTGACTTTTTTGGCTCAATGTTCAATGTTTTCTTTTCATTCTCAACAAAGGTTTTTTTTCCTTTCAAGCCCCTCCTTGTATTGTTGATATGCAGTGTGCATATTCTGACACAGGGTTACATGTGCCCTCTCGTGTAAGAAATCTTCCTTCTTAAAATAATTTATTGCACTTTTTCCAGATCCCTTCAGGCCATATTTGATGTCCTGTACTGAGTTGTAGGTTTCAATGTTTTATGCTCCAAACTCTTCCAGCCACGATTGGCGTAGTTCAACTCTATCTTGCAAAGATCACAAAATGCAAGTCCTCTGGCATTCAGTTTTCTTATGAACTTACCAACTATATTTCCATCGACTTTCCACTCAAGCCATTCCCATTTCCACACACTTTTCAAACCTTTATCCAAACTTTTTGTGTCCTGGTCTCTGTCAATAACTCTAGACGCCATGTTTTGCAAGGATGCTTCTTTTTTTCCATTTCCATTAGTTCCTGTTATGCGAAGATTCATTGGACGAGTATAAACTTTTGACCAATCAGAATGCTCTTTAAATAATACATGGAACAAATACTTTACAAGGATCCTTGCGGAATGGGACCGGTCAGACCGTTTTTTTTTTTAAACTGGAAGGGAGATGATATAAAAAACGGACTATATCGAAAAAAGTCGGATTCAAGTCAGAAGAAAAGCGGATTTCCGCTTTAAAACGGGGAAAAATCATGTCTGCAAGCTAATAAAGCATGATTAAAGACTCGTAACAGTCTGATCAAAGGCATTATATAGCCCATGCCTATGTAATTAACTGTCAATCAATGACCAAAGGCGACTTGACGAGTGATAAAAGTAATTCACCTACGAGCACCGGTGTGAACAGGTGTGAACAGAATCCACGTCAGCCAAATTTACCTAGATATAAAATTCTGACACTTGTGTTCACAAGACCACACATAAAATCACTGTACAACACACCTATATTATCATTCAAACATGAATAATCCAAGCAGATCTCCAGTAGGTGTGAAGCATGTAATTAAAGTATTACTGTTTCTACTTCTTCTGCTTTTAAACACGTGAAACATCTTAAAATGTTAACATTTACTTAAATACTCATACATAGTTACATGTATGATTATGGGACCACTTAATCCAGGTACTTCCATTTACAACTCTACTTTTGACAGAAATTGGATCATATGGATTATCAATTATCTGAATGAAATCTACATGTAGGTCCCCCAATGGGTCTGGATAATCAACATTTTACTATATAACAGTATTTATACAGTGTGCAAACAACCCGAGATCAATGCAAGAACTTAACCAAGAATATACAACTAATGTACATGTATATACAAGTTAGCCCCCTCCCCGGAAGGTAGATGCTATGAAACCGACACCAAACTCTTGCCTAGGGTCTGAAAGAAAGAATGGTGGAGATTCTGTGAGGCTGCACATAGGTATATGCTTTTTCTATATCATGATGCTGATTCCAATATTGACAGAGACAATAGTACAATAGCTCTCATCAACTTTCTAAAGGTAAGCTAATACGATTAAATCATAAAACATTATTGGAATCTTGTAGTATAAAATCCCTGAACAGAACAGTCAGTAATCCATACCAAAATCAAGCCACCTGTACCCCCTATCCATTTTGGCCAAAACTCTGTTCTTAGCTTGTCCTTTTCTTGCTCTTTATTTTGTAACTTCTCCAGTTTTCCCTTTCTTCCCTATCCTCCAACTTCTTCATCTTTCAACAATGAAAACCCATAACAAAAGCAATATTTGACATTTCACACATGTGTTTGATACAGGTAATCAACTGCACACCAGTCTTAATTAATGCCATAAAATATGGGTACCTGAAGTCTGAGAAACGGACAATAATTGAGCAACTTACATACTTGTACACCAAAATCTGCATGTTTGGATACCAGATCTTAATTGAAAGATCTAGTTCAAATAGTTAAATGTCATAAATATAATTTATGCTGATCATATTATGCATTTGATATGCAAGCCTCTATGCAATTGGTCTTTCGATTATTATGAGGAGTACAAGGGCAAGATGGAGTGGAATAAAAATTTACTCATCACATCAGCTGAGTTACAATTTCAATGAAAACTTCCTCTTACTTTTCATTGGTAACACCCAAAAATCACTTGCTTAGTCAAACAAGCTCATTTAGCTCTCACTTGTCCTGACCCGCTAACCTCAATTTCACATGCCCTGGACAATTGGGCAAATTTCATTCCCTGATGATGATGAAAACAAGAGTTCCTTCAGAACATGGTTTCTCACCTCTGAAAGGTGATAATGCAACTTTCTGCTTAAATAGTAAAGACAAGAAATAAGAGTATATCAGGGTATAAACTTTAAGTACATATGGTAATTTTATACCAATGTTCCTGAAAAATAAAGCAACTGATAAAGATCTATGATTTTCAAAAACTTTAACACAATCATTATATTGATAACAATGACATTCCCATCACTGCTAGAAAACTGATATGTACAGTATAAACAATGTGGATTATGGATTGCCCACTCAATCCGCTGGATGTGGACACGGGCAAGGTATTAAGTGCCCACTACGAGTATTGGATGTCCACTCAGTCTGGTTCATTTCCCCCAAGTCTAGTGGAAATCCACTCAATCTAGTGGAAGTATGTCACTGGTTTTATTGTAGTCATAGTGAGTTTAATGGCACCCCTTGCTGATTTTATTGTATTTACTCCGCAAGTTGACACAATAAACAAATAGATGGGAGCAAGCCAGATGCCATAAACCCGACCATGGCAGGTGTCAATTTCATACCTTTACCTGTACAAACTATACAGTGGTAACATTTCTCGTGGTATTTATCAGTCGCCTAGCTAGGGATACATAAAGATGAATGCGCGTAACAGAGAAAAAAAATATGAGGTTTAAATTTCTTGGGTATCTTCCCACCCATATCATTGACAGAGCATACTTTAGAAAATTTGCCTAGCTACAACATATATCCCTGTTGATTGATTACATGTACATGTACCCGTTAGCATATACAGATGTGGAAATTAACTTACTGTGCTGCATCAAGCAGTAACTTCGACATCTTTCTCAATACATGATATTTCATGAAAGTGCTTCGTGTACTGGTTATTAATTTTTATAGTTTCCCTTTTATTTCCATACTATTTCCAACACCCACTTTGCAGAAATTATTGAAAGCAGTAATCAAAATAAAACTCAATAACAGATTACAAACAAATGCTGTACTATTTATACCGTACATGCATGATCAAGAACACTGGAACAGTATGGCATGTATGTCAAAATTCTTTCCAAAGGTTATTCTACAAGAATAATGTGGCATCGTACATTAAAACATAAAAGATACACCAGCTATGCTACAAAAAGATTCTTCTGTACCTTTACCCTTAAACTTTGAAAATAACATTGTTTATGAGAGAGTATGACAATTTTTTTAATGCGTGGAATTGTGTCAACTGTATTGACTGTTGTACTCTATCAGTGACCATTCATGTCATGAAGAAAGTGATTTCAACGAAAAAAGTTACTTTCTGTCATCACTGTTATGGCAAATCTACATGCATCACCAGGCAATGGCCAAGGAGTGACATTCTTACACTGAAGTCAGTCACTGTTGAGCTTCAATGTTATTTTTTTTAGCACAAATGTTTCAAAAGAAACATTAACTTCTGAATGAAAATGTTTTTTGTTGTTTGTGGAAAAACAACTTTTGGACTTGTAATATGGACTAAGAAACACAATGAGGTCAAGTTGGTTTCTAGCAGTATGTAAAACAAACAATATAAAATTTGTATTCTCCCCATTAATCTTTCAACACAGCATATGTAATATAAGTCTGTTGCAGCAACAAAAAGCTATGACATGTTTACAAAAGCTCTATTACACAACAGGCTTTCAATTTTAAAAAAATGCATCTTTCTTTGTGATAAAATGTGTTTATTATACGCAAAAATGAGAGAGAGAGATTATGCACCGTAACTTTTGATCGACATCACACATAGCTTTTATCGTTAACACTGAAACACACATTAATAATTAGAGGGTATGCATTTTTGAAATGTGCTGCAATTATCCTTATTTTGGAATTCGTCTAATGACAAAATTTAGAAATAAAATTTTGATTCCGCTCTTTATTCAGAATAAGTAAATAGGTACAGTGTAATCGCTGCTTAGCAATTAATTTTGTATTTAAAGAGAATTTATATAATTAATTGGGTTATTAACCTGCTATTAGTGTGCTTTTCTTTTTTTCTTATTATATATTGTCGAATCTGGTCATAATTAAAATGGACGAACTTAAAGCTTCAGAAATTTAATAGACTCAATGTCGAATGAGCCAGCATTACTGCAATAATCAAAGTAAACACAGTGACAATATTCGCAACAACCTTAGAAGTAATATGAATGGTTCAAAATAAACAGGAAGAAATTGGGATTTATAACCTTTGAAGTTAACACCTCTTCCAACTCCAGTTCAGAGTAGATAAAGAAGTTCTACCAGAAATACCTTTTTAAAGCCTTTAAAAATATGATGCCATGTATTAATAGCAATCAATGCAATTATAGATTTTATAGCCTTGGCAAACACGTGGCTTAGCAATTTCAGGCGATATACAAGGCATTATTAATAGATATGATGTGTTCAGCTTATGTGTAACAAAGTACAAGTTCAACAAGGGGAAAACAAAGTACGAATAAGAAGAAATTCCACTTAAATAAAGCTAAAACCAAACCGATGTAAAAAACTGGATGCTATTTTTTGTAAAGTAAATACAATCGTAGATACCCATTTCACAACTAAATTTGCATAAAAGTAGGCATCTCAGATGAATTGCAAAAGATGATGATTATATTGATGGATGTCCAGGAGAAATTAACTGCTACTGTGCAATATGGAAAAAAAACATGCCCCCCCCCCCTGCTTATACTAACTGGCTCCTGACCCTTTTTCTATGCTGTGTACATGTATATCTTCAAGCAGTTAACCATGGATTATTATTGCTTTTAATTCAACTTTGGAGTCCAAAGTTTGTTCATGTGACTTTAAGCTTAGTTTTGGTTCCCAAAGATTCTTGCCATTGGGACAGTTATGGACATAATTTCAGTAATTTCACATTGTTGGCCTAACTGCCAAACCCTGTATAAATACGCATTTGGTCCATGTTCTTTAGCAACAAAAATATTTTATTTGTATTCACATCTACTTTTTTAAAAAGGATATTTGGGTCAAATTTTATCAAATTATTACCTAAACTGATAAACAATATTTGCCTGACATTCAGGAACAGTTTTGCAGTATTTGTCATGTGGATTGAAAGAATGTACTGTACCAAATGAAGTTGTATCTGCATAAACTGAAAATAATACATACAAGTTTATCTCCTACCAAAAATATTTAAGTGATTACACTTTTTCATCACTTTCACCCGTCCATTTGGTAATATTAAACTTGCCAGATGACCAAACCAGCAATCCTAAGTATATTTTTTAAGCTGTTGGTTATAGAATGCAGCATAACGTGCTTCGTAGAGTCTGTGTAAAAACAGTAGGTCTACAGTAAAAGTAAGCACAGGTCTAGTTCCTGAGAAAATGTGTCGCATAGACATGTATATTTGGGTCTCATGTACTAAACAGAGCCTGGACTAATAGGTTGTATTTTGGATAACGCTGTGTGTATTTCATTGTGTTGGATTTTTGTTAAGCAAACAATTTAAAAGTGATGGGGGAAATGAAAGCTGCTAATACTTACATGTGATTTCTATTTCCATTTGTTTGTTTAAAAGCAGAATATCTCCCTCTCTCATTAAAATTACTATCATTAAACTTTGTATATTTTGTGAAGCACCAAATAAGTCTCAGGATTCTTTGCTCGAAAATTTATCTTTCACCTCTCGCAATACACATATGTGAATGCATTTTAGTGACAGAATCTTTGAATATTAAACAGCATTATGTTCAACTTAAAAAGAGCACTCTGCACTGTCTACTTAACTGAGCTGACAGGTAAGATCCACATGATGAAGTGGACGTCCACTATTACAAAATTGTATTGCTTTGACTTTCTAATTGGGGCAATAAAATTTAATCCATCCACTACAAGCCATGACGTGGACAATCCACAATGACCACTATATCGACGCATGATAGAAACAGTGACTAAGTTCCACTTTAGGAACATGGATTTTCTGTAATCCACGATGCACATACTGTATGTCTCACCATTTAAAGTTGAAACAATAAAAGAAAAACGAAAACAAAACTTGCTAAAAACTCACTTTTTTCATAGTTCTCATATCTGGCTCACCATACCACTTCCATCCATGTGCTGGTACCTTCTTCTTGGCCTTGACTTTTTTTTCCATGTCCTCCTCATCTCCTTTACTCTTCTTTCTTTCATTTTTCTCTCTGACTGTTTCTGTCTCCTTCCCTGAGTTTCCATAATTCTGAACATTTTCAGAGCTCTGAGATTCTGAATTCTTCTTCTTTTCATTTTCTTCTTTACTATGTTCAGTTTTCTGAGGTTTCAAATTGTTCACTTTCTTTTTAGACTTCTTTAATTTCTGTTTCACTATCTCCTTAGAGTCCTTCTTCAGCTTCTTAGATTTAATAATTTTTTGTGCATCCTTAATCTTCTTATTTTTAGACTTGATTGCTTTGATTTTGTTGGGATCTTTAGGTTTCACTGTTTTAAATGCCTTTTTGAGATCACATGATGTGGATTTCATTGAAGAAATGATACTAAGTTTACAGTCATTTGATTGGCTGTCTACTACATCAACATATTCTGATTGATCCGACTTGCCAATGGATTGTATTGCTGGTTCTGGATGTGAGAGCTGTAGAGGAACAGGGTGATGCAAAACTATGGGATCATGTATCATGGGTGTCCCTGGGGTGGAGTAGTACCCACCAGCAGTACAGCAAGTGGGGCAGCCTGAAAATGAAAGCATGTCTAAGCAAAGGATTCAAGGTTAACAAAATAAATAGCCTATACATTAAAACTGTGAACTATATTTCACTACACTAACTTTAAAGAAGAATCCCAATGCAATGGAATGTCTTACTTGCTTGTCCAATGCATGATCCAATAAGAGGCCCAAGTGGGTCTGAGCTCACTCACCTGGCTGACATCTGCCTAAAAGCCAATGTATGAAAAGTTGGTCAAGAAATCCAGGTCAGTATGGTACTTTTTGTATAGATTTCTTCAAAAGCTTTTGACTGCATATGCTATGAAAACAATTGTTTCAAGTGTTCTCTACTTTTGGTACATTCTTCCATATCTGATGGTACTTCAGCATCATTTGTCCAATACTGTAATGACTCGGTGCTAGTATGCTTTCTGTCAAATTTGGTCAAATTCTGTTCAGTTGTTTTTAAGAAGTCATTTGAAGGATTTTCTATTTTTATTAATGGTGGCCATACATCAAATATGGCAGATCATCATAACTTGTACAAACTTGTAAGGCCTTCATACCAGGATGATATCTGCCAATTTTGGTTGAAATTGGTTGAGTAGTTTTTGAGAAGATGAAATAGCAATTACAGCAATTGTTGATGGATGGACAAGACAATGGATGACACGTGGATGGACACAAGGCTATACCATAAGCTTTCTTGGTGTTATGACCAGATGGCAATTTTAAATGCTGAGCTTTTCATAATGTGTCTTCAAATAGTGAATGATTCATGACTTAAGATAGTCACAGGAGTATAAAAAGTAAATCATGATATAATCTTTTCCTTGTAATGGCGTGATGTTCTCTTTATGATCCATGAAGTTTCATAACCATTAATACAAGTTTCCAGGATATGGACTTAAATGGAACAAATTACATGTACCCTAATTACCATATATCTTGGAACAGGAAGAGAATACTTTTTTTCCCTTGTCCTAACACTTTTAAACATAAAAAATTACCAATACCCATCCCTATTAATGCTGCACCTAATATCAAAATAATTCTTCAATCGCTGATCAGAATGTCATTAATACATCTATTCTTCTTTTGCCTCGTTTTTGCTCTTTGCCTTTGTACAAATAAATCCGAAGACATAAGGAAACAAGTTAAAGATTGGCAGGAATTGTGCGTCTTACTCTCACTTCTGCAAACATCACAGTGTCCAGGCTAATAGCATGCTGCGGATGTGGTGAGTAACCATCATGCACCCAATGAGTGTAGATTCAAGAGTGCATGTTGCTTTAACTCTAAAAAAATTGGTCATATTAAAACAATATGTCATTCTGTTCTGCACATCAAAACAAAAGACTGGATAGAAACTCTAGCCAATCCCAGGACTTTAAAGAGAAAATTCAAACCGATGGATAGATAGGAGGTATCAAAGAATGTATATAATGCTGATATAGATAAAAATACCATTAATATCAGGGAAGGCAATTGTGTTTTCCAATCTTTAGCTTGGGCACAGGGAGTATCTTGTATTGTAGAAACAGCTTACAGAAAATTGTGTTTTCCAAAATTTAGTTGGGGCACAGGGCATATCTTGTATTGCAGAACTGGCTTACAGACAATTGTGTTTTCCAAGCTTTACTTGGGGCACAGGGGGTAGAGTATCTCGTATTGCAGAATTGACTTACAATTGGGTTTACCTTCAGAATATCCCTTGGAAAGTTTAGTACTTGCAAATTTGACAGGGGAGGTTGGTCAAAAGGTCAATTCACTTTACCTATTTCAATCTGACACATAAAGTTGGTTCAGAAATTTAAAATAACCAAAAACTTTACATGCTCTGCCATATAAGGTACAGATTTCTTGCATGATCAGAGGGCAAAAATTGATTATGCAAATAACTTCGTATATACTGTAGGTGCAAGGTGAATCATCTGTTCAGTTTCCCTTTGACCTGTACTTCCTGGTGTTGATGTGTTCATTTCATATTTGACCCAAAAATTACTCATATGGATACCAGCCTTTGTGATGGCCTGACTCTAGGAAATTTTGCCATAAGCGTCAAACACAATATGATAAACTCGTGACATTTTTGTTGTATGAATGACCATACATGTACATATGCACCTGCATGACCTGCCGATCAATTAGCATTGTTCTCATGAGAAGTTGTAAGTTGCATGGGATTGTCTAATAACTGACATCAATGTCTTTTGTTTTGGGAAGATAAACAAATTGTTTGAGTGATACTGAAAACTTTTCGTAATTAATGATTTCATTTGATTCTCTATTGATTGGTCACACTTCTGGTATATAAGTGAATTATTTCCTATTTGATCAATGTTACTATTATTGTACAACGTTCTATTGCTGATTGCGTGACATTGTGTTATCATTAAATTCAATTTTGAAATGTAAGTACATCACTCATTTGATAACTCGCACCCAGATAACTCACAAACCTGCTTATAACGCGGGGTCAAGCATGGATCCCAGGGTTCTCAATAGACGCGTACCCTCAGGTTTTGACACTTAGAATTTAAATGTGACCCATTTCTGACACGTGGAAATTCCAACCTGTGCCTTTTTATGACACACATAGATTTGGCTGGAGCATCACTCTTAATTACCTGATTCGCATCCAGCTTGGTTTCCTACTGAGCGAACGCTGTTCATAACAAATTTACTGTATGTGACAGTTATTGACATTTGCTCGACTACTGTTTACACCTTATCGGCCAATAATATCGCACATATGTAAAATCAACATGAACTGGGCGGAGTTAACTCGTCACTGATGTCACACTTAGGTGTGCATAATCAAATCAAGTTTAGATTGTTTTGCATCATCTTTGACGTTTATGATAGTCAGAGGAAGAGGGAAACAATTATAACTTGAAAAGATTAACTTTCAATCCAATATCAGCATTTGTTTGATTGCCCATCAAACTATAATCAATTAGACAAAACTGTGGAACATAAGGCGGCTCACGAAGCCAGTTGTCAAGGTAAGTGGACAAACTTTAATTGTGTTTTATTGGTGATTAATTCGCTTCATTCAGCGAGACGTTTATAAATTCAGAATCAGTTATGACTTGATTGGTTTGGATTAACTTCTGATCAAATATAGGCATTTGTTTGATAGCGCATCAAATTATACTCATTTAAACAAAACTGTGCAAAAATATGGTGGCTCATGAAGCCAGTTGTCAAAGATACGTGGACCAACTTTAGTTGTGTTTTATTGGCAATTGATTTGCTTCAGTCAGTGAAACTTTTAAAAAATCAGGTGTTTTCATTAATGTATCATTCAGTAAAAACTTACCGGACATTATGCTCAGTGAATACATATGAACTCTTAAATTTTTTGTTCCATTTAAATTAAATGGACAGTAATTGCTCAATTTTCCTGCATGATAATTTTTCAGAAATTAGGACCTTTATTTTGTGCACTCAAGTGTCTAATTAATGTGTATCTTTTTTCTTTTTTTTACCTATATTCTGATATAACTGTTTACTCTAGTGTTTGGAATACACATTCTAAGATTTAATGCAGAAATAAAGTTGATGTATAACAATAAAGGAAAATGGAAGTGTTTGCAGCGTATCCTGTTTTATTTAGTCTTTCTCAGGCATATGTAGAATCAGTACCTGTAATCGGTACCTTAATGGTGAATGTATAGTGACATGTAGTGGATATGGGGAGGTAAATATGGTTGGTTGGTATAGGTTTATCACCATTTTTCAGCACAAGATAGGCTATACATGGCGGCCAGTATATTTGGTGGAGGAAGAACCTGAGAAAACTCCAGGAAGAACCACCGACCCACGGAAAGCTACTGGCAAGCTTTCTCACATACCCACGTTGGCCGAGCCTGAGACTCGAACCCATGCGGACAGAGGTGAGATGTCAGTGATCTGTAAAGGCGAGTGCCTTAGACCACTGGAAAGGTCTACATCGCTCGTTTTATCATCGAAAACAGTGGTTAGTACCTCAAAATTGAATCAACATCATGAAATTCTCAACTTTTAATAACAAGTCATATATTTTGCTAAAAAATATTTCCAAACAACATTCTCAGTACACTGTAAATAACAATATTCAATTAAATTTTGATCCATGAAAATGTCACTAATGTCTACAGGAGACAACACTTTAATAAATAAATATCAATTGAATAAGTTTTGTCAAGTGAAATTTCGTGTTTTAGCTCTATCTTTTAATTTGGTTTCAGTGTAATCATCATAAATGCAATATGCCCACTTGTATTCAAACATGAAAAATATTAAACTACCCTCACAGACGTGTCCAAGAGCGTTTCTGTGAGACCCTAATTAAGTGCCATGTTTTGATCTTGGACTAGCAGAACTATTTGTTGTATGTTACAATCAATTAAATACAGACCTGCTTTGTATTATCATGTTAATTACATCTTTTGTATCAAATCAAATAAAGGGGGTGGAATAAAAGAAGAGTTAAAAAACATGCAAATCCTACCTGCATAAATAAGAGTTAGCAGTAACACTCATGTGTCATGTCAATTCATTTCAATTGATCAATTGAACCCTGTTATAAATATTATTATGTAAGTAATATAAAATAAAGTACCTTAAATTAGCCTACTCGTTCACAAATGTGATCAAAGATGGCAAGGCAACCAGGTGAAATGAGTACTTAGTGAATAAAAAGCTTTGTTTCACAGATACGGTTCATTATGGAGAAGAGAATTCCAGACTTTGTAGTGACCTTAAAATTCCTCAATTGGCACTCAGATTTCCTCAAGAATGAGAAGTTTCACTATTACTTTGCAATGAAATCACAGCATCAATATGTTATTAACAATTATAAAAAAACAGAGTTTCGATGTTGACGGTTGTTTCACAAAGTAAATGTCCATATTTTTTTAAAAATAGGAATCTTGTTTTGTAGTGAATAAACAACAAAAAGCAGTGACGTAGTACACAGTGTTTTCATGTACATGTGAAGGTTGTTGAAACCTCTTGGAGTAATGTTGTTAATATTCTTTCTGAGGTTGGGTATCTTGAAAATAAATGTACTTCATACAAAAAGTCAACAACTTCTTTAGAAAAAGCTCTAGACCCATTATCCCCCCTCCCCCCCAAGGTTTTTCTTGAGTCCAGTGGGGATGGCATCCCCTTCTTAAATTTTTTAAGTTTCCTATGTAACTTGCACCCTCGGTTATAGTGTGGTCTCTGTTTTTGGACACCCTTTTGTGCGAGTTATCGAGGGAGAAAGTTATTACATACAAATCCCATAGCTCAGAGAAATAATTTGACTTATTTCACAGGGAAACCACATGATACTGACTCAGATTGTGAAAATGAACATCACTGTAAGAAATGGAAAGACGCTTGTTCAAAATGCACACAAAAATTCAGGGTGTGAAAAAAAATGGAGGAGTGATCTTAGTGAATTGCCTTGTTAGTATTGATATACAGATCATGTTGTATCAAGCAAAACTTGTGCCAACCCATTATCAGTCATGTCAAATAATTTGTATGGTGGTTTATAAATACTGTATTTCAATGTAATATGTGGTTTAAATTTCCTTTTGGTTTCCTCTTGATATTTTATGTTATAATTGTGCTGTTTGTGTATTAAAGACTCTTTGATGTTTTCTGTGTTTGACAATAACATAAACGAGTTGTAAAAAAGTGATTTCTTTCTCCCTGTCATTTTCATGACTCTCAGGTTTAAGATTCTGACTCTTGGTCTACAAATTTTGACTCCTGGAAATTTCAGTCTGGGAGTCAATGACCCTTCAGTTTCAAGTTACTAGTATAAGGGAAAACTACATCGGTTGTACCACTAATCCAAGTGCATGAAAAGTACTCTGGTCTAGCAAGGTTAATGTACAATATTACTGCAACTACAAAATTTGTACATGTAAAACAGTTCAGGTAAAATTATTGTGTAAGAAAAGGTTTGGTACTCATTTGTAGAACCATTATCTAGTCTTCCATCAGAAATATAGATATTAGGGGCTAGAGTTTTAACAGACAACCTATCAAACATTAAATCCAACAAACTTAGAAATTGCACTGAAAAACAACCAGCCACTAGCCTTGATTAAAGCAGTGCCTTCAGAGGCAGTACTAGCTGAACTCCACGGAAATAGAGCTTGCTCTCTTACACAGCCCTTATTCCCTAATATTACAGAGCAAAGGGAGCCTGACTCAGCCATCAGTGAGGGCAAAGATCAGCCGTCTCAAGCAGCTAAAAAATAAACATCTGACAAGTGGCACACTCCAAATATCAGATTCAGGTGTAGGTCACAAATTAACTTCATTTAAGGACACAGATCAGGAATATATAAGTATGGCAAGGGAACTAGGCCTTGATTTATCAAAAACATAAATAACTGAAGAAAGAATTATAAAAATACTTTTATTTTTTGTGGGGAGGAACAGAGATGTTTTTGCCAAGAATATTTCTGAGCTCGGATGTACAAACATCTATCAGCATGAAATAGATATAGAAAAGGCTTTGCCCATTACAAAATGTTCTATCACAGAACCTTGCAACTAAGAAAGAAATAAAGACTGACAAAAGAAATGATAAAGCATGATATTATACAAGCTAATATGTCATGACAAAGTCCAGTTGTGCCAGTGAAGAAACCAAATGGGGTGTGTTTGTATTGATTTGCAATTGTCACTACAATGCAGTGAATAAAGATACCAAATGAATAAGCTTTCCCATTCATCAGTTCTATGCCATTGTCAATGCAAATGGGCAGTCCAAGATCCAAGTGTACTCTAGACTTGGTTTAAAACAGGGTTTCTGAAAAATACCACTTTCTTACTCTGCAAAACCTTAAACTGGCTTTATAACACATCAAAAAGTGTTTCAATTCAAGAAATTACCTCTTTGGCAATGAGGTTCACCTAAAGCTTTTGCCATGGTCATGACAGAAGTTTATGAACTGGAAATTTGCTCTTTTACACAAAGATGATGATCTGGCTTTCAATCAAAACTTTAAGGAAGACCTACAACACATACACATGGTTTTTGATAGACTGAGGAAGGTTAACTTACTTCTCAATCTTTCCAAATGCAACCCTGCAGTATCTCAAGTAAAACTCTTTAGTCATATTTTCTAAAATGAACAGACGGTATAAATGATGACGAAGAAAAAATTGAAGGCTGCACCAAAATATCCAACAATAAAGTCACAGCACCATGCAAAATTATTTTACGTCTCTGAAATTATTACGTACCACAGATTTCTCAAGGGTTTTGCTTCCATGGCAACACCTTTAAATGGACCATTACAAAAGGAAGCATAATTTGTCTGGACCGAAGTGTAGACAATTTTTCAATTCTCTAAAAGCAGTTTTGACTCAAGTACCCATTCTGTACTATCCTGATTTTGAGAAAGGATATATCTTGTTCCACCGCCACAAGTAAGCTAGAATTGCTATATCTTATGGCAGAAGGATGAAAAAGGCAGAGAAAGGGTTGTAGCATACAGAGAAAGAGCTTTGAAAAATGCAGAAAGAATTGAGGAATTACTGACCTTGAAGGTCTAGCTTTGGTAGAATGTATATGTTGTTATCACATTTACTTAGCTTTAAAGAAGTTTTGTGATCTAAACTAGTCATGTTTCTATAAAAAAACAATATAAACACAGCAAAATGCTGACACAGCATTCTAGGGGTGAAACGATACACCTGTGCCACGTATCGATATGATTCACGATACACAGCCTACAATACGATACATTATCAATTCTCAGTTTAAAGAACAAAAAGGCAAACAACTAATAATTATTCACGACTGCTGAAGAATGAAGTAACTTGTATAGGGTAAGTATCGTTTTGTATCGATTCGTCACCTCTTGAATACATGTATCGATATGGCAAAAGTATCGATGCATCAATATATCGTTTAACCTCTACAGCATTCCCAACAAGTTCGGATCATACTTTGATGGCAATTTTATAATTAACTCCAATTGATTTCAATTATTATTATTCTGACCTGACAATCCTTGACTTTTTCTCTTATGTGCAGACTCCAATTTTAAAAAAAGAATTATCTGAAATACATGTGATAGTTTTATTTCAAATTTATGTCCAACTAACTGTAATTGACCTTAACTTCTGATCTTGAAACTAATAGGAATGTTCCTTGTATGCTGTTCAACTTCATGTAATAAGCAAAGTCTTATTACAATTTATTGACAGGAAATGAAATACTATCCTCGAAAAATATTTAACCAAAAGTAAAAAATAGACATTTGGTGACTTTGGACTCCTTCATCTCATCTTTCTATCATTTATTGCAAGCATGAAAAAGATTTGATAACAATCCATCCACATAAGCATGTAACACAGCAATTTTCCTAAACTTCAAATAATTTAAGAAACAAACATTCCAATAATTAACCTTGTGACCCTGATCTTTTGATCATTCATTATCCTGCACCCTTTTCAGCCCATTTGTCTGTACATGTATGTGTAATTCTGCACATACATGCATAATGTTACTCGACTATTTCTATGCCACTTCAGACAAAGACCTAAAACTTTGGAATATAGCCCATACCTAACCTCTCCTCAACAGCAATCTCCCTTACTCAGCTAAAATGTATAGCATCCAATTGGCTCCTAAAAAAGATTGTGCTATATACTGATATTTTGATAACCAGAAAAAAACTCAAAACACATTAGATATAATTGTCACTTACTACAATGTGAAAATGAACTTCTAGGTGGTGGTGGACAGGTAAAGGCACTGCTAACGCTGTACGGAGGAAGAACCTGAACATTTGACAGACTCCCAACTCCTCCCAGTGTGAAAGTCTGGCACTGAGCTGCCTGCAACATATTGCTGTGGGCACAGTTACAAACCTGACACACAGATGAAATATGTCCAAGTCCATGAGGCATTAGAGTATTAATATAGGGGTTAGATTCCAGCATTTGTAATCTAGGGACTGTAAATGGACCTGTAACATCCACATTAGTGGTTGCTTTATCTTCTGTAGAAGACTCCGAGTCCATACTGGTCCCAGCTGAATTGTGGTCAATGATATCATTATTGCTCCAGTATATTGCAGGGCCTTGATTGGGGCAATATGAAGGGGGCTGATAACACTCATACCAGCCCCCTCTGTACAGCCTCTTGGGAGTCACATTAACATGGGTCCTGGCTGCACAACACGTATCTCCTCGTTTTCGCCTAACTACAGTCTTGTTTGAAGCATTCTCCTTTTTCTTAGACTTTTTCTCCTTTTGTTTTGATTCTATCTTGTCTTTATGCATTTTTCTGCTATTTAAAATTTTCTTAGCTCTTTGTAAAGTCAGTTTTTTGGTCTTCTTCTCTAGGATTTCCTCTTTTATCATTTTCTTTTTCATCGGAAACTTCTTTTTAGCCTGACTAGATTCTGACAATTCTGATGAGAGGTGTGAATCATCAGTTCTAGATTTCTTCTTTCGAACTTTCTTTTTCATGTTCTCATCACTATCTGACTTTCCTTTTTTCCAAGTCTTGGTCATTTCTAAAGGCACACATAATTTCTTATGTTGAGATTTCTGTTCTGAAGTCCTCTGACTTTTATCTTTTTCGATCTTCTGGGATTTTCGTTCATTTTCACACAGAATATGACAAAGTGTGGCTGCATTCAGACTAGCTAGTCGCTTTTTCCTTTTAATAGGAAAATTAAATTCCTCTATTGTCTTCTTTTTAACTGAATTCCCCCTCATTTCTTCTTTCTTTATAGCGAGTTTTCTTTTCTTTAGACCGGAGTCACATGACACACTTCTGCCCAGTGAAGAATTAGCCATTTTTCTCTTGTCTGGTGTTTTGTCACTTTCTATTTTCTCACTGTTACTTTTTTTCTTTGACTTTTTAGTTTGTTTTTCTTTCTCATACATTGTGTTAACCAATGTCTGAAACCAGGGCTCATTGTAAGTTATTATACCCTCTGATGCTTTCCTGTGCCCTATCTTATGTGAATTCTTATACTCCTCAATAGAAGAGCATGATGACACTTTTGATGAATTTTCACAGAACTCGTTAAATGGATCACTTTGAGAATCATCGTCCTGTAAATAAATAAGAAAAATAATTAAAAATTCTAAAAAAAAGGTAAAAAGTTCTAAACCATCAACATTCATAAATTACGAAATATATTTGACAGGGTACCAGACTAAAACCACCCGATCATGTGACAAGCTCACTTCCTTTGTACACACTGAGCGTTTCACGTATAAACTATAAATTGTCAACAAAGGAATAAGTTGTTGCAAAAAGTGCAAAATGTCGTCAGACATTCTCTGTTTAGAAGGAAAAATGAAAACAATTTGACTAAATAAAAACTGAGTCTTTTAATCACTGCTTAGAAATCCGAGGTCAGAAAGATTCAAATAAACATTGTCAGTTATACATTTCTACAGCAGTGGGAACATGGATTGGATGGACAATGATAGTTAGAGCCAGATGTTTGTACCTTAATTTTACTGACAAGGTGGTTTTGCACCCCAATTGATGATTATTCATAATTATTTTAAATAACATTTATCCAAATTTTATTACACTGATTCAATAACATGCATGTTATTTTTAAATGAAAATATTTAAAATTCAAAAATAACATTGCATCTGTGTGATCCGCTCTAAAAAAAACACTCCTCTTATAAGACCACTTTCCTGTTACAGAAGGGATAGCCTTATAAGAAGGGAAATACTATAACTTAGGGTGAGTATTGCCAGCTGAAATCATATTGCAATATAGATGATTGATTAGAAATATGGATCAATAAATATTGCTGCCAATCCTACCATTTCGAAAACAATGTGTTATACCCAATGTCAAATAGATTTACTGAGCCATTAAGTTTTATTATAATAAACAACATGTTTACCAACTGTGTTTCTCTTATTTAAAAAAAAAAAAGAACTGGATTTGACTTGCAAACTGAATTTTCAAGAATGGCATGGACACAGCAGACGAACTGGGGCCAATATTCACAGATGGATGGTGGCGATGCATGTGCATCACGAGATTAGTAGTCCCTCCAAATAGTTTACACTTTCAAAGCAGCTATGGCATATTGCCATTGATCGACAAATTTCACCATTCTGATTATGTTTAAAACCAAAGTGATTCCAGAGATTACTCTTTGCCTGCCTATTGGTCACAAGACCTAGATTCACTGATGATTGACTGTCTGCCATACTAAGATAAGTGTTTGACTTGTTACAGTAAAGTTCTTATTTCCATATTAGGTTTTGAACAAAGAAAGCTAGTTCCACTACCAATCTAACTAATATACAGTTAGAGGCAAAATACAAATAATGAAGAATTGTACCGATACAAATTGCAATACGGTAGCGTACCAATGCATACCTATATATCATTACACCCCTAACTGTAAACATCATGTGTAACAAATCACCAATTCTGTAATGACCACAAGTTATTATTAATCAGATTATATACTTTGACGACAATAATGATAATTGAATAAGTCACTGGTTTAAGCAAAATTATCCTATAACTAATAATAAAAAAATACTTTTCGTAAAAATATATGCATGTACTTTTCTGGGCTTGAAATCAGCGGTAGTCAGCTAGCCCAAGGTTAGTAAATTTCCTGTCGGACTAGTAGTTTTCATAATTTTAATCATCCAACAGCATAATACAATACTCTCCACCATATTGCAAGCATATAAAAAAAATATATGTGCAATTGGGAGTATCTATATGTGATTATCTATGAAACACCTGCAGCTTGAAGGATATATGTATTGCCTTTAAAATGTGTAACAGACAGAATGAAAATTATTTGCGATTTCACAGAGAAGTATGACCAACAATATATATTTAAAACAGTGTTGCATATATGTGTAGGATCCCAAGGGCAGGCGAGATTGTGTCCCCTTGTCCCTCAAATTTGTGGGATGCACAAAACTTCAAAGGGATGATGAAAAATACTTGATACTGTGGTCCCCCTCTTATAAGACCACCACTTCTGCACTGGAAAGTGGCCTTATAAGAGGGGTGGCCTTTCCAGAGAGGGCCTTATTTGTGAGAAGCACATGTATATGTATGAAGTAAGAAAGCTACATGAAACGTCAAAACATTTAATATCTTCATTTAAAAGTAACATTAATTATTAAAAGGTTCTTCTTGTCTTGAGAATAGACTTATTTCAAGTGAACATACATTCATAGTTCTTAATTCTTAAGCATGAAATATTTATCAAATTTCAACTGATAAAATTGTTGCCGTTTCTTAAATCAATCGACCTGTGAGTGGCATGTTCTTGGCACAGGCAGTGCAAAACCATTCAAAAACCTTGTCATTTAAATCTTGGTACAAACATCGCTTGGCATTCAGAATCATTCTCTTTTCATTTTCCCACTGCTGCAGAATATTCTCGTTATCTGCTATGATGTTGTTTATTTGAATCTTTCCAACATCAAATTTTCAGCAAGAATTCTCACCACTGTCATTGAGAAGAATAACTTTTACTTTTTCTTTTAAAGTAAGAACTTTTGTAACGACTTATTCCTATGTTGCTAATTGTACTCCAATTTAATCATGCAGACAAAACTTTAATAGAGTAGATGAAATACCTTGTTTATAAAGGAAGTGATACTTGTACTGTCACATGATTTTAAGGTCTACACCTGGTACCCTGTTTTGTTCAAGGTTCATTTCTTTTCGTGTGTGAATCCACAAAAGCTATATTTAGCCTAAGTTGACCAAGTTTTGATCCTGACAATTACCTCCGGTTGTAATCATCAAAGAGAAGAACTCAACAGCTGTGTGAAGCCAAAACCCTATCACAATATTGTTGAGCCCATTTCATGTAAACGTTGGCGTTTGTAGATAATGATATAATATTAACTATAGTAGTACATGTTATAATGTACTTCAGCCAGCAATTATCTCCGTAATGAAAACCTGATAACTGGAAACAGATGTCGGAAAAGATAATCTTATTAATTACCTTACTGTATGAATTAAATATTGGTTTTGAACATGTATTAGATAAAATGTGGCTGCTTGTGAGGGGTAAATTTGACATTTTTGCACTAATATGCTGGCCGCATGCCACATCAGAGGGGTGGCTGCCCAAGAGGGGTACTTTGGTACAAAAACTCGTCGGTGCCAACAAAACTGGCTGTGTAGAGGCGGTGGCCACTGGTGAGGGGGGCAGCATATGAGGGTGACCTCTGTAGTACCTAATGCACTTGTTGTGATAAAAAGAGATAATATTGTTTGTTTTGACCGTTCTGCCACTTTAACTGTATTTTCTGCACAATCTTCCTTTCCTCACATTTTTTTCTTTATTTTTTTCTTTTCAAAATAATATATCATTTAATAAATGCCAAATTGCATGTTTCTTACAGTTTTTCACCCCAAAAAATAAGTCCCCCCCTTTTGCCATTAACTGATCCTCAAAAAACATGTTACACTACCAACAGTCAATGACTTTGCATCGCAACTCTGCAAAAATCTTGAATGTTTTTATTGTCAAAATGTTGTTTTAAAATGGAAATTAACTTCCATCTCAAAGTTTTTATCAAATTAAGCAACTTTGGCCATTACGAGAGCCAACAAAGATGTGGGCAGATGTGCAATAAAGAAAAACAATTAGTGGATTTTTCAATTTTCCCCGATGAAAAAGCGCACCTTGGGGGGGGGGGGGGTGCACATTTTTTGGGGACATTGGAAAAAAATTGCAGGAAACCCTCAACTCAATACTGCACTCATGGTGCAACACTGTTAAAATATAATTAATTACATCCTAAACACTAAATTGTAATCAGTGAGCAAAGATTCCAACTTTTCACCTACTAACCGGCAAAGATTTTTCACTGAAAATGGTTTGAAATTCGATAGTTTGTTCAATTTTTTCCCCCCAAAATTGGGCTACTTACGTGAGATTAACTGTCACATTTTACAAACTTTCTCGATGTTGGATATATTATTAATTTCCATGTTAGCTAAGGTAATGTCCAAAATTAAAAACCTG
The DNA here is from genome assembly GCA_029931535.1 of Margaritifera margaritifera. Taxonomy (NCBI): domain Eukaryota; kingdom Metazoa; phylum Mollusca; class Bivalvia; order Unionida; family Margaritiferidae; genus Margaritifera; species Margaritifera margaritifera. The sequence continues at coordinate 505,091 of JAQPZY010001626.1, read as the reverse complement.
TCATTTTTGTTACGAAAAACAGAGTTCAATACAAATTAACATATTTTATATGAAAACAATTATGTTCAGTTCCATGTGATTGTTTAAAAAAATTCAATTCATGGATTGGGGCAAAAATTGTGACATGATGTGATGAATGTTTTTGTTGGATACATGAGCAGTGTTTGAGATCTTATAGACTGAAACATTTCATCAAGTCCAACTGATATATTTAAATTCAGGCTTGTATTTAATTAATTCACTTTTGCATCTTTTTCTAAACAACTCCTTTTGTGCCAATATGGTTGATGAGAATATTCCCCTGAGGCCAACAAAAAATATGTGTTTCCTAATGCACTCATTTTAAAATTAGGGTAGGCAGGTAGGTTTTTTTTGTTTGTTTTATTAAATTATATATATAAATCAAATAATATTTCAAGCACTTCAAAGTACTGGGCAAAACCGGCTCTAATAGATGCACAAATCAATTTCAGCAATGTGATTTTTGTAAAACATTATATATAAATCAAATAATATTTCAAGCGCTTCAAAGTACTGGGCAAAACCGGCTCAATAAGATGCACAAATCAATTTCGACAATGTAATTTTTTTTATAAAAAAAAAATAATAAAAAAAAAAACAAAAACAATATATATGAATCAAATAATATTTATAATATTTCAAGCGCTTGAAAGTACTGGGCAAAATCGGCTCAATTAGATGCACAAACCAATTTTGACAATGAGATTTTTTGACGGTGAGGGTGGGGAAAAAGTGCTAGGGTCGGCAACAAGAAACAGGGACGGTCGGACGACCGGAAACACATTTTTTTAGCCTGATAGAAAGAATCTACAAGTATATCTACAAACAGACATTTATCAAACAGTAACTTTCAAATCACTATATCAATATGTTTTATGCATTCTGTGCATCCAAATTTACACGTTTCTTTGACTACCAAACAAAAAAGATTTTAGTTAATGCAAAGTTCTCTTTAGATCAAAACTCTTTACATTCGCAAGTAAGCAGTTCATGTGCAAATTGAAAACAAATCCGATTGTTACTATACATACAAGATTGTTATATTTATTGGCACCAAAATGACTGAAATATAACTTTTCTTATTTTATTGCGAGTTTTATTAAATTAAGTTGACAACAGTTTCATAATCATCATTCTATGTTTTATTTTCATATTTTGATTCATATTTGTCCAGATGTAAAACAAAATGTCCGCATAAACATATATTTATGTCAATACATCATAAGTAACATCCGTAATCATTTTTATTTTGAGGGTTCATGGCTTTTTTCAATATTTTATAATACCAAAAATATGTTTAGTGAGATATAAACTACACATTCTACAATGTTAAGATTGTGTTTAACTTAAAATGTATTAATTAAGATAAAAAGTAAAGCTTTCAGACATGTCAATCACCCTCTGCAACCTGCAGGTAGTCTAGTCTACTTGCGAAAACTAAACAAGGACATTTGCTTTCCGAGTACTCCAACTATAAACCAATTACAAAAACTTGTATAGCAGGTTGATGCTGTTTTCATATATATTCTCTTTCTCTAATATGTATATTAGAAGTCTACATTGACAATTTTCCAACAAGTGTCCTGTAATTGATCAATTTTGGATATCAAAATACATAATTAAGTGCCAACTCCCAAGCCTATATATGTTTATATGTATTTGTGTATGTATGTATATATATATATATATGCATCATTGGTGACCCGAGTGAATAGTCACATCAGTTTTGCTCATCAGTCGTGCTTCATGCTATATCAGTGAAATTTATCAGCAATGAATAATACCTTGTGTTTCGATTGGTTAAAACTCTTCCATATCAGAGAAATATATATGAACATGCATACCCCAGTTTGAAAAGTCGAGTCAAGCCTGAGAGTTTATAGAGTAATTCAAAAATTTAAAAAATGTTGACTATTTTATTTTTATTATTCTTGTTTGTGGTAGTTGTCTGGAGTTTTCAATGTAGCTCCATATTGATTTTTCATGTGATTCCAACATTTGACGCATATTGCAGCAGATTTGCTGTGACAACATTTGGATTTTCATGTAATTCTGACAATTTACACATTTGTACATTTTGAATTCCACGTGATTCAGATATTTCATGCATGTTGTACCAAATTTCATGCATGTTGTACCAGATTCATAATTATTTGGCATGGCAAATACAGAGAAAATATCTCTGTGATCAGAGTCTCGCAAAAATTAGAAGTCACTGCATGTGGGGGCTTATTTCAGTGATTTGTCCAACGATCAGGAAGAAGGGGCCATAGGGGGTATTGTGCCAATCCAATATACACCAAAATCCTATTCCACCCTGGAGAATGGAGAAAACACAAATTCCGGTAGTTCCAAGCTAGACCAAGATAGGCCAGTGTTTGATGTTAGGTTGAACCGGATTACAGGGTAACGAGATACGGTACAATGTGCTTCCTTCATAGACAAAACAGATGACGAGGAGAATGAATTACGTGCATTAAAGGAGGAGCTACATGAAATAAAGGTGAAGTAAAAAGTACTAAAGCGGAAAAAGAGAAAGAAAAATTAAGAAGGCAGATAGACCAAGCAAATGCAGAATTAAAAAACCTTGAATGTTCAAAGAAAGGTACATCTTCTGAATTGTTCTGAATTCTGATAAAATCACAATGAATAATTTAAGGAAAAATAAGGATTTAAAATCTAAGGTCCATTGTCAAAATTAGGGCTAGTCCATTCTGTTGATTCTGTCAGTTCTTCATCTATCTCAGAAGAGTTGATTGGTGAATCTATTGATTTTTGTGATGAACAAAATTCAAAATCTGATATCAAGAAGAAATATTTTAAATCTTCTGATTCCAAATCCGATTCATCTGAGAGTCCTGAGAATAGTAAAGTGAAAAATAAAAAAAGTAAAAAAAAGTCAGAAATGAAGGCTAAATCTTCTGACAAGGTCAAGTTTCCACAAAAATGGTTACATTCCTATTTACAATTTGAATTTGTAAATGAATCCAAGTCTTCTGATGATCTTGACTTGAAAACCTTTGTTGCAGGGAAATTAGAGATGATTTCAGACTCAGAAATTTCATAAGTTGAAGAAATGGCAGAATCAATTTGTTAAAAGAAATTGTGTATTATGCCGCAACTTACATATGGAAGTCACTAATAGCCTTGTACGCAGCCTGGCTTTGACAAATTGAATTGAATTGGTAAACAAAATATGAGACACCAATTTTAGCTAAAGCTGTGTTACTTAAAAGATTTCAGGAAAAGCAAGCCTTTCTAACCTGCTTTTACTAAGGTTACTGACCAAAGTCCAGAATCAGCTGATCACATGGTTTTGCTCAGTATATCAACGAAATAAGTGCTTACACAAAAGCAATCACTCCCAGCTCGTGAAAGGCAAGATTCAATGGGCACAGCATTTCTGTGCAACTGTGCCACCTGTCCACATTAGAAATGTTTTTGGCTGCCATTTTCTTGTGAAGAAACTAACAAAAAATAAAATTTGTTCTTCAAATGGCAGTTGCTTAAGTATTTTAACCTATTTGTTATTACAATACTGTAATCTAGGTACTCCTGTCAGTTAAAATAAATTACAATGTATAGTTTCTATGTTTTTTTAAAGTCATATGGCTAAAATACAATTGGTCATGTGATCAAGTAACTTAGGAAAACATTAACATGTTTAAATATCTGGTTAACCTGAAATGAACTACACCATGTAATTTTCCGTTCCAGATCTTGCTCTCATTTAACTTTAGTGTTCACTCATTTCTACTAGCATTTATAATAATAAATACCCATGTTTTCTTAATTACCTTTCTTTTAAAAGTATTAAATCACTAATCAAATAACAAATTATGTATTTGCATAAATTAGTACCTTTTTTCATTAATTCAGCCTAAGAATAAATAAATCTTCACTGCTGTCAGTGTGACTTTAACCTCGAAAATACGTTACAATAGCAGCAGTCAAAGACTTTAGCAACTCGGCCATCTACCACAAACTTTGAATGTTCATTGCTAGATTCATTGTTCTGAAATGGATATTCGTTGCCATCTTGCGCCAACATAGACATAGATGCACATCCACAAAGAAAAAATGTAGCCATATTGGTTTGATTTTTTTTCCTGACAAAAAAGCACGCCCACTGGCACACAGGGTCAAGATTTGGGGGACAGAGGACAAAAAATTGCGGAGAAACATGCTAGTCCACGATCTAGGTGCAACAGTGAATTTTAAATTACCAACAACCAAACAAAGGATCTTCTGTATACTAATATATAATTTCAGTTAAGGACAAAAAAGTCACACATAAGTGTTCTTAAGGGCTATTGGTAATACACAATTCAGTACAAGTGGGTGGGGGGATGGTACTCTAGAGTGTGAAAAAATGGCTAAACATTATGGTAATAGTGATGTCCCATTTCTTTCAATTAAATATCCTGCAACATTTAGTAGTGAGTGTGTGAAAGAATAACTTACATCAAAGAAAATCTTTTTGTCCAGACTTTGATGCAGTGAACTGCAATATGGAGTACATAGGTATTGAAAAAGAAATGTTACGGACACTTGTGAATAGTACATTTATTGGCAAGGAGAAGTGTATTTTGTATAAAATTGGGAGAAATTGAACATGAGCTATTTTTGTAGAATCCACTACATATTGGATTGGATGTCATATTCACTGTCACTAAGCTTGGTGAGCTATACTTGGTTTAACATTCACGATTAGTAACAATCATAACATCGAACCGAACTGAATGAAGTACCTTCTTCTAAAGTATGCAACTGCTCGTATATCTTACATGATCAGTTTGTAATGTTGTTAAAATTTGTCTTTTTCTTAATCTGAACCACCCTCTTACTTTGGGGGAATGCCTTCTCACACACTAACGGAAACACATACCATCACTACAATAGTTCTCATGCAAGCAAATTCAATATATATCCCATTTATGCATACATGTAACGTTTATTTAGGATAATTAGCTAATGTCAAGAACTTTTCATTATTTTTAGATGGGTATCAAGAACGAAGGACTGATAATACCCGAAGATATAAACTTAAGCAGATGAATATTAACAGAACTACATACAGTGAAAGAAGTGAGGAAAAAGAGTTAAATGTAAACAAGCAAATAAGTCATTTCATAGTATGTATTTCAGGAATGTTTGGGAATTGTCTTCACTATTAACAGTACCGACTACAGCTGTACTTTCTATATGGAAAGTTTGATAGCCTTCAGGTCACAGGTATGCATGTAATATGACTGTCGGTCATGGGAATGGGTCAACTGGAAAAAATACCAATTTGGCAGTCCCCATTACATGGCATCGTGATGGTTGCTAAATACAGTGTACACAAGGCCCAATGTATATGACAACTGTAACACTCGGTGCATCTTGCTTAGTCTCCATGAAACAAAATAATTACAATGCAATTGCTCAATTCTACTGTACGTAAAATGCAATATTAAATTGTCCATTTTAGCTCTTATAAATACCGTTTCCACAAAACAAATTGTACCTGCACATTTAAATGACATTTTCTTTAGTTAATCCTTTATAATTTTCCACTTATTACATGACACAAATGACATTTGGCTATACTACACCCACCCACCCTATGAAGTCTATTGGCTAACCACACCCACCCACCCTATGAAGCCTATTCGCGTTACTGATAGCCCTTAATCCTGATATAAAACTGTTCAACGCGAGAGAACGGACAGATCAAATATAATACAGTATGGAAGTATATTACTTTTGACTTTCATGGGAGAAATTAAGAGTTTAAATTAACGGCCTAACTTAATGGAACTTGTTCGGCCATCAAAAGTCATTTAACATGTCTTTTCAATATTGTGATCTAACTCGTGACCACACATTAACTTTCAGACACGTAAATCACCCTCTGCACCCTACTAGTGGTCTAGTCTATCTGCGTAAAACTAAACCGGAACATTTGCTTTCCGAGTACTCTAACTATAAATCGATTACAAAATCTTGTATAGCAGGTTGATGCTGTTTTCATATATATTCTCGTTCTCTAATATGTATATTAGAAGTCTACATTGACAATTTTCCAACAAGTATCCTGTAATTGTAAGGAAAACACAACAATATTCTGACGTGTATCGAATTTTCCACTGTCGGACCAATGGTACCCATGGAATCAAGACCTTCATGCGCAAAAATTCACCAGAATTTATTCCAATCGTGCTAGCAGACTTTTAGACTAGATATCAATGGATAATTCTGCATCGCACGTGTTACCTGATTTTGAGCGCTGTTGGATAAATCGCTAATTATTACACATGTTGATGCTTCTGTGTTAGTCGCCATTTTCCAACCACGATGTCACATGTTTTCGCCGCAAGAGGGAGCTACGATATAAAAACACTGTTTATATGTGGATAATACCACATGTAAACTAACACGTGTCAATTTCTGTTGAAGTTCAATCTGCCGAGGGTGGCAGTTGTCAATCAACCATGGCAAAATAAAGTACAAAGTGAGGGGCCCTTCATGAGGAAGAAAAATTGTTAATCTTCAACCCACTTCCGTATGGAAGTAGTGACCAGCACAAACAACAAAAATTCAGTCAGCAAATCAAAATGTAAATAATGTAAAAAATTATGTTGTGTGTTTGTTTTTTTTTTTGTTTTTTCTTTTCTTTCTTTTTTCTTTCTTTCGTCAAACCAATGCGGAACAGTTAAGCAACAAATTTGAGGAATTTCAAGCGAGGAGTATAATAGCATCATTAATTATAATAGGCATAACAAAAGTTACAGCTTATATAAAGCGAACACACACCAATTAAGGGTTATGTCAAATTTTAAATCAATGAAGGAAATAGCGCTTGATGCTGTATACACATAAGACAGTGTCAGCAAATAAGATTACCATACAAACCGCATTTCACGAATATTTATATTGATCAAAATTCATCTTAATAATGAACAGCTATTAACAGCTGTCACTTGGGTTGTTATACAGATCGGACAATGGAACTGTGGAGAATAATGCAAATTTGCGGAAATTAATGTTAGAGGCATCTGGGCAATTCATGGGTCACTTAAAAGATAGAATGGGAATCATGGAATAGCAAAGGAGAGAGGATAGTCTCCGCGAGGTATAATATATTGAGTATCTACAGCATAACATAATAGATGAAGAGTTGATGCACCATCTTAACCTGATCCGGGGCAATGAAGAAAATATGATATTCGATTTAGAATATCAAGGTCCATTAGACAAGGGGAGCCCCCAGTGGCCGAGTGGTCTAAGGCACTCGCCTTTACAGATCACATACACATCTCACATCTGTCCGTGTGAGCTCGAGTCTCGGCTCGACCAACGTGGGTATGTGAGAAAGCTTCTCAGTAGCTAAATATACTGGCCGCCATGTAGAGGAAGCCTTGAACAGTGAACAGAAGGAAGGAATCGAAAACATAACTGTCAGTATGCTACATGCTCAGGTAAAACACCTGAGATGAATGTATGAAGTCACTTTAGCCAAACCCAAGAGTAAGAGACATTCACAATCCCCAAATTCTAAACCTTCCATACCATCGACGACCACTACGACACCAACATAGGCAACAACTACAACCACTACAGCGGCAGTAGAACTTGGACCCACTACAGCGGCAGTAGAACTTGGACCCACTACAGCAGCAGTAGAACTTGGACCCACTACAGCGGCAGTAGAACTTGGACCCACTACAGCGGCAGTAGAACTTGGACCCACTACAGCGGCAGTAGAACTTGGACCCACTACAGCATCAGTAGAACTTGGACCCACTACAGCGACAGTAGAACTTGGACGTGGAAAAGATTTAAGACAGTTGCAACTGACGTTGAAGAGTCCATGATTTTCTGTCAAACCCAACTATCATTTTCAGGTCCAACGCAGATCTGTCAGAAAAGAGATACTACGACAATCATTACCAAATAAAACAATAAAATAAATAAATCCCATTACAAAAATAAGTGTGTATGGGGGTGGAGGTGGGGTGGGTAAATATCTTATGAGTAGATCGTATTTTGACAGTGTGAATATTGGCATAAAGGAGATCTTGGACAAAAGCATTACATTCTCCAAATGAAAAGTCACCGTGAAACGTTTTCGAAAAGTCGACTGACTTGCAACGGATGTATCCTGTGTACCGAGGAGTAGCTCGACAACGAGAAAATGGTTTAGGAGATCTGTCGAAATCGGTCTTTTGTACGGTAGCACTCGTCTTGTAACTTATGGGTCACTTGAGGATTGCATGTTTAAAAGATGCTGCCTTGACGCAAGGAAAGGAATTCATCCAAAATATACTCATCTACGAACAAAGTCGCAAACAAGCGTGGGTTACTCAAGGCATGAAAACATGTGTTGATTCAGACAGAAAAAGCACTCCTTGGTCAGAGAGACACCCCTATAAATTCATTTAAAACTCCCGTCGATACCATTGATTCGTCCTCCAAAGCCACAGCAAGGACAAGGCAGAATGAAACGTCAAAAACCATCCAGATCTCACAGACACCACCAAGAAAAAGAATAAGAATAGGCAAACCATCAGAGATTTGTACGTTTCTGAATACTATACAAAATTATGCGCCGAGATTCTTGAGAATGTTCCATGACAGAACTTGATCTGTTTGCCATGCCCCTGACAACGATGACGATGCAATAATCCTAGTAGGTAGAATTCCATCCTGTGTCGTCTCTGACCACTTCATCTCCCATCGAGTTTGAAATTAAAGGATAAACCGAAGATTACAATGATCTGAATAACAGTTATTTGTACCTGAAAGTCAAAGTCATCAAAACGAACAACACTAATCCAGGCGCCGATGCTAGAGTGGCCCTCGTCAACAATTTTCATGCATTTTTTTCAGCGAAGTGGATTTTACTTGAACAACAAACTGGTTAGCAGTAGATTGGACACTTACCCTTTCTGAGCTTACCTAATAATCTCCTAACGTACGGAAAAGAAGCCAAGAACACAAATCGCGACGCTTGTGTGGTGTAGAAAGCTAACACGTTGGGCAAGTTCAACGACACAGCTTTGATTGTGGACAAGGTTGCAGACCACAACGACGTACGATTTCACGACCGACAAAAGCAAATCAAACAAGGGCGTAGTTTACACAATGACATGCGGTTGCAAGACAAGTATTTGTTGAATGGTGTAGATTTACGTCTGAGACTGAAGTGAAGTAGAACCATGTTCCATTTGATGGCTCACGCTAACGAGTGCAAAACTATCATCGAAGAAATCAGACTCTACGTGCAACATGTGAAAGTCTTACACAAAGTGGGAAACGAGGTCAAGCTCTGACCAGAACAACAGCCAAGTATCCCACACGACGAGTGGAAGTCAAAGCCTTCACCGTTGCATCTGGACTCTGATCCAAGATCCAAGATCATGCTTCCAGATCATTGGCATCGTCAACAATGCTGACCTCAATGGAACTATTAATCAAAACCATTCCAATTCCAACACTTCAAGGTGTCCAAGAAAGAAGTCACCCAAGATGACCAGGAACTTCAGATTGCAACTTCCCTCGAGCACAAAGCGAACGTTATCTTATATACTAAATTCGATAATACTCTCAAAATCAACAATCTCAAAGAAGTGCTCTTAGATCAATACAAAAAGCATGAAACACGAAGCCATGGACATGAGGATGATGTTTTCCATCAAGAACAGAAATTACACCAGTCACAAACCCATCTCCAAGTGGAGAATAAAAGAAAGGAACAGTTATGGTGTCGCGATGGCCAGAACAAGAACAACACTTAGTCTCCAGTTTTGCTCGCCACTTGACTGAAAGAATCGCATTCTTGACCAGAGAACAGTCTTATGGTTGTAAAATCGATCATGGTAGTCAAAACAACACGACCAATGTGTGATGATGAGTCAAGAAGAAAAGTTGAAAACTACTCTGGAAGAATCTTGAACTCTCGTCCCAGAAGAGAAAATCTTGAAAGAGTGGTAAGAAGATTTGAGTGACCATTCGACCTCTCCATTTACTCCCTTTGAGACGTTTTTCGTCCATCGTCGACTCGACAAAGAAGACTAAGCAACAAGAATGAGTCGACCAGTACAACTCGAAAAATTGAGTAATGCGGTAATGTCCTATCCGAACAACAGACACTACAAGAGAGAAAGTGTCTCGTTTAGGATAGCAAATGGTCCGATCAGAGATATAATAAACGAGGAAGTGGACAGGATTAAAAGAGCATAGGCTGAAGGAAGAAGAGCAACAGCGGCGACGATCTCAACATTGGAAAAGGGCTCAGCAAATGCTGAGCCAATGGGAAGAGGAGCAAGAAAACTTGGAACTGGAGATGCAGTAACAACAATATCAGCAGCCAGAACATCCCCTAATCCTGAAAACCGAAGTTTGGGAGACGGAAGCAGAGAATCCTAATTTTAGACTCTCGATTTCCATCGATCCTTGAGTGGAGATTGATGGAGACAAAGATGTGCTGCTTGTATAGTCCGACCCGGAAGGTGTAGCCACTATGACAAGTGTGGCCAAAAAAACAGTTCTTCTCACGCCTAAAACCAACGGTATTGTCAGGGTCATCCAGATCTCTAATAAACATTGATACCGCTCAGTCATTACCAAAATCTGTTTTATGTTTGTATGTCTTTCTCTTTCACAATTAAAACTGAAACTGCTATCTACCCTTCTGTATTGTGTACGATAGTATATCAGTATGTCTCTGTGCAGGCGTGAATATTCCTACTCTTTTCTCTCCTTTCAGTTCACTTCTAGGGTTGTATTTATGTAGGTATAAGTGTGATATGTCATTTTGTTTACTCTAAGTGTTACTTCTTACTTTACATCCCTTTCTCACTTCTTGCTGGTGAGTAAGATGACATTTTGGTCAGTAGCTGTAGGTGTTGGTCAGTATATGTGGGTACTGGTCAGTCAGACGGTGTATTTGTTAGTAGGCGTAGGTATTGGTCAGTACATTTAGGTGTTGGTCAGTAGGTGTATGTTAATCCTATGGACATTTTTAACATTACGTTTAACCGTATGTCTCCAAGGGCCACTTAATGTTAATTTCCCCGTATACCGCCAAGTGCCGCCTACCTTTAATATGACTTATGCTCTAAATTTTTTCCAAAATCGGCCCTATGGAGCATTCTTAATAATTTCTGTTTGCTCCTAAGTGCCGCTTTTTGCCCCCGAGAGTACCCTATACTACCACCAAATCAAAGGCCCAAAATGGCATAGGGGAACTATACAGCGACCGTGAAGACCCAAATTCATGAAGATCGATAATGACAAAGAAAAAGTCTATATCCTTGCAACTTACTATAAGAGTGTTTTTACGAAAGAACATGAAGAAAATATAAGTAAACTGACATCAAATGACTACAATATGCAACGGAGGACTTAAAGATTAGATGTGACACAATTAAGAAAGTGCTTCTCAAACTCAAGACAGACAAGCTCCAGGACCTGATAAATTACATCCAAGATTCTTAAATATAATTGGGTCGAAACTCCTTTTATACCAATATACCACATGAGTCATGGACACTCTAATCAAAATCTATCCACAGAATACCGATATTGAATTAAGGACAAACTAATTTGCCTTAGTCTCCCTTTGATGTAGCCTCCCAGAAAGTATAGTCTCAGCACCTAGCACATATATTTTTAAATTTTTAAAAATAGACTTGACACATTCTGGGTGAACCAAGATCTGATGTCGACACACATTAAAGGAAATGGCGTACATAACGCCCAAATTCTGGGAAGATGAAGATGCAGAGTCAAGTATAGAGAAACCCAAGGATCCTGAACTGGAAAACAACTCTAAGTAATTCTAAGTAACATTCCATTGGAACGCTAACCAGTTCGATCGCTGTGAATCGTTGCATTATCGGGTGGCCGAGATAAGCTTGACCTCGCCTGCCAACAGAGTAGTGTAAATAAGGAGAATTTACTATGCAACATGTTAGCTAAGATAAGAGAACAATTAAATATGATTAAGACAACAATTAAACATAAACTCTAAAGATCATTTACCGATATTTCATAAAACATAAAAACATGAAATATCTGACAGATTGTTGGTATATGTTGAAGTTATACTTCTTGGGATATCTAAAATATTTGAATATCTCAATTTATATTTATTGTGTTTAAAACAAAGCAGGTCATCCACACATTAGTGAACAATCCGATTCAAAATTTTAAAAAATTTCTAAACTCATTGATCTAAGTCTAAGTATTTTCAGGGTTGGCATTTTTGCCTTAAGTTAGAGTTAATTGCCTTTGCTGGTATAATAATCATATACAAATTTCATAGCACCCTCTTGTATTTTATTTTCTTTCAAGTTGAGTGGTATTCTTATCTTTTCATAAGTTCCAAGGTAAGGAACATAAATTGAAATTGGAAATGATAAAGGTATGTTGAATTGTCAGTTTCTTGAGTCTTGTTAAATGTTCACCAACGCGCCTGAAGTAGTCGTTTTCTTGAAGCTTTCCTACCAGGATTATTTTGGTACATGCGTATCGAATTGCAGTTGATAGTCAATATAAATTCCTAATAGCACGAGAAATTCCTCACAGTTATAATGACATTGCTTATATTAAATACAAGTTTCATAACGAGTGTGTTTTATCCGCAGCCAGTGCTTGAAACGTTCTGGGCTGACTTGCGTTCTGTTCACAGTAAACCAGTTGATCAGTACAGTTACGCTCTTTTTCGGGTGTGTCAATCAGTGTCAAGATCTGAGTAGGAAAAATAGTGCCATTATCAGATTAGCTGTCTAGAGAGCTATATTTTATAAAATAAGAAATTATCATCGATTAAAACATTAAAAGTAAAGGTCATAGAATTGACCCCTACGGAACTCTTACTTAAATTTCTGACCAGGTACTTAAACTACTCTGCTTACGATTTAACAAATATTTCGATAAGAGATTTACCGCGCTCTGACAAACCATACGCCCTTAGCTTGCAAATGAGAATATCACGAGACGGACAGTCAAAAGCTTTAGATATTCCATTAGAACTGCAGCTAGATATTTTTTTGTAGTCAACTATCTTCTTTCAGTCTTCAGGTAAACGTAAAAGAGTGGTATGACATCCATTACCTTTTCGAGAAAGTACACAAATATTTGTTTAAAATGTTCTCAAAATATTATGCCAACAGAGTCTCAATTGATTTCTCAAAGAGTTTGGATATAATGGGTAAAATGCTAATTGGTTTGCAGTTTATTTTATTCAGAGGATCGTACATTTTTAAAATCGGAATTTCTTGTGCTTCATTCAAACGATCAGGAAAATATTAGACTGATGTTTTGCGGATTAGATTTGTAACATGGCCAACAACGATTAATGGCACAGTTTTAACAGTTTACCAAAAATTTGACCACCCCACCCCCCTCCCTGTACTTTTTATAGAATTTAAACTTGGTATCATTTCATACACTTCAACATAGCTACCCTGCTTAAATTAACAAACTGTATCTATATTACTATTGTCCTTTATAGTCTTGATACTTTGGTGAGTTAAAGGATCAAAATGAACGTCCTTAACATGTGTATAGCTTTCTTTGCTTCTCTAGTCATATAAGTAATAGTTTCCTACGTGGGTATATATTCTTTATCCGAGCGTTTCGGTCTATAACATTCGCCAGAACTTTTAAAAGCTTGTATTGACAGATTCTGAATCCTTACTTGTTAACAAGATATGACATGGATCATTGTCAGAATTGACAGATTCTGAATCCTTACTTGTTAACAAGATATGACATGGATCATTTTGTAAATTATTAACAACCTCATTTACATCAAAGTCTTTGAAACTTCTGTACGATTTGTTAAATGCACAGTGATTCATAACTGAATAAAAATCATATTATAAAAATCATTTATTTCATTTTGACAGATTCAAGGTATTCATGCGGATATTGTGTTTATGTATAATTATTTGATCAACACAAGATGGATTACAGCCATTCTTAAAACACGAAGGTTCTTCGATTCAACATGTAGGCTCTAAAATGTCACAAATGTCAATTGGGGAATGGGATCTGCACTGGCCCTGTATATAGAAATTAAGGTCACCAATAATTATTTATAATTTTTATTATAATAAAAAGGTTTTTACAATGAACCGGACCTTGTCAAGGGCTTTTAAAAAAATTTCGGAGAAAATGTTTTCATTCGTTGATGGAGGTCTATACAGACTATGAATTTGCCATTTAGTCTTATGAAAGTATTGGTCATAGGTAACTTGCTCCGGGCAATCTGAATCTAATTATTTCATCCTACTCGCTATAATATCTGAGCGAATAAAATATATAATCCCTCACCAATGTAAGTGCGATACCACCTCTTAAGTTTATAAGTTTCATGATCATGAGAGAGACTGTGTCACTGACGATTCAACCCTTTATAACTTAAACATTTTTCACCCAATTTTCGTGAACTTTTCAAGGTATCTTAATGAATTATGTTTCAATCACTGGAAAATCTTTCGAAATGAAAAACGCATGTGTTAAACAATAGATATATTTCTGAGGGATCGATTACAATCTCCCAGCGTAAGGAGCTATTAAACCGCATATGCGTAGAGAGAGAGAGAGAGAGAGAGAGAGAGAGAGAGAGAGAGAGAGAGAGAGAGAGAGAGAGAGAGAGAGAGAGAGAGAGAGAGAGAGAGAAATGAGAGAGAGAGAGAGAGAGAGAGAGAGAGAACTAAATGCATATTTGATATTTAGCAAATTGATGCAATATATCTCCTACATACGAAAGTACTTCCAAAAAGCGCATGTCATATGTTTTGTTAAGGCATAGTTACGAAAAAAACAACAACTTTGTAATGTGCAATAAGCAAATAAATGGACCATAGAGCAAATGAATATAACACGCTCTAACTTAACCTTTTGCTTGAATTGTGATGCAATGTACTAGTATGCAATATAAGTGAAAAAGTTACGAATTTAGTGTCGCCCTAAAATAATTTAGTGTGATGCTAACATAGAACAATAAACTGTTCTACCATCCAAATGAGGCGTACAACTAGAGTCGAGTGTCTGATATAAAGGTGATTCTTAATTTGAATATAGTTTTCCACTAAAATAATAACTTTATTTTAGGGTGCCCCTAAATCTTTGACTTTTCGTTCTATTTGTAAACCCTGTAGGCTCAGGGATGTAGAATACGCCCGATGTGCCCTTCTGCATGTCGTAAGAGGTGACTAGAGAAGGCAGGAGCCACGGGGGCTCAGTGGTTAACATGCCTGACTCGTGGCCAAAAGGGTTTGAAAGTCTCTCTCTCTCTCTCTCTCTCTCTCTCTCTCTCTCTCTCTCTCTCTCTCTCTCTATATATATATATATATATATATATATATATATATATATATATATATATATATATATATATATATATATATAACACGCAAGGGGTCTAAGAGAACCTTACTACTGCGCGAATCAAGCTTGAGGTTGATTTTACCCCTTTTTCCAAGGACATCAAGACAACAGTCGTTGTCTACTGAAGGGTTCTTAAACGGGCTGATACCTCACATAATTTTCCTCCAGTCAACTAACGACCACACATTCACGAGACCCTAATTTTACACTTATATGATTCTTCTTATTTTACACTTATATGATTTTTCTTGCCACACATTTGTGTGATTTATAAGTAAGCTTTTTAAGCCGTAGATCGGTATTTGATGCCACGTAGTAAGACACATAACCGAAACACCTAATACATAGAATTTGTTCTATCTTAAATGGCCAAACACTTATACGTTAGAATATCCAGAGAATTCCTTATGCTAAGAAATTAAGAGGGTCTATTTTAAGAAAATTGTCCATTTTACAATAAAGTCTTGTGAATACATCATGACACCTCCTCCTAGTTATTGCCTAATTATTCGGTTTGAGAAATATCTTCCCAGCACCGATTCCCAATAATCAAATAATATCCACTATAACCTAAGAAAACTCTACAATGAGACGTAAATATAATAGCACATACTCTACGTTTGTTTATATATATATATATATATATATATATATATATATATATATATATATATATATATATATATATATATATATATATATATATATATATATATATATATATATATATGCCTGATGCGCCCTCCTGCATGTCGTAAAAGGCTACAGATGGAGGCAGCCTTTCCACAATTTGATGTGTCATGTGATGTTAGTCTAGCTGAGAAGGTCTTGAACTTTTGAAAAAGAATTGTCTATATCAGACATTTTACTTTGTATCTTAAAGATTTTGAAGCATTTTTTTTTTCCTCTCTCTTTCTTGGGTATGCTTTTCTTCATGAATTACTCAACACTGTATAAACAGGATTGTTCTGATGTGCTCCTAAAGCGTATACATGCATATATATATATATATATATATATATATATATATATATATATATATATATATATATATATATATATATATATATATATATACATACATACATACATACATACATACATACATACAGGGCCGTCCTAAGAGGCGGGCACCAAGCCCGTGGAGGGCGCCATTTCGCGGAGATTGCGGTGTTTTTTTTATCCAGGTGGGGGACGCCAACGGCTACGCTCCCCCGGGGCGCCGTTTCGTCGAGCGCAAACTTGCGACGGATCTTCATGCATACATACCGATTTTCTTGTATGAATCTCGATACTTCAGTTCCGAAAATTTGCGTAGACACAGTGCTATTATTATTTTGAAAAACACTCAGTTCATTTAACTTTTGTTATTATTATTTTTTTCATTTATATGAGCATTATGCTGAATTTTGTGTAAACACACGAAACAAATTGTTGTTATAAATAGGGAAGTGATTAAAACTGTAATTTGCAAATTGTTGTTTGCAAAGAATTTATTGTAATACCCAAGGGTGATCACTCCGCCAAACAAAATGAAAGGGTTAACATGATTATAGATCATAATATGTAACATTAGCAATTTCGAAAATTAGCAAATGCATCAAACTATTATTTTATTCGCAACTTCTCGATGAATCTTACGGTTAGTACAATCGTAGAAATAGCCAATGTGGTCTGAATAGAGTGCGGTTTCTTTTTTGCCAAGAAATTTCCGGCGACCATAACTTATTATTTTTCTGTAAATTACTGCACCGACATAAAGCCGAGGCATATTTTTTGTCTCGCAGAAATAACCTAGGTGGTCTGAATGAATATGTGCATATACCATATATTGTTGGCGGAAGGCAAATCCAAATGTTCGATCTATACCTTCTGGTAAGAGGTAGGAACGAAGTTTTTCGGCAAACAAAATTCAAACTCTGAGGTGGGATTTTCGTTTTATAACGTAACATGACTGATTATATTTCTCTCATTTCTGCATCCAAAATGTGGTACATTCATAACAGTGGATAGATTTGCAACAAATGAAATGAACATTTTTGTTTTGGCACAGGCAAGATGATCTCAATCCCAGGTCATCGGGTGCACTCTTGCGGGATAGGTCTATTTCACATGGGTTTCTTAAATGGCCAAACTATACCACCTATGTATAAGAGTGAGGAAAACTATTCTTACGAGATGGCGTAAAACAGTCACTGTGCATGTGCCTGTATGTATTGAATTTCGCCCTTGTGTGCACGATTCAAGTAATCATTGGTTGTTTAAGTATTAAGTCCACGATCAGATAAGTATAAACAAGTATTTAAAATATTTGTTTCGACATCATTCCACATTACATATTTTCCATAGTGTTTTATTTACAAAATGACTGTTTTTCGAGTTACACCATTACTGGTGGCGACAACAGAGCAGAGATGACAACTCAATAGCAAATCATACCAAATCAAGGTATTTTATGTGAACACTTACCCAATATAATTAGTGTTAGCTGTTTAGTGATTACTAACAAATTCATGAAAACTGGCTGAAAAATCGTTATGACAATTTGAATCTGTACATAGTGGCAGTCGGATAGGTAACGGACATTGGGCCTGAATATCCGACAAGTTGCCAGTACCCCTGTAAATCACGTGATGTCGACACCTTTGCATGTTATAGTATTGATTGACATTTCATTGGTACGGTTCGTGTTAGGGTTTGAGTTACATACGGTGGTAATACGTCAATTCCCCATTCCCCTAACCTGTCTTGTTGAAAGCGACATCTACATTTTCTGTCACTCAATACAGTTTAGGCATAAGTCCAAGATAAGCAAAGTATATTATTTCAAAGAAACTAAGATGTTCTGCAATATGAAAACTATTCTGTAACCCTTTCGAGTGTTGAGTAATATATTTAAAATACACGGACAATATATTCAATTCCCCAGAGAGTAATGAAAACGTTTTACAAAATAACCTCTCTATGGTGGTAAACACAGCAAAATACAGGCAAAACGATATTCTTTTTTGCATTATACGCATGAGTAAACTTTGTTACACTCATTATAGAGGTAGCCTAGACAATACACAGTTTATTCATTCTTTTGTTCAGTATAAACCTGTGAGAAATATCTATCAGGAAGTAATCTGAAGTCTGTGAAATGTCCCCGTCAATTCCAACGTTACATGTTTCTGCTTTTATGGATTTAATTTGATTGATTCCATATTCATTGGTCAAAGTACTGGTGATTCAGTAAATTATATTTATGTGACGTCATAGAGAAGAACATTCACTGCGCATATTAATTCTCATTTGTTTGGAGGTACTTATTGCATGTACACTGGTTGACAAGGAAGTAGTTTATAAGAAGTTTCAAGAAAAGGACCTACGTCTTTCTTATAATAAGATCTTTTTTTCTGTAATGAACAGGCATACACACAATACCAGTCCACTTTGGTAGTCTCCATGAAGCATTTGTACGTGCTGTTGTCTGATACTTACTTTCCACTTATTATGCTATTAATTTTTGTCAAGAAAAGGACATTGCATATCTAGTAACACGTGGAATGTGCATGTCTTAAACATTGGGATCATAAGGAATGGGATGTAACAAATCAAAGGATTTTGAGCAAGTGCTAACATATGATGATGACCCAATTCAACCATCCCCCGCAGATTCGTCAGTGCATCAGTCTTCTTCTTGTGTTGAAGATGAGGAAGCTAAACCTTCGGAGGAAAGCGAAAATAATGTTTTGCAGAGGAACGCGAACAGTGCTATGCTGAGGGAGACAGAAGATATTGAAGATGTTTCTAAGATTGTAAAGCCATACAGTTCGACAAGAGATCATGATGTGAGCTTACCAAATCAGGCTATTGCAGAACAACTTAAGCTGCAGTCTAACCGAACTCCTAGAAAAAGTGATGGAATGTTGCTAGAATATTCATCGGGATCAGACTCTTTACGTGAAAATTATGGTACATCAACCGATAAGTCCATATCAAACAGAGATTCTGACTCAGCCGCGAGCATTAGCAGACCCAGTGATGATGGAAGTAAAGAATCTACTTCCTTGTTCAAAGTGATAACTACAACAGGCATGTCGTCTACAACTGGTAGGGACATTGTGACCCATAATCGACGAAGTACTTCAGGTCAAATTGATGCAGCTACTTACGGTTATCAAGCACAATCGTCCAAATTTTCTGAGACAAACACACAGAGGCCTACTACATCAGATTCGAGAACAAAAAGAAATGAATACACATCTTCTTCAACTGATTCATTGCATTCTTCAATCAAATGTGAGCCTCAAGGAGGAATACAAAGTGCGATTGAAACATTGAGTATCACACAATTACCGCCTTCCTTTGTGTCATCAATTACTGCAGTGGATACTGACAGGACCAATCAGATTAGAATAACGTCACCTTCAGACCACACTACATCTCATACAACTGAACGCTCCCAGCAGTACCCCGTACTTGAACCAACATCTCCAACTAATTTAGCTCCAGGAATGGAAATACGTTCTCAGCTTCCTCGGATAAAGGAGGACTTCACTGTGGAGCAGTGCTGTGGCCTTGTAATATCTGATCGTTTCATCTGGACGAGTAACGAAACAAAACTCCAAAAAAGACGTTTTGAAGATTCGAAATTGCTTGAAGATACAGAACTCTCAAATATGACATCTTTGTGCGTAGTTCCATCCGATGGCGAAATATCTGTTCTTCAAACAAACAAATCCATCAGGATTTATAGTGCAGCTGAGTCAAGATGGCATTTTAAAACAGATATTAATTTACCTTATCAGTCTATTTGTTGCTGGAAGGTTGACAAGATCGGCACTTGGAAAACCTACGTATTTGTGGTATCCTATACAAACGATATCCGCCAAGACTGTATTCAAATGGTCACAATCAGCCACGATTGCTCATTCCCGAAGTCTGACAAACTTTGTAAATGCAAACCTGGAAGATATTCAGTACTCCTTACCAGTGGAACGTTTCCATATATAAAAGGAGTAAGTAGTCTTGCTGTAATGAGAGACAAACAACAGCTTCTTATGATCAGTGTCTTCGAAGGACTGGTTTGTGCCACAGTTTCGGAAGACAGCGCTGAAATTTTGTGGAAATGTCCTTTTCGTACCAACATCTCGCAAAAAGCATGCGATGATGAATATGTTTATGTTTGTGTCCCCAGTGGAAAAGTGTTGCCAAGGTGTCAAAGAATGGGCAAATCATCCAAGTCAACATTCTCCCAACAGAAATTGTTGCGGATCGTATAGCAGTGAAGGACAATACCGTGTTGGTAGGATCTTTCTACCATCATGACTGGACCTATAGAGTGTACCGAGTCACAATCTAATGGAAGGGTTTTGTTAACTGCATCGTTTGGATACCAATGACATACATTTTTGCTACCATAGTGTTTATCTTTCACCACGAATAATTGACAGATGCATGTTTAAATGCTGGATATTTTTATAAAACTCAGGTTGTCTCTGTTTTCTTATCTTATCTATATTTGATACTGAACAATGCTTTTAGGTGTCATTTGTACTCTTTTATAAAATGGCCAAGGAACAGGTAGGCTATATATGTCCAATGCTAACTTTAACATCATCCTGATAAGCCTATTATTTCAATTGTAGTAATTATTTTGTATCTTACGTCTTCGCCATTTTACACCAGAAATGAAAACCTTTTGCTAAAGCTGAATCTATTTTTTTTTTTTTTGTTTTTTTTGTTTTTGGTTAATTGATGTAGATTTCGTTCAAAACTGCACACAGGGTTTAAAAATTACACGCAAATAGAATGTGTTGACAATGTAAATAAGAACAGCATAGACGAATAGATCAAAGTTTTAGAGAGACATTCAAATTATGTTTACTTAATGCTAAATTCTTAATCGTGAACCCATAGTAGAATTTTTTTTGCTTCTCAACATTATTTTTTAAAATCAGACAGTTGGAGAATAAATGGGTTTTTAAAGTCAATACTAACAATACAGGAGTAAAGAGGTTTCTGCTGGCTGCCATAAACTGCCTTAGATGGAGGGGATTTTTTATTTCTAGTTTACAGTCTTATTAATTTGCTTATAGCTTTAAGTTGCCTTACACGTTGCTTACTCTAAGTTTCCGATGGATTATCCTCCCCAATTTACAAGTATATCAGTCATTTGGATTATCCTCCCCAATTTACAAGCATATCAGTCATTTGGATTATCCTCCCCAATTTACAAGTATATCAGTCATTTGGATTATCCTCCCCAATTTACAAGTATATCAGTCATTTGGATTATCCTCCCCAATTGACAAGTATATCAGTCATTTGGATTTTCTTCCCCAATTTAGAAGTATATCAGTTATTTTAGTATATCAGTTATTTTTAGTATATCAGTTATTTTAGCTCTGCCGCGAGTGTACTGTTTCAGGTTTTAGATTGTTTTCAATCATTTTTAATTTCTGTGTATTGTTCTCATATAAGTTGTTCTGTATATGTTGTTAGTTGCTCTTAATTACTCTGTCTTGTAATGTATATACTTCTACTACTTTGACATTATTCGCATATGCGTGCATCCTGGATTTATGTGCATAGTCTTGAAAAGTATTTGTCATTGTACATGCGTTTAAAACTGTATCTTAGATATGTATTTGCTGATCATTACATATGTATATTTCAATGTTGCATGTCATTTTAAAGTAGAAGCTATTCGCGCAAATTGATTTCTCTGTATGTAATCTTTAAATAGAGATATAAAAGTATTAAAAATAGAAACAATAATTTTAATAACTAGTTGCATAACTAAATTAGGATATTTTTCTAAAGTATAGGAACAGGAGTTTTAATTATTAGTTACATAACTAAATATGTATAAATGTATATGCATGTATATGTGCACGCATTTTTATAAGTATGTATGTATGTATGTATGTATGTATGTATGTATGTATGTATGTATGTATGTATGTATGTATGTATGTATGTATGTATGTATGTTTTTTCATATATCTATATATGTGTATGATTGTGTCTTTATTTTATATCTTTTGTAAACACACATGTATATATGCATATAGTCATATTTTTCTGATTGTTAAAGTTAATTGTTATTTTATTGTTGACAGGAGGTGAAATGGCCGCATTAAGCTAGTGTTTCTTAAGTAAAATATAAATCCGACCTCTGTTTATCATAATAGTTCTTTCCTTGTTATTTGTTTGTATTTCTAACTGTACATGAATTGTTTTCACTGAACGCCTATAAAAAGAATCAATTAGAAAACTATTATAGTACTAGACATATGCGTCTGTACAATTCCATTAAAATAAGCGACTCATGACTTTTGACGTGAATTGAAGGTAGGGACAAAGGAACCAAACTTGAAGTTATTAGAAATGAGTTGTTATGAATTCCTCCATGTTATATGGTTAGATTATGGAAAAGGCACTGTCTAACCTCCAGATGTTTTCGTAATACAAGTATCTCTATGCATCTCAAGTTTCTATATGTATATCAAGCACATCTATGCATATCAAGTACGTCTATGCATGTCAGGTACCCATATGATAAGTACATCTCTGCATATAAAACCCTATGCACACCAAACGAAATTTTAAATAAAGTCCATTTGTCACGATTTTGTTTCCACATTAGTCAAATAGTATAAATGTACTTTCGGGGACAGACAAAGTACTAAAGAAATATTTATGATGTATAGAAGGTTGATGCAATGACTTGTTAAATTATATGAAGACAGTGTGTATAGAGACATAAGATTAAAAGGCAATACCAAGGCGAAAACGTGCACATGTCCAATGAAAGAGTAAATTGTTTTTAGTCTGAGTTTTTGATGAGCGTGTAAAGCAAAAAGTTGCAGTATGAAACTATTGCCAGACTTTATATTTCCTAATAAATACGTTTAATAAAGTGTACATGGAATAGCTTATTGATAAAAATGGTATTATCAATTAAGAAAAGGCATCAAGAATAAAAACGGTATTATCAATTAAGAAAAGGCATCAAGAATAAAAACGGTATTATCAATTAAGAAAAGGCATCAAGAATAAAAACGGTATTATCAATTAAGAAAAGGCATCAAGAATAAAAACGGTATTATCAATTAAGAAAAGGCATCAAGAATAAAAATGATATTATCAATTAAGAAAATGCATCAAGAATAAAAATGGTATTATCAATTAAGAAAAGGCATCAAGAATAAAAATGGTATTATCAATTAAGAAAAGGCATCAATAATAATAATTGTATTATCAAGTAAGAAAAGGCATCAGAATAAAAATGGTATTATCAATTAAGAAAAGGTATAAAGAATAATAATTGTATTATCAAGTAAGAAAAGGCATCAAGAATAAAAATGGTATTATCAATTAAGAAAAGGCATCAAGAATAAAAATGGTATTATCAAGTAAAAAAAGGCATCAAGAATAATAAAAATGTTTCATGCATGATCCTATCCTACCACCAATTATTTCTTGGATACAACCTGGGTGCCTGAATCAAATGTCTCTGTAGAGAAGACTGAATCAATTAATGTTATTTGTTCGAGTAATTTATACCAGATTTTTTCCCTTTATTTAGCAAAGGACTCATATATATTGCATCCGTATCTAATTATAAAATACACTAGTGACATTTTTTTCAGTAACTCCAAAAAAAGCAACCACTTTTCAGAAAACGTTTATCAAAACATTGCCATATCAAACTTTAATATATGTTATATAGCTCATATCTCTGTCAAAATTGCTTGTTGTGTATTAATAGGAAATCAGTAAAAATTAGTATGTATAGTTCAATTTTAATTGTAGCTTTCAAATTAATCAAAAGTGGTGTCTCCGAGTGAAACAGAAAACAATCATATTACAGAATTTACAGGTAATGAATTTTTGTACAGCTTCGACAAACCTGTTTGTAATTTTATATATCGCTTTGTTGCAATTAAAACATGTGTACTGTACTAAACGCCTCAAGAATATAATTTGTTTACATGTAA
The DNA here is from genome assembly GCA_029931535.1 of Margaritifera margaritifera. Taxonomy (NCBI): domain Eukaryota; kingdom Metazoa; phylum Mollusca; class Bivalvia; order Unionida; family Margaritiferidae; genus Margaritifera; species Margaritifera margaritifera. Next base: position 480,693 of record JAQPZY010001626.1, on the reverse strand, counting down.
TTATCATATATCCCATTAATTTCTCCCTTAGCTCATTGTTACAAACTAACACACACATAAATACCACCACTACCACTGCCACCACCCCTTCTCTTCAAAGTTTCGGAATCCTACTTAAGTGATGATCAGTCATCCGCCGTTCTTTTACCATAAGCTGTTATATGGTTTATGATAAGTACTCTTTGACTAAGAGTTGAAAGGTAATCATTTATACCTTCAACACGCCGTTTTAAGGGACTAACATGCACACTTCTAACCAAAGAAAAGGGTAGGAATGTACACACACTATATACACAAACATACTCATATACTAACATACATGGAGTGAAAGGAGAGAAAAGGGGAAGGAGTGCTTACACATAAACAAACAGGCTTATACACTATCACATATGGAGTGAAAGAAGAGAAAAGAGTGGAAGTGATTACACACATACAAAAACATAGTGATAGACTATCACTCAATACAGAAGTTGGCTTTTAGTATTAGTTTAGGAAGACATGAAAACATACAGGCTTTTTACATTTATCATGATGTTTTTGTTCATGTCGTCCTAGATTTTATTCGCTCTCTAAACGGCTACCCGTAGTCGCTTGATAAACAATGATATCAATGATGTACGAGTCAAAATATTATTCAGAACAAGGCAACGAATGCCCTACGGTCACCATGAACGGAGCCAAACTCATCTACATGAAAGTGGGACAAGTACAATTAAAAGATTCCATGAGTTATATGACCATGCCTTTGAGTCGAACGCCTAAAACATTTGGAATGACAGAAATGGCCAAATGATATTTTCCCCACTTTTTCAATACCGATGCCAATCAACACGTAGTGTACCCCGTAGTATGGGGGGGGGGGGGGTAAATATGCCGGGGGGTGGGGTGGGGGTGGGGATGGCACTATAGGTACAAACGGGAATTTAACATAGGGGGTGGCACTATAGGTACAAACGGGAATTTAACATAGGGGGTGGCACTATAGGTACAAACGGGAATTTAACATAGAGGGTGGCACTATAGGTACAAACGGGAAATTAACATTGGGGCCTCTACGGGTACAAACGGAAATTTAACATGGTGGGGACACTTGGGGTACCAACGGAAATTTAACATGGTGGGGACACTTGGGGTACCAACGGAAATTTAACATGGCGGGGCCTCTACGGGTACAACGGAAATGGAACATGGCAATCATTGGAAAATTAATCTTTTCTTGAAAAATGGGTGGCCCTGAAAAGGGCCATTGGTTTTTGTTGGTGAAGTTAACAAGAGAGAAGAAGACATCTCTTGGAAGGTCTTCTTTTTCTAAGACTTCTACGGACTTCTGGTCCGTCGAGGAGTACCCTCTTTAAACTTCCTTGTCTTTCCACATAGATACGGCGTTTCCATATGGCTGTCTCTGTAATCTTGGTGATCGCCCATGAGGCCTTCACATACATAGGGAATGCTGGGTTAAACAGCATTCCCGAGACGATGTTTGATGATTCCACACTTGTCCACATTTTGTTTTTTCTTTAGGAGTGGTCTTGGAGAAAAAAACCGGTGAAGCCCTACGAGACAAGCGGTCGTATATATATACCCTACGATCGGATTGAAATGCATCGAAATGAACTACCAATCCAAGTGCGCGTTACAAGCGGGTCGGTTTTTCTTCCAATGGGAAGAGAGTAGGGTGTGACGTCATTTTGAGTATAAAGGTATCACAGCGTCCGTAGGGTTTTTACTTTTTGGACAGCCGAATGGAGATCGCAAAGACCAGTATGTATTGGGGTGAGCCTGCAACGAATGGTGTATTGAACTTCCAACCGGAAGATTTTAATTTAGATTTTCTGTCTCAAGAATTTGAGCCTGAAACTACCACGACTGCTGCTATACCAGCCTCTTTGCCTGTGATGAATGATTTCAAAAAGAGGCAACAAGAAGAATTGGAAATTTTTTTAAACCAACAGAGAGAAGCGGAAGAAGTGTTTCTTCAACAAGAAGAGGAAAGGAGAAAACAAGAAGAAGAACTAAGACAGTTAGAAGAGGAGAAGGGTAAAGAACCAAAGAAAGAAAGTCAGGAAGATAAAACGGTGAGTCTACTAGAAGACATTTTATCTGAGCTAAAATGTTTGACAAACCTGTATCAGTATTCTTTAACTCAACCAAAAAGAAAAAGACCATCACGGGCCAAACATGCTAAACCCGTCACGACGACTACTACTAGTGAGATGCTACCACCACCACCACCACCACCACCACCAGTCACTACTACTACTACCACCAAAGCAGCAGCAGCAGGAGGAATGGGACTGGGTCGTGGAAAAGGATTGCGACATTGAAGCTCATCATGTCAACTCCATAAGTTTGTTTTAACAAAAAATAAACAAACACCCCAACGGTCCTTTTCAGGGCCAGCCATTTCTCTAGAAAAGAAATCAATTTGCCAAATCAAGTAAAAATTTAAATCCACATTACTTGGTTTTTTGTGTAAGAGTGAGTGCGTGCGTGAGTGCATCCCTATTCTAAATAACAAAAAAAAAAACCAACACAAAGACACTTACTTTTTTTCGATTCTGTTCTATTGACATTTTTTTTTACAATCAACATAACACCACACTCCAATAAAAGTTCATTGTTCACTGTCTGCTGTCTCTCTTGTTCTTCTTGAATTTCTTCACAGGGATCAAGATTTTCACAGGGATCAAGGGTTCTTTTTCTTCTTCTTCATTCTCACTGTTTTCCAGTCGTCTAGCTTTCTTGCTTTTCTTGACGATAGGTTCTTCTTCTTCTTCTTCTTCTTCTTCTTCTGGGAGTGAAGATCCTTCGGCTTCCTCCCTTTCTGGAAGGTTTTCTTGTTTCTGAGGGCACTCCGAAGACCAATGTCCTTTTCCTTTACAATGATAACAAGTATCTTTTCCTTTGTCTCTGTTTTGGTTTTGACGTTGTGGACATTCTGGAGCCCAATGTCCTTTCTCTTGGCAGATATAAAAAGTATCTTGACTTTTATCTCGAGAGGTAGAGGAGGAGTAGTCTTTAGTCTTACAGGTAGTATACTTTTGAAGGACTGTCTGCAAATCTCTCACTAGAAAAGCAATCTGTCTTCTTGACTCTTCCATCTTTACAGTTTGAAAGTTCAATCACAAAGACTGATTCTAAAGGTAAGAAGGTCTCTCTCTATATATTGGTTCCCTGGGTGAAACTGAATCAGTTTCAAAGTAAAACTTCAAGATGAAAAGATCAAGCCCAATCTATGAGAAAACAGAAGAAGAAACAAAGAGACCACGACGAAGACTGTCCGTGCCGTTTGAAACACCGCTGGCTGAACTGCTAGCTCAAGTACATGCTAGCGATTTCGAAGAAGAGATGAGTGAACCTGAAACCCAAAAAACCCAACCCAAATAATCCACTACCACCACCAGAACCCCTGACCAAAAAAGACCTACTACGGTGGCTCCCGAAAATTACTATCGCATTCGAGAGACGCAACAAATAACCTCTCGAAAATTTAAAACCACAGCCTACACTCACACGGTTCACTTCAAAGACTTCAAGTCCGAAGTACCTCCCGAGAAAGCGGCGGGGTTCATTAGTGATTTGTGGGGTTCTGTGTCACAGAACTTGAAACGACAATGCGAAGCCAAAGAAGACGATCGATTGAGACTGGCCATCCATCACGACAATTTAAAGTCACCTGTTTGGATCGAGTTCAGCACCCCAGCAGAATTAACACCAGACAAAGTCATGTCCAAAATAGAACACGTTCAACAATCCAACGACAAGTTTACCATCACGGATGGAAAGGCTACACTTTACATGACTCACGTTGCTCCTCCTCGAGGGAGTGGACGAAGTAGGAAAGCGTTACTGGTGGACGATCTTCGCAGTACCAAACACAGTGTCGTCCAAATTGACAATACTCAAGACCAGATGTGTTTGGCTCGAGCCATCGTGGTGGGGCGAACGTATGCCGACAAGAACGAGAGCGCAGAATGGAAAAGAGCCTGGAATAACATTCGACGATCCTAGAGACTCCAACAACGAAAAGAATCAGAACTCCTGTTACGACAAGCAGGTATCCCCAAAGACACCGCGTGTGGCATTTCTCAAATGCAACAACTTCAAGACGTCTTGGCTCCTGGCTACACTTTGAAAGTACAACCTCAAGAAGTGCGCGGAGATATGCTGTTTTGAGGCCCCGATTTCCCCGAAGGAAAATACATTCACGTGTATTACCACCAAGAACATTTCGATGCCATCACCAGTATCACAGGATTTCTAGGATACTCTTACTACTGCGAGAAATGCGACCAAGGGTTTAACAGTCGGGAGCGACACATTCATTGCGGAGCAAGATGTCGGGGCTGTTTAGCGGACAAACCATGCCTTCCTGAACAACACCACGTCCATTGTGAAACCTGTCGACGCACTTTTGTCAGTCCCTCTTGTTACCAACAGCATCGCAAGACACAAGGGTACCAACAAAAATGTGCTTGCGACTTACTGAAATTGTGTTCCACGTGTGGAAACCTGATTCGTACCAACGACCCCAAGAGACACGTTTGTGCTGGAAAGAAAAGATGTCCTATTTGTTACCAGATGGTGAACTTTGATCATCAATGTTTTATTCAAAAGTACGACAAGACAGAGAAGAAAGAATTAAAGAAGAACAAGAACAAAGTGGATTTCATCTTTTTTGATTTTGAATGCATGCAAGAAACGAGCATTCACATTCCCAATTTCTGCGTGGCTTTTCGGGCTTGTGAGAAGTGCATTCAAGAATCTATCCAATTTCACTGTCCTCATTGTAGTAGGATTCCAGGAGGACGTGAAAAAGTCTTTCGTGGTCCTAACACTTTGCCCCAGTTTGCTGAATGGACTTTAGACCCCACTGACGACACTTGGAGCGAAGAGGACATTCAACGTTACGGAGACTGTCATCGCTATGCGACCGTCATAGCTCACAATTTCTCGGGATACGATGGACAGTTTTTGTTAAGATATTATTTGCGACAAGGTACCGAACGCCCTGAAGTCACCATGAACGGAAACAAGCTCATCTACATGAAAGTGGGTCAAGTTAAATTCAAACATTCCATGAGTTATTTGGCCATGCCTTTGAGTCGAATGCCTAAAACATTTGGCATGACAGAAATGGCCAAAGGCTATTTTCCTCACTTCTTCAATACGGAAGCTAATCAACATGCCGTCCTACCTCATTTGCCTGACCTCCATTATTACGACCCCGACGGAAAGCGCCCCGAACAGCGAGAAGCCTTTCACGCTTGGTACCGCGCTCACCAGTCCGATCCATTTGACTTTCAAGAGGAAATGCTCAAGTACTGTCGATACGATGTGGACATTTTACGGCGTTGCTGTGGAAAGTTTCGAGAGTTATTTCTAGATCACGGAGACGTCGATCCTTTGAAAGATGCGTGCACCCTACCCAAAGCCTGTTCCTTAGTCTACACCCAAAATTTCATGCCCGAGAACGAACTAGCCATCATCGACTCCAACACGTCTCTCTTTGCCAGTCGTCAATATTCGGCCAAAGCTTTGCGTTGGCTCCATTACTTGTGTCAAAAAGAAGACAAATGGATACAACATGCCAGAAACGGAGGAGGAGAAAAGAAGATTGGATCTTTTTCAGTGGATGGTTGGGATTTAGAAAACCTGCACACGGTGTACGAATTTCAGGGTTGCTTGTTTCACGGATGCCCTACCTGTTTTCCTGACCGAGACCTGAAAAATCCTTTCACGGGAGTCAGCATGGAAGCCTTGTACGAACAGACTTACCAACGACGACTCAAGTTAGAAAGTCAGGGATACCAAGTGGTTGAAATGTGGGAGCACGAGTACGATCGACGTTTGAAAACCGATCCTGAATTTAAGAGCATCACCGAAAGTTACGACGTGGCCGACATCGAACCTTTGGATCCACGCCACAGTTTATTTGGAGGACGAACCAATGCCACTCGCTTGCTGTACGACGTAGACGAATCCAAAGGAGAAGAAATCAAATGCATCGAGGTGTGTTCTTTGTATCCTTGGGTGTGTAAATATGCTGGTTTTCCAACTGGACAACCAGAAATCTTGACAGAACACATCGACGTGCAACACATTTGTCAATACGAAGGATTAATCAAATGTAAAGTCTTACCTCCGACCCACTTGTACCATCCCATCTTACCTCACCATTGCCAAGGAAAACTGATCTTTCCTTTATGCCGTACGTGTGCCGAAACATGCAACCAAGATCACCCCTGTCACCACACGTAGGAAGAACGCGCTTTGACAGGAACGTGGGTCAGCGCTGAATTGTTTCGAGCTCTGGATCGAGGATACCGTTTGTTGAAAGTGTACGAAATCTGGCACTTTCCAACCACCGCACAATACCAAAAGGACGACGCCACGAATCATCCAGGCATTTTCTCGGGGTACGTCAACCAATTTTTAAAACTGAAACAAGAAGCCAGCGGCTATCCCTCGTGGTGTCAGACTCCTGAAGATCGAGTTCGATTCAAAGAAGAGTACCGTGACGTCGAAGGCATCACTTTGGAAGAGGTGGAAAAGAACGAAGGAAAAATATCGTTTGCCAAAGTCATGCTCAATTGTTTGTGGGGAAAAATGGCCCAACGACCCATCTTAGCCAAGACGGAATACGTGACCGATCCTTATCGCTACTTTCAACTGGTGGACGACAAAAGTGTACTAGTCAAACACGTCGAAATCGTCCGTGATGATTTGATCTTAGTCAATTTCGAAGAAGAACCCAAGTTTGTAAAACCTGACAAGTTTAGCAACGTAGTCATTGCCGCCTACGTGACAGCCCATGCTCGTTTGAAGTTGTGCGACGAAGCTTTAGAAGTCTTGGGAGATCGTGTCCTGTCCTTTGACACCGACAGTTGTATGTACATCCATCGACCCGGTTGCCCACACCCTACCATCCAAGGAGATCGTTTAGGAGCCTGGACAGACGAGCACCCTCAAGACACCATCCTGAGTTTTGCCAGCGGTGGCCCTAAAAATTACGGCTACCGATACCGAGACCCACAAGGACAATTTCACACCCAATGCAAAGTCAAAGGATTAACCCTAAACTATCGAACCAGTAAAGTGGTCAATTTTGAGGTTTTGAAAAAAGCTTTATTGTCTGGACAAGTGGAAGACTTTCGAGTGCAAACGTTAGAACCTCAAAAAATCGTACGGTTACCTAATCACCAAATTGTCACTCGACCTTTACAAAAGTGTACCAAATCGTGTACCAGAAACGAGTGAGACTTCTAGACCACACCACTTTGGCTTACTGACACGCCAATCTGCAGTTTTAAAAAGGGGACCCCTTGAACAGAAAGACAACACCAAGATTGACGATGACTTCAACACCGTGTGATGAACCCACTACAGACCTCAAGTTGAAAGAATACAAATTTCCCGTGGTCTTGCCTGACTATTGTGATTGTGCCAGTCGCTTGAACACGTTCAAAAAATGGCCTAAATGGAATGGATTACCTACTTCCAACTCTTTAGCCAGAGCAGGATTTGTCTACTTTGGACAGGGAAGCGAAGTGCAATGTTTCAGTTGTGGTGTAACCATTCGCATGGACCCTAAAAATTCAGCTATCCTGGAACATGTCAGATGGGTTCCAAACTGTGCTTACCTTTCTTTGGCGTTTCCACCGATTACATTACAGTACTTTTCGGATGGTACAGTCGACAGGTATAAAAAATTGACCGCTTCCAAACCTAAATATTCATTGCAAATACAGACGTCGACCTAGCAAGATGAATTACACAGAGAGAAAAAAAATGAGTGCTTTTGCCACCCACCCACCAAGGGAGAAATCTAGTGTGAACTCCAAGAGCAATCACGACTTGGAGTGCGATGCGGTGCCTTGCGAGGAGACGGATTCCGTACGTTTTGGCATCAGCGATTCACACGACGAGACGGATTCCGTACGCGTTGACATCAGCGATGCAGCACGACCTCACCGTCCCTCTAACGATGCAGGACGACCTTTACTCTTTATTAAACGTACACATGAATGTCATACCTACAGGAGTAAAGAATTGACGATACCTGTGGCTTTGCCTGGTTATTCCAAGTTTGAAAAGCGACTCCAGACGTTCCAAGACAAGTGGCCTAAATATCTACTACAAGCAACTACTGCCAAAGCTTTAGCCAGATCTGGATTTATCTACTTTGGAGAAGGAGATAAAGTTCAGTGTTTCAGTTGTGGTGTGAGACTTCACCAATGGGAGCCTACCGACTCAGCTTACATTGAACATGCCAGATAGTCTCCGCACTGTCAGTTCTTACCTTTAGTGGCCTTAGAAAAGTACGGGTACGATGAGCCGGATGCCAAGAAGTAACATGTCGGATGATACTTTACAATGGTACATTCGTGGTTTACCTTTGGAGCTACGAGAACGCATTTACCAGTAGTTTGTCAAACCTGGTTTAGAAGACCGCATTCGTGATTTGCCTTTGAAGTTGCGAAAACGCATTTACGGAGAGTTTGTCCAGATCCAAGTGAAACGCAAGCTCAAAGTCATTCCTCGATCTGTAAACTATGCTTACTTCCAAAGTATGAGAAGACTGATTTTGGGAAGATTCTATCGCATGCACCTTGGAGAAGACTTTCACAAAAGATACCAACCTTGTGAACCTGGATATAAAAACCCACCACAAAAGATACCCACCTTGGGAATCTCACCATATAAAATCTCACCATGTCAGGACTGTGGTCTTCACTCGTGAAACGTATTCCGTGGAAGGAAGTCCACGATCGTGTTCAGACCTTAGAGGATTATAAAGACTTGATACAAGAACTGTTTCCATTGAATTTTTTACGCTATGTGGTGTGTGTCTTAGTGACTGCCTTTCTTGGATTTCGTTTTCCAGGACATTGTGGAGTATTTTTGAGGAACAGTGTTTATCTTGGATTATTTTGGAGGACCCGTGGTTGTTTTGGACTATTTTGATGAACCATAAAAAAAAACATGACCATTCATGCTTTATCGGTACACGAAAGACAAATTGTACTCAGAGTGTTGAGAGTGGTGATGAAGACGAGTGGGGTACCTCCGTGTGAAGAAGACATTAGTCAAACTTTATCTACCCTTCATACGTTTCAAGAAGTGTGCATTGCTAGTGGGTTACACCAACAACTTAACGCTTGGAAAGATGTACGTGACTGGAGAAGTCTTGGTTTCAATGTTTGGCTACAAGAAATGGCCCAGTTTACCAAAGATCTGGCATGTCACTAAGTGTCCAAAAGTGAAATGGGAACCCAAGTCAAAAAAAAAAAAAGACCTTAGAAACAATCCTGGAAGAACAACCTGACACAGCAGAGAAAGACCACACCGTCGTCGTCGTCCCAATACAACCCCCTGAGGAACACCCCCCCTCCTTTCCGTCAGAGACATTTCATTCTTCCAGAACAAAGACGAGCAGAAGAATACCACCCCCAGAGCCTGTGCCTTCCATTCCTAGGTCACCAGAATGTTGTACATTGACTTGTTTATACAGAACTTTAATTCTTTTAGTGGTAGCCTTAATCTTGTACCTAACCATTTTTGCGGTATGCATTTTTGTCCTTCATGACTTGTAAAAAAAATGTGTTTGTTGTGTTGACATTTTTACAAAAAAAATTAAAAAATAAACGTGTATGAAACGTATAAAATGTCTTGGGTCTTTTGTCTTCTCAAAAATCTTCCTACCTCAGTCATGGCTACATCTTCTTCCTCTGCCTCTTCTACTTCCTCTGTGGTCAAAGTGATTGACGAAAAGTTAGATCGTCCAAGTTGGGACGCTTTGTATCTGCGCCATCCATTTAACATGTTGATTGCTGGACAAAGTGGTTCAGGTAAAACCGAATTTGTCAAACGTTTGATGGAACACAAATCTCATCTGTTTGATCGTCCACCTCAACGCATCGTGTGGTGTTACAAAGAGTGGCAACCGTCTTACACCTTACTTCGTGAAAGTCAAGGAGAAGCCATTTCGGTTGTAGAAGGCATCCCTCGCGAAGACGATGGGATCGTGTCTGACGTGAGTCAAACACATCTGGTCATCTTCGACGACATGTTAGGAGAAGACGAAGAAGAAATTAAACTTTGGTTTACACGAAAAGGCCACCATCGAAATGCCAGCATCATTTACATTACTCAAAATTTATTTCAACAAAGTAAAGCCCATCGTACCATCAGTCTTAACGCTCATTACGTGGTGTTATTTAAAAGCCCCAGAGACAAATCTCAAGTGCAAGTGTTAGCCAAACAGTTAGGCACTCCTTGGTTGAATTATGAGTACGACGATGCCACTCAAACACCTCATGCGTATTTACTCATTGACTGAAAACCGATCACTCCCGACTATTTGAGATTTCGTGCCCAATTGTTTCACAATTGGTGTGAATAAGGAGGTCCTGTCATTTACACGTCCCCTTGATCCACTCTCTAAAAAAACTATAAAAACATCCACTACGTCATTTCTGTCTCACAGTCTTCGAGATGACTTCCTTTCAAGCTCATCTTCCTGCTAAATTGATTCGTGCCTTGTATGGCATCAGTCGCGAAAGAAATACACAAGTCCGTGCTCATTTGTTAGAAGCTAATCTCAAAGAAGTGGTACGATGGTTTACTTTGACGGCACGTCAATTACTGCAAGGCATCATTCACATCCCTCATCAAACTCAACGTTTTTTTCAAAAATATAAAGGGGCGTTGTCACAACTAGCCGATCCTAGAATCGATCCACGGACTAAAAGAGGGAGCGGTTCTTTAGGAGGGGTCATGATTCGTTCCCTTTTGAAATGGGATCCTAATGCCCAAGCCAAAAAACCAAAAAAAAAAAAAAAAAAAAGAAGAAAATTCCCAAAAAGAAAGCCACAAAAAAGAAAAACCCTAAAAAGAAGAAAGCCACCAAGAAAAAGAAAAGTTCTGCCAAGAAGAAGAAAACACCCACCACTGGCACCCGCAAGAGAGGTACCGCTGCCAGAACTCAAACGTACACCCGCAAGACACCACCACGACAGCCAGCAGTGACGAGGTCTCCTTCTCCTCTTGCGTCCACATCTTCGTCTTCACCACCCTTCATGATGATGCCTGCCAAACCAGACTTAAGACAAGTGTTTCCTAATTTGATGCAAAAATGGAAACCCATTTCGAAAGTCACCACTTCGTGACCCTCCACTTCGGCTGATTTGGCCATGGCAGCAGCGGCGAACAAAGTACCATCCCCTAACACCAATGTCCAAGAAAGAACCGGCGTGTTACAAAGTTTAGTGGATTTATCCAAAGAAGAATTGAGACGATTTAGTCCATTGAAAACACCTCAACGTCGAGTGAGGCCTGTCGTGAAGATGGTACGTCGTGCAAACAATCAGTGGAGACGTGTTCCAGTATAAAATAGAAGGGTGACCTGCCAGAGACTTCAGACTTACTCCTCACCTCTAAGATGACCCCCAAACGTGCACATCACCACCAAAAGAAGAAAAGCAAAAAAGGACTTCCACCTCGTCTGGCGAAACATTGGGACGTCTTGTCTGTCCTGACCAAATCCAATCCTCCCATGCGAAAACAACTCATTCAAACAGCCCCCAAAGAAATCATCGATACGGTTTGTGAATGTTGTTTGAACGTCTTGAAAGGAACGGTACCTTTATCCAAGATACAGAAACAAAAATTAGGTAAACATCGGAACGTTCTTCGCCAAATGGTGAAAAAGAAAATACCTCTCCAACAAAAGAAAAAAATGTTGGTGTAACGAGGAGGATTTCTACCCATGCTCTTAGGACCGTTGTTAAAAATAGCGGGTCCTTTGTTAGGAACGATTGCTGGACCGCTTTTAGGAGGTGTCATGCGATCAAAAAAGAAGATAAAAAGGACACCCTTCTCTGGAAAGACCACACATTTTTGTAACTTTGGATGAAATGGAAGGACGAAAACTGACTTTAGTGCCTTGCAAACGATGGATGGAATTTCATCGTTGGAACGAACAACGGATACCTCATTTACCACCCAATCCTAATCTCAACGAGATGTCACAGTTACAACAAGAATTACAAGCGCTGATGGAACGAAGCGATTTGTCAGAAACAGAAAAATCGCAACGGTACAGTCAACTCTTACAACGTCTGCAACTCTTTCACCAAAAAGCTGTAGACGAAACATATCCACCCACTCTGAGAGATTTCAAAACCCTGATGAAAAGCGAACCTAAAGTCACCACCACCACCACAAAAACAGACACCGCCACGGGGATGACAGTAAAAGAAGATGAAGAAGAAGAGTTACAAACTCCACCCCTTAAAAAATCACGAAAGTTAGCCACACCGGGTTGGATGAAAAAGATGTTGTCTACCCCATTGCCATCAGAAGAGAAAAAGGAAGAAGTGAAAACAGAAGTCAAAACAGAACCGATGACCCCTGTTCAGACATCCTCCTTTACACCAGTGGCTCGTCGGACACGTAAAGCATTGCAATCCAAAAAGATACCACACGAAGAAAAGAGCATTGGTACTTGGTTGACTTATTGAGGAATCAAACCATGGAGAAACTTTCAGCCACCATTTATTACAATCCTGGCCATGCTGCTGGTTACGGAGGAGTTCAAAAATTGTATCGAGCTGCCAAAAGTAAATTGAAAAGTGTACGTTTGCCAGAAGTACGACGATGGTTACAAGAACAATCGACGTACACTTTACATAAACCCATTCGACGAAAATTTTCTAGAAGTCCAACCCAAGTGGAAGGCATCGATCATAAATGGCAAGCCGATTTAGCCGACGTCTCTCATTTGGCAACCTACAATCGTGGCCACAAATATTTGTTTTGTGTCATCGACGTGTTTTCCAAATTTGCTTGGGTCGTGAATTTGACTTCTAAAAGCAGTATCGAATTGGTACGTGCCTTAAAATTGGCCTTGAAACAAAGTGGCCGTCAGCCTTTACGATGGCAAACTGACAAAGGCACCGAATTTCTAAACCAAGCTTTTCAACAAGAATTGAAACAAAGACAAATTCATTTTTTTACCACCGAAAATCCTGAAACCAAAGCCAGTATCGTGGAATGTTTTCAAAGAACTTTGAAAGAACACATGTGGAAATATTTTACACATCAACACACTCTCAAGTACATCGACGTGTTACCCTGTTTGGTCAAAGCGTACAATCAATCGTACCATCGAAGCATCGGATGTGCCCCCGAAGAGGTCAGCCCTGAAAACGAAGTGACCGTGTTTGATCGATTGTTTGGTGCCCCCAAATGGAGACCTCAGAAGAAGAAACCCTTGTTGGAGTTAAAGACGGGTGATTGGGTTCGCATCGGAAAAACCAAACGTACTTTTGACAAAGGTTATTTACCCAACTGGACCACCGAATTGTTTCGTGTCACTTCACCCGTGCGTGGACGCAATCCTCCCGTCTATAAATTGGAAGACATGCACGGTGAAGTGCTCAAAGGAACATTTTACTTGCCTGAGTTACAACGAGTGACCAAAAAAGAAGACGCCTTGTACGACATCGAAAGCATTCTCGAACAAAGAACACGCAAAGTGGGCAAACGTTGAGTAGAAGAAGTCAAAGTACGTTGGAAAGAATATCCTCCTAGTTTTGATTCTTGGATTGCTGCTTCCCAAGTCGTCGACTATAAAAAGAAGAAGTAACTCAACATGCCATTCAACACAGCAACCACGACCTCGACGACTCCTTCGCAGAGTTCTTCTCTTCAAGAATTACAAAAACAACCGCTTTGGGTGTGGTGCGGAGAACGTGTCCCTAAAACTCAAATCGTCTTTATCTGCCAAATCTTTGTGGTGTATTGTGTCATCGGAGCAGCTATAGCCAATTTAAGTTTGCAACAAGGGGACAAACAATTGTGGACCATTTTACTCAGCAGTTGCATCGGTTATCTTTTACCTAGTCCCTCTTTGAAATTTACGGACAACAGTCACCACAACAGCAGCAGCCAACACCACGGGAGTACGACCAACGCCAGTCCACCTTCTTCCAGTCACCATAATACCAGTTCTCTTTTGGAACCGTTTGAACATCCTTTGAACTCGAGTGACGCCTCAGAGACCAAAACCACTTTGGACCTACTATGAATGACCAATTTTATTTAACTTTACCCAGTGACAGTTCTGTGGATGTGTTTCCCAACAACGCCTTATGTTGTTTCACGGCCAAATTACCTCAGGCCATCCAATTGGATCACGACGCTCATTGGGAAGTGGCTTTGGTAGAAATCATTCATCCTACACAAATCCAAAACATCGACCAAGGTCAAAACACTTTTGTCGTGGAGATCTTGAACCCAAAAATGCAAGATGAGTTGGAAAAAAATGATCCTAAAATGTGGGAATCATTCAAAAGGGTACTAGATCCTAAATCCCCTGTCTTGTCGCAGTATACCATGAGAATTCCTCCAGGGTATTATTCTAGTGCTGAACGTTTGGTGGACACGATTGAAACCCTCTTCCTAGCCCAATTTAGAAAAAGCCTTAAACACTGCCAATAAATGGGGACGAATCGCTTACAATGCTGTGTCACGCCGTTTCATCTTGCAATTTTTCAAAGAGGCGGGGGAACTCATTCACGAGAAAGATAAAGGCTTACCCGTGCATGACAAAACACCCTTAACCATCGAATTTTCTCCTGGATTGTATGCTATTTTGGGTGGAAATAAAAAGTATCCTATTCGAAAAATCAAAAGCAACGTAGAATTCGGAGATACTTTTAAAACCCCTATCGAATTGAACGTACCACAGAATTTAATGTTTGTGTACTCGGATGTGGTGGAGTACAACGTGGTGGGACACACAGCTGCTCCCTTACCGAGAGTCATTCCTTTCAAACTGGATTCTGTTGTTGGTGTAAACAAAGAAGGTGGAAACACGTATCACGTTCACCGTGAATTTGTACACCCTCGTTATCTTCCAGTCAGTAAATCGTATTTTGACAGTGTCAACATTAGTATAAAAGGAGATTTGGGCCAAAGTGTGCCATTCATTGACAAAGGAAAAGTCACGGTGAAACTACATTTTCGAAAAAGGTTCTCCAACGCATTGTAACATTCCAAAAAATGTATCAAGTGTACCGAGGAGTGGCTCGACAACGAGGACATGGTTTAGGAGATATTTTAAAATCGGCTTTTCGGACTGTAGCTCCTATTTTGAAACCTATGGTGACTCGAGGATTCCATGCCTTAAAAGATGCCGCTTTGACACAAGGAAAATAATTTTTGCAAAATGTCCTCATCGACAAATAAAATCCTAAAGAAGCCTTTATGAGAGCAGGCAAAAATGTGTTAATGAACACTGTCAAAGATCTTTTAGGTCTCCGAGAGAGTCCAATAAATTCGCTTCACACTTCTGGCTCTGGCATTACTTCTTCCTCCACTTCACAGCGAGGACAAGGCAGAAAGAGACGACGTCGAAATCCCTTCAGAGCTCATAAATCACACAGTGGTGTTTCAAAAAAGAATAAGAAAAGAAGAACCGTCAGAGAATTAGACGTGTTTGATTACTAAAACCTTTGAAAATGATGCACCGAGATTCTTGCGAATGTATCAAGTCAGAACTGGATATGTTTACCATGCCTCCCACCATGATGACGATGCAAGAATCCCATGGGTAGAATTTCATCCTGTATCGTCTTTGCCGGATACAGCTCCTATCGAATTTGAAATCAAAGGACAAACCGAAGATTACATCGATCTGAATGACAGTTACTTGTACTTGAAACTTCAAGTGAAGAAAAATGACAACACCCTTCCTGGGGACGTTGACCGAGTGGTACACGTCAATAATTTCATGCATTCCTTGTTCAGCGGAGTGGATTTGTACTTGAATAACAAACTGGTCAGCAGCAGTTTGGATACTTACCCTTATTTGGAAAATCTCTTGACATACGGAAAAGAAGCCAAGAACACTTATCTGGATGCTTCGGTGGTCTAAAAACCTGACACCGCGGGAGAGTTCGACAAGACAGAGCTGTCAGTACCGGCGAAGACTGGTGCTAATGATGGTGATCCAATAATTCCAGCAGTCCCTCACAATGTGGGATTTAACGAGCGTCGAAAGAAAATCAACCAAAATCGACCTTTAGAACTGATGGATCGTTTGCATTTGGACATGTGGTTGCAAGACAAGTATTTACTCAACGGAGTAGATGTACGCCTGAGACTGAATCGCAGTAGTGCCAACTTCCATTTGATGGTCAATGGTGACAACAACGAGTGGAAAACCTTCATCCAAGAAGCCAAACTTTACGTGCGCCGTGTAGAAGTCTTACCTAAAGTAGCTAACGACATCAGTCAAACCTTGAGCAGAACCACTGCCAAGTATCCTGTGCGATGCGTGGAAGTAAAAACTTTCACCATTCCCGCTGGAGCCCAATCCATAGTCGAAGATCACGTCTTTCAAGGACAGCTCCCCAAACGTTTGCTGATTGGCATCGTCAAAAACTCAGCCTTCAACGGAGCCCACAAAGAAAATCCGTTCCACTTTCAACACTATAACGTCTCCAAGATAGAAGTCAGTCGAGATGGCAAGACCTTGTGTACCAGACCTTTCGAACCTAACTTTGCCCAGAAAAATTACTTGCGATCTTACTTGAGCTTGTTTGAAGCCACAGGGCAGTTAGGTACCAACACCAGCCACGGCATTTCGTACGACGATTATGCAGGAGGATATGCGTTGTGGGGATTTGATTTCACTCCGGACCAAGGCAGCGACGAAGGACATTTCCACCCTATAAAATCAGGCCCACTTCGTGTGGAACTTCAGTTTAAAGAACCTCTACCTGCAAACAACACGGTGAACGTCGTCTTGTGTGCAGAATTTGATAATACTCTAGAGATCAACAGTTTGAGAGAAGTGATTCTAGACTATTAGAAGAAAAAAAAGATGCAACACGTAGAAGAAGAACCTATGGAGATAGATAATGATGAGGGATTTTGTGAAGCACAACAGCAGCAGTAACAAACTACCACGGATGATGACGGGTTGATTCATCCAGTACTTCCAAAAGAAGAAGAAGAGAAAAATAGTGTTCCAAAGTTTACTACATTTATGGCTTGTCGATGGCCTGAACACGAAAAACATTTAGTCTCCTGTTATGCTAATGAATTGACTGAAAGAATTAACAGCCTGACCCGAGAACATTGTCATGGATGTCAAATCGATCATCCCAGTCAGAAACAACACGACCAATGTTTGATGATGAGTGCACAAGAAAAATTGGACGAATATTTGGAAGAGGCCTGGTCTCAGATCTCGGAAGAAAAGGTGTTGAGACAATGGTATAAAGACTTGCAGGATTCTTCTTCACCTCCACTCACTCCTCTGGAGATCAAACGCATCGAAGCTCTCATTCAACAGAGTACAGAAACTATCCGCCGTGAGAATTCGTGGAATTACTTGACAGATCAATTCAAGTTTACAGTCAAGTGTAACTTGACGACTTATCGTTTCCTGTGAAAAAATGGATACCAGGGAACTTCATTACCTGTTGACTGGCAGTTCCTACACTTCTTCTTGGAATCCTGTGGTGTGTGCTAAAGATGAGCTACCTCATCGCAAACCTAAAGACGTTCATGCCTATGTCATCAATACCGACGACAGTCATCTACCAGGAACCCATTGGGTAGCTGTGTACTTTCCCAACGATCACAATGGTGGTGGTGTGGAATATTTTGATTCTTATGGATTACCTCCTTTGGAAGACGACATCATCGAGTTTATGAGAAGAAATGCCATCTCTACTCGATTCAGTAATGCCCGATTACAAGGATCGGATTCTATGGTGTGTGGACAATATTGTGTACATTTTCTTCATCAACGCAGTCTCGGATATTCCTTAGAACATTTAGTGAATTGTTTTGATAGGGAATATGCTCGAAACGATGCTAAAGTAGAACGATGGTTTTGTGAACGTTATGGATATCTCTTGTCTTTAACTCAGAAACGTAGTGTGTATCAGAATGATGTAGATGTAGAAAAGTGGAAGTTTAGTTTGCCTTCCCAACCTGTAAATACCTTCCTGTTTAATATCTTCTTGGTTGTTAGAAATTTTTGTGTTTAAAGAAGCTTCTTGTTGTTCATTAAAAAATGTTGATTTTTGAAGAAAAAAATGGTGTTGTGTGGTTTTTTATTGAATTTGAAAAAAAATGATTATGTTCTATCTCTCTTTCTATCAATCTGAAGTCACCACCTCTATCCATTTTCTCACTATCGATCTGAACCCCATGTTTTCCATCGCGTCCGCGCTTCTAGCATATAAAGCGGTGCGTTGGCCAGTGTAGTCACTCTCGTTGACTCGTCAAGATCTCAACAACACTTCAAGAAGATGGCAGCAGCTAAGATAAGCAAACTGAACGACGCTTTGGTGAATATGCAGAGCGTGAAGCATCATTTGATGGAGATCAACCCAGAGAGAAAGACGATGATCTTCCTACAAATGGCTCATGATCTGGTGGAAGAAGTCCTGAGGGAAGAAATCATCAGGGACAGAACAGAATGGGAGGAGAGACAAAGACTGCAGCAGCAGCAGCAACAGCAGCAGCAAAGACAACAACAACAACTCCAACTTTTGCAGTCGATGAAAGTACCCGACGGAGAAGTCAGCTGTAAGATTGACTGCGAGGAGTTTGCCTTCTCTTTCACCAGAAAGAGAGTTTGTCTTAAAGCCGTGAGACCCGTAGCTAAACGTGGCCGCCCTGCTGCAGCTGCCACCGCTACTGCTGCCGTAACTAGAAGTTAAACAACATAACTTCTTAACCCCAACGGTCCTTTTCAGGGCCACCCAGATCTCTAGAAAAGATAACCACTCTTACATTGCCATATATTTGTGTTTGTATGTTTGTGTGTTTTGTTTTTTACTCACTCCAAAACAAAAAAATCCCTTTCCCCCCAAAAAATAATGTTTGTATAGAGAGTGTGTGTTTGTGTTTGATAAAAAAATATAAAAAAAGGATAGTGTGGTGTGTGTTTGTTTGTATGTTTGATAAAAAAAATAAAAAAATAAAAATGGATGGTGTGGTGTGTGTTTGTTTGTATGTTTGATAAAAATAAAATAAAAAATAAAAAAAAGGATAGTGTGGTTTGTGTTTGATTTTTAAAAAAAACTTTATCAAAAAAAGGGTAGTGTGTTTGTTTGTTTGATAAAAAATTTGTAAAAAGTGTTTCTTTTAGGTCCGCGCACTGGAACTGTGGTTTTTTGGGGCAAGGGTTGATGGAATGCAAAATCCGCGAAGCCTAGAATGACGTCATAGGGATGACGTCAGACGCGGGTGGTGGGGGTAATGTTTTTTTTAGGTGTAAGGGATGTTTTCCTTCACGTAAGCGCTTCTAGTATATTAAAACAACACCTTCACACGTTTTATTCATCAACATGGGGAAACGAGAAATGATTAGACAGATTAGAGTTCATCTAGAGGTGTCCTGGCACCTTCTCCATGAAGTGGATAAGAGGGAGGAGGAGGAGAAGGAAAAGAAAGTGGCCATCAGGCCCCACCCGATAATGGAGGAGGATTGGGAGTCGGAAGCAACCCATCCTCCGTTTATCATGAACAACAGCTCCAAGCGCTGCATGAGTGCAGGCACAAGGAGGGGAAGCTGTCCCGCATGTCGGGCAAAGCCAGGGAGGTGCCCGCACCTCTAGGTGAACTTTAAAAAAAAACCAACGGCCCTTTTCAGGGCCACCCATTTCACAAGAAAAGATTAATTTTCATTATTGCCATAGGTGTGTGTATGTTTGTGTGTTTGTATAGAGTGTGTTTGTTTTTTCCCCACTCCAAAAACAAAATTAGTCATTCCCTGGTATGTGTTTGTATAGAGTGTGTTTGTATAGAGTGTGTTTGATAAAAAAAGAAAGAAAGGATGGCGTGGTGTGTGTTTGTTTGTATGTTTGATAAAAAAATTATGTGTTTGGAAAAGGGATGTTTTCCTTCACGTCCGCGCTTAGAGCATATAAAGCGGCGTCTTCCACAGTCGCACCATTCACACTTCACTCAACAAGAAGATGAATACCGTTGAATTATTGCAGGAAGCCTGGGATGTGATGGTGGGTGTGGAGTCCTTGATGGAAAGGATGGAGTGTTGGTGGAGATATCCTGCCACCAAGCCATATGTCACCAGCCAACTAGCGGCTCTCACTTCAGCGAGGTGGCTGGTGAAGGATGTCTTGGTGGAGGAAATCCAAAAGACTTCTTCGGCTCGTTGTCGTGTGGGGTTCATCAAGACGAGCCTTGACTTACTGGATGGGGTGGAGTATTTTCTTCACCTAGTACAACACGATGAATGGTTGTATCCCCCCCCCCCCCCCCCAGTAACGTCAGGCGCGAAGAGGTGAACCTTCACATGGTGAAGGTATTGTCAAAGAAAGTTTTGGAGAAGGAAGTAGCCCACATTAAGATCTTGTGGGCTCTAGAAAGATCAAAGATGGAGCAGGCCCAGAAAGAAAAGGAATTCCAGCGCCTGAAATTAAACTGGATGAAAATCCAGGAAAAGTTCAGACGCATGGAACATCCCGACTGGCTGCCCAATCCACCACCACCACTCCCAAAGAAAAAGAAGAAGACCACCACCTTCCTAGGCTACTTCACTCAATGTTGGAGGAAAAGTAATCCTCCTCCAACGGCCCTTTTCAGGGCCACCCATTTTTCAAGAAAAGATTAATTTTCCAATGATTGCCATGTTCCATTTCCGTTGGTACCCGTAGAGGCCCCGCCATGTTAAATTTCCGTTGGTACCCCAAGTGTCCCCACCATGTTAAATTTCCGTTTGTACCCGTAGAGGCCCCAATGTTAATTTCCCGTTTGTACCTATAGTGCCACCCCCTATGTTAAATTCCCGTTTGTACCTATAGTGCCATCCCCTATGTTAAATTCCCGTTTGTACCTATAGTGCCCCCCCCCGGCCTATTTACCCCCCCCCCCCCATAATACTGCTCCCGCATTTGCCTTACGTTCACTATTACGACCCCGATGGGATGCACACCGAACACCGAGAAGCCTTCTACGCTTGGTACCACGCTCACGCTTCAGACCCGTTTGACTTTCAAGAAGAAATGCTGAAGTATTGTCGATCCGATGTGGACATTTTACGCCGTTGCTGTGGAAAGTTTCGACAATTATTTCTTGATCAGGGAGAAGTGGATCCTTTGAAGGAAGCGTGTACCCTAGCCAAAGCGTGTGGATTAGTGTACAGAAAAAAGTTCATGCCCGAGACCAACTAGGCATCATAGACCGTAACACTTATCTCTCGTCAGCCGTCAATACTCTGCCAAAGCTCTGCTTTGGTTGTATTACTTGTGTGAAAAGGAAGACAAATGGATACAACATGCAAGAAACGGAGGAGAAAAGAAAATTGGAAGTCTTTCAGTGGATGGTTGGGATTTTGAAAACCCTCAGACGGTGTACAAATTTCACGGATGCTTGTTTCACGGATGCCCTACCTGTTTTCCTCAACGAGAACTACAAAATCCTTTGTCAGAGTTCACCATGGAAGAGTTTTACGAACACACATACCAACGTCGCCTGAAGTTAGAAAGTCAAGGATACCATGTGGTAGAAATGTAGAAGCACGAGTACGATCGACGTTTCAAAACCGATCCAGAATTTAGACGCATTACCGAAAGTTACGACGTGGTAGACATCGAACGTTTAGACCCAAACCACAGTTTGTTTGGAGGACGAACCAATGCCACACGCTTGCTGTACGGAGTAGACGAATCTCGAGGAGAAGAAATCAAATACATCGACGTGTGTTCGTTGTATCCTTGAGTGTGCAAATATAAGCGATTCCCTACCGGACACCCTGAAATCCTGACAGAACGCATCGACGTGGAACACATTCGTCAATACGAAGCATTGATCAAATGCAAAGTCTTACCCCCCGACAAACTTGTACCATCCTGTCTTACCCCATCATTGCCAAGGAAAACTGATGTTTCCTTTATGCCGTACGCGTGCTGAAACATGTAATCAAGATCACCCTTGCCACCACACGGAGGAATACCACTTGTTGAAAGTATACGAAATTTGGCACTTTTCTACCACCAAACAATACCAAAAGGACGACGCCTCCAATCCAGGCATTTCCTCAAGCTACGTTAACGAATTTATCAAACTGAAACAAGAAGGCAGTGGCTATCCCTCTTGGTGTCAGATGCCAGAAGACCAAGTATAATTCAAAGAACATTACCGTTCTGTAGAAGGCATCACTTTGGAAGACGTAGAAAAGAATGAAGGAAGAAGATCGTCATTGCAGCTTATGTGACAGCCAATGCTCGCTTAAAATTGTACGATGAGGCTTTAGAAGTGTTGGGAGATCGAGTCCTGTACTTTGTCACCGACAGTTGTATGTACATCCATCGCCCTAGTAGCCAACACCCCACCATCCAAGGAGATCGTTTATTGGCATGGACGGACGAGCACCCCCTCCCCCCCCCCAAGAGACGATCCTCAATTTTGCCAGGGGTGGCCCGAAAAATTACGGTTACCCATACCGAGATCAACAAGGTCAAACTCCATACCAAATGCAAAGTCAAAGGATTGACACTGAATTATCGAACCAGCCAAGTGGTGAACTTTGAGGTCTTCAAAAATGCTTTACAGTCTGGACAAGCTCAAGACTTTCGAGTGAAAACTTTAGACTCCCACAAAATCGTGCGTTTGCCAAACCACCAAATCGTCAGTCGCCCTTTAGAAAATGTCTATCAAATTGTCTATCAGAAACGAGTGCGACTTCCAGACCACAACACTTTGCTGTACGGACATGCCGATCTTCAGTACAAAAAAGGGACAACTTCCAAGACCAACAATTCATTGTGACTACAAACGTTGACCGGGCAAGAAGAAGAATAAGATGATGAATACTAATTCCACAGAGCCACCGAGTGAGGAACTCATTGTGAACTTCAAGTTCAATGTGGAGGCCAGTACACAGACACCGATACTGACGAACTCGACACAGCCACCGAGTGAGGAACCGACTGTGGACTCCAAGTTCGATCATGAACTCGAGTGCGATGCGGTGCCTTGCAATGAGACGGATGCCGTACGCTTTGACATCAGCGATGCAGCACGAGCTTGCCACTCCTCCGGGACCATCGAAAGCGATGCCGTTTTTGTGCCTTACCACCCCACTAGCGAAAGCGATGATGCAGCACGACGCCCTTTCTTTTTTACTGGTCAATGTGATGCAAAGCGTGTACCTACCTGTGGATGCCATCCATACACTGGCAAAGAATACACGTTGACTGTGGCTTTGCCTAGCTATTGTGACTTTGAAAGTCGATTCCAGACGTTCAAAGATAAATGGCCTAAATATCTGCAAGGACCAACACCCAAAACTTTAGCCCGAGCCGGATTTGTCTACTTAGGGAGAAGGAGATAAAGTCAAGTGTTTCAGCTGCGGTGTGACACTTAACGAATGGGAGTATAAAGACTCAGCTTACTTGGAACATGCCAGATGGTCTCCGCGCTGTCAGTGCCTGCCTTTGGTCGGTCCAGAGAAGTAATATGTCGGATACTTTAGAAGAGCACATTTATTGATTGCCTCCGGAGTTGCGAGAACGCATTTACCAAGAGTTGGTCCAGATAAAAGTGAAACGCAAAGAACAATTATATCCTTTACGACAGAGACGTTTTAACCATTGGTATTTGAATGCTATAAAATTACTGATTAGTTTCAAAGTATTCAATTGGTCAGACATTCACGAAGGACTAGATGACACCTTTAAGAGTTTGGATGGCACAACCTACAATGTGACACTGTTACACAGAATTCGATGGAACGAAGTTCAGGAAAAAGTTACAAACTTAGAGAAATACAAAAAAACTTTCAAAAGAAGTGTCACCTCGAGACGAAACACCTTCACGCCGTTTGAGGTGTAGAAAGGTAATCACTGAATGTCTTGGATATCCTTTACCATCCGATTCCATTTTGCAATTGTGTGACTATTTCATCAAAAAGAAAGACTTGCCTGTGAATGACTAGTTTAGAAGAACACATTCAGAATCTGCCTTTGGAGCTGCGTGAACGCATTTACAGAGAGTTTGTCAAGATACAAGTGAAACACAAACTATTGCTATTTCCACAGTATAAGAAGACTGATTCTTGGGAGAAACTATCACATACGCCTTGGGGTAGACTATCACCAAAGATACAAACCTTGTGAACCTGGATTTAAAAGCTGACCATGCCAGGACCATTATCTTCACTTGTGGAACGAATTCCGTGGAAGAAAGTCAATGATAGTGTTCGGACCTTAGATGATTACAAACTACTGATACACGAACTGTTTCCATTGAATTTTGGACGCTATGTGGTGTGTGTGTTAGTGACTACTTTTCTTGGATTTCGTTTTCCAGGAAAATCGTTGTGGACTATTTTTGACGAACTGTATTCCTTGTGGACTATTTATGAACGGTACATACAAAAAAGATATGATCATTCACACTTTATCCGTGAACGAAAGACAAATTGTGCTCAAAGTGTTGATACTCGTGATGAAAACAAGTTCTGTACCTCCGTGTGAAGAAGACATTTGTCAAACTTTATCTACACTTCATACTTTCCAAGAAGTGTGCATTGCTAGTTGGTTAGGTTACACCAACAACTTAACGATTGAGAGGATGTACGTGACTGGAAAAGTTTTGGTTTTGATGCTTGGGTACAAAAAGTGGCACAGTATGCCAAGGACCTTGCGTGTCAATAATCATCCAAGACAAAAAAAAAAGAAAAAAAAAAAGAACAAGTGAACTTAGAACCAAAGTCAAAAGTGACATTATTTTTGCTTGATGTGTTTTTTTTCGTGTTTTAATTCATGACATGTAAATATGTTTTCTTGTGGTGACACTTTTTGAAAAATAAACAAACATTAAACGTGCATGAAACGTATAAAATGTCTTGTGTCTTTCATGTTCCTCTCAAAATTCTCCATACCTCAGTCATGGCTGCATCCTCCTCCCCTTTCTCCTCTTCCTCCTTCTCTGTTGTCAAAGTGATTGACGAAAAGTTAGATCATCCAAGTTGGGAAGCTTTGTATCTGCGCGATCCTTCTAACATGTTGATTGCTGGACCGAGTGGTTCAGGCAAAACCGAATTTGTCAAACATTTGATCGAACACAAATCTCATTTGTTTGATCGTCCCCCTCAACGTATCGTGTGGTGTTACAAAGAGTGGCAATCGTATTACACGTTACTTCAAGAAAGTCAAGGAGAATCCATTTCGTTTGTAGAAGGCATTCCTCGCGAAGACGATGGGATCGTGTCTGACTTGAGTCAAACACATCTGGTCATCTTCGACGACATGTTAGGAGAAGACGAAGAAGAAATTAAACTTTGGTTTACACGAAAAAGACATCATCGTAATGCCAGTATCATTTACATTCCTCAAAATTTATTTCAAGAAAGTAAAGTCCATCGTACCATCAGTCTCAATGCTCATTACATGGTGTTGTTTACAAGCCCCAGAGAAAAATCTCAAGTGCAAGTATTAGCCAAACAGTTAGGCACTCCTTGGCTGAATTATGCGTACGACGATGCCACTCAAACACCTCATGCGTATTTACTCATCGATTTCAAACCCACTACTCCCGATTATCTGAGATTTAATACCCAATTGTTTCACCATTGGTGTGAATAAGGAGGTCCTGTCATTTACACGTCCCCTTCGGCAACTCTCTGAAAGAAAAAAAAAACCCTATAAAAACATCCACTACGTCATTTCTTTCTCACAGTCTTAAAGATGACTTCTTTTCAATCTCATCCTCCTGCCAATTTGATTCATCAGTCGCAAAAATAAAATTTAAAAAAAATGCACAAGTCCGTGCCCATTTGTTAGAAGCTAGTCTCAAAGAAGTTTTACGATGGTTTACTTTGACAGCGGGTCAATTACTTCGAGGCATCATTCAAATCCCTCATCAAACCAAACGTTTTTTGAAAAACATAAAAGTGCGTTGTCACAACTGGCAGAGCCAAGAATCGATCCGCACACTAAAAAACAAATCATTTTGACACCTGGTGGCAGTGGTTCTTTAGGAGGTGTCATTATTCGTTCTCATTTGAAATGGGATCCTAATGTCCAAGCCAAAACCAAGACGAAAAAAACCAAATCCCCTTAAACGACTGCCACAACAACACACCACCAAACACAAGAAAAAGAAAAGCCCCAAGAATAAAAGCCATCAGAAGAAGAAAAGCTCTTCCAAGAAAAAACCCCAACAACAACAATCCCTGCTGCCCGAAAGAGAGGTACTGCTGCTAGGACGCACACCTACTCCCGAAAGCCACGCAGTGTGGTGACGGTGTCTCCTTCTTCTTCTTCTTCTACTTCTTTTTCTTCTTCTTCTTCGCCCTTTGTGATGATGCCTACCAAATCAGATTTAAGACCCGTATTTCCTAATTTGATGCAAAAATGGAAACTGATTTCGAAAGTGGCCTCACATAAAACCAAAGTCCAAGACAGAACAGGCGTGTTACAAAGTTTACTGGATTTATCCAAACAAGAACTGACACGATTTAGTACATTGAAAACACCTCAACGTCGAGTCATGCCTGTCATGAAGTTGGTACGCCGTGCTGGCCATCAGAGGAGACGTGATCCAGTATAAAAAAAAGAAGTGTGACATCCCACGGGACCTCAGTTCTCTTTTGCTCTTGACACCAAAGATGGCCCCAAAAAGTGCACACCACCAAAACCCTAGTCGTCCCAAGAAAGGCAAAACCAAAAAAGGACTTCCACCTCGTCTCGCCAAACATTGGGATGTGTTGTCCGTCCTGACTAAATCCAATCCTCCCATGCGAAAATAACTCATTCACACGGCTCCCAAAGAAATCATTGATACCCTGTGTGAGTGTTGTTTGAATGTGTTGAAAGGAACGGTACATTTGTCCAACATACAGAAACAAAAATGAGAAAAACATCGGAATGTTCTTCGCCAAATGTCAAAAGAAAATACCTCTCAGTCAAAAGAAAAAAAATGCTGGTGCAACGAGAAGGATTTCTACCCATGCTGATAGTACCGTTGTTAAATATGGCGGCTCAAGACGGAAGATTGGGTTCGCATTGGAAAAACCAAACGCACTTTTGACAAAGGTTATATACATAACTGGACTGCGGAATTGTTCCGAGTCACTGGACAAGTTCGTGGACGTAATCCTCCAGTCTATAAATTGGAAGACATGCACGGAGAAGTGTTAAAAGGAACATTTTATTTGCATGAGTTACAACTAGTGACCGAAAAAAAAGACGACTTATACGATATCGAAAGCATTCTCGAACGAAGAACATGTAAAGTGGGTAAACGTTGAGTGGAAGAAGTCAAAGTGCGTTGGAAAGGATATCCTCCTAGTTTTGATTCTTGGATTGCCGCTTCCCAAATCGTCGACTATAAAAAGAAGAAGTAACCAACTTGCTGTTCAACACGGCAGCTACCTCTTCATCACAGAGTTCCTCTCTTCAAGAATTACAAAAACAACCTTTGTTAGTGTGGTTCAGAGAACGTGTGCCTAAAAATAAAATCGTCTTTTTCTGCCAAATCTTTGTGGTGTATTGTGTCATCGGAGCAGCGATTGCCAATTTGAGTTTGCAACAAGTTGACAAACAATTGTGGACCATTTTACTCAGCAGTTGCATCGGTTATTTTCTGCCCAGTCCATCATTGAAATATAGTACGGACAGTAACAACAACAACCACCATCACAACGGTGCAGCCACAACAGTCACAACAACAACAACAACAACAGTAGCCCTCTTTTGGAACATTTTGAACAACATTCTCCTTTGACAACGAGTGACCCCTCGAACACCAGAACCCTCGAACTATGAATGACCAATTTTATTTAACTTTACCCAGTGACAGTTCTGTGGATGTGTTTCCCAACAATACCTTATGTTGTTTCACTGACAAATTACCTTAGTCCATACAATTGGATCACGAAGCTCATTGGGAAGTGTCTTTGGTAGAAATCATTCATCCTACGCAAGCACTCAGTAACAACGAAGGTCAAAACACTTTCATCGTTGATATCCTGAACGAGCAAGTGCAAGAACACTTGGACAAAAATGATCCCCACATTTACGAATCCAAAAAATCAATCCACACCATTCCTCCTTCCTTGACTAGCTATTCCATGAGAATTCCTGTGGGGTATTATTTTAATGCTCAACATTTGGTGGAAACCATTGCGGCTATTTTCAATGAACAATTTGGCAAAGCGTTGAACAAAGCCGAGAAAACTGTCCTAATCAAGTACCATAAAATTGCCCATCGTCTTAAAATGCATTTTTCGGACGCCAAAATATAGTCCTTTTTGTCCTGGGTTTGTTTCATGTTTTGGGTGGATACACACAACTAGCTCCCATGAAAGACGTTTACAGCAACGATCGATTTTACAAGTATTTTCGTTACCCTGTCGAACTGAACGATGGACTGAATTTATTGTTTGTGTACTCCGATGTGGTCGAGTACAACGTGGTGGGAAACAGCCGCTCCGTTACTGAGAGTCATTCCTTTCAAAGTGGATTCTGCCATCGCTGCGTACGAGGAAGGTGGAAACACGTATCCCGTTCACCGTGAATTTGTACATCCTCATTATCTTCCGGTAAGTAAATCGTATTTGACAGTGTCAACATTAGTATAAAAGGAAATCAGGGACGAAACATTCTATTCTCTAAAGGAAAAGTCACGGTGAAACTACATTTTCGAAAAAGGTTCTCCAGTGAATTGTAACACAAGATGTATCCTGTGTGACGAGGAGTTGCTCGACAACGAGGACATGATTTAGGAGATATGTTAAAATCCGCTTTTCGTACGGTAGCCCCCATTTTGAAACCCATGGTGACCCGAGGATTTTATCCCTTAACAGATGCCGCTTTGACGCAAGGAAAAGAATTTCTTTAAAACGTCCTCATCGACAAACAAAATCCTAAAGAAGCCTTTATGAGAGCAGGAAAAAATGGGTTGCTGCAGACTGGAAAAGATCTTTTGGTTCGTCGAGAGACCCCTATAAATTCGCTTCACACTTCTGGACCTGGCATTACTTCTTCCTCAACGCCACAGCAAGGACAAGACAGAAAGAGACGTCGACACCCATTCAGAGCTCATAAATACGGTGTTCAGAAAAAGAATAAGAAAAGAAGAACTGTCACAGAATTAGATATGTTTGATTACTAACTGAGAGAAAAAATGATGCACCGAGCTTTTTGCGAATGTATCAAGTCAGAACTGAATCTGTTTGCCATGCCAACTACCATGATAACGATACAAGAATCCCAATGGGTAGAATTTCATCCTGTGTCGTCTTTGACGACTTCAGCCCCTATCGAATTTGAAATCAAAGGACAAACTGAAGATTACATCGATCTAAATAGCAGTCACTTGTATCTGAAACTCAAAGTGATCAAAACAGACGACAGCAATCCTGGGGCAGATGCCAGAGTAGCACCCGTCAATAATTTCATGCATTCGTTGTTCAGCGAAGTGGATTCGTACTTGAAGAACAAACTGGTCAGCAGCAACATGGATACTTACCATTACCGTGCTTACTTGGAAAATCTCTTGACGTACGGAAAAGAAGCCAAGAATACCCATCTTGGTGCTTCCGTGGTATGAAAACCTGACACCTCGGAAAAGTTCAACGACAGAGAGTTGACTGCAGATGACGATCCTCACAATGTTTGATTTAACTAGCGTCTAAAGAAAATCAAACAAGGGCGCACTTTAGAACTGATGGATCGTTTGCATTTGGACATGTGGTTGCAAGACAAGTATTTGTTGAACGGAGTGGATGTACGCCTGAGACTGAATCGCAGTAGTGCCGTCTTCCATTTGATGGCTAATGCGAATGAGTACAAAATCATCATCGAAGAAGCCAGACTTTACCTGCGCCGTGTAGAAGTGTTACCTAAAGTAGCACACGACATCAGTAAAACTTTGAGCAAAACCACTGCCAAGTATCCTGTGCGACGAGTGGAAGTGAAAACGTTTACCATTGCCTCTGGACTCCGATCCAAAGTCGAAGATCATGTGTTCCAAGGACAGCTTCCCAAAGGTTTGATCATAGGCATCGTCAGTAATGCAGCCCTCGTCGATCAAAATCTTTTCGACTTTCAACACTTCAATGTCTCCAAGATAGAAGTCACTCGAGATGGCCAGACGTTGTGTACCAGAACTTGTAAACCTAACGTTGCCCAGAAAAATTACTTGCGATCTTACTTGACTCTGTTTGAAGACACAGGACAGTTAGGCACCAACAGCAGCCACGGTATTTCGTACGAGGATTATGCAGGAGGATATGCTTTGTGGGGCTTTGATTTCACTCCCGACCAAGGCAGCGACGAAGGACATTTCCACCCTATAAAATCAGGCCAACTTCGTGTGGAACTTAAGTTTGCCACAGCCCTGGCTAACACAGTGAACATCATTTTGTATGAAGAATTTGACAATACTCTGGAAATCAACAGTTTGAGAGAAGTGATTCTAGACTATTAAAGATGCAACACGAAGAACCAATGGAGATGGAAGATGAGAGATTTTGTGATCTAGAACCACAGCAGTCACAAACCACAAGCGAAGAAGAAGAGAAAAGTAGTAGGAACAGTAGTGTTACAAAGTTTACTGGATTTATCCAATGTACGCTGTCAAGATGGCCATAACAAGAACAACATTTAGTCTCCTGTTTTGCTACGGAATTGGATAGAAGAATTACCGATCTGGCTAGAGAACATTGTTATGGGCGTCAAATCAATCATCCAAGTCAGAAACAACACGACAAATGTTTGATGATGAGTGCAGAAGAAAAATTGGAAGA
The DNA here is from genome assembly GCA_029931535.1 of Margaritifera margaritifera. NCBI lineage: Eukaryota > Metazoa > Mollusca > Bivalvia > Unionida > Margaritiferidae > Margaritifera > Margaritifera margaritifera. The sequence goes on along the minus strand of JAQPZY010001626.1, from coordinate 449,885 downwards.
GTATCTGGATGAGGCATGGTCTCTGATTTCAGAAGAGACGATGTTGAGAAAGTGGTATAAAGACTTGCATGATCCTTCCTTCCCTCCACTCACTTCTCTGGAGACCCAACGCATCGAAGCTCTCTTGCAACAGAGTACGGATACTACCTGTTCATCGAGTTACTTGACAGACATATTCAAGGAAAAAGTCAGGTGTGAATTGATGACTTAACGTTACCTGTGAAAAAATGGATACCTGTCAACTTCATTGCCATTTGACTCGCAGTTCATACACCGCTTCTTGGAATCCTGTGGTGTGTGCTAAAGATGAACTTCCACATCGCTAACCTTTTGACGATCAAGCCTATGTCATCAGTACTGACGACAGTCATCGACCAGGAACCCATTGGGTGGCAGTGTACTTTCCCAACGATCACAGTGTGGAATATTTTGATTCTTATGGATTACCTTCTTTGGAAGAGGACATCATTGACTTTATGAGAAGAAATGCTGTCTCCACTCGATTCAATAATGTAAGATTACAAAGATCAGATTCCATGGTGTGTGGACAATATTGTGTGTATTTTCTTCATCAACGCAGTCTTGGATTTCCCTTAGAACATTTAGTGACTTGTTATGATAGGGAGTACGCTAGAAACGATGCTAAAGTAGAAAGATGGCTTTGTAAACATTCTGATTATCACAGAGAAGAAGACGATGATTTTCCTGCAAATGGCACAGGACCTGGTGGAAGAAGTCCAGCTAGAAGAGATCATGACGGAAAGAGCGGAATGGGAGGAGTGACAAAGACTGCAGCAGCAGCAAAGGCAGCAGCAACAACAACAACAGCTACAACAGCAACAAGTAGGAGAAGTGTCCTGTAAGATGGACTGTGAGGAGTTTGCCTTCTCCTTCACAAGGAAGCGCTCCTGAGCTGCAGTGCGACCTGTGGTGAAATGTGGCCGTCCTGCCAGAAGTTAAACTTCTCACCAAACACCCCCAACGGTCCTTTTCAGGGCCACCCACATCTCTTAGTAAAGATTACTCCATGATTGCCTTAATAAAATTGTGTGTTTGTATGTTGAGCGTATGTTTGTGTCTGTCTTTGTATTTTTTCCTCCAACCAAGAAAACCCTTTCCCTTGTGTGTTTGCAGAGTATGTTTGTATAGAGTGTGTCTATCAACACTCCCTTACCCTTTCTGTGTTAAAAAGTGTTGTTCTTTTAGGTCCGCGTACTTGGTGTTTGTGTTTTTCTGTCTGTGTGGACTGTATTTCTGGTGTGAGGCATGTTTTCCTTCACGTCCGTGCTTTTAGTATATAAAGATTTGCGTTCACTAGTTGGGCTACCCCCGTTGACTTGTCAACAGTCAAAAGATATGAGCAGCCGTGGGACGGAAAAGCTTAGAAAAATTCAAGTTCACCTGGAGAATGTTCGTCGTTTGATGGACGAACTAGTCCTCATCACGTTGGAGGAAGAGGTAGAGGACCAGAAAAAGAAGGAAGAAGAAGAGGAGAATTAGAAGATGGTGCGGCATCATCTGATGCTGCTGCCCAACTGTGCTGTGAAACCTATGGTGAGGACACCGCCGCCGCAACCACAGCAGCAGAGACCACAGCCACAACGACAGCAACCTCCACAACAACATCCACAAGCACAAAGGGTGTATAGGAGGAGAAGGCAGACATTCACTGTCCCTGCCACTGAGGATTGGGACAGTGAAGCCACCCAGCCCCCTTCTGCCTTTCCCATCTCCAGCAATCCCTGGCGTGGAGATCGATGGGGTGGAAGATGTGCGGGTTGTGATGCCAGACCTGGGAGGTGCGGGCATCTCTAGGTGAACTTGATAACCAAACGACCCTTTTCAGAGCCACCCCAATTGCTAAGAAAAGAAATCTTATTTGCTAAAAAAAATTGTGTTTGTATGTTTGTGTCTGTCTTTGTCTTTTAAGCTAAAAACAAAACCCCTTTCCCTTCTAAAAATATGTGTTTGGTGTATGTCTTTTTAAAAAAAAAAATCATTTTCCCTTCTAAAAAATGTGTGTTGGGTGTTGCTTATATAGAGTGTGTCTATTAACACTCCCTTCCCCTTCCAATGTTAAATATTTTATAAAAGTGTTTCTTTTAGGTCCGCGCAAAACGTTGTGTTTTATGTGTCATTGGATTTTGTAATTTTTTTTAGGGATGTTTTTCTTCACGTCCGTGCTTCCAGAATATATCCAGAATTCGCATTTGCGCCATTCATCGTCACCTGAAAAGAAGACAAGAATGACAACAGTGGAGAATTCGCAGGCAGCCTGGGATGTGATGGTGGGGGTAGAGTCCCTGTTATAAAAGATATAGTACTATTGGAGTTACCCAGTCACCCTACACTATGTGACAAGGCAAGTGTCAGCCCTGAAAACAGCCAGGAGCCTTGTCCATGAAGTCATGGAGGAGGAAGCAATGAAATTGAAGGCAACCTCGGTAGTTTAACCCTGGGGATATTAAAGGAAGCGCTAGATTGGATGACAGGGGTGAAGTAATTTCTCTAACAGATAGCGGCATGAATAGATTGGTATCACCCACCCCTCAGCAGCGTGAGAAGGGAAGCAGCTGCCTTGAACATAGATAAGAACCTTGTCAGGAAAGTGATGAAAGAAGAAGTGATCAAGATTAAGGCTACCTGGGTTAAGGAGAGAAAAGACAAAGAAGAGAATAAGAAAAAACAAGACTTCGATCGCCTCAACGAGAACTGGAATAAGATCTAAGAAAAGTTTAGGATATTGGGCCATCCCGACTGGATCCCTGATCCACCTAAGAAGAAGAAGTTTCAAATCCTAGGCTTCCTGAAGAAATGGTTGCCAGGGAGGAAAAAGTAAGAAACAAACGGCCCTTTTCAGGGCCACCCACGTTTTAGAAAAGAAACAATCAAAATTTGCCATAGGCGTTTGTATGTTTATATGTTTTGTGTTTGTCTTTGTCAATGTGTCTATTTTGTTCTCATCAACACATCTATCCCATAAACACTTCGATCCCATAAACACGTCTGTCCCACCAAGTGCCCTCTCCATGTTCATTTCCCGTACGGCTCTATAAATTTCCCGTATGGTTCTATAATCCCTCTCCATGTTAATCTCCCGTATGGCTCTCAAGTGTCATCTTAATGTTAATTTCCCGTATGGCTCTCAAGTGTCATATTTGGCTCTCAAGTGCCACACATTACTACTAGTGTCTGTGCTTCTTAAAAACATTTCTTGTCGTAGAAACTCTAGTCCCATGAAAAGAAAATGATATGATACGTAAGAGTTTATGTTGCAATAGTTGTGACTTTTTACCTTAAAAATACCTAAACTTAAAGAAAAATTAAACAGAAACGTTTATGACGAGTTTAAAGAAGTTTGTTGGCTCAACCATTTTGTATCTACAATAAGACGATATTCTTAAGTTCTTTTTGTAACATGTCCTCTCTATCACCCGTGATATAGTAAACAATCAACCTTATAATCGATAGGTTATTAAAATATTTAAATTATTATTTTCTTGTAATGATGAAATCAAGGTCTAAGCGTTCTAATCATGTCCGATCTCCTTCGGGGTGAATACCCAAAAATTAGGAACAATTTAACTTAAAATCCAAATCAAGTTTATTTTCTTTCAGGATCATTTGGAAAATAAAATTACGTACATTGTTTCAACTAATCTGTTAATTTACTATATTGTACATGTATCGTAGAGGTCATGATCTTTATACATTTGCCGGTTTAGGCCGAGATGTAGCGATTGGTGCCGATGTTCGAAATGACTCGCTGAAGGAAATAACGAATCACTGAAGCAATGGCGATCTAGTCGCATTCACTCCGAAGCAGACCGGAAGAGTAGTCTTCGAAAACTGTGACATTGTAGGCAGGACACGAAGCAACGGATAAACTTCGCGTAAAAGTGACCATTCAGAATCAGTAAGGTACTTAATTGGTACATGTGGGAAAGGTTTAGAATGTCTTCTTTAAAGTGGTGTAAGTTATGAGTGACTAAATGCACAGATAGTATAGGAAACTTAGAACGGAGTCATAGAGGGGTCAGATTGTGAAGTGCGAGAGTTAGTTACCTTGTGTTAATTGGAAGTAAGGGAGGGTGTTATCTTTCGTTTCCCCCGTTCGACTGATATAATGAACTACCTCTGAAGGTTTTCTATAAAGTGCATAATGATGGTTTAGAGGTCAACTATGGACAAAATCTCAACTAAGTACATTATCATGCTTTTTGTGTAACAATATGTGGAAATTAAAATCTGTTTCTCCGACACGACTTACTCCCACAGAAATGAAGGCATCACGAAATTTAGCGCTAAGATTAATAATGAGTTAGAATTTCCACAGATACAGACTGCATTACTTCCTTTGTTTTAGGTTCGGTTTGTTTTTATGCATCACGCCATTCTAGAACGAGCCAACCATCAGTTTACTGCACAAGTGCATTGATGAAACAGTCATCTAAACTGAAAATATGTTTATAGCGCAACATACTATCGCAACCTAAGATAAAAAAAACAACAAAAGAAATTGGCCAGATTTTGCTTTTTTAAATTTCTAGTGTAAGAAAGACGCAGAAAATAATAATCGCGCTTAAAATGTGTATAATCGGAAGTTCAATAAAGAGTTCCGCGAGCATTGCTCATTACGAATTTTGTCCCACGCTTATGAAAAGAGATCAAATTAAAAACCACAAATCCTAATTAGCGCTAAAAAAAATATTAGACATAAAGCAACAAATTAAACCCTATGCGGTGCGAATATCAGAGAAAATTAGGAGAGGGAGAGATATAAATTTAAAAAAAGAAGTCAATCTATTTCACAGAGTACATAAATTAAAATTTAGACCGCAATTATTTATTATATTCATTCGCTTAACCGATTAAAAGCAGCAACTATCAAGTAGAACATGGCAAAAGATCGTGTCAGATATGGGATGACATTTAAAGGAGGCTTCACTATTTACGATCTCAAATCCCTGCAATTTATTCTCAAATTTGTTATTGTCGATAATTTGAACCAATAGTCAACAACATATGTGTGATTGCAAACTACAAGTACATAATCTGGAATGAATTATATAAATTACATACATAACATATAACATATCTCAATTGTGGGAAATAGCAACATACATATACATGCAAACACTTAAAATTTACCTGATACTAAAAGCTTTTATATGCCACTTATTATTATGTAAAGAAAGCATAGGTTATAATTAATTGAAGCAGGAACATCATAGTTTATAACGCAGAGCACTTATTAACATGGTATATCACTAATATATCACGAATCTGCTGGAAGGCAACATGGATATGCACATCCTGAGTTGTATGTGGCCGATTTACTTTGCCATACATCGCTGTAACTACTTGAACCAGGCACCTTTTTATTTTTTATTTTTATTTAAAAGAATTTAAAATATATATATATATATATATATATATATATATATATATATATATATATATATATATTTGCTTCACATGCTGATGGCACATGGACAAGGCAAGAAAATGAGAAATTACACAAAAATCTCCCTTGACAGATATGAAACGTGCTAAAGACCATGTGAGAACTTTGATTGCACATATCTGTTTGCTGTTAACTCGCATCCTGGAACTTTCATCATTTCTACAGGTATGATTCCTAGCACTGAAGTACAATAAAGCCAACTTTCAGCTATAGATACTCGCTAGAGGAAAATGGAACACTTTGTGAATGGTACCTTGTCCATCGCCCCCCCCCCTAAAAAAAACAAAAAACTAACAAAACAAAAACATATTTTACTCGGCAGTCCCTAGCAGGTCTCAAAACATTTTTTACGCACACGACAGAGAATATAGAGTCAGAATTGGGGAAATAAAACAGCACAAAAATTGTAAATGTTAACATCAATCAGGAATTTGTATTATGTCGTGCCCTAATTCTTGGCAAAAGCAGGGAATGATGTGACCGTTGACATTGTGCTTAGTCATTCAGTGGGACCTGTCCACACTGTACTCTTTCGTGATGACTGCACAATAGGAAAAACAACAAAAGCAAAAGCTAGAGAAGGTAATGAACAGGCACACTGAGCTTCAAGCTTTTGACATATTTAATCCTGTATGCTTTAGAGATGATATAGCTGCAGTTCAGTCAGTTGATGGAAGTAGGTTCTCTTCATTCGGTACATTTGCAGGTGACTACATGAAGACTCTCATTTAAAAGGTTTTGATAATGCTGACAGATTTCGACATAATACGACAATCCTAAGTCAGTAAAAGGGTGAGAAAGAGAGCGCCAACCAAACATTGCAAGGTTTGAATGTAAAGAGTAGGAGGTATTTGCTGGTTGTGTAGTTCCACACTGGAATAAATGTCTTAATATTCAAACAAACAAAGTTAAGCTGGGTCAGATTTTTATTTGCTTTTGGCTTGCAAATGTACCAAACAATTGGTGTCATTCCCAGAAAGACGACTGTACATTGCTTATATATATATATATATATATATATATATATATATATATATATATATATATATATATATATATATATATATTATGTAATGATGGTACACCATAGAGACAGAGCACATGGCATGCATGATCTTGAATGTAATGATGAGTAGGTCGACACTTGTATGCTACTCTATACACTGCATGAAAACCAGGAGTTTTAATCAAAAGAGGTAGCGGACTGGATTATCATTAAATCCCCCGATGCAGACCTTTTTGTGCTTGTAGTGCATTACTTCTCGAACATGCTATGCTGCACACTAAAGAATTGTAGATACGAACAGGAACAGAGACATATACTAGGATCTGCGACGATACACACCAGCTTATGACATTTGCTAGTCATTACTACTTATAGTATGTCAGATCCTCCGTGCAGTGCATTCTTTGACAGGTTGCAACTTGACTCGCAATTATTTGGCATCGGGAAGAAATCCGTCCTGAGGACACTGGCGGACACTGCTGAGAATTTTGATGATATTTCAAGATTTGGTTGTGAAGAATCAGCCAGTGAAGTGGCCAGTCGATGTACGATAGCTCTGCATGACCCTAAGGATTAGTTCCAAGGAGGGCCGATAAGCTTAAATATATTGAAAGTAAAGTTGGCAACACAAATAATCTAAGTCTTATGCAGCTTCCACCACGTGAAGCCATCTTTTCCAGCATGCTAAAAGAGCCGTATGGCGGACAAAGATTTTGATTAATTCTGATGTTGCAGTGCAAAATCAAGGATCACCATTGGATCACGGATAGAGGCAGGATGGTTTTTGTTTAATTCCTGTTTATTATGCACAAAGAAGACTATGAAGAGAGTCTCACGCTTAATTTGTGACACCGTTTGATGATTAGGTTTTATTCGGATTGAAGGAATGGACCTGGGCCTAAATAAAAAAATAAAAAGTTTAGATTAAGATACACTGGCAGCACTTCGCAAACAAGTCGGTTTCTAGTGGACTAACCATAGCAAAATTATTCAGTCTAATCAATACTGAGTCTGAGATCGCTGACCTGGCTCACACTTTTCAAGGCCTCTATTTGCTTCAATGTTTGGTTAAAAGCGGAATCATTTTCGAACGGCATCGGTGCTAATTTGATAGAGGAATTCTTAGAGAATGTGAACAGCCACTGTTTAATCATGTAATGGTTCTAAATTGAAACTAGACGTTTCAAAAGTTTTCACTAATTGGAAGACCAAAATAAAGTCTGAATAATGTCTGGATGCGTAACTATTGTGACGTTAAAAGTGGTGTTGAAGAGTCTTAATACAGAATATATTTGGGGTTTATACACTCATTTTCCTGATCCGTTTGTGAATTAAACAAAATAGAAGATTCAATCAATAAATTATAATTTTAATTTTAAACATCTTGCCACTGAAAGTAATTCATCACACTTGTCTGTTCCTAGATGACATTTGTACTTCAAGATTGGTTATGTGTTTCAAAAGGTTTTGTTAATGGGCAAACTTTCAGGAACAGTAAACCAAAAGGTCGAAAGTACATATACGCCATCTGGAAGACTTATATTCGAGTAATTGCTGATTCACAAAGAAACAATCACGACAGGCTGAGTGTACACAGGTTTCTAAGAACGTTACAAAATACACACCTTTTAACTGTGACACAATATAAATTGTTCAGATTAGAAACTAAATAGAGGAGCAAGGTAAATACGGTCAGAGTATTTCTTTCGTGTGCATAATGTGTGAATGACAAGGCTTGAAAATAATACTGACAAGGAATGACACTGCATTATTATAATACTGTTCTGTTCAATACACATTTTTCTTATGAATAAGATAATGAAAACATTATAGTTTCAAGGGAGCTTTTCATTCAAGTTTGTAGTCAAGACCTGTCATAGTTTTATTGTTTTAATCTTTTCGACGGTAAATTTCTTGTCTTTTGTTGTTGTCTCGCTCGACATCAGATCATCGAAGCAGTCAATTTACAGTATATATTTCTTTATCTGTAGCAACAATGAAGCATAACTTGAAAGTTTGGCTGCATTTGCCCTAGTGTGGCATGCTTCCGAGTTCATTTTAGCTTGCAAGAAAGCTATCTAAGTGTAGGGTCATGCATGCCATAGGTTGCAAATTTGAGGTCCAAACACAAAGACTCATTTACCATACTCATCAAAGAATGAAACTTCTTTGATATATTTGAGCTAGTTAGGATATGTCTTCGTTCAAGGCCAGCTTCATTGGCAAAACCCATTCGATCCATAAACGGATAATCAAGTAGGACAGAGAAGAAAAACGTGGTCCTTAATGACAACTTTGATCAAATAGTTTATAAAACTAATCTGGGTTAACCTACACTACTAAAATTCTCAAAGGCGTTATGTATGTCAGTACTCCTACTCAACGCAAGCAACTCAAATCTCCATTCTTTCTCAAACATGCTCCCATACATTGTAATTGAACATGCAGAATTATAACCTCTGATTATCTATAACTAGTATTACTTCACTGATCATGATATAGACACTCATACCCTGTATAGACATTCAACCTGTGTCGTTTTGGTTTGGTTTTCTCTATTTTGTTATTTACACTGATCGGGATATAATACAACCAATACCTATGCTACTATATATTCCATGTGCGTTTTTCGCGCCTCTACCCAGTCTAATACAAAACTGATCATAGCAATCGGCTCTACCTTATTTAATACAAAACTAATCATATCAATAGCCTCTACCCAGTCTAATACAAAACTAATCATATCAATAGCCTCTACCCAGTCTAATACAAAACTGATCATATCAATAGCCTCTACCCAGTCTAACACAAAACTGATCATATCAATCGCCTCTATCCAGTCTAAAACAAAACTAATCATATCAATAACCTCTACCCAGTCTAATACAAAACTAATCATATCAATAGCCTCTACCCAGTCTAATACAAAACTGATCATATCAATCGCCTCTATCCAGTCTAAAACAAAACTAATCATATCAATAACCTCTACCCAGTCTAATACAAAACTAATCATATCAATAGCCTCTACCCAGTCTAATACAAAACTGATCATATCAATCGCCTCTACCCAGTCTAATACAAAACTAATCATATCAATAGCCTCTACCCAGTCTAATACAAAACTGATCATATCAATAGCCTCTACCCAGTCTAATACAAAACTGATCATAGCAATCGCCTCTACCCAGTCTAATACAAAACTGATCATATCCATATCCTCTACCCAGTCTAATACAAAACTGATCATATCAATAGCCTCTACCTTATTTAATACAAAACTGATCATATCAATAGCCTCTACCCAGTCAAATACAAAACTGATCATATCAATTGGCTCTACCTTATTTAATACAAAACTAATCATATCAATAGCCTCTACCCAGTCTAATACAAAACTGATCATATCAATAGCCTCTACCCAGTCTAATACAAAACTGATCATATCAATCGCCTCTACCCAGTCTAATACAAAACTGATCATATCAATAGCCTCTACCTTATCTAATACAAAACTGATCATATCAATCGCGTCTACCCAGTCTAATACAAAACTGATCATATCAATAGCCTCTACCTTATCTAATACAAAACTGATCATATCAATCGCCTCTACCCAGTCTAATACAAAACTAATCATATCAATAGCCTCTACCCAGTCTAATACAAAACTGATCATACCAATAGCCTCTACCTTATTTAATACAAAACTGATCATATCAATCGCCTCTACCCAGTCAAATACAAAACTGATCATATCAATTGGCTCTACCTTATTTAATACAAAACTGATCATATCAATAGCCGCTACCTTATCTAATACAAAACTGATCATATCAATCGCCTCTACCCAGTCTAATACAAAACTGATCATATCAATCGCCTCTACCCAGTCTAATACAAAACTGATCATATCAATAGCCTCTACTCAGTCAAATACAAAACTGATCATATCAATCGCCTCCTGCCTATAATTCGTCCACTTTGTGAAGATTAACATATGCCATTACTGACTCGTGTTTTTAAGTGCTTCTATTTAAAACTGTATACAAGTTTTGGCTTTACGAGGTTTGATATTAACAGTTTTGTTGTTGTTAATTAGTTGGTTAGATAGATAATTTAACAAGAATTGAAACTGGATTTTGTTGAAATAAATAGTCACGACACGACATGGCGAGAATAATAGGTAGGAATCAATACTTTAAAACACACACACACACACACATACACATATATATATATATATATATATATATATATATATACATATATATATATATATATATATATATATATATATATATATATATATATATATATATATACATATATATATACTAGTTGTACGTGGTTTGTGGGATTTCATCCCGAAAGTGGTGTTACGGGAACGCAGTGATCTAATTTAAATTTCAAATCAAAAGATATATACACACGTGTCTTTTCTCATATAATAACTATATATATGTTCAAATTCAGTATATATACTTATTTTTTTTAACCCTATTTATATTTTACTTAGCGGGCAGATATATAAATATTGTGGGCAGATTTGACCTTTGAATACAGAATACGAAATATTATACATAGCATTCTTCCGACAAGGATGAAATTTATTAGCGTTCTGCCCACAGAGACTGTGCATTTGTATAAAGTTCAGACTACTTATGATGTGATATTATAATACCTTAGATGGTCTATAATATATGCAGTGTGAAATATTTTAATATCTCATTCATGCCCACGTATCCATATACAAACAGCAAAATTCCATGTTTGTTTGTTGTTTTTTTTGTTGTTGTTCTTTTTTGTTTTTTTTTTCAATCAACGCGGAGAGAATTGTATAAAATCACCCTGCAAACATATAGACCATCGGAAAATCCTCTTCCTTTTCCACTGTTTGATGGAAAACATTGCATGGTTGTATTGCGAGTGTAACAAATTATGTTGACATCTTATGGATAGATCTGTGCCAGTTTGATGACAACCTCTATTTATGTTTGACATTTATTATGAAGATGATGACTTTGAAAAAAATCAAATGACTCCATTCCTAAAGCTTAAGAGTCCATCAAAATGCCAAAAGCTTAAACTGAAGAAGAAAGAAACAATATTTGTCATTCTTACAGATTGCCAAGGAATGTGTCGACTGCCAAATTGTTATGAAAATATGGTTTGTTGAGACAAATGCAACACCTGGATGCACTACAGTTGTGCAGCCACTGTAGGAAATGTTACAAAAGACAGTTTTTCCGGCGACTGTTCGTTTGTCTGTAAAAAATGAGAGTGAATTTTTGTTGAAATTGTTTGTTATTTAAATTACTTAAATGAAATAAACTATGCTTTCTGTGTGAATTTTCATTAAGTTTCATATACTATAAATCATCATATACTCAAACAGTCGAAAAAAATATAAGAATACCAGCAAGAATTTCAGCACAGTATAAACTAACAACTAACCCTGTCTTATGAAAGTATCAAAAACAATCCAAAATTGAATTTTTACTTTGAAAATTATTCCGAACTTTCCAAAAATTAAATGCAAAATATAAACCAGACAAATCTTATGCAGTAAAAAATACATGTATCTAAATTACTGTTTCTACTTTAATATATTTATAGAAATAAAGTGAAATTATATAATATTGTAATCCGAGACATCAGTACTAAATTTGTCTTGTTTGGGTCAAAAATTTTAGTCCCCAGAAAACACATTATTCAAGGTAAAAAACGAGAAAAAATAATTTCAATTAAAAAGATATATATTTTTTTTAAACATTACATATTTAAAGGTAGTCCCACCAAATATCATATTTTGTATGATTAATTACCATATTTATATACGATAATGTGTGTTGGGTACGGGGATTTTTGGTACGGGTACGTGTACGGGTTACTCTTATTAGTCCACACCGATATCACCAGATTCTCGCGGTAATTCGTTTTCCAAATTAGGCTTACTATTCCATATTTGGACATTCTACGATACGTTATTAAATATTAAGACAAATCCATTGCAGTTAAACTTCTGATGGGTTTCAATATCAATTTCAGTATTCCAAAAGAACATGTATTACCATTTTAAAAAAAGCTATGAAAGGGTGCAGGCTGATTCGTACCGTGGATGATTCGGACCAAATTAAGGGCTGATTCTGGCCATAGTGTAGCCTCGAGTAACCACCTTTCGTTCACTTAACGTGAATTTTAACGCGTTCGTTATAATATTATGATAATCTATTCAAATAAACCATAAAATGAGTTCAACTATATCTACTTCATTTAATCATCGTTATAAAAAAATGGGCATTCATGTACATTAGTTCATAATTACCGTTTTTCCGAGCGTGTGTATGTGTACTTATTTCCAGAAGTGACATCCATGATTCGTGACACTCACTAAAAAGTCACGTGGTATTTGACCGGACCGTGCCAGTTGGACCAAGGTATGGATATTATTAGTTTATAGTGTCTCCGTGTTTTTCAAATAAAAAAAAAACAACAAAAAAAAAAACATTAACAATGAATAATTGTTTTCTGTTGATTCTATATGCAGTTTGTGCACTTACATTATTGCTTGCTTGTTCTTTACCATATAGATACATGACTCAATAGACTGAGAGAGAGACAGATAGACATACAGAGAGTCAGAGGGAGCGAGATATTTAAAAATAGACACTGGTGAATGGATACACATTTTATTATAATAGATTCAATGTCTTTTGATGTAGAATATATGTTTATTATGAAATAATACTGAAACGAAAAAGTCCGTAGTGAATATAAATTTCGAGTGTACATTTTTCTTACGTTGTATAAGAACCCCACATGATTAAAACCAAATATTTACATTGGCTGTCTAGTTGTATTAATTCCCAAAGTTGGTTTTCCTGTTAAAAATATGTAAACAAAGTCATCATGTGATCGGCGGCGCTATCTTTAGCTTATAATAGAAAATTCAAGGCCAAAATGTCGGACACAAAAAGGCATTAGTGAAAACATAGATTTTCATTATCATGTTTTAAAAATTCCATGAAATTACCCTTTTGAATCTCATTTTGTTTGATTTTACTATATCATTAAATTCTGTCACTCTTTAAGAACGCTGGTGACACAGCTGATGACGTCATTATCTCGCAACAAGCAAGTTAGATCGCGAGAAACATGTCGTACGATCGAAGGAGACACACGACAACTGGCCCTTGGACAATATATGCAGGTATATTACTAGACAAAAAATATCCCGAAACAGAATAAATAAAACAGTGATGTCTTCTGCTTAAACCCGAGCATGCACAACACAGAAGTTCTGACAACAACATGGCCGTTCTTACTCTTAGGAAGGTAAAGTGGTTTTGTAGGAATACGTAAAGTTCAAGCCATCTGTATTATTTGAGACCTTCTAGAATAATAAAAATGTGTAATCAAAACGTAAAACACATAGTTATTTTACGAAATTTACAAAATATGTTTTCATTGCCACATATTGCTGTACAATATACACTTTTAGAAGCATACGCACACAGCAGTTTTTGTAAATGAATTGCATGTTAACTGGATTGTTACAAGAACTGGGGGATTACTTACATCATAAGTAATTTACAGTTACCTTTTAAATGAGTCAGATGATCTTTTCATGATTGACGAGCTACCAGGCATTTATGTCGCAGGATTTTGACAAAGACGGTGTCCCTTAAGGGCTGTTGGTAATGCACAGTACAGGTGGGTGGGGGAGGGTATGACTTAAATGCGCAATGGAAAAATGAAACACAGTGGAAATAAAATACGCAATGGAAATTTTAAAAAATATTGTATAATAACACTTTTTCGTCACTATTTGAACTGTGATAAATTGACATCAAAACCAAAAAAATGAATGCTTACTTTAAATAATAGTTCAAATTTACTCAAATAATTTGTCACTTAAATGTAACCGGCCTGCTACATAATGGAGATTTCAGAAGTTAGTAAATTTTATTTAGTGGTCTTTATCTCGAAATATGGATACATTTTTGTATTGGTTATTTTTATATTATTAACTTAATTGAAAACTTATAATTTAATAATAACAAAAATTATGTAACCTAATTCATATGAATGTTACCGGACTGCCACATAACAGAAATCCGCATGCAGTATTGGAATTTCAAACTGAGTAAATTAATAATCTATAAACTTTATTTTTAAATATTATTATTATTTCTGAATATTTCTCAATTTTATATCTTTCCACTTGCAAACTCGCTTTAAATAATGACATAATTTTAGTGCATTGTGTTTCATATGATAGTGACCAGCCTGATGTGCAATGCATATTTTATTTCCATTGCGTTCCATTTTTCCATTGCGTATTTTAGTCATACCGGGTGGAGGATGGTACTCTGATTGTGAAGAAATGGCTAAACATTATGGTAATAGTGATGTCCCATTTCTTTCAGTTAAGTATCCTGTAACATTTATCAGTGAGTGTGTGAAAGAATAACTTATAATAAAAACAATTCCATATCTTTTTTTCCACAGACTTTAATGCAGTGTACAGCAATATAGAGTCTGTATGCAGTGAAAAAGATGTCACTGACACTTATAAAAATCCGTTTCGTGGCAAGGAGAAATGGATTTTGTATAAAACTTGGATAAATTGAATATGAGCTGTTTTTCTGCACATACTGTTTACGAATAAAATGAATTTTTGTCAATCCTGAACAACATTGACAGTAGTTCCTACAAAAATGTAGGGAGGCCTGTACTGGTCATAAGAAGCATTTGATGATGAAGACAATGACACAATTGTACATGTATTTTGGTAATAATAATAACGACACAATTTTCAGTCCCAAACATCATGATGATCTCCAAAATGAACAGTCTGGAATATTTTCATATTCTCTGCTCACATGTCTTTCTGTACATATATGTGGCTTATTAAACACACCGTAGAATCCACTGTTGAAAAGCACATGGATATATACATGTATACGTGTCATATTCACCGTCACTAAGCATGTTGCGGTATACTTAGTTTAAAATTCACGATTATTGACAATCGTAAGCTCCAACAGAATTGAACAAAGTACCTTCTTCTAAAGTATGCAACTATTCATATATCTTACCTAATTAGTTTGTAATTTTGTTAAAATTTGATTTTTTCTTAATTTGAACCACACTCTTGCTTTACGGGAAGTGCATTCTCACACACTATCGGAAACATATACCACAACTACAATAGTTCTCATACTTACAAGCAAATTCAATATATATCCCATTTATGCATACATATAAGGTTTATTTAGGATAATTAGCTAATGTCAGGTGCTTTTCATTATCTCTACACGGTATTAAGAACGAAGGACTGATAATATCCAAAGATATAAACTTCGGCAGAATAATATTTACAGAACTACATGTGGTGAAAGAAGAGAGGAAAAGAAGTAAAATGTAAACAAGCAAATAAGTCATTTCATAGTATGTATTTCAGGAAATTTTAGGAATTTTCTTCGCTATTAACAGTACTGACCACAACTGTGCTTTCAATATGGAAAGTTTGATAACCATCAGGTTACAGGTATGCATGTAATATGACTGACAGTAATGGGGCAGGGTTGACTGGAAGAAGACCAATATAGCAGCCCCCATTAAGTGGCATCGTGATGTTTGCCACATGCATTGTACGCAATGCTCAGTGTATATGAAAAATGTAACACTCAATGCATCTTGCTTAAAGTCTTCATGCAACACGATAATTACAATACTATCTCAATGCCATGATCTATTGCACGTAAAATGCAATATCAAATTGACTATTTTAGCCCATATATATATCTCTTTTCTGCAAAACAGATTGTACCTGCACATTTAAATGACAGTTTTTTAAGTTAATAATGTATAACTTTTCACTTATTACATACTATATGTGATATCTGACTATACCACACCCACCCACCCTGTTGGGCTAGGGTACATTTTTCTTTTTTGCAAGTTCCTGCTTCCAGGACCTCTAGTAAAGGTCAGATTTTTATTCTGATTCACATTATACTAAAAGAATGTATAGTTGGAATCCTCTAAGTTTCACTAGGAGGAGATAAGTAACTTTAAACTAGTGATACTTTGTCATATTTACATGTATTCATTAAATTTTATAATACTCTATATATGTTTATACAAGTAATATGTTCTTTTTACCTTATAGTTGAATATTAATGTCGACATTGTTTTTTTCACTTGCAAAATAGGATTTATGTGCAGGCATCTTGCTTGTATGATCTGCACAAATTACCTTGTGTACATCCAGCATGCACAATTTACATACCACTAGACCATTTTTTCAAGTGGACAGGACCCTCATATCTATTTTAATAAAAGATTAAACAGCCATGTCATTCTTGTATGAGCTATACAAACTATTCCATGTCTTGATCTTTTCTTAGTATCAAAGTCAAGAAATAGGACACCAAGAAATTGTGATCATGATTTGTTTCAGTCTGATTTTTGTTTATTATTCAGTTCATCAGAAGTTGTATTCATTTATATAAATTTGTACCTTTTTTATGGATGAAACATCTTCCCTGACTTGATTTATTTTTCACAGACAGGGAAGTTTCTTTTTACAACCAGAAGGGAAATGGCTTTCAATGAAGAAATGCAGTGGATCTATAAATGCACCTATGATGTCACAAGATCTGAATTGATAGAATGCTGTGGAGATAGGATGCAAGTGCTATACAGTGGTAAAAAACTAAAAATGATTTGTCAGCAATCTGAATCTAATCATCCACTTTAAACAGGCTTATTCCAGCGCAGACTTTGACAGAAGAAAGTGAGATGGAGCAATCACTTTTTCCATTAGATATGATATCAACATTTTGTCACTTTTATTTCTCTATTTATAGTTTCAGTCTGAGGTGTTACTTGCTAAGTTCTGCACATAGTTGATAGAATGTTACTAAAATACACATCACAACTGGACAGATTATTCTATACCGTAGTCAAGTCCAGTATGTCACTAGAAATTTTACCTCTACAATCAAGGTGCTGTGGGGCTACATCACTTTTGTTTGGCTTTGGAGAAACCTGCTATAGGTCAATTCTTTATGCATTACTGTGTCCAGATATCAGTGTCCATGACTTGGAACAATGATGCACCAATATGACTTGGTTAAGAGAGTGGTGGGTATACATTTGGCCTTTTTTAGTATACGCTTTTATCAAATGCACAATGTCTCATACTTGAGATGGAAATGGGTTGGTGGTTTGGAATAAATTACTTTTTCTTTCTTTCTGATTATTGATCAGATATAATTTACTTGGCCAACACTCAATTGTTGTTCCTGAATGATAAATATTTAATGTCATGTTGTAATTAGCTGTGTACATAATAATAGACATGTATTTTTTCTATTATTATTACCCACTTCAATGATCATGGTTAAACTATTTTGTTCATTATTAAGTATTGGGCAGTTAAATATTATTTGAATGTCTTTGATTATTGTAACACATTATGTCCGCTTTGTAATGTAATGACAGTTTTTATTTCAGATTTTATAAGGAGAATACCTGGATGCATCCACATCAGCACACTGACAACCGTTTTAGCCCCCATTGTTGCATTAAACCATATTTTTCCAAGTTTTTCAACAGGTATATAACTAATATTATCAAGTGCCAGTCATTACTCTATAGCATTTATTGCATATTGCTGTGAAACCTAAGTTGTAAGAATCAAGCAAGAATGATATTATAAATAAGTCATCAGGATCAGGATTATCAGTCCATCATTACTCTATGTACAGTACAGTGTATCACATGTGCTTGTATTTCGTCTCAAATTTGGACCCAGGATGGCCGAGTGGTCTAAGGCCTCTGTCCGTGTGAGTTCGAGTCATGGTTCAGCCAACGTGGATATGTGAGAAAGCTTGCCAGTAGCTTCCCGTGGGTAGGTGGTTCTTCCCTGGTTTTTTCTAGGTTCTTCCTCCACCAAATATGCTGAAAAATGGCGTTAAACCCACGAAAAAAAAACGTCGAAAATTTCAGCATTATAGCCAATTTATTAGTAATTTTTGTGTTAGTCTCTGATTTTTATTAGAATGTGAAATTTTTGAATTGTTTCCTGTCAATAATGATACAGTATATATGCCATTAATATTATATCAACCAAACCCATGACGATTAAAATTTCAAATATGTAAACTCTTTCTTTTAGGAAAACAGCCAAAATGTAATGTTTCAAAAGTTGCCAATTATATAATAATCACTTTGACAGCATAAATTTGTGGAAGTTTGTGCCTATTTTATCATAATATTAAAAATTTCATTATATGTAAACCCATTATCTAGACTATTCACTCATTGGAATTCTGACCTACAAATTTTTCACTATAGTATTATCAGTTATATGGATCTTAAATTTCCAGAGAAAATTTGTGTCTTCCAGCATGGCCGATTATTCCATGTTTGCCTGTGTGTTAATATGTAGATAAAGACACATACAGATCATACATTTTGCATTATGCAGAGGAGATCTTTATATATGTTGTATCAACATGATCAAGTCACATGCACTTTTTTCCAGACGATAATGAAGTGGACACAAATGAGTGTAATACATCTGTAGAGGTAAATTGAAATGTGTGTCTTAAATGACCCCCCCCCCCCCAGTATTCTCTTATGTTTTGGCATATACACATTTTAGGTCCATAACATTGGGCATGGTTTTGATATTCAGTCAGATTTCGTGCATATATACTATTTTACAAATTTTATATGCCTCATGCTGTTTTTGAAATTTGTAGGTGGTGGGATGAAACTAAAATATATGAAGATTTTGCTAAAGTGCAGAAATAAATTACTGACAATGATATGTCAGCAGATATTCATAGTTGATATTAAGAGTGTTATAGAGTCTGAAATGTTGTTGATAAATAAAAAAGAAACAGAACTTCTGATGCAACATGTCATCAGCATAGAGATCACGATTACTTTGTTTCATCCAGTACGTGCTTATTCTGGATTCAAGGAAGATCAGCACTGACTTTTGCACAAAACAAAATGTAATTGGGCAGATTTGCAGCAAACACTATCTTCAAAACATTTTGGCATTTTTGGTCCATCATTAATGCACCAATGATACCTCAGAACTCAGAACAATTTGGCCAAGTCCAGTGAATGACCCCAGGTGTCAGAGTGATCTAAGGCGCTTGCCTTTACAGATCACTGACATCTCACCTCTGTCCACATGGGTTTGAGTCTCAGCTCGGCCAATGTGAGTATGTGAGAAAGGTTTTTCCTCCACCAAATATACTGGCCACCATGTATAGCCTATCATGTGCTCAAATATGGTGTTAAACCCACAAAACCCAAAACCAAGTCCAATGAGTGCCTTTAAATTTACATATTCACTGGAGAGAGGTATTGTTTCATCGACCTATTTCATGTTGCCTGATGTCTTTATACGTACAGTATGTTGGTTTGTATTTAAATCTAATACCTAAAATACAAAATGGCCCTCATCATAAAAAAATGTGTGGCATCACTTAGAATTGTTGCATGTAAGTGTGTTACGTTCAATAACATTTGAAAAGATATACCTCTTCTGGAAAAGTATGTGTGGGTGAATTACTTTTTGAGCACTAAACTCGTCAAGCCAAGATTATGGGATTATGAATAGATAATGAAATAAACATTGGTCACAATACAATCTGGGAAATTGAATTGACTATATTGATCTTAAAGGCTTTAAGAGAACATCATTAAAAAAATCAGTTCATGACATTAGTGGTGATCATTTCTTGTAAAATGAACATTATTTCTTTAAATTACAAATCTG
Organism: Margaritifera margaritifera; assembly: GCA_029931535.1. NCBI lineage: Eukaryota > Metazoa > Mollusca > Bivalvia > Unionida > Margaritiferidae > Margaritifera > Margaritifera margaritifera. The sequence goes on along the minus strand of JAQPZY010001626.1, from coordinate 429,596 downwards.
AAAATAATTATTCGGTTTCATTTTATAACTTGTATGGTTACATGATACTTTGATCTTTCTTTTTTTTTACTTGCGTAGCAATTGTCATGTATTTGTGGCTGCTACAAACCTCAAATTTCAATATACAATCAACCTTCTGTGATAAAAATTGATTCCCTTTCTCTATCTAGATATGTGGGTACCAACAAAATTGTAACAAAAAATTTGCAAGACAATGAAAAATGATACCAACCAAAAAATGCAGAATATTCAAATGCTATGAATTTTAAATATATATGTATATTATTTACTTTCAGAAAAAATAGAAGGAAGGGGCTGTTTTGTGTTATTGCAGAACATTGTCATGGTGTAATCGATGTCACTAAAGAAACCAGATGCTTGACTTGTGGAACCACTTTGAAAGTGAAGTTGCATTCACCTACATAAATTTTCTGCCCTGCATGAGGAACTGTGCCAGACAAGTGGGAAAACATGTCCATCATCATATGAACACAAATGTTTGTCAACAAGGAGAATACCATTTAATGCCTCCATCCCAATGCAAGTTGAGTACAAGAAACCATTCCCTGAGAGATTCATATATGATGGTGACTGTGTAGTGTTGGTTTCTGATAACCAGGTGTGTGTTGTTTGCACTGGTAGACTGAAGGAAACCCACAGCTATATACAGGTCAACATATTTGGCATCCGCTAGATATTAAGTGCTAAAAGTAAGTAACCTTGAAATACTAAATTGAAATTCAGTTGTACTTTCATGTGATGGCTAAGCTCAAACATTCAGTGCTGTTTCAAAACTTAAGACTGAGTGATTGACTGTATGGTGTAAATGCAGCCTGGTTATGGTGTTTTACTGGTAAGTGTTAAAAAAGGCCCCAAAAACATAAGCTAAAGAAAGAGAATATTGATTTTCATTTTCCTATTGTTACACCATTAAAATAAACGGATTCAGTTATGATACTTGCTCTTGTTCTGCTTTCATTTTTAGTTATTTTTACGCCGCATTGAGAGGCCACAACTAGGACCAGATTGGACCCCCCTCTTTCTTTTTCCAGATTATCCCCCATTTTTGCAGCTTTAGTGGGAGCAGTGCCCAAATTTACCAAATCTTGCATGCAGCCCTGATGTTTAAGCCAGCTGTTTTCAAAGCAATCAAGATTTTACTTTAAATAAATTACTATATTACTCAGAACTGCTTGAATGGTTTTCTCAGTTCTGATGACAAAAGCATTCTCATACCTGCGAGATAAATTCTTATGACTTCTAACAAGGAAATGAATGGCGTGGCATGTGCAATAATTACAATGTTCAGAGAAATTTGTTAATATAAATTGTGTTGAGAGCAGATATATGGAGAGATAACATGTACATAATGTCAAGAGTAAAAATGAAGAATGCATGATATAATTATTAAGCTTGTTATATTTTCTAGTACTGCTGTAAAGAGATTTATTACATGAAAATTTACATGTCTTTAATGACATGTGACTTCTGTATTTATTGACATGTAACTCATAGTTATGTGTTATTTTATTTTCAGTCTTCTCCAAAACATGTGCGGAATGTAGAAAACTTCCACTTAGATGGCCTGGAGCTATGTGTGCTAAATCTGGGTCGATACATCATGTGTCATGAAGTTGTTTGAAGATTCATGTATTACTTCTTAACTGAAAAGTAAGTACAGTGCAGTTAACACTATTCGTGTGTTGTTTGAGTGTCTTTTTAAAAGATTCACATGATAGGATTTTTGTTTCCTTTTATATAGGTCTTACTTTTCCAGTCACACATTCTTTGTTAATGATGTCATGGTACTGTGTTAAAGTTTCTGAAAACCTTTTATATTATTTGCTTTTTTGAAGTACAGGGATTTGATTAAGAAATTGTCACTGACCTTAACTACGTCTTTTCTGATTAGTTTTTTTTTATATAATTTTTACTTGTTGGCAGATCCAAGAATAATAGATGCCTCTCATACCTTGTGTCAAAAAATCTTTTTCATATTATGTTTATTTCTCAAAGCAGATGATTCACACCAAACATATTTGTGAAGTGGCCAGTTTTAGCATCAATGTTGGGTAAATGTAGCTTTTTGCTTACATTTGTCTCAGTATTATGTAGTAGTTATTGCAGTTATTACAACACCTCATGCTTTCTTCTGTTGTTTCCATTATGCTGCAACTCAAGAGGAGCTTGCATATTGTATTTTTTTCTCAAAATTAAAATTTCAGATTTCAAAGGCCAAATTCCACTTTGGCTCATTCAGGAAAAGCCTGGGACCAACCTCATCACAGTAGACAATCTCCAGCTGCACTGACAGAATTTGTCGGCCCTGGAGAGACTGATGTACGAGATCCTATGGTAACCAGCACACTCCTAGAGATGGCATTCTCTCCCATAACAGGCCGCTCCCAAAAAGAGAGTTGTGGATCCACACAGCAGACAGTGGATGAGGACCGGCTGGTGGCCCGCATCACCAAGGCGGTAATGGCATCCATGGCCAAGAAGCATCCATTGCCACACTCTGAGTGCCTTTCTCCAACAAGACTACTTCTCACCTAAACAACACTGTGAATGAAAATGTGAGACACTTGTTTGACTACAAACATCAGATCAAGCCTGCTAATGATAGAATTGTGGTTACAGGATCTAATTTACCCCTAACTGTGAATGAGGACAGCTTGATTTATTTCGTAACTCATTGTACACAGATGCTGCAAGTGACATATCAGACTATAAAACTTTATCTAGCCGATATTTGACATACATATCTACAGCTTTGTGTCAAAACTCCATTAACTAATAGACTACAGCATATATGGAAAGGAGTCAAAAAAGACACCAATTAGTTAATATTACATATGATGTGTTTTGTAACATATGTAAATGCTTGGAACTATATAGACTGAGTGAGTACACTAAGCTTTTACTACGAACTGTTCTCTGGCATTTTATGCTTTTTGCAGTGTGGAGAATTTACTAATTGTGGATCCAAATTTTATGCAGCAAACAATGTGTATTATGACATAATATTTTATATGGATAAGAGACTATTCATTCTGCATCTTAGAGAATCAAACACTGATGTTTTAAGTCAAGGAGTGCATATCACTATTTATGTTCTGAACTATGAAGTATTTGTATGTCCTTACCATGTGATGAGGAAATTCCATCATATTCAGATATTAGCTGGGGCTAAACCTTGTGATCCAGTTTCTCATGGACCATGCTGAAGTCTTGAGTAGAACTTTCTTTATCAATATCATTATAGCTGTTTTATCCATTACCAGTGCTGCCAAAGTTGGAATTCCAGACCATCTTTTCCAAAATTTGGGTCAATTGTCCTCAGATACGTATTGTAGGTATATTAAGGTTCACACTGATAGAGTGGCTTTACACAGAGACAGATGTCAAGGCGTGTGCCTAGCTACTATATTTACACTTGTATGTATCATTGTGCTATTCCGTTTATTTCTTTAGTGAATGCAAAGTACCATTTGAACATTTCAGAGACTTTGTATGTATGTACATACTAAACATTTCATTTTTCACTATCTACCGTATTTACCGTATATCTTGGGACACCGTATATCTTGGGACACCATAAATTTATTTTTAAAGTAATTTTTTTGTGCACTGTATGTTCTGGGACAGATCGTTTTTTTCGAGTCGTAAGTTGTGGGACACCTTTTGAATCATAATATCGATAGCTTAGCTGGTAAAAAAATGCACTCAAACTTATATTTTATTACATAAATAAAATAAAAACCGCTGTCAGTGTTGTTTGTTTACACTTTTCTTCTTAACTGCAAACTTTTGAAGAACAAATTTTGATAAATATATGGGCAATATAGGAGACTAGATGTTTGCACTACGTACAAAATATGTGCAAGTCGGAGCAACCTGTACTTGTATTATAATTTGTTTTACTGTATAAACACTGTTTGATGCAGTAAAAGTTTTGAGTTGATTTATATTTGCCTTTTTCATAAGCCAGATCTAATTCCCAAGTAATATTTCCTCAGTTATCTGCCAGTGCAAACCCTTTAGCTTGTAAAGGCAGCCTCACTTTGTTTTCCCAACCCTTTGATCGAGCTCACTTTGTTTTCGTAACCCTTTGATCGAGCCGCAAAGTTGATACTTGTTCATTGTTCAGTGCCAAGTAGAGTCCTATATTAAGCTGACAGAATTTATTTGAACTTCCTGTGATCATGCCGCACAATTGACACCGGTTCAGTGAATACTGCTAAAAAGAAATCAAAGCCGGCTTCCCTTGCTCGACCGACTTTGTATATAAAAAATCTGCACACTTAAAAGAATCCAAAGTCGGCTTCCAGGGTCTGCTTGCTTACTACAAACTTATCCATCACGGCTGAGATGTATAATGTGGTTTATTTTGTTTTATTTGTATTCCCCTTTATATATGCTAAAATAGTACGGTAACAATGAATGTGAGGAGTCACTTTTATTGTAACAATGTGTGATAAGTTTTCCATTCAAACTGTTCCATTGTTTCAATTTATTTTCGAAATTGCTGTGAATACCGGTAAAAAGAAACCAGAGTCGGCTTCCCTAGGTCGGCCTACTCTGTATATAAAAAATCTGCATACTTGAAAGAATCCAAAGTCGGCTTCCGGGGTCGGCTTGCTTTGTAATAAAATAATCTTTGTATTTGATAGCCGAAGTCTCTACCAGGTGTGTTCATTCACCACCCAAGCATCTATTGTTTGCCACCTGTCATTATAATTGATGTTTGCAGGGTAAATACATGGGTGCAACATCATACACAGCATTAATTGTCTTTAAGAATATTTTTTTTGTACAAGGGTAACCCATGCTAGCAAAAATGTTGTCATTTTCACTCACAGTCAATGTATTTACTAATAATGATTTTTATTTGCGAAATATTATTACATTGTTAACCTGGATATAATACACTCTTGGTTATTTTGCACCATACACCGGATCATGCGTGAATTGCTGATGCCTTCAAGCAATCGGTTATTTCTCGGTCTCTCTCTCTTTCTATTGTTTGTGATTTTGCTGGATCCAATTTTCAGTTTGATAATATACCGGTATTCAAACTTCTTAGGACAGCCAAACATGATTTGTTTATCTATATTCACGTCAATAAAATAATGTGTCAATGTTGTTACCGGACATAATCTATACACACGACCGGTACTCTACATTACCAGACCATGTCGTGTTAGTGGATAAGTTAGTGATAGTGGATACGTTTGTGTCTTTTATACATAAATTGCTTATGAAGAACAAAAAAGAGGAATAAGAAAGAACAGTACAAGGTTAGTTTCTTTCAGTTTATTATCAAATAAACGTTAAATTTACCTACCTTATTGTAACATGAAGTGCTGGGGGGGGGGCAGCAAATTAAACACAATTTGTTTCGGTTCTTAAGTTCCGGGACATATGATCTAGTTGGAAAAAAGTTTAACCATAAGTTATGGGACAGGAAAAAAATCATTTATTTTATCTTGTCCCAAGATATGCGGTAAATACGGTATGCTGGATTATCATTTTCAGCTGTATCATCTGTTAGTTTCCAAACTCACACTTTCATGCTAGCATTCTGATATTCTGCAGGTACCATGGACTTTCAATGGTCTTGAATACATATCTTACATTCATGCCATATATATTATACTATCTAGCAAGTTCAAAATGTTGCTACTTTCTGACCACACACATTGTTGAATTTTAGGTGTATTCTGTCTGTATCACGTCCTGGTGCATTTTGCTTTATAGCCATATAGTCTTGCCTATTTCATCATATTGTCTAAACTGCATTGCACGGGGTAGTTCAATGTACCTTGACCCATTTTTTTTTCTTTACACGATGTATATAAATGTAGGTAAACATCACGGGTAACATTTCAATGTAATATTTATCTATACTGCCAGGACAGCACTATCTTGAGTACTAGTTGCTTTACTCAGGATACTGGGTCAACGAATTTTGACATTCAGCTGCATTTGATAACCTGTCAAATCCAACACAGATGCTGCCAGGGCAAGCGAGTGTGCGAATCGCGCAAAATTTGTATGAATTCGTGCACTTGGAAAGCAATGATGAGTCAACAAATTTGGACATTCAGCTGCATTTGATAACCTGTCAAATCTAATCAACAGACTATCAATGTCACTTTCCAATCTTAGTCATTATTATCATTATATATCTGTACTTTTTACTTAATTGGGGGACTTCGTTACAGCCACACTGTTCCGTAGTCACAGAACTCCTTTTACTTCATTTGGGCAATTGCCAAGTTTCATTTATTCACAGCTTCATTTGTTTTCCCGCAATTTGTTACAGTACTTAAATGTATTCAACTATTATCTCCATATACTTCATACCTGCTTCAGTCCCTTGCGGCTCCACATACAGGTATCCGACACTTCACAACAATACAAACTCCCCCAAGTCTCTCTTCCTGAGGTATTCGTATTGGCAGATTCAGAGCTCTGCTTGTGCAATGTGCTGTGACAATGTTTGCCCCTGTTATGCCAAAGATTATTTGATATGTACAATAAACTTTAAATTTAACCTATGTCTTGTGTATTGGTTTAATGTACAGTTAGGACTACTGCACCTTAAGCCAAATAAAAAAGTATGCATTGTTCTGGTTACCCAAGCGACCCTATTTTTTCCTGCTGACCCTTTAAACAAATACTGGAGAAAAAAAATGAAAAAATTTTAAGGAAAACGAAAATAATAAAGGAAATAAAAGTTAACAAAGGAATGTAACTACAATCGAAGTTAAATTCAGGATGTGAATGATGCTTGTTTTCTTGTTTATGCTTCATTTAAATCAGTCGGGGAAAAAAAAGTTTGTATCAACCTACCTACCCTAATTTCAATGTAACCAGAACCACACATTTCTTCTTTGACCTTCCTAGCATTTTAGCTCTGTGTGACCTACATTTCTCTACACTTACTCCAGCTTTTTGCTCGGTTTTTCTTACATCATATCTTGTAGAGCATTTTGATATGATGTGTTCTTATTACAAAACAATTCAACAAAATGTAGGTCAGTATTTCATGCTGTAGAGGTTTTGTATTATGTAACCTTTTTCACAATATATGTTGCAAGTGAACCTAAAGTGTCTTTTAACAAAGGTAGATGATTCTAAATTGCTTTTTACTCTAAAGCATTTTAAGTACCTGTTCTTAGAATTGTGAGAAAATGAAAGGAAAGGATTCATATTTCTTTGTAAAATAATTGAAATGTGCTTGAATATTTATTTCCAGATTTTAAAAAAATATCTATCTCAGTTTTTTTTAATATCTATGTCATCTGGATTTTTAAACTGTTTAGTACAATCACAGTTCACTACATATAACTTTATTGAGCATTAAAGGGGAATTTTCAGAGAGTAACTAGGTTTTAAAGGTATGGTCACAAAACTTATTCATACCTTTGGAGTTCAAGCTTTTAATATTTCGCTGTATTTTGTTTTGTTAAAAGTCAGGTCACTTGTCTGTTGAAAGTGAGAATTGAAAGTGATATTTTATAGTGTGTAAATGTTGAATTGTTAGAATAATAGTCAAAGGGGCCTTATCTGTGAAGTTGATTATACAGTCTATGCTATTGTGTTTAGTCTTAAACATTTGACTGTTTCATTGCTGAACTAATGTGGAAGAAATGATTGAGGGTGGTTGATATGCAGTGTGAATACTGAACTGTTTGCAAGTTGAAATAAAAGTGACTTTGTCAAGATTTTGTTTAACCTTTTGTCATTACAGCATGTTTCAGACCTCATTGCTTGCCTAGATAATGGCAGCTCTTTCATCTTTACATTTTGCTGCATCCTATATGTCCTTTATTAACTGTGATGTTAAAATTATAAAATAAAAAATAAATGATATCATAGAGAAAAATGTTTTATTTGTCCTGTATATCTTTATAATTCATATCAACTTAGAATAAGAGGAACACATAATACAGTGTTTTTGTTTCACCTTAATAATTGCCAGATACACAATTAACTTATTTTGAAGGGAACAGAATAATAATTGTAATAATGCTTTCAAATTTAAAACCAGACACCACAACAGAGGCAGAAAGCGCTAAACCCACCAGTCATGGGTACAAGCATACAATTGTTTTACATGCCCACAATAAGATGGGTTGTCTCGTGTTATGTTTTCCATCATTTTGTCCATCCATCAGACAATAACAAATGTCATGTCCTCACAGTAACTCTAGTTGTCCACCATCAACAGTTACCAAACTTTGTGGACAGGTTAGGGTAAGGAAGAACCTATTAATTTCAAGGTCACTAAAGAAAAATATTATCAGCATGATAACTTTAATTTCTACATCTTCTATGGTTACCAAACTTTGTTAATGGCTTGCACTTGGGGTAAGGAAGAGCTCTATTGATTTTGGAGTTAAAAGGTAAAAGGTCACTGATTGGAAGAAGAAAAATGGTTTCTGCACAAAAAACATTAGTTCTACATCACATACCACAACCAAACTTTGTGAATAACTTGTACTTGGGGTAAGGAAGAAGCCTATTGATATTTGGGTAAAAGGTCAAAGTCACTGACTGAAAGAAGAAAAATGCTTTCCACACAAACACATTAGTTCTACATCACAGACATTGATGTTTTTTAACTTTACCTTTAGTTCACGAAAATGTCAGTTATCAATGTAGAGTACTATTAAAGACTTGGCGGCATATAATGTGGTGTGGTTCACGGTACTCTTGTTTTTAGCTCACTGGTCATAGACCAGAAAAGCTTATGGGGTGGTCTGTTGTCCGTCGGCCATCCGTTTGTTAACACAAGTTTATCCCTACTTCTCCTAAACTACTTGGAGGATTGCCTTGAAACTTTACATTCACATTAATCCCATGGTCTAGTTTGTCCTAGATGAAAATGGTGCTGCTCGGACATCCAATATGGCCTCCACAGTGGCCATCTTACAAATCTTTTTATCGCTAATTCACCTGAATGGATGGTCATATCAACATGGAGTTTTCACTAAAAGACTTCTTATGACGTCTGGTTGGTCCTAAATGGAAATGGTGCTGATCTGATGTCCAATATGGCCACCACAGCTGCCATCTTGAAAATCTTGTTATCGCTACTCCTCCTGAATGGATGGTAAATTGAACATGGAGTTTTCACTAAAAGACTCACTATGATGTCTAGGTGGTCATAAATAAGACAAATGGTGCCCATCTGGCATAAAAAATCATGTTATCACAACTCTACTTGAACAGAAAGTCATATTGATGTGGTGTTTTCACCAGAAGAATTCTTATGGTGTCCAGTTAGTCTTAAATGAAAATGGTGCAGATCTGACATCCAATATGGCTACCACAGCAGCCATCTTGAAAATCTGCTTATTGCTACTCCTCCTGAGTGGAAAGTCATATCTTTAAAATATTGTTATCTCTATTTCTCTCCTAATGGATGGCTATATCAACATGGGGTTTTCACCAATAGACTTCTTATGATCCCTAGTTGGTCCTAAACGAAAATGTTGCCAGTCGTACATCTAATATGGCTGCCACAACGACTGTCTTACAAATCTTGTTGTCACTATTCCCTCTAAATGGATGATCGTTATGACATGGGGTTTTCACAAAAAGAGTTCTAATGATGTTTACTTTGTCCTAAATGAAAATGGTGCCAATCTGACATCCAATATGTCTATCACAGCAGCTAATTTGTGAACTTATCACTGAAGAATATTAGAGATGATTTCAACACTCGACAGTTAAAAGGTAAAAATAGTCTTATCTTGAATTCCTGGAGATTGTTTTCGCCCAGTACAGCGTCAGTCCTTTCGAGGGACTCTTGCTTAAATTGGGAGTCTTATTTAAAATTATTGTTTCAAGATCCACTAGAGCTGCTTGCAAGACACACAACACTAAAACAACACAAAACTGAAATTTTAGTAAAACTGAGATCCCTTGAAACTAAATTGTTTTTCGAGTCCCCAAATTGTTGTTTTCTTTAATTTCAATCAACTTTGATTCATGAAACTGAAAAACAAAATAAATGTATGGTCCAAATGTCAATTTACACTCCAATGATTCAAATAAAACCGTAAGTTAATAAGAGCCTCAGCGTAGCCAATTGTCTTTAAACAGACAAAAGCCATGCAGAGGAAAATAAAATCCAGCATGTAACCAAATACAGGTACATACTCTATGAAATCCTTATTAGACCATATCTGTTTTACTGACTATTGACATAAAAATATATATATATATATATATATATATATATATATATATATACAGTATTGCATGGTGTTTCTTTTCTTTTTTTGTCCTGTAACTAATAGGAGGAAGATGTCGCCATCCCAATTAGTTAAATCCTTCTTCAACACCAAACTTCATGTAAACATATATCATTGAAATCACACACTGTAGTACATTTGGGTGCACAGTTTAGATTTTGGTTGTCCGGTACAACTGGGCAATGGATTGTTATATCCCTACACACACAGACACATACATGTGCTTCGGAATCCATTAGCTGTGACATTTCTCTTCTCCTTAATCTTGTGCATTGATACAGATTTTAACTCCAAACCAAAAGGACACGTGTGTGCGTGTATGTGTCTTTGAATTTTACAGAAAAACACTCACTTACACTAGCTGCCCAAAGCACAAATAACATTCCCACATAAACTTTTTTTCAATTTACCTTACTCTAAATGAGTTAAGTTTTGAAATTCAAACCACCAAACATCTTTCTCTCTCTCTCTCTCTCTCTCTCTCGCTCTCTCTCTCTCTCTCTCTCTCTCTCTCTCTCGTTCTCTCTCTCTCTCTCTGGCTGGTTGTTTCTCTTGTATTATATCCTTTCCGGGAGAAGGGGGGGTGGGGGTGGAGTAAATATGTCCCATATCACCAGGAAAAATAAACTTAGTTTAAGAAAGGAAGAACAGAGGGAAGAAAAGAAGATAAAAGGAGAGAAAGAAAGAAGACAGGGAGAAAAACAGAGAGGAAAAGAAGGAGAGAAAGACAGACAGAAGAAGAATGCTTATAAGTTTTAAAGCTAGATAAGCGACCATGGAAAGGAAATACCACCCGACCTCCTCCGCACCACACCCTCAGGAATTACTACCCCTACCCCTACTCCTTCACCACCACCCCCACCTTCGTATTCCCACTCCAACTTCTTCCCACCCCACCTCAGGAATTACCACCCCTACTCCTACCCCCCCCCCCCACCCCCAGGAATTACCACCCCACCTTATCCCCACCCCACCCAGATTTCCTACTCCTACTCCTTCCCAACCCACCCCCAGTATTAACTATCCCTACTTATTCCCACCCTACGCCAGAAATTACCACATCTACTCCTCCCCACCCTCAGGAATTACCACCTCTACTTATATCCACCCAACACTCAGAAATTACCACATCTACTCCTCCCATCACCCACCCACCACGAATTACCACCGATAATTATTCCCACCGGAAAAGTACCACATTTTGGTAAATTGATTAACTCTCTCTCATTCACACACACACATGCATACACACAAGCACACACCGTCTTAGTTTAAAGTTCTGGAAATAAATAACTCTTTCCATACATTTAAATCAGAACCTTTACTTGTTGTTATTGATATCCCATTACACACACACACGCACACAGATTACTCTTAAAATGTACGAGATCATATTAAAATGACTAATACGAATCTCTATCTCTTTCTCCACATCTCTCTCATTGCCTCTTTTTACACAACAGACAGAGAGACAGTCAGAGACAAAGAGAGAGAGAGAGAGAGAGAGAGACAGACAGACAGACAGAGAGTATATCTAAAAGATACGAAACAATTTTTTTGATTCAGCAATAGGACTTCTATACTAAGGTATTCATATGTGAACAATATTAACGCCATGTATATCTTATGAGTGGGGACGACAGTCTAGTCTCTAAATACATAAATCTTCAAATATATGTAACCTGATATCTCATTTCTCTTGCTAATACAAATTAGACAATGAAGCTCGTGCTGTCATTTATTTCAACCCAACTTTAGGGGCACGGGAACATGTCCCTTATTGTTCTGATACTAAACGCATGAAGTAGCTTGCTTCATATACCGTACGTTTGACCACCTACTGGGAATTCTGCATTCCACGATACAAGCATGCCTTTGTCAAACATTAATACTGCAGACGAGATTTTAATGCAGTAATGATGGACATCTAATATCACGCTTCTTCTATGTGTTTAATCAGTACTGAACTAGACAACAACTAATATTCGATAGAATTAGGAAAATCTTGCTATTTCTTATTTAAACAACATTCATTGAAATTTTTAAAACAGATTGCAGAACTTGTATGCTCATGAAAATTTGAAAACTTTGAGTTAATTGATGTATGTTTGAGACAAAAGTTTCCGACAATGCACTTTCGTTTTGAATTTTTAGATATATATGTCATGTCAGCTTCGTTACTTGCATCATATTTAGGAGCAAGTGCATGAACATAAAAATTAAGCCATATATTGCATGGTGTTTCTTTTCTTTTTTGTCCTGTAATTAATAGGAGAAAGACGTCGCCATCCCAATTAGTTAATTCCTTCTCCAACACAAAACTTCATGTAAACATATATCACTGAAATCACACAATCAGCCATTCAACAAGTATCGAGAGAAACAACGAGACGAGTAAAACAAAAGTAGAAGACTTTATATCCATTTATCCTTCCCCCAAAATCTGTCCTATATCATATATTTACCTATATCATAACACTGACACTGTAGAGATCACTACACTAGAGACACGTACAATTTATTGTACATAAAGTAAATTAATATCAGGTTAATTTGTTTCCAATATCACAATCTAGTTTAGTCTTATGATAACCGTAAAAAATAATGTTCACCGACTTTTGTACGCATTGGGATCTTCAGTGTCTATGGGACTAGCACACCCAGATTAACAGATTCGACAGATATGAACATCAAGATCAACCGTTTTGTTTATTTTTACAGAAATCTTTCATGCAGGTAATACTATATTCTCATATCACATCTCTTGCCTCATTTAAAACAAAATGCACGTAGTGAATTGCGTGATCTTCTATAATTGAATATGACATTCAGTAGAATCGATGTCTTGTTCTTTGTGTACTGATCACCTGAAATAGCTGTGTAATGCTGGTGAAATATATTTGTCTTTACAAGCGGGGCGTTTTGAGTGATTGCTTCCAAATAAAGTATTGTTTCTGATTTACAAATAGCCTGGGAATAAATTGAAACAATGTCACAGCAACGCACACTCCTCCAACCAGCCTATCCAGTGTGTGAGACAACTAGAGTTGCACTTAATGTTTCTATCTTTAAAGTAAGAACAATTCCTTTAATGCATAATGCTACGATTTCAAATTCATTTAAAGAAAAGAAGAAAGTAGAAAATAAAATGAAAGGAAGACGAATACTTCCATAGATTAAATCACATCATGACATACATACACATATACATACATACAGGCGATCATACATACATATATACATACATACATAGAGAGAAAGATTGTCAAAAAGGATGGTTCCCCGACGAACCAGACTAAAATATGAGGCTGCCCAGCAAAGACACCTGGTTGTTCGACTGAAAATCTTTATGGTCATTCCAAGTATAACAATTATCAATCAATTATTCAAAATTTAGCAGTAGATTTGTTGCAAATTATGTGACTGTGAAGTCCAAAAGCTGATATTTTCAATTTTCATTGTGTGTAGACGGCTGAATTTATTGATTTTGCATACTGGCAAACATATTTATTTTACCTTTAACGTACGAGAACCTGGTTGTCCGGTCGGGCTTTGACCTGGAGTAAATTTGGTTGCAAAGTTTTAATTTTGGTTGTCCGGTACAACTGGGCAATGGATTGTTCTATCCCTACACACACAGACACAGACACACACAGACATGTGCTTCGGAACCTATTAGCTGTGACATTTCTCTTCTCCTTAATCTTGTGCATTGATACAGATTTTAATTCCAAACCAAAAGGACACGTGTGTGCGTGTATGTGTCTTTGTATTTTACAGAATAAATCTGGTTATGGTGGTTTATTTGTTTTATTTTCTTGACCTAGACCATCAAATTCGGTTCTCTCCAGGATATAAATTTTAGTCTGTATTCAGCTATAGAACTTCAATATACGAGTAAACAGATGGCCCCAGTACGCAGTTAATTTCCCTATCTACTCTTTACATTATTTTGTATTTTTATTTTTTTACGGAATTGTCTAGTGTGTCCAAATCCAAATACCAGTAAACCATGTGTTAGTCAAAAGTACTTCCTATTCATACCTGCAGTGAAATTCTTAATATTGATATTCAGGCATTTTTAGGGAATACATACGTGAATACTGACCCCGAATTATTAATTTCTGTGCTGAGTCCAGATACGAGAAATTTTATCCCCAAGCATAAATTATTAGATATTATATAAAACTGGGAAAATATATTAAATCTTTTTCTTATTTACATGACATTTATTGAAATTTTAGAAACCTATGAGTGTATAAAACAAGTATATATTCTATACAAAAATGACTTCACGCGCGTTTCGAGAAGGTGAGTGCGACTAAATGGAAGATCAACATCTATTTTAGACAAACATGTCTGGAGCTTTGTATTAGGATTATCACATATATATGTCAGACTGGCCTCCTTTGTTCCGATAATATTTTAGACCAAGTGTGGAAAAAATACAAAATCAAATGATGATTTGAATACTCTCATCCTGAACGACGTGAATAGAGCATGACTTTTTTTTACCCCCTTACCCCCCCCCCCCCCCTCTTTTCCCAGCTGACTTACATACAGGAAGACATCACCACTCAAATTATTTATACACTGTATCCTTATCGAACAACAAACTGCATAACGTTATAAAAAGGAGAAATCCGGGTATTTCGGACGCCTATGGAAAGCTGTCAGGACCATAACATGGAAACGCTTCGCGATCTCGGGGCTCGATCAGAGAGGGACAATTAGAAGATACTCTTCAAAGACATGATCTCCTTAACTCAAGCAATCGAGCTGTCCATTACGCGCTATTGAGTTCTTCACTTCGCTAAACAGAAACTTCCACTTCGCGCAATGAAGAATCTGGCAAACTAAAAGGTCCATAACGTAAAAAGGTTCCAATGCTCGTATTCGATTCTCGAATACGCGATCTCGGGAGAGCTAATCAGACAAGTTGTTTTAATCACACGATCACGTATTCGAGAAAACAGGAATGTGCGTTCTCGACGCTGGAATATGCGATCTCTAAAAAAACAATCGGAAAAGTCGTGTGGACTACATGATCACGTATTCGAGACAACAGGATTGCGCATTCTTGAGGATCGAATGCGCGATCTCGAGAGAGTCAATTGGAAAATTTGTTTCGATCACGTTGGCTCTTACCAGAAACAATGTGTTTTATATTTCATGTTCGTACACTTCACACTTAAACTGAAAAGCAACTAGACTTCTAATGACCGTGCTTAAATTTTCACATGTATTTTACTTAGTTTTTCTAAAATGTTTCCTCTAATTAGCCAATCCAACAAATCTTTGCAAATGCTCACTGTTTCATTCAACTACGAATACAGTTTGATGTGTAATATGGATGCCAAACGACTGAATGATTGGCAAGAAAGAATGCACAGCACGATAAGAAGACTTTCTCTTCCTAGCACAGCACAGCATCACAGAGCACAGATCTTCTGACAGAATAAGTATGTGCGGTACAGAGTAGCTTTCACTGATAAATAAATAAAAAATACAAATAACAACAAAACAAGAAATCGATATATTTGCAGTGCACAGAATCGGTCTTCCACAGAGTCTCTGTTATTGTATTGAACCATTCCCAATAAGTCTTCCATAAGTGCCCAGTTATTATATATAGAACGATCCCGGTACACCCGTTAGATCCCAATCGGTCTTCCACAGAGTCCCGGTTATTATATTGAACCATCCCGGTACACCCGTTACATTCCAATAGGTCTTCCATAAAGTCCCGGTTGTTATATTGAATCATCATTGCACACTAGTTACATCCCAATCGGTTTTCCACAGAGTCCATATTATTATATTCAACCATCCCGGTACACACGTCACATCCAAATCGGTCTTCCATACAGGCCCAGTTATTATATTGAACCATCCCGGCACACCCGTTACACCCCAAAATATTCCCTACGGAGTAAACACAGATAAAATATCTTGAACAGTTGTGCACACACACACACACACACACACACACACACACACACACATATATATATATGATCACATCTCACAGTTTCGTGTTTGCTTTTTCAAAGGCGTAAGAGGAGTTTCACTGAATTACCAATAGATGCACGAGAGACAACAATTCTCAGAAACTCTCTCTCTCTGTGTCTCTCTCTGTCTGTCTGTCTCTCTCTCTCTCTCTTACACTAGCTGCCCAAACCACAAATAAGCATTCCCACATAAATTGTTTACGATTCACTTTACCCTATGTGAGTTAAGTTTTGAAATACAAACAGATCTCTTTTTTTCTCTCTCTCTATCTCTCTCACACACACACAGACAGACACACACAAGAACACACCGTCTTTGTTTAAAGTTCTGGAAATAAATAACTCTTTCCATACATTTAGATCAGAATCTTTACTTGTTGTTATTGATATTCCCGTACACACACACACACACACAGATTATTCTTAAAATGTACGAGATCGTATTAAAATGAATAATACAAATCTCTTTATCTCTTTATCCATATCCCTCTCTCATTGCCTCTTTCTACACAGCAGACAGACAGACAGACAGAGACAAAGAGACAGACAGAGAGTATATCTTAAAGACACGAAACAATTTTTTTGATTCAGCGATAAGACTTATTCAGATATGAACAATATTAACGCCAAGTATTTCTTATGAGTGGGGGCGACAGTCTAGACTCTGAATACATAAATCTTCAATATACTTAACCTGATATCTCATCTCTCATCTCTCTTGATAATACAAATTAGGCAATGAAGCTCGTGCTGTCATTTATTTCAACCCAACTGTAGGGGCACGGGGACATGTCCATTGTTGTTCTGATACTAAACGCATTAAGTATCTTGCTTTATATACCGTTCGTTTGACCACCTACTGGGAATTCTTCAATCCACAGTACAAGCGTGCCTTTGTCAAACATTAATACTGCAGACGAGATTTTAATGCAATAATGATGGACATCTAATATCACGCTTCTTCTATGTGTTTAATCAGTGCTAAACTAGACAACAACTAATATTCGATAGAATTAGGAAAATCTTGCTATTTCTTATTTAAACAACATTCATTGAAATTTTTAAAACAGATTGCAGAACTTGTATGCTCATGAAAATTTGAAAACTTTGAGTTAATTGATGTATGTTTGAGACAAAAGTTTCCGACAATGCACCTTCGTTTTGAATTTTTAGATATATATATGTCATGTCAGCCTCATTACTTGCATCATATTGAGGAGCAAGTGCATGAACATAAAAATTAAACCATATACTATATATATATATATATATATATATATATATATATATATATATATATATATATATATATATATATATATATATATATATATATATTAGGGAGAGAACACCTGATCATATCGCATTGCTGCGTTAATATAGTGAACCTCTGTATACAGAAAACCCCACAAAACCGAACATTTAATTTGGTCCCAAAAGATTTTGATTTGGAGAAAGCTTATGACATCACATGGAAGTACTGCATAATTGCCGCCTACCTATCTTTATATCTATTGGGGTTTTTTCTAATGATAGACCACGAAAGAATTGCTCATTATACATCAACCACTTTTTGTTCTGCTATAAGTCACACAGTAAGTATACTATTGAACGTCAATTACAGATTTGCTTAAGAAACGTGTATGTGTTACAGTAAAATTATCGTCTCAGCGATTTCGCGAAATGACTAGAAGTTGTAGATTCGCGTAATCCCTGATTCACTAAGAAGCATTAAAAATCTTAGAAATGTAATTAAATTACTGACAATTTGTATGGGAATTTCACTAAGTCACTGTCAATCATTCCCATTATTGCAATAATTTTATTTAAAATCAACACATTTCCATTAAGTCTTGTAAATTTACTGCATTACGGGAGTAAACTATAACAAATGGAGCCATACTGTTAATTAACGTTCGTCTTTCTTGCAATACCTAGTATTTTCATGTAATCTCTAATAGTGAAATTCTTGTACACTCCATGGCATAAAATTGTTCACTGTTGCACATTATTCTTGTAATGAGGGAGCCGTGGTAGCTCAATTGGTAGAGCATAGGATTCGTAATCGATGGGACTGTTCTATGAAAATAAATTCTGTCCATAAAACATATCTACATTTTACTGACACGGGACTGTTCTATGAAGACAAATTGTGTCCATATAACAGATGCACAATTCACTAAGCCGGGACTGTTCTATGAAGACAAATTATATCCATAAAACAAATCTACCTTTCACCGAGCCGCGACTGTTCTATGAAGACAAATTTTGTCATATAACAGATACGCAATTCACTAAGCCGGGACTGTTCTATGACGACACATTTTGTCCATATAACAGATTTACATTTCACTGAGCCGGGACTGTTCTATGAAGACAAAGTTTGTTCATAAAACAGGCCTACATATCACTGAGCCAGGACTGTTCTATGAAGACAAATTTTGTCCACATAACAGATATACAAGTCACTGAGCCGGGACTGTTCTATGAAGACAAATTATATGCATAAAACAGATCTACATTTCACTGAGCCGGGACTGTTCTATGAAGACACATTTTGTCCATATAACAGATACGCAATTCACTAAGCCGGGACTGTTCTATGACGACACATTTTGTCCATATAACAGATTTACATTTCACTGAGCCGGGACTGTTCTATGAAGACAAATTTTGTCCATAAAACAGATCTACATTTCACTGAGCCGGGACTGCTCTATGAAGACAAATTTTATCCATATAACATATACACAATTCACTAAGCCGGGACGGTTCTATGAAGACACATTTTGTCCACAAAACAGATGCACATTCCACTAAGTCGGGACTCTTTTATGAAGACACATTATGTCCATATAACAGATACACAATTCACTAAGCCAGGACTGTTCTATGAAGACAAATTTTGTCCATAAAACAGATCTGTATTTCACTGAGCCGGGACTGTTCTATGAAGACAAATTGTGTACATATAACAGATACATAATTCACTAAGCCGGGACTGTTCTATGAAGAAAGATTTTGTCGATAAAAGAGATCTACATTTCATTTAGCCGGGACTGTTCTATGAAGACAAATTGTTACCATATGGCCTCAGACAACAATTAATTTTCCGATATAGTCTCTACATTTGTTTGTCAGTACTGAACTTTCCACTGTGTCCAAATCCTAATAAATCATATGTTGATGTGAAGTATCTTCAAACATGAACTCACGGTGAAGTTTTTGTGATAGGTTAAGCGGCATTCTTCTGAGAGGCTGGACTGTAAACAAAGCAACGTGCAATGGGTCATAGATTTCACTTCCTGATCAGTACTCACTGTGGTCTGTCGCCAAAATACACACAGACAACCACGTCCCAATGCTCATATTCTAAACAATAAACAATTTCCTTTAAATCAATACTAAGAATGCCTAAATATAATGCATACATCACCACCAAAATGAGAGAGGGCAAAATGCTCTAAAAACAGACTGGGACTACATTCGTGGGTACTGAACCGGAATTATTAATTATGACCTGATTCCATATAAAACAAACCTACATTTCACTGAACCGGGACTGTTCTATGAAGACACATTGTGTCCACATAACAGATATACAATTCACTATGCCGGGACGGTTCTATGAAGACAAATTTTGTCCATAAAACAGATCTACATTTCACTGAACCGGGACTGTTCTATGAAGACAAATTTTGTCCACATAACATATATATAATTCACTAAGCCGGGACTGTTCTATGAAGACACATCTTGTCCATAAAACACTTTGTCCACAAAACAGATATAGATTCAACTAAGTCGGAACTCTTCCACGAAGACACATTTTGTCCACAAAACAGATACACAAGTCACTGAGCCGCAATGTTCTATGAAGACTACTTTTGTCCATATAACAGATACACAATTCGCTCAGCCGGGACTGTTCTATAAAGACAAATTATGTCCATAAAACAGATCTACATTTCACTAAGCCGGGACTGTTTAATGAAGACACATTTTGTCCACGTAACAGATATACAATTCACCGAGCCGAGACTGTTCGCTGAGGAAAAATTTTGTATATTAAAGAGATCTACATTTCACTGAGCCGGGACTGTTCTATGAAGACAATTTTTGTCCATACAACAAATACACAAATCACTGAACCAGGACTGTTCTATGAAGACAAATTATATCCATAAAACAGACCTACATTTCACTGAGCCGGGACTGTTCCATGAAGACAAATTATTTCCATATAGCAGATCTACATTGCACTGAACCGGGACTGTTCTATGAAAACAAATTATGTCCATAAAACAGACCGTCATTTCACTGAACCGGGCTGATTCGGACCATCTGAAATATTATTAAATTTTGTCTTAGACTTCAATGTGACATTTACAGTTGTTTAAAATATGATATTTTTATAATTTGTCAGGTATGATGAGCAGTTTCAAACTGAATTTAAGGAAATAAAGCCACGGTTTTTACAGGCGTTGCGTTCTATATACAGATCAAATGAAATAATGTAAGTCTTTTTTTCTTGCATTGCCAATTTAATAGTGAAATATTATCTGAGCAGGCAATTCAATTTTGTGCAAAATTGAAATAGTTTACAAAATTGTATTGAGAAATAATACAATTGTTAAAGCTGAAAACAATCGTGAAAACAAGGCCCATGCATAACATATCGTCTATATGTATATATTTGATCAGTACTCCCTTAATTAATTTAATTGCAAACAATAATAGTAAGATCACCTGACCATAAATTTGCAAAACCTGTTTCATCAATGCTGCTGTAATTAAAGCAATTTTTTTGTCATTTTCGAATTTACTGAATTTAATACCATTCTTGAACACAAAGTATAATGCTGAGTTTAAATAACTTTGTGATATTTGCTTACATGGAAGTGCTATTATATTATATATGTGTTAATACAGTAAAATATCTAATCAGAAGTCAAGCTTTAATGAATCTAATATGTGCCTTAAATGAAATATTTACGTTAATTAATATTTGCTACATTTTCAAAGGTTAGAATGTAAATAATATAAGTTGGTTTACTGGTTCGAGATTTTACTCACAAGATAAAAATTCAAGGATAACAGCAAAGTACGTTTTAATATTGTGTTCCGCAGTAATGACTCTTTACACGATATTTAGTTGCTATATACAATAAGAAGAAAACACGATTTGCATTCCAAATCAATAAAAATCATGGGTCAATTTATATACATTACTGATAGATAGTGATGAAAGTCGGTCATACTGGCCTGATTTATGAAACTTTTCAAAACGTTTTTCAAACATATTAATTCAAAGACTAACTGCATGTTTTCTTATTGTAAACATTGAAAAATTATTTTGGTTAAACAAATCTAAGGACAATAGCTCATATATATTTTGTTTTGATTTCGGCTAGAAATTTACGAAGAATTATCTTATGTAAATTTATGAGCTAAAACTATACTTTAAATTCTCTTACTATGTTTGCGAAAACAGTAATAACTACTAAAATAAATCAGGTTTTCAGGCTGGTTTAAGGCTGCAAAAATGTAAGAAAATGACTTTAAATGTATAGCATTCAAAATGAAGATAAAGGCAACTATTACTCATTGTAATGATGGAGACTGCAAAGGCTTAACATGCACTGGGAATTGAGAGGAGAGGAGTTGTGTTGTAAGGATGGAGGCTGCAAAGACTTGACACTGGGAGTTGATAGAAGAATTGAGTTTTGTTGTAAGGATGGAGGCTGCAAAGACTTAACACGCACTGGGAGTTGAGGGGATAGGATTTGTGAATATTTGTACCAGATACATGTATTGCTGTTACCTTACACATACTAATGACGTGACATTGCGTCGGATTGGTTGAGCTTGTTGCCACTCTTGAAACCATATTTTTTAATGATTTATGATATTTGATCACTCTTCAAATCTAGGCTATATTAATGACATACCTTGCATCAGATTGGGTGAGCTTGTTACTTCACGTGAGCTAGAGACTATTTCTTATCCAAGTTCTATACAACTTGGTAAATGGGTTTGTATTGTCAAGATCTTGTAGGACTTTGAGACTGTACATACTAAATATGCCATTATCTTTCGAACCAGTTTTTACCAGGATACAGTGAAATGGGTAAAATGAACACAATATAAATTTTGGGAGATGGCTTACCTAGGTTATGTTTTTATAATACTACATAAGCCTGCTTAGTGAAATGGTCAACTGTTGAGTTATGTAAGCCATGTGAGCAATATCAGGCCGACTTAGGCCTCTTGTTTATGGATTGCTGTGAGATTTTTTACATATTACGACCATCATTAATAGATGTTCATATTTACAAATCTTTGTGCTCCAATGATTTTTGTAGGAGTCATTGTAATTTCGAATTGCAGCTCGATGCAGTGTATGACTGAGAAGTGAATGCAACTACACTTGCAGTTCTCATTGCTGTGAAACTTGGTATATATTATGATCATCAGGGCCAGATTAAGGCTATGAGTGCCTAAGGTTAATGGGGGGAACGGCCTAAGTATGTGCTACATTATTCTACATATTGCAAAAAACAAAAAAAATCGTAAAGTCATAAACAAATTTATTTATTTAGGTCCTTAAGGCCAAAAATTTTATAAAATTTTCAAAAAAGGAGTTTAATTGAGAGTACCATGGCAAAAATGTGATCAACATTAGACAGACTTAAAATTGCAATTTAAAAATATATAATATGACGTCATACGCACGTGCTCATGACGTCCCGTTTGGCAATGAAATAGCCATTGTGCACTGAAATTTGAGCTATTTTCTAAAATTTCAAGTGGTCCACATGCAACAACCAATTTCATATTTTTACAGACTATAAATTCATGCATGAATAATGAATTACTAGATTTTAAAATTTAAGTCCGTTAGCACTCTTTGGTATCTTGCATCACTCTAACAATCAACTACATCTAAACTGACGTTACTGCTATAATGAACACATAAAATGATTTTGATATATAAAAAGTAGCTTATCTTCTGCAATAACCAGCGTTATCGATTACATTTTGCTATCGACGAGAATTTTCTCGGCATGTTTAACGATTGCATGAAGACAACAGTTGTTTCATGCATTAGGATATTGGCATTAAAGTTTCATCGTTTAATTGAGAATTGACTGCAGGATCAAACTATAACCGCGAGTAATCTTATGCACTTGAAACAAATTTATTTCGTTTTTAAAAATACTTTAATTCAGCTGTTATACGGTTTCTACGACCTGTATAAACCAGAGTTTACATTGTTCATGGTATGACATTTTCGATTTTTGCCTTCAGTTCCCAAACTGCTGGAAAAATCGCTTGAGCAAGCTTTTGGGATGTAAATATTCATTTGGATGTAACTATTCATCTACATCCGTTTTGATATATTTAAAAACGGAATTATATATACTTTATCCATTCATTCATAGCAAAATCACTGCACATACTAATAAGGAAGTGTCTATTCGCACGGCCGCAGTGTACCAACTTTTGGAAAGACTATTCGCACGGCCGCCGTATGCTAACAGCAGAAAAGACTATCCGCACGGCAGTCGGCCAATGCATTAGAGACGAGTCCAAAATATTTCGAATGATGTAAACTCATCTAAACATAACATATACCCATCAATACAATTACAGGTTTGGCGGATTACAAAACACCATAAAAAAAAAGGAAATTGTTCCATAGTGTCTATTTGGTATGGCGGCCGTGTACTAAATTTTACAAAGACCATTCGCACGGTTACCGTTCGCTAACAATATTCGCACCGCAACCGGTGTCTGTCTCGCAGTTTGGATTATAATAATTATGATATGGTGTACAAACAATTAGATGCTAGTCCGTGAATTAGTGGTTTTCCCAAGAGAAAAAGTTTTGATAACGCAATTTTACTTTAACAGTCCAGAATTTTGTTTCAATAGACAGCCATAACCTAAGCAAAGTAATATCATCTTCCAACGTATCATTCCCTGTACGACAGTGGAAATATGTCGTCCTATTACGCAAACGATCCAGGATCAAATTCCACTCTATGCTTTTATTTGTATTTTTAGTGTATGCTTTGTTACGTTGAATTATGAAATATAATGATGTTATTCAGATTTACTGTGCGAATGTTGGTTTTAAGTGTGTGATTTGTTACCTTGAATTAAGAAAGAATTAAGTTACTCAGATCGACTGTGCGAATGTACACAAAACACTCCAGAACATAAACGGTAAACAGCTGACATTGCCCAAAAAATCTGCTACTTTCAAACTCTTAATACACTTTAGCTAGCCAACTCGTCTGAGCATACAATAAAAAGAACATTTGTTTGTCCTGAGTGAAGAACGGAATAAGTTCATCGAGTGGGTGACAATAATGGAGTTTTTCACCCACGTGATTCATTCAATATTTATTCGAAAATTTCTATTTCTACTGTAGGTGAAGGAGTATAGCATTGCACAAGTCTTAAGGACAATGACTTGCAAATATGGAATTAAAAGTAATCAGTTGCAAAAATTAGTAAATTTCGCAGATCAGATATGCGGCAGCCGTACGAATAGATTTACGTAAATTATACACACGGCGGCCGTGCGAATAGTATTTCCAAATGAGGTATGCGGCGGCCGTGCGAATAGTCTTTCCTTGTTAAGGTGCACGGCTGCCGTGCGAATATCCTCGGCCTACTAGTAAATGCCAAATAATTGGTCAGCAAACACTCCAGTTATGTTTTATATGTATCTTCGAAATAAATCTGAATGTTTCGTATAGATTGGTTGCCTTATATCATGAATAATATAACAGTCTATAAATGGAAGTAATTATATACATCAAGAAATAGATGACAATAACAAATTAATGCTGTATTTTAGTTGTACGTTTATTGTTGAGATTAAAAACAATTATAACAATTATAGCATAGTTATTATACATAAACCGTGTTTACGACATCGGTGGCCGTGAGTGTAAAAGTGCTGATCTATAAAACAAACGTCTTGTCGCACAATGGGTGATCGAGTCCCACGTATTTCTTTATTTTATGTTAGTCCGTGAATTAGTGGATTTGTTTAGATAAATAATTTTCATAATTCACTGGAGTGAATTATTAATTTGGGTTTTTTTCCCTCAAGAACTTTTTCCAATAGACCTTGACAACATTAAGATCATTACGTCCACCTGTCACGCAAGAGAAACACGTTAGCATCCCACTATGAACTTAAATGTCTTTTTTGGTCTCTTTTTCTCTGCAAAGTATATGCTTTCTTACCTTGAATTTGGAAAGAGAATTATGTTACTACTGATACTTTCTGTGAGAATGTACGAGTTTATTTACCAACTACAGTACAAGTCATATAGGTCATATAGGCGTTCAGTACCGACTATCCCAGTATTGTTTGTCATTTTCTAGAATTTGATTACACATACCTTTAAATGGTGATAATTCACTTTATTTGGATCCGCATACATCTACATTCCTTTGAAAGGTCATTATTTACAAGCCTCGAGAAATACATACTGCAAAAATCAATGCTATAGTTCGTGGACATTTTTGGAAGAGGTCAACCTTAAGGTGTGATCCAGTACAAACCGGATTGAATATCGCGTGCAATGATGTCACAATGAAAGCCGCGCGTATTGAAAAAAATTCGTTCTACCCTGTTATTTGTTAAGATAGACCCAACGTCCTCTTTTCTTGACCGAGTTTAGTACCTGGACACTATTGTAAAAGTCCATAGCTATCAATAATTTTCGTCTAGAAGTGTTTTGATGCAATTTAAGGTGCAGAGCATTGAACAATCAGGATTGAATAGACTTTGGTAAAACTATATTAGTATTACATTTTAGAACAACAAGGAATATTTAATTTAATTTGAGTAAATGCGCCTACATGAGCACGTTGACATACACTTCAGACGAATTATATTGATGAAATATATCTCGTTGGTAAAAAAACAAACCTCTAGCATTTTTACCAACAAGATGATATATATCGGTTATTCACTCGATACAAGCAAATATCTTATATCAAAGAAATTTTTTGTAGACACAAGCCCCGGGCAAGTGGCTTGAAAAAAATCACTTGCTCTGATTTAAAATCCACAAACCCGACAATGCCATATTTTTCATTATTATTCTGACACACCCAGCTCCTTCCAGAAACTTAAATGGTCGGCCCCTTATACTTGTGATAATCTTCATGAGACTGAACCCTCGTT
Source organism: Margaritifera margaritifera (assembly GCA_029931535.1). Lineage (NCBI taxonomy): Eukaryota > Metazoa > Mollusca > Bivalvia > Unionida > Margaritiferidae > Margaritifera > Margaritifera margaritifera. The sequence continues at coordinate 403,098 of JAQPZY010001626.1, read as the reverse complement.
CACATTCCGCTAAAGACGGGTTCACAACTAACGTGATTTCCAACAATTTCACAGTTTCTGCATGCTCAGGTGTGGAATTCTTAATAATTGTGCATACACCTCTGCTCTTGTGATCTCTGACCATATGCCTTCAGCTTTGCCTTCAAGTCGATGTACAGTCTATGTATTTCATCACGATCGGGGTAGAAATGAACATTTGGGGTCCTTGGAGTGGTTTCGTTTCTGAACGGTGCGGTTTCTTAATCTAAGGTGAAAACAGAAAAAAAGTCTGGGTGGCATTGGTCTTTTTTGAAAAAAAATATAAATCAGTAAAAACAGTAGCTTCGAGTTTAGCAGTTAGTTCGTTTGACAGTACTGTGGATGTGTCACAATTACAGAAAACACTCACTTTGTATCAATAGTATCAGGAGCTACTAACTCTTTGAACTAAATGGATTAAAATATAATGTTATTATCTCAGTTCCTTTAGGGTGAAAAACATTGTACTGGAGGATTTTATAAATCCCTAATCCCAGACCTTAGCTTAATTTTTCAAAAAATCGCATAGGTACCGCTGGATATATTTGTCATTTTCTGGCTGATTCCTGTTTATCATTCCACTGTTTCCTGAAGTTGATTAGTACAGAATTTTTGCTCGTGACCATTCATGTGTGTGTGTTTGTATTTTTTGTAAATAGAGGACATTCATGAGATTACACACCAACGTACTGAGGACACACCTCCAGCCGAGGACGCCCTCGGTTGGAAAAAGGGTAAAATCTTGCTTCTACGAACAATTTTAGCCCAGACCAATGTAAAACATGATTTGTAGGAAAGTCCCCGTTCACTCGCTTCGTGCTAGTTCGCGATTTTGGAGTGTATCTTTCCTTCAAAGCTGGTGACACACGCTCGAAACTATGTCCTCGACTGGCCGGTGGAAAACTTGTAAAGAGATATGTGCTATCAAACTACCGGATTCCAAAAATTATTATCTCCCTTTAGCTCCAAACAAAAATAAAAAATAACTTAGCTAAACTAGAAGAAGAAAAGATGGTGCATAGAACGGTCCCTGGTATTTTTTATTAATATTTCATACATATGTGTCAATAGTGATGGGAAACTCTAGATACAATCGCGATGTGCAGGTCCAATACAAGCAAATACATCCATGACACGCCATACAAAAGAAGTACACGAAACTGCTATTGAAAATACGTATAAATTCCTTGTAGAGCTGTACCAAAATTGCATAATTATCCTACCTGAATGTAATGTAAAAATGGCATGTTTGCAGTGAGGTTTCACACATGTAAAGCTATTGAAAAGAAGCCCTTGATATGCAACATTTGTATTATTTCAATGAACTATATCCGCTATTATTGCATCATTTGACTACTTAGTGTTCAAAACAGGAGAGGACAGAACCCGTTATAGTGACATCGAATTACGACAAACTGAATATGGAAGTTAAGTGCATATAACTTCAGTAGATAGATATATAGAAGTCAAACATTTATCATCAAGAGCATTAGTCCCAAATGGAAACACTTCATTATAGCATTATGTGTCTTTCATCATCGCACTCTATAAACTTGCAACAATGTGCTTTTACACGTATGTGCCTCCTTCAGTTAGTGATCTGATGACTTTGATTTACAAATCATGAATCATGCTTGTATCCATAGTTTTGTTGTGAAGGAAGTCTCATTAAAACAATACACAAAATATAAACACCAAACACCAATCTGTATTAGAGTACAGTGGTGTCAATAACGTATTGTACCATTTTATTTGTTTTTCCAAATTTAAACATGTTTTCGTGATAGTCAAAAAGCACATGGTGTTCTAAAGTACCAACCTATATACCGTAACTTAAAAGTGCATTTATTAAGAATTGTATGACACATTAATATAACTACTCATATAGTCTTTTTAAAAGTAAGTTTTACACAAAATCCGACCTGCGGATCAGAAAACTGTTTAAATAATATTTACTCGCGTTCCCAATACAATAGCAATCAGCGATACAAAACACCTTTACAAGGTAATCTGAATGGCCAAATGTATAATCTAAGTGACATGGAAAGTGAATGGTGAGAGCATTGTAACATTAAAGTGTACCTTTCTCATTAATAACGTCAAAGCAATACAAAAAGATAAACTTTTTGTATGTATTAGAACATTGTCCCGATCCAATAACTCTATACATATATGTACTATCATACATCAGTTTGACCCCCTGTACTTCACTTCATGAATTACAGAATGTCAAGGAAATTACACCAACCGTCAGTACTGTAGCCATAGCTGGGGACTACAGTTCGGTTAAAGCAGATATGTTGTGTTTTACTTTTCTTTTTTTAAATTTGTTAAAAATATTTTTTAGTATATTAGCAGAGACATATAACAGTCACCACGAAATGCATAGAATCGTTAACAGAAAAATTCGCTGCTATTTTCGACATTTAGTTTGCACATGTCTGAGAGAGAGAGAGAGAGAGAGAGAGAGAGAGAGAGAGAGAGAGAGAGAGAGAGAGAGAGATGTGTATTATTTAACAAAGACATTGCTCTTTTCTGTCAAAATAATCATTGACAATCAGGACAGTTTCCTGCTATATACGCTAAAATCCAGCTAACCGGTATGATCTCCAGAGCGGTGCACTATTTCGAAACTTGTTAAGTCACACTAAAGTTTAATTGCAGGACAATCAGTCAATCAATCAATCAATAACAAATATTCAAATAACAATTTAACTGTCATAAAGAACTGAGGATAGTTGTAGCTGTAACCCTTGTGAAGGTTGCAGTTACTTAACACTAATATGTGTTATGAAGCAGACCTATCTAATACGGTATTTAAGTTCGTTCGTTTTCTTTGACAAAGTTTTAAAGTCATATTGTTAGCGTACATGATGTTCCTCTCTAATCAAACAGTTTTATAATACATATTGAGCAAAACTACTGTCATCAGTATCCAAAAAGTATCTAACAGTTTTCTATACCTTTTCTGACATGGAAGTGGATTACTATCACATCATTAAAGTTTGTAAGCTTTTTTTTTTAAAAAAAAAACTTGTTTATAACCTTTTTAATTTAAAAATTATCAATAAATGTGTATGATACGTTCCTGATATTCATACACAATGTTGGTGTTAGTTTGGGTTTCAGCAGATCTTGTCAATTACACCACAATGGGTAAAGTATATTTTGGGCCTTCGCTAAACACAAAAAAGTGCAAATCGACCAACAGTATAAAACACACTTACAGCGAGACTATTCAGAATATGCATTACTATGGCATTACTAACTTCATGAGTTGATGTTCTGTTAATATTTATTGCCGGTACGCTGATATTGCGAACGCACTATATAGCTGAAATTTTTGTTCCGCTCAAGGACATTCCATCATTCTGAACGGCAAAGCAACACAAGTAGGTTATTTAGTGCCAAGGCAACTAAAGTGCCTTGCCAAGGGACACACCAGTGTAGCCTACCCAAGCTGATCCTATGGCATGATTCGAAACCGCAGCCTTTCGGTAGCGATTCCGGAAAGCTAACCACTGAGCCACTGCGGCTCCTAAAATCCGACCCGAACAATCATTTATTTACAAAAAGCCACACTTGTATACAAAATAAAACATATATCACTTGTAACAGTACACAAACGCCCCTTTTAAAACGTACATGTAAAATAATATTTTTATTTTATAGTTCACAATAGCTTTTTAAGTATCGATAATTAAAAAACTGCCCCTACTAATAGTTCTTACCGAAACTTCGCCTTAATTCACAACAAGTGTGCTTTGCCTGTAGAATTATATTTATGCTTGTGCAGATAACAGTTATCCTTTTAATTAATTTCCCTTCTTTCTCGAAGTGACACAAAAGTTTGATAAAAAGAAAAGGATTTAAATTAATTTTTCTCAGAGATTCGGACACAGAGTAACGCTTATTTGCTAATAGCGAATAGGCAGAAAGAGTACATTTATTGTGCACGCTGATTATGCACACTCAATGCACATACTGTAACATTTTCTTCAAATTTGTTTTCATTGATATTTTTAAAGTAGAAGTTATATCACAAAAACATGATACCATATGGGTGAGATTTATATATGCAGCAACAAACATTTGTCAAAAATCGGTCCTTGTCTAAAATGAAGTGTTAATAAATCATGCTATTTGCACCTACGTGATGGAGTTGGTTTTATGTAAGTCACCTGAAACTTGAATCTTCAACTTCAGGCCTTTGAACTGAAAGTTACTATACAGGAATTTGTTTCTACTTTAACGCTTCACATATTTTGACACGGCAGTGACCTGAATTCTTGACCAACTTGCACATAAACAAGAAAGCCTAGACAATTAAATGTATCTTAAAATGCAAACGAATGTATTAGGCATTATTACATTTTATTTTTGCATATATATATGTAGTTCTCTTGCTTAGGCTTTGTGAAAAAAGAAGAAACAAAAACCTCCCACACTACTGTGTCTTGAAAATAATAAGATCATACTTTTTTAAATTTCATTTTTTCTTGACAGACTTTTAATATTAGTCTGCAAAGTAAGCATAACAAGCATCATACTTTAAAAATGAATTCTGGATATTGGTCTGGAGAATATATATATTCTATGTTACTAATTCATATATTTTAAATTGTTCAGAAACGAGGAAAAAGAAAAACTTTAGTTTGAAAATGTAATAGTGCGAGTTTGCTCATTTTACAGAAGTATTTATTTGCTATTCTACTTGTATAATACTACCAGCTTTAAACTGCAGAGAAGTGGAAGAACAAATTATATAAGACTGGTGATTTCTGTGCTAATCTGGTCTCCGGGCTGTCCAGGATGGCATTGAGATAACGTTTCGATAATTCGCACTGACGAGATGCAATAGAATCCTTCATGTACTCTTCCCAAAAGGTGAAACTGAGGTCAAGTCAGCAGGCTGGTCAGAATTTAAGGCCCCCCCCCCCCCAAAAAAATAATCTATTTATAGCAACAAGGTGAATTCCTAACCTGCCCTATATATGAAATAGAAGCAACGAATTTTAGGGTAGGACAAAATGAAGTTATCTCTTTGGTAAGCAAAGCGTTTTTCAATAAAAGATTATAATCACATGTAAAATTATATGAGTAACAGTGGAGGATCTTACACGAGTGCATATTTCAATTGTAATCTATGAAATGAGTTGAATCATTAAAAACTCGCAAAAGATTTAAAACATTCAACGTATTTCATAAATTTCATCTGAAATAAGCTCAAATATAAGATGCTATTATATATATATATATATATATATATATATATATATATATATATATATATATATATATATATATATATATATATACCAATCTTACACAATAAGAACCGCAAAAAAAGTATAAAGAATTGGCTTTAAATTACATTCGGACGCCTTGGTCATTACGCCTTCACCGTATATGTCGTGATGCCATCGTTCGTTATGTCATTGGGTGTTATTAAACGTGTGCTATATTGGAAAATATAATATGAGTATTTAGATCTAAATAACACAGTTGCCATATGATCAATTCATATATTTAAAGCAGAGTATACACATAAATGAAACAATGAAAGTATTTACATAGACTTTGTAATGATTCTTTTCGATGCCAGACGCTTTAATTAAAACGCCAAGATGTGACGTCATGATGTCAAAAATGACGAAACTGATCACAGGTTCAAAGTCACGTTATGACTTGATCGCATTTGTTTTATTAATTTCTAATCGAAATATGATGTAAATGCCATTATAGAGGAAGATGCCGTAGCATTCGACCGTTGTTAAAGATCATGGTAGAGAGTTGATGCAGTTAACACTACTATTCATTGCAAGAATTTCCCCTGGCATTATTATAACAGTTGTTTATATCAAAATAACTAAAAACTCGAAACTAAGACGCACCAGCGTATTCATCATTTTCTATTTCATAGAAAGCATTGATTATTGTTTCTATCGCCATCTGTAGAGAGAAAAATAAATATAAACTCATTTACTCTGTCTATGATTGAAGTTTCCTGTTCGACTTTCCATTCGTCACAATCTAAGGTTCGTTACATAAAAATATTAATAATAAAAATGCCCTTTTCCAGCAATCATTTAATCATTGGAACTATTTCAACTTCGCACCCCCGCCTCTACCGCCAGACCCATCCAACAACCCCCATTAACCCTTACACAGATTGATTGAAGCGTGTGCATTAAGAAAGGTTAAGACTCTTATAAAAGAAACTTTACGTAAACCTTAGGCAAGTACAAATTTATCAGTAACACTATTTAGTCTCAACGGCTATCAGAAAATCAGAGATCTGCCAATAAAGCAAAACAAGGTTTAAAGAATGTTCCACCTATCAAAATCTAATGCTTCCTACTCTGTGATCTTTGACATAAATTGTCGACTACCAGCAAAAACAAACACTGGATTTATTTACAAATCAAAGTTTAGATAACTCCTCATCATCAAAAATGAGTGTTTCTTCCACTGTGATATTAATATTTGACACATTTGTCAATCCATCAAAGAGCGTGTTATTTCAAAATATCATAACAGTTCCAAAATTGTATCTCATTATATAGCAAACATCGTCAGGTATACACGGTATTTACATGTATGTGTAATCTACCCCAGTGTGGATTTCCCCTCGCACGTGCTTTGTGTCAACCGTCAAGCAGGTTGCAATTTGAGCAAACCACACAGTCTTTTTCACGCCCTCCATCCTTAACAAATATGAGTTACATTTTGTTTCTGTGGTCCCTGTCTTCCTGGTGTCTAACTTAAAATTCAGAGTATCCCCAACTTAAGACTCGTAAACTCCATGGATGAATTGAGTCCTAGGTATGTATGGTCAGTCCTAGGTATGTATGGTCAGTCCTAGGTATGTATGGTCAGTCCTAGGTATGTATGGTCAGTCCTAGGTATGTATGGTCAGTCCTAGGTATGTATGGTCAGTCTCTAAACTTTTGGAGTACTGACTAAATATGGATGTTACAAAATTTAATGTACCACACTTAATGCCAGATTTTAAAGACATTCAGGATTAACTTCCATCAGCATAAAATATTAAATTACACACAAAGATGTATCACCCATCATACAGTGAACGGCGATTTAATCCGAATAAGCGGTGTCTGACGCAATCTTAAAACCACAACACCAGCAGGCGACGTACAGATTGCAAACGTTTTTCTTTGTTTGGAAATGTAGCCATGATTGATTCATAATATGCAAAAGGACATTTGTAACTCGGATTTCGGTAGGTTTAGAAGAGTGGAAATAATAGTACTACCTCAAAAATCTTATTTTTCTCAATTTATTCATTGAACATAAGAAAAAGTAAACACACAAACATACACACAAAACAAAATAGAGTTCATTTTAAAGACCGGCAATCAGTTACAGTGTATATTTATTGTTTGAATTGGTCTATATATCTGGTTCGCAGTAACTTGTATTACACAAGTCCACTTCAAAATACTACATAGCTGCCGTTAATAATGTGACTTCAGAGACTGTCGTGGGTATCAAATTCCGTGCTTTTACAAAAAATTACTTTTCGTCAGAATATGAATTCGTGCATATGCCTCTGATTGTTATGGGATGCTGTTGTCTTCATAAATGGATAAGTTTTCATTGGATATTTATATTCGAAGTTTGTGGCAACTACGGAATCCGTAAAAACTGGTAGCACACGAAAGATAGTCAATCCAGTACAAGTTTTCCCGTTAGGTTTTAGGGGGGAAAACTTATAGCAATTGCTCAAGGCTTTGTTGTTATACTACAAATTACTTACAATCCCGTGGTTCATGAATTAATATTATAAGAGAGAGAGAGAGAGAGAGAGAGAGAAAGAGAGAGAGAGAGAGAATTGTCTGTGTTATGCTATAGTTAGGCATGACGAATTCGCGGAAATGACTACAAATATTTTGAGATAAACATAAATTACACTTCTTACTTTTCCCCCATACATTTATGATGATTTCAAAGGACCCTCAATTTTATGTAAAATCATGATCGCGACCAGGCGTCACCGAGGTGAAAAGATGCCTGGTGAAAAGACGAATTACGCCCCATGCAATATAAAAAACAACACGTACCAACTTCGAAAGGTAAGAGTTTGTGTTTTTATTTATTTATTTTTCAGAACTCTGTGACAATCAGAATGTAATTGCCAATTACATTACTAGCCTCTACGAAGTTTTTTTAGTCTCCAGCGAACATGCAGAAAATAAGTTCCTGCCGAAGTCATCGTGACCTACAAAATGTTGGCCCTTGCGACAGGGCATAATATACATAAAGCAATAAAGAGCATTCCTTTTTGTGATATCAAAGAAGAGGAATCATAATGAGTTGATAAAAAACAAAGGGTATTTTTCTTTTTTTCTTTTTTCTTCTTCAAGTCAATGTTAGTAAAATCAGCTTCGGAAACTATTTATTATTGTCCACCCTAGAAGCCACTGCAGCTGAAAGGCATGCAGTCCATTCTTTTAATACCAACTCATTCACATGTACAATACACATTTAGCCTACTGGGAGTAATAAATAAATATCTAGTCATAAATATCGAAACTTTACCATTGATTAGACATATGGTTTGTGGTAGGGCGTTGCGTGTTTCTTGTCTGTGGGAGTAAGACACGTACAACCTAATTGGTCATGTTTTACAGCAGTAATGGACAAACTGAATCGACGAATGTGGCTGTAATTTTTGCGCTCTTATATTCAAAATTTTTCAGATGAGAACATTTTAAATCTCGTGTTGCTGTGCCGTAAACATCAAACCAAATGAAATCATTTTTGCATAGGAATATGTTTTATTAATGTTTTAAAAAAATGAGTCGGGGATGACCTCTGTCTGTCTATAAACAGCTTGGTGGAAATGTAATATTCTTTCTAGTACAGTCAGCCCTTGTTAAAGCGACCAAGCTCTTGTCCAGCCAATTTGTTGTAGTAACGAATATGCCGTTTTAACAGTCATGTCTTTAATTTAGAAAAGTGTTCCTTGTCTTATCATTGGCAAACCAATGCAGCAGTGAGAATAATTAGTCAGAAATAGAACAATATATACTTCATATCTGATATAATCGTAATTATTTTAAAATCGTATAGACATTTTCCAATAGATAAAACTTATTTCTTATAATGACGTGTATATGTTATTCTCTGACATATTCCAGGTAAAAGTAAAATGACAAGGAAGTAAGTACAATATATAAGGAAATACGGGCAAATTGCTGTCGGAGCTGGAACCTGAAGATTCCGTAATAAAGATAAAATTTACGATCGAACACGTTTGTTCTCATCAATATTAGACTGAACGCGAATATTCCGTTGTAATAAATGTTGTTTTTATGAGAATTGTCTGTATACTTTGATATTTTTCAACGATCAGGGAGAGGATCTCTTTTTTTCCTCCGGATACATTTGTATGAAAGAACATAGAATATTGCTTTAGAATTCGATAAAAAATATTTTCCATTCCCCGATATATAACGCATGGTTCAAAGGTAGCAAAAAACTGGTCGATTCAGCAACGCTGCTGACTTGACCTCTGTTTAAGTTTTGGCCCTACAGTAAAAGCAGTCTATCGCAGCTATGGGGTACATTGCCATGGAAAGAGCAATAAACACACCTTGTAACAAAAACCTTTTTTTTTTGTTCCTGAGTAGTAAGTGTTATTTCCTAATTGCTTATGCCTCAAAAGTATAGAAAATGGCTATTATTCCCCACAAACTTTGCTTTTGTGACCAGGACAGTGATATTTTGAAATTTACCTATTTTCCAGAACATTCCAGATAGATTCAGTGCTGAGTAAACTTGGAGTTACTTCTAGAACTTTCCAGTAATATAAATAGTAGTATAAACACAGGGACCTTAAGCCCACCAGTTCAGTTTAGTTCCAACTGCCTAAGTGGATACATATCTGCATTTTTCTGAGATGGCATCAAGAGGTTGCAAGCATCCGGCAGACGCATTTTGCTATGTCTACGGCCAATTTATCAAGACAAGAGCGAAAAAGTACTCCGTGGAAGCATCTGCTAAGATGTGTGAGGCCTACAAGGCATATTTCGGCATGCCTGTCGGGGATCAAGACAAACCCTGGGCACCTCATTTCACCTGCGAGCACTGCAAAAAAACTCTGGAAGGTAAGATGGACAATTGTTGCTGGGAATTTTATGTTGTAAAATTTGTTAAAATTTCTAAAATTGTAAAAGTTTTTAATTTTAAAATGTTTTACACTTTTCAATGTTATTGAAAAAATATATCATATATGAAAAATGTTGCTAGAATCTCTTACACATTAGTCATGGGTGAAATAAATGTATTTTTGTAGGATGGTACAGAGGGGAAAAGAGAGCCATGAAGTTTGCTATCCCAAGAATTTGGCGTGAACCCACTGACCACTCAAGCAACTGCTACTTCTGCATGGTGGACCCTTCCAAACGTCAGACTGGCAAGAATGCACCTGCTATCACGTATCCGGACCTTCCTTCATCCATCGCCCCGGTGCCACACTGTAATGAGCTCCCTGTACCCACTCCTCCGGAGAGAAAGCAGCCGCCTTTAGAAGAGAGCAGCAAGTCAGAGAGCGAGGAAGACGTTGTAGATCCAGATGACAATTTCAGAGGTAGAGCTGAGGAGAGAAACCCATACTACCCCAACCAAAAAGACCTCAACGACTTGATTAGAGATCTTGGTCTCACCAAGTCCAATGCTGAGCTTTTGACGTCTAGGCTCAAGTAGTGGAACTTGTTGGATGAAAGTGTGCAAGTCACAGATCAGAGGAAGCGTCACCAACCTTTTTCCAGCTTCTTCACACGTCAAGATGGGCTCTGCTTCTGCCACAATGTGACCAGTCTGTTCCAGGCAATCGGAATCGCCTGTAACCAGAATGAGTGGCGCCTCTTCATTGACAGCTCATTTAGGAGCCTCAAAGTCGTGCTGCTCCATAATGGTAACAAGTACCCGTCTCTTCCCCTGGCTCACTTGGTGCACCTCAAAGAGGATTGCAACAGCATAAAGACCTTGCTGGACGCATTGAAGTATGATGAGTACGGCTGGGAGGTCATAGGAGACTTCAAAATGGTGGCATTCCTGATGGGTCTCCAAGGCGGTTTTACCAAATTTCCCTGCTATCTATGTTTTTGGGACAGCAGGGACACTAAGGCGCACTACCACAGGCGGGACTGTCCACAGCGGACCGAGTTCTCTGTGGGGAGGAACAACGTCAAGTGGGAGCCACTGGTGGACCCCCAGAAGGTGCTGATACCACCACTGCACATCAAATTTGGCCTTATGAAACAATTTGTCAGAGCTCTAGGTAAGGAGTCGGCAGCCTTCAAGTACCTTCAAGACTTCTTCCCTAAGCTGTATGAGGCAAAGGTCAAAGCCGGTGTCTTCGTCGGACGACAGATAAAGAAGATCATGGAGTGCAATGAATTCCCCAAGAAGCTCACTAGTAAGGAGAAAGCGGCTCGGAACAGCTTTGTTGCAGTGGTTCGGGGCTTCCTGGGCAATCACAAGGCCGAAAACTATGTGGAGCTGGTTGAGACTCTGGTGAAAAGCTACGGCACAATGGGTTGTAGGATGTCCCTCAAAGTCCATATCCTTGATGCTCATCTTGATAAATTCAAGGAGAACATGGGAGCGTACTCGTAGGAGCAAGGCGAGCGCTTCCACTAGGATATACTGGACTTTGAACGCCGCCACCAAGGACGGTATAACGAGAACATGATGGGAGACTACATTTGGTGGCTGATTCGTGAAAGTGATTTACAGTATAATCGTAAATCTTGAAAAACTACTCACTTCTAAATCTTTTGTAGTCAATTTTGTATTACTTTAGTATAAATTCATGTTAATTTGGATTCATATGTTGTTGTTTTTTTCTGACTTTATGAGAACGAAAAGACACAAATTCGCCCGTTTTCTCATTGGAAATAGGTAAATTTCAAAATATCACTGTCCTGGTCACAAAAGCTAAGTTTATGGTGAATAATAGCCATTTTCTATACTTTTGAGGCATAAGCAATTAGGAAATAACACTTACTACCCAGGAACAAAAATTGTGTTACATAGTGACATCGTTGCTAACCAGGCCTCAGTTTTGCACATTGTTATTTTGCGTGTGAATATTGTTTTTTTTTTTTTTTTTTTTTTTTTTTTACAAAGCAACAAATACTTTAAATAGTGACACTGTTAATATTATGTAAAACAAGTAATAGTTAAACAAAATTAGTGAATACAAACATGAAATAATGACAATTTTCAGAATGAAGTAAGGTAATGACTTGGCTTTGATGTGAGATTACAAATATGAAGTCAAAAATGAAATATAATGCCACCATAGTACATTGATAAGCATGAAATATCACATCAACATATAAATTAGAACTCTGATATAATCCTTATATTCATTGAAATATCAGATCAAAAGAGAAATTGGAACTCTGATATAATACTTGCCTTCATGGAAATATTTGATCAACGGAAAAATTAGAACTTTGATATAATCCTTGTATTCATTTCTGTGGGTTGTTTGGAGAAAATTGTGCAAGAATAGGACTTAGGAGTATTAATTGCATATTTGCTACATTCCACTACTAGGTCAATGACAAAGTGTTGCACGTTGCATGATATACACATAGTTAATTGGTTTCAATGCACTTAAGTTTATACCACACCATTATAACAAGTGAAGGTCACTCTGACATGTGTTTCACCTTTTACTGGCTTTCATCGAGTTGTTGAGTTTATCTCATGATCACGTGGGTTCGAGAAAAAGACGCTTGCATTATAGGAAACTGATTTTACAATGGAATACCATATCCAAGTTTAGGGGCTAATTGGTTGCCAGTATTTTATAAATAAAAAAAAGTTACCTGACTGAAAATATTGTTACATGTACCATATACAAATTGCCCGTAATATTATCACAATGACAAAGTAAAAGTACTATAAACGGAAATGAGATTTTTTCAAACGTTAGAAATAAAAAATCCTATTATCAATAATCCCTTGTCATTTTCTAGTATTAATGAAAACATGCCATTATATGCATGCCTTCGTTAAAAAAAGCGCCGTGCTGCACTCCCAGTAAGCATCCTTAAGTAACACTACTTGTCAATCATTTTGCCCATCTTTAATGGCTTTATAACAATATATTATTTCCGTCATGCATTGTATCATCAGGGTTTTAATTTCGTTTCATTTCGGTACAAGGTCCCATGTATCAACAAGAAATCAAATTGGAACAAAGTAATTACAGGCTCACACGAAACATTATGTTTCTTTGTTTCTTCGCGTGACTGATACACCGTGTTGTGTTACTATTGACTCTAACTCTTTTTGTTTTCTTGCTACCGTCTTTTGTTTGTGTGTGGCTTTATTTAATTGCATCTCATTGCAAATTCTAAGTGTTGGGGACAAACCCAACATTTTCTAGTTTGTCTGCTTCAACCATCATTATCTCAAAATATACGCGAAGTTAAGGAAACCATGAAAAAGCGTTGCAGTAATATTATTTTTGTATGACATATGCAAATAATAAGGCAATATGTATACTGCATTGTAATCCATTTTGACCGAACTTTCTGAGAAACTACCAGTCGTACAGAAGAAAACAATTCCAAACCCATGTCTAAACAAAACTCACACAGACAATCATTTTCGATAGGAGTTTTTTTTATTTCCGTTTGATCAATACCTTGCGGGCTTCACAAACTTTTGGAAAAACAAAGAACGGTATATTTGTCTTTTGTTTTGCTTTTATGTTGCTGTTTGTGTGCATGCGTGTGTTTGTAGGAGACAAAGAAACACAATGTCAGGAATAATGTACAATGTTTTGCCTCGTTTAGATCAAAATGGTATCTTCGGTGGTAGGTAGATGCATTGTGTTATCAAACTTCGGTGGTAGGTGGATGCATTGTGTTATCAAACTTCGGCGGTAGGTGGATGCATTGTGTTATCAAACTTTTTAAACAACACTGGCTTAACTGCTTAATACTTACAAATGCGTCGTTCTAATTTAGAGAGTTCGTCAAAAGATACAGTACATGGTATTGTTTTAATTTAGAGAGTTCGTCAAAAAATACAGTACATGGTTTTGTTCAGGGAGATATTTCTTTGTAAGATTATTTAACCTTTGAAGAATTCAGAACAACAAATCGTGGGCTATCAGTAGAAGCAAGGACATGGAGAAATACAGATGTTAAAGAGCGAAATGCACACTAAGTGATTCAACTGAATTTGGCGACAATTTTCAATCATTGTTGTCTGCTAAGTCGGATATGCTGATGAGTTTGATAATAATACGACACGTATTCATGATGCTGCCGGAAGAAATTATTTGTATACGTTGTGAATCGTCGGGATACGGAAATTCAGCTCCACCTACCTACAGATGATATGTTCTGCCAGGTGGTCACCACCCAACCACCCACTCCTCAAAAATATTAGTGGAAATAGTTAAATTGGGAACAATTTCTTCTAGTCATATTTAAATATTTCTTGCTTCTCTGCAAACTTTTTTTTTTAAATTAAGAATCTAAAATCTCTGAACAGATAATTAGTAAACCAACAGGTATATTGCATATAATTAGTAAACCAACAGGTATATTGCATATAATTAGTAAACCAACAGGTATATTGCATATATTTTCTGAAGATATTTAATTGTATGCCTCTTAATGTAGTGTGTGCTAGCTGCATTATGTACGCGGGAACAAACTATATACTTTGATATTATTAATCCTTGTGGCGTTCGCTTCGCCTTACACATTTTGTTCTGACTTTCATGACACAGTTCTTACAATTAATAACCCAAAATCAAGTGGATATGATCATAGTTTCCTCGCAACTCACGTTATTTAGGTATTCAGTGATAGATAATATGCATGTTACCAGAGTATGTACTGATGGTGTATGTGCATGTTGTCACTTGGATGGGCATGTTGTCGTAGCATTCAGTGATGGAGTACGTTCATTCTGACAAAGCATTCTTTGATCTTGTCTGAGAATTCATTGACGGAGTATTCGCATGTGTCTAAGCATTCATCAATGGAGTACGTGCATGTTGTGAAAGCATTGACCGATGGAATATTAAACAAAGGCATTGATTCATCCCGCATGTACATTGAATAGTCTATGCTTCTTCATTTCAAGGTTTAGTATAAGTGCCTCTTAGAATCTAATCTGCATAATTGCCGGGCCGATTTATTTATTTTACCTTGGAGACGTAATATTTATTAATTTATTTATTCTCTATTCTCTCGTTCCCAATACTTGTACATTGATTAAAAATCTATCAATCGATCTAAATATTGTATTCGTGGCTCTATCTTGTGAACTGCTTGCATTGTGCTTAGACCAAAATACGTTCTTAGATATCGCAAGGTTTCTGTCGAGATCGCTGTGATCCATTATACAACGTCTGGCATGTCCAATGACAATAATACCCTTGCTGTGCTGCATTATTAAGAAAAGATTATTTTGCAATACGAACGTTGCCCTAGATTTGCAATAACACGTCGGCATCGTTCAGTGCAAAATATATGTGGTTAAGTCAATGTAAATAGACAACATCAAAAAAGAGAAAAATAATATTTGACCTACCTGACAGGAACAGAGGTCATGAATCCGTACAGAGCACATTCAGTGAAAACATCGATTGCTGAAGCCGATGTTACGAGAAAGTTCTATTGACTAGCGGCTTTGTCAATGACGTTGCCGTGTTAATGGGCAGTATCTCACAGAACTTCGATGCAAAGATGCCGAGTTAATAGTATAGCAATCAAAATAGTCATGCAAAATAACAACGAAGATGTATAGATCATGTGACAGTCGATACTCCAATTTTGATAAATAATTAACTGCTATTCATCGCGGTTATCGCCCCTCACACACACACACACACACACACACACACATATATATATATATATATATATATGTAGAAGAAAATGCATATAGGGATGTACATGAATATGTTTTCAATCAAGACAATGGAACAATTAAAATCTATTTAACTAAAATTACAAAATTTAATTTGAGCACTATCGATTTTTTTTTAAGAAGTAATGACCACCAGAAAAGTAGAGTAACATAAATGCACAGACCATTTGATTTTGAACAAGGGGACATGGAACGTTTCAAACCGGAATTTTGGGGTGGGAGGTCCTTATTGAGAATATAAAATTATTTGTCCTGATAATATGGGACATATCGACAGAAAGGGGGATCTAATCAGAGTAAAACCATTTTTCCAGCACAAAAGGGATGGAGACTGACTTTTAAAAAGACACACAAAAAGACCTTCTCCCAGTCCCTCCCCAACCACGTAAAATTAAATGCCCGTGCCTTACAAAATGTGTAAATTTCTGAGTCCGAACGTATTTAAAATCGTCCTTGTTTTATAATAAAACGGTCTTTAATGTACGAAATCAAATATGAGAGATATCGATTTCATTTTACTATATGCATGAATATTCGTTGTTGTCTGAGGACTTTAAGAATGATTACTACCAAAAAGTTTCGTCAAGGCGAGCTATAAAAGCATTGATTACACTTAGATTTTTTAAAAGTTAAATATGATTGCATATTCAAAGAACCTACACGTACACCAAGTACTACTTGCTAGTTGTTGCGGTGGTTGTTTCCAGACGTGCGATGGTACGGGTAGCTATCTATCCACGAAAAAAAAAAAAAAAATTAATCAACAGCATACAACTCCATGAGACAAAAATTAGAAAAACAAATCTGCATAAATGTGGTGCATACTTTGCACGGCACTGCTTGTAAGGTCCTAGGCGTTGTGTATTTATATATTTATTGTCTGTTGTTTTTTTGTGCGTTTTTTTTTTTCGTATTGCCACAAAAGGACATTTTGCTCAGCTCCTGATTATGCCCGTAGATACATTGTTATTCCTAATTATGTCTGTAGATACAATTTTATTTGGGCTTGGTGAAACTTTAACGAAGTTGACACTTACAATGTGTAATTTCAGCTTGTTTTATTTTACTCCATTTGCAACCTAAGAGAAAACAGTTACATAAAGAAGTTGACGCTCATGGACCATTACCGGACACTTTCTGCACATCAATATACAGCCCTAATATGTGAATAAAACAAAAATTAATAATCCAAAGTTTTATAATTATGTTCAGTATATTTGCTAATTTGATATTAGCAATAGACAAAGGATCTTTTATGTATATTGTTCTAAATTGACACGTATGCAAGATTTATCCAGTACAGTGATCTTGCATACACAAACATTTGACTTCATTCATACAAAACATGGACATTAGACACAGAAGTCTGAAATCATTTATACCGAGAAGGAACCTTACATAAAAATAATGTTAAGCTACTTCATACAGAACGGGGACAGACCTTGCATACAGATGTTTTTGTTTGTATTCATACAGAATGGTGACACTGCATACACACATTTTACATGATTCATACAGAATTGAGACCTCACATGCATATACGTATGACTTCGTTAATACAGCACGGTGACACTCCAAACACACATTTAACACCATTATACAGAACGGGGACCTTGAAACATTGTGTGTCATTCATAAAGAACGGATACCTTCGGTACAAACATTGGACACAATTCATACAGAACGGGGACCTTTTATAATAATAATAATAATAATAATAATTTTCTGAAGATAAGACCTTTGGCTCAGAATTTACCAATCTTCATGTAGTCGGCAAATAAAAGAAAAAAACGAAAACAAACTATAAATGCAAAGTACATGTACAAATAAACTCTTACTTACTACAATGTCTGACACAGTCATATATATTCATAAAATACACACACGATTTGTGTGTGTGTGTGTGTGTGTGTGTGTGTGTGTGTGTGTGTGTAACATTGCCAGTATAAAGCACGTGGATATAGATACGTACACCATTGATATTTCATGACGTAATGCATTGGGACAACATTGGTTATAAGGGATATTTATAAAATAACAACACGATTAGACAAACATGCCTCTGGGTTGTAGTATATTCTCATCTAGTGTGTGTCAACGATTTGTATACAAAAATCTCATACTGGAAAGTACACATTGTAATGGTAACTATAGGTACAAACACTAGTTTGGTTTCGTTTTGTTCGTTTTTAATAGATTTACTTGTCTCTAAAGTCTAAAAATAACGAAGTCTATATTCATTTATTTCTTTTTTTGGTAAAAATCAAATGTCCCCGTTTTCTACTTTTTGAAAAAAATGTGTGACTGTGTATTTTAACGAAGAGTTGATGTGTTCGTACAATTTTTCTAGGCATTTTGTCTGGAGCAGTATTCATTTGTTGCTCAGTAAAACTATATGAGACTACATCACCAGCGTCTTGTAATTTTAAATACTACATCAGAGTTCGATGCAGTTGGCACATTTAATAAATATACGTGCAAGTCAAAATTTCTTGTTAGTATGGCATTTGTTTTTATATGACCCTGATATAGATCTCTGAAAAAAATCATGGAGAGTCCAGTAGTATGCACCATTTATCTAATTTTATTATTATTATTATTATCCTAGTAATATGTTGACCACTGTGTCGGGGAACATCATACCAAGGCCAACTTAGTCTAACATTTCTGGTTATCAGATAATCTAGGGACAATAAATACGATGTACATAAAAAGAAAAGAAGAAAATAAAAACACACGTACACACGCAAGGCCGTCGTAAGTTTGCGCTCGACGAAACGGCGTCCCGGGCGAGCGATACCTTTGGCGCCTCCCACTCGGAAAACAATACTACAAACTCCGCGAAATGGCGCCCCACCCCATACCCTCCGTTTTGGCGCCCTGATACGTCGGCCGTACGCAGTGGCGGTGCGAGGGTTCGAGGCGACCGGGGGCAATGTTCTTTAGTGGCGCCCCTACTTTGCCACAGAGAACAGATTTTATGTCAGTTGCCAACCTCCAATCTCACACCCTCTACGCACCTGATACAGCTGCAAAAAAAAAAAGATTTCTCGACAGCGCACCCCCCCTCCCCCCCCCCTCCGACCCCCTCGCGTCGTCACTACCCGTATCATCCGCCCTTTACGACTGCCATGTACACAAATACACGTGCATAAAGAACGCAATCTCTCGAAACACACAAACACAAGCATACAGGGTCTTGGTGATACAGACTTTTGTGTTATTAGAGTATTTTGTTACTGTTTTCCATCAGACCCAAATAAAACTAACCAACTGTAAAAAGAAAAAGAATTCTTACACAAATTATATACTCATGATTGAGGTCCATTTTTAACGAAATTTGTCCTCTTTTTTTTATTAACTTAGCAGTGTATTTTTCAATGTTCTTATGCATTGCAACTATTTGCTTACAAGCATAAATGGAAGAATGCTGGCTGATTCTGGCCATGGCTGATTCGGACCATAGCTGATTCGGCCCAAATCATGGGGCTTATTCGGACCAAAATGCCAGGCTGATTCGGACCATGTGAAATATTATTAAGTTTCGTCTTGGATTTAAAAAGAAGGATTTTGCATATTGAATCTGCAAGTGTAAATATAATATTTAGCCAAAATAAGCAGAAATTACACAAAATGCCCAATTGTTCACTTCCTACAAATATTTCTTTTTTCGAGAAATATACAATATTTGGGCAACAAGGTGTAAAATGTTTAATAAAACGGTACCAAAGCTTTGAAGTAACATCGCAGTTACAGAAGAGATGTTCAATACTTTCGAACTCACTCGTACAAAAAGTACATTTGTTGTCGTCGTCTAATATGCTAATTCTTTTTTAAAAAATATTAGCAACAATTATTCTACGAATTAATTTAAAATTAAGAGATCAACTTGGTATCTTTAGTATAAATTTCTCCCAACTATAGATTTAAGACCACTCCTCATTACTTATAGTTTTATTTAATACCGGTACTTGCATCCAAGTTTCTTGCTTAGCATTATGTTGCCTTTTTACCTTTTTCAAAAGATCTTTGTAAACAAATTCAGTGAATTTTGTTTTTGCAAGTTCATTATTTAATCCTCCTGTTTATCACAATTATTGTGTACTAAATTTTTTTTTTTTTTAATAGCATCTTTTCGTTATTTTGAAATTTGGGATATTAAGGAGTATGCACTAATTATATGCTTATAAATAAATTGGAATATATATTTGTGTTTTTCTATTCATATAGTGTAATGTTTAAACAGTCTAACTGGTATCCCGAGAAAAGCAATGCTATATTAGAGATATAACCCCAGGAAGGGTGGACCTGTCTCGTTTCCTATATTTTGATGCTATATAGGCTCGTCAGACACCACAGTTTTATATCCAAAAATGCCAGAATGCAAGCATACAATCACAGCAAGAAACAAAGAAATTTACATCTGAAACAAGACAAATATGCTCTATTTCGCTTCTCTCCCTCCCCAATGTACACTCCAAAAAGTATCCCTCACACCCAGCGACGGATTTATGATTTAGCCGTCTCTATGCACTGTGAGTGTTGCCACCCACCCCTTGAAACCAGAGCCTTTAAAGACGTTTACGTCTTTAAATAATTGCATTATTTAACTACAGTTTTTTTTTTTTTAAATAGATAAAATTGTTAACAAAGCAGATTTTCATACTTTTAAATCTGTCGCACCCTGAATTTTACCGCTCTAGGCAGCTGCTTTGTCTGCCCAATGGGAAGTCCTCCACTGCACACACCGTGAAAAGAATCTTCATCCCAAATGCAAAATACACGAGTATTCATTCTAATCCTATATTTAGGAAATAAGGACTGAATATGATGATAATGAAGGAATTTCAGGTTGATTTGAATCAAGTCTATGCATGATTTCTGTGTTCCTACCATGGGGTGCAACAATCAGTCCAAGCGTACAAATTTGTATTAGTGAAAACCGAAAAATGCTGGCTGATTTCGGACCATGGGTGATTCGGCTCAAATCACGTGCTGATTCGGACCAAATTACGGGCTGATTCGGCCCAAACAATTATAAATAAACGAGAATTTCGAAAAACATATAAATAAAAATAATTTAAAAAAAATAAAAGGAATTAAATTGCATAAGGTGAATGAGCTGCTTTGAAAATATTTCACTATTAAATTGCCGATGCGAGATAAATAGTCTTACATCATTATAACGCGTCATTACCTCGCGTTTTCTATCATTATAAGCAGGTTTGAACTGCTGAACGTACCTGGGAAATAATATTTTATATCATATTTTAAACAAATGTAAATATCACTGTTAAATCCAAAACGAAACTTAATAATATTTCACATGGGCCGAATCAGCCCGTGATTTGGGCCGAATCAGTCTGGTCCGAAACAGCCTGCTCCAAACCGATCAACGTCTTACAGACGCTTCGTTCAGAAATAACAACAGAAACGAACAGGAAATAGCGGATATAAGTATTTTCATATTATACCTAAAATTGTCGCAGTAATCATTAACAATATGTCGTTCGAAGAGCTTGAACAGGTAAGAAAATAATTTTTTTTCCCTCGAGCATTGCTTGAGAAAAGCAAAATCCTGCTCAGTGTCTGCCTCCACTATCTCCGCCTTCCCACTTAAGAAGTAATTGTTACGAACAGTCGAGTATACCTAGTGTATGCTAAACAGAGAGGACACGTTTTCTTAATAAAAAAAATAAATAGCTGTTTTAAACCAATAGACGCAAAAGACTTTTACTGTAGTGCCACTGAACTAAAGAGCCGTGCGATGTTATGCATATATATATATATATATACATAAACCGTGTTTTCTTCAGCTTCCCCCTCCCCAAAGAAATGGCTGCATATTCTGGCTGCCAGTAGTTTATGACAAGTGGTGTATTTACTTGGATGTTAGGTCAACAATACTGCGTTCAGAATTTATTTTTTTTCCCCATTAAAGCTGAAGTTAGTTATGCCAGTTGCTGCCTCTGCCTGATAATTACACATGTTGTAAACATCATTGAGAGCAAGGTCCATGCTGGAGTCTACTATTTGGGCAAAATTACTTTTCTCTCAAACATGGAAAATTTATAGAAAGTTCAAGATTTATAATTTTAACAATAGTCACTTTAAAACTTCTGTTTCTGCATATTTTCATGTAAAATTATTATTATTTTGCTAATTAAATACTATTCAAACTTTGTAAAAATATTTAAACTTTTCTTATTTTGTATCACAGAAGCTGTTATAGTGGAAAATTGGTAACTGTTTCCATAGTAGAAATTATCTTTTCATATGTTTACTGGATGAGATATTGGATAAAATGATTAATTTTATTAGTAATGGACCTGTATACATCCAGTTTATCATAATTTGCATCCAAATTGATACCAAAAATTACTACAGAACATAAGATGTCTTTTTCTAACTTTCCACCTTCCTCCTTGAAGGAAAAATTTACAAAAAGTAATTGTTATACTTTGATTAATATTGCAGTTTTATTGAAACAAAATAAGGTGGGATCAATGGCATGAGAATCAAGACAAGGTGAATTGAACTTCATTTTTTGATTGTGTTTAGGTGAAATGGCAAACTCTAGGGCAACTATTTTACCTATATCATCCCCAAGCATGGATCCTGTGAGTGTCATACTTGACAAAACATTGGTAACTGAAGCCAGACTTCATTGATCCAAGGAATGGTGCCATGACCTTATTTGCATACACTTGTGCTTGCTTCAATCAGCAAATTAAAACAGATTGTCATTGGTCAGAGTTTCCCGCTGCAATCAATAAAATGTACTTTTTTATTCCCATTCAGGTGAATAAAAACAAGATAAGTTTAAAACTTAAACCAACACTATCTAATGACCCGCTGATCTAGACTGATGTGATACATTTTAGTGTAATTTATCACGATTTAAAAAAAAAAGAGATATGATTTTGGTGTGAGATAATAATTAAAGCAGCAGGGCTCACGCTACTAGGTAAAGTGTCGCCGAAAAAATATAAACTTTGCCTTCTTCTATTAGGAAAGCGAAAATGACTTAGTCCTGTCATTTTTTTGTTAGATCTACACCGAGTGACAGTAGTCTATGGCTTTTGAGATGCTCTCTCAAGCCAGCCAAGTATTTAGTGTTAAGCCCCAGGTGACGTGGATTGAATGTTGTCTTGGCAGGCGATCATATCAATTGCGTCAACAAAACAAACTCTTGCACATTCACAGGCATGTGTTTTAATAGCTGATTTATCAATTAACTCTTTCCCCCTGCAAGATATCGCTGCCCAGTTTCTGCAAGTTATCATATGATGATGAAAACTTAACTTGTGTTTCAAAACTTAATCATTTATATGTAAATAACAATTTGTGTTTAAAAATAGAATTGGTGAAAGCACTTTCTAAATGTATATTTTGAAGATTTTAACTGACGTGCTTGCATTATTTTCTTCATAAAATAGGTTTGAAACCGTAAGAGGACCTGCTAAGGGGTAATAATGGTGGTCATCGCTGTGTCTTGGAAGAATGTATTCATTAGACTGTCTGTTTTGTCATTCACTGGGCACACAAATTTAAGGAAATTATACAATTCATAGATAGCAAAGTATAACTATTATGTGATAAAAGATTTAGCCCAAAAATAAAAATTTGTTGGTCAGAAACTTATGGGACAGTGCATGTGGAATCGACAAGTGCTGTAACTTAAGGTCAAGATTGTTTTCTTATGTCAGTCATTTTTATGAAAATACGAGAAAAAGTAACAAAGAAAAAAATATCCAACCAATGCATGACATTATTATGAGTACATAGACAAATATTAACACCATACATTTTCAATCCTATCTAGGAATTGTTGTAATGAAGCTAGAAAGTGAGTGGCCACATGATGAAAATCCCTATTTCTAAAAATAGATACATCTGCTTATAAACCTTTCACCAAATAATGACAGTCAAAAGATTCACTTTTAATTTAGAATCAACTCCCTCAAAATGCAGTTGTAAAGTTGAGATTACTCATCAGTGACCACTGTGGTTTGAATGAATGAACACTATGATGTTGAAGACACATGTACATGTGCTCTCATGTGCGTGTTATAGCCTAATATAGGGGTTGTTTCAAACTAGTTTAAAAATGTTTTTGACTGCCATTTTCTAGTGAAGAAACTAGCAAAAAATAAAATTTGTTCTTTAAGAGGCAGTTGCTCAGAGAATTTTCTACTTGAAGATGAAGTATTGTTTAAAACCAATGTTAAATGCAAATATTCATAATGAGAAATACAGGACACAGTTCAAATAAGAGAAGCAGAGCGCACAAAAAGACACACACATACACAAATATATATATATATATATATATATATATATATATATATATATATATATATATATATATATATATATATATATATATATATATATATATATATATTTATTGCATTTCTTGCTATGCTGCCAAATTCCATTCTGCTCTCACTTCTCCCTAAAATTCAAGTCTAGCTTGACCCCTGAAAATGATAATATAAGATTTCCATGTGGAATTTACATTGTACCAAGGATGTGACTGAGATTTATTTGAGTTAAAACTAACAAGTCCTGTTTGACTACCAGTAATCTTTGCTATCCAGGGGTCATGAATCCACTTTGTTCCACCACATCAAATGGGAATGGAGTGCATCAACAGCAATTGACATGTAAAGATATGTTTGATTATGCATGTCTTTATAGTTATGTGTTTTCTGTTTTCAAGTAGTAATGGACTATGTGACCTGGATTAAGTTCAACCTAATATTACAGTATGTGTCATAATGCATATTCACTTAAATGTCCTGTTATTAGAGCTCCAGTTTTCTTGAAGGATTATCATTTTATAAATAAATTCATATTGAGCATAAAATTGTGCTTTACATATAGTTTAGTGATATGAGTAATGTTTCATTCCTGCAACAGGTATTCAGTAATACATATATTCTCTTTCTTGAGGAATTTACATTACAGGATAATTGACATGTGATTTGAATGGTGTTCTCTATACACTGAAGTAACCATTTACTTACTTACTCTTAGCTAATTACTTACCAGCTTCATTTTGAATTGTAGAAATATATATTTGTGTCTTTAAAGTATTTTGTTTTTGCTTCAGAAGTAATTTGTAAAGGCTGTTAATCAAGGTTTTCTTTCTTTTATAAAATTTTGCATGGCTGAATAAATTTTATATTGTATATAGTTGACTTCTTTATTATTATTTGGTACTCTTTTTTTTTTTTCTCTTTTATCAATAAAGTTCCAATTACACAAAACAAAATACAGATGAATAAAAGTGTGTTTTTATCTCATATCAAAAGAGATTTTTAGACTATTCCTTGCAGTCTAAACCAAGTTGTTCTTCATTTAGTAACTGTTTTAATCCTTTGTGTAATCCAAGTGACCTGTGAAAAACTGAATTATAGAGTAATTGGAACTAACTTTGGAAATTCAGGGCATCCAGATAGTGCTTCCCAGTCTGGTTGACATTTGGGCAACCAAGCTTTTTTAGAAAATATCTGACCCTGAAAAGAACTTGTGAGTATCATTGCAATTATGTTGTGTCATCCCAAAAAACATTGTAGGGTTTGATTTTTAAAGATAATTAGCCTGCTTCCTAACTTGGTAGTAATTTCGGTCGTTTACACAATTCATCTCCACCCTGGCAGCATAACAGTTTTGATTACTATTTTCCATAAGGAATTTGTCCCATTTAGTATGTCATATTAGTATTATATATATAGATCATTACCCTAAATAATAAGAATATTTCACAATCTCATTCATAATGGGCCCTTAGAGTTTCATCATCAAGGTCTTTGCCTGGTAATTTTAGTGTGACAGAAGTACCACATACAAACTATAATCATTCATCTAGCTTTTTGGACATTACACAATTATTTTCCCACTGTAGAGATAATTTGTGTGCAGATAAAAAATTTAATTTTTCCTTAATTTTGTCCTGAAAATGAATATCTCTATCATGTTTTGATGTACCCAGTATGTTCATTGCCTGTCAAAAGTGGACATGGTAAAGAACACTTACATGATAATGTTTTGGTGTTTCTTTTGCAAATAAAGAACTGGTTGCAGTTCTGGTATTTGTTTTTCTTTTTGTTCATGTAGATTATACTGCTGTTGGATATAGGTTTGGACAGGAAGTATAGTTTCATTC
Organism: Margaritifera margaritifera; assembly: GCA_029931535.1. Classification (NCBI taxonomy): domain Eukaryota; kingdom Metazoa; phylum Mollusca; class Bivalvia; order Unionida; family Margaritiferidae; genus Margaritifera; species Margaritifera margaritifera. Next base: position 376,967 of record JAQPZY010001626.1, on the reverse strand, counting down.
TAAATGTAGCTGTATAATTATTTTGGCCCTTTCCACATACTAGTTCATGACTATAAATTGTTTAGATAAGGCAACAGACTGGCTACGATATGATTCCTCAGAAATGAAAATATTCAGATCGACAAGTCTCTGACCTTCTTTGCCAGTTGAAAGATGAAAAAAATCTGTGAGGGCAAGAGTTACTTTGGTTATAATTAGGGTAATCAAAGCAGAGTCTAAGTCTGATGGTCACCTGTATTTGAGTATGGGTAATACATTTCTTAGTTTATGTTCCACCTTAAAGTTTTCTTTTGTCAGCATAAAAATGTTCTTAATGTCCAGAAATTTTATGTACTGTTAAAAATTAATTTCAATTTTGCAAATATAGTGCCCTGAAAGTTGGAGGGTCAAAATTTTTAGATTAATGATGATATATCACTTTGTCATCACACACAGAAGTTGGCTTTTTCAGTACTTCATGTATCTGTTATACCTTGTACATTTTAGTTCCATTGCCTTTCATTGTAATCTAATATACAATCAGGGACTATGACATTGTTTGGGAGCATTTAGAACATCTCCTTTTGAAAGCCTCTATGTTGAGGAAAATGAAACATCACTTTATCTCATTTGATCAAAATAAGCTCTTTTGGATACTACCCAACTATTATCTAATCCTGCATATGATTTTTTACGGTATCGTTAGGCACAAATCTTGTATGCTCAGAAACCAATTTTATTCCACCTTTTGGCATTCAAATTCATCCTCGTCTGGTAGCAGCAAAAACCAATTTTGCCAATACTGCAGAATTCCATGCTCCCAAATCACTTTTTTATCAAAGTCCCCAAAATAATCTTTTCATTGCCAATTCAAAAGTCCTTAACCAATCCTTTTGTTTATCATCTTTTCAGATTCCCTTTTCACACTGAAGATTCCATTCATGCTGACTTCAAATATTATATAAATCAGCATGTCCTGTATGCAGTCAAACCTGTCAATAGCGACTAACAATGGAAAAATGACTAACTGGCCTTTATACATAGGTGACTTCTATGCTGGTTCACATTTCGGACTCAATGAGGAGAGATATGAATTCATCCCATGCAAAAAATATCATGCACCAAATACCAATATCTTCTTCTTCTTCTTCTTCTTCTTCTTATTATTATTATTATTATCAACAGATTTAATTTGGTGCACTATTCAACAAAATCATTAAATACTTTAATATCTTGGTCTCTCGCACATTTAATGTTCCACACAAGATTAGTGTATCCTGCTCACTTTAATCCATCCTATAAATTAAATAATCACCAATGCTTAAAAAAGTACAAATCATTTATCTTTGTATTGTGCACCATGACAAAACGCTAAGTTTGGTACTAACTGACAGCTTACATATGATTGTGAAACAGAGGACTGACTCACAGGGTGTCCAGGACGCTGAAATCCATGTAATAGTATGCATACTTTTTAATTTTGGACGCATGAAAATTCCAACAGCAGTGTCTGTGGTATGCATGTTTTTTTTTTTTTTTGCAGCAAACTTTTATTTCGTCTGTTTCTATAAAGCAAGGATCAGTCATATAGTGTGCGGGCTGTCAAAGTACATGCACAGGTGTCTTTACACCATTGTGTTCATCTATTCAAACCATAGAAGTCACCTATGTAACAGAAGAGCAACATCAAGTTTACAACTACATACTTAGGGGTTATTTCAAAAGAAAATATGGATCTTTTTGACTTGGTTAATGATTAGTGAAGTTTTGAAAACTAAAAAAAAATACATTGCTTGTTCTAGTGGCAGTTGATTAACATTTATACCTATTTGTAACTGCAACACTGTAATCTATGTACTCCTATCGGTTAGAACTAATTACAATTTATAGTTTCTGCTGTGCTCATATGAAGTCATGTGGCCAAAATACATGATGTAATGACCAAGAAGGGCACATAAACCTTTTAAAGTTTAAGAAAAAGTGAATGTAGTATGCTGTGCTGTGCTGTGTTGCTTAAAAATGGAATGAAAAAAGTGTATGGAATTTGGTCTTTTTTTTTTTTTTTTTTTTTTTGTTCATTCATTGTCTTGGCAAATTAATTGTTTTGAAATGGAATTAAGCTAATTAAATAAATTAATATAGAAAATAAAATGTAATCTCTTCCTTGATTCCTTCTAGGTACACAAAAATAAAGAATGGCATGGTAAAGTGATTGAGCATTGTTATAGTTGTAACACCACAAACAGTCAAAATTATCACTGTTCTCAATTGCTGTAGTTTTTAATTCTATAGCTATAACACTAAATATTTCACAAGGAATGAGCATTAGCAATCTGATGACTAATATATTGGTAACCCAACAATACACCGATAATGTTCTGAGTTATTGCAAGGGAAAACAAATATCGTTATTGGGACTCCTATTTTTAGGGCTGGGACTGCAAATTTTTTCAAGGAAGGAGTCCTGGGCTGCAACTTTCAAATTCCTATGAAGAACCTTGGCCTCATTCTTTGTTTGGCCTACTTGCAAAATTAGGCTTAGGAACAGGTGTTCTCATTTCAAAACAATATATCATGTGAGAAGCCTGTGATAAATAGGGAATGAAAATAAGTTTAATGTGGCTGTTGTTATTAACACTTGACCCTAATGAAATGGGATGAATTCATATCTCTCCTTATTGATTAATTTTTTTCATCAGATATAAAAAAATTTAGATTTCAAGCAGTACCTGTCACAGTATCACAAAAGGTAACTTCCATTTCTGCAACAACTATATGACTACATTTCCCGCCATCCAGCTAATGAAATGCTTTGACCCTCTCTCTCTAACAATAAAAACTGCCTTGCTTTAAAATTTGGCATATTGACGCTTTTGAGTTACATTGACAATGTGACTGGAGCACAGTGAGTACAATCTAGATAAGAAATGTTTACACATCAATTCATATGCTGGTGACCGTTATATACATGACTTTTATAAAGGAAATTTGCCAGGAGAAAATTTTAATGGCCATTATGACCAGGTGACTGTTATGTAAAGGTGATCTTTGGGACAGGATTGACTGTACCGTTCTTGGAAAAATATGTTGAATGACAACTACACAAAAAAGTTTCAGAATCAGAACTATAATTGGTGGTATTGTGCCTATCACGTATAGAACACACATAACTGACTCTTGCATACTGATTGAATGGTCAACCACAACCACAGCACTTAATTTACCAGTGTTCACTGACAGTGGAACACATTCTTGTTGAGACAGTGGAACACATTCTTGTTGAGTGTGTCGACTTTCATCCTTTGAGACAGAATTTATTTATGTGAACTCAAAAAACGTTATGATGATGTACCACTTAAGAAATTCTTGGAATTTTTGAGGAAATGTGGTTTATATAAAAAATCTGACCCTACATTTTAGTGCTTTTATATTTTGTACCACCATCATATTTTATATACATTTTAAAGAATTTTAATAGCTTTACCATTTATCTTATCTTGTAGTACCGCATGTTTACATTTATTTGCACTGGTCTGTGTTCCTTAAGTCTTTTTGCAATTCTTTATCTTTACATTTTTTTTAACTTAACTTTTCTATAGCCAGTATTGTGCTGATGTGCCATCAAACCCTATAGATAAATACATGTAATATTCTCTCAAACTCATGTACTCCATATTACTACACAGACATCCAGTCCCATGTTACTCTGGTCCATTTCTTTATATATACAAGTCGTGAGCTGTGTGCATGCAGCTGCATCACTGCTTGGTTATTTCTGTTACCACTATCTATCTAAGCATTTAACATTGATACTGTAGATTGCACATATGGGTTGCCATTCATTCAGCATAATACATAACAAATATTACATGATGCTTAGAGGCCTTGGCTCCTGTCCATATACCTTTTAGGGGTGACTGATTTGTCTATAAAGTCCTACATGGCCTCTCAATATCATGCATATATATTTGTTAATTAGTTAATTTATCCAATTTGGAATGCACATACTAGTAACACATCATCAGAGTTTAATAAATGATCACCTGATTGAATATAATTCTTACAGTATTCTTGGGTTGTTTTTTTTCAATTGCAGTGCAAATTTTCAAGAGATTTGCTTCAGTCTTAAGTTTTCTGCAAAAATTGTTCATACCTATTCTGACCAAAGGGATTTTAGGTTGAGAAAAAGTTAAAGATGTCGATGTAGTTTATGGTTAGATAGGGCAGGATAAATTGAATCAATAGAATAAACAGTTACCATTATCAGGTTTCACATCATCAGCAAGTTTGGAGGAGGAAATTGGAAAACATATCAAACATCATAGACAGTTGAAAAAAATACAGATTTTGGGAGTCAGGAAATCAGTGACAGTCTTGGGAAATTGGTCATATTCTTCTAAAATGATAGGTGAGCATTTAGTTACTGGGTGATCTGTAGGGTCCGCCCCTCAAATGGTAGTGGTTAGCTAATCATATTCTAAGGGAAGTGGAAGGGAAGTGGAAAGGAAGTGGGTGTTGGTACGTTTTCTGGTATATTTTGTAATAGTATATATATATATAGAGAGAGAGAGATAGGGAGAATGAAGAGGGAACAGAAGAAGTTAAGTGAGAGAAAGTAAGTTGAGTGGTGAGAGAGTTTTCTGCAAAAAATTTCACTAGATTGTGGTGTAGTAAATTTGGAGAGGTGGACAGGAAATTTTCCATATGAAGTGTGCATATAAACAGAAATTATCTAAAATGACTTAGTGATTTATTTTGTACCGCTGAGGTCCCCTCACCCCTGAACCCATAGGGTCATATAGAAAAGCAGGAGTCACATGTCAGATGTATCATGAAAAAATGATTTTAAGTAGTTGCATAAGGCTAAAATATCTCTGCAGTCTATTTATTCTACATTACTCTTGTAATTTACAGTAGCTCTTTATTTCAGGATCCCTTTGACACTCATGAATTTGTGGAGCGGTTGGCATGGCGAACAATGGGCACGAAGGCTAAGAGCGCACATACTGAGTTTGATCCCATGCTGTTACATACTGCCTTTGAGAAGATGATTCAGGATCTGAAGGATAAAAATGTTCAGGTGCAGAGAAAGGTGGAGAAACTGGAAGAAGCGTGTAAAGAAGAAGAGAAGAAACATTGGCAGAGAGTTGCTGAACTCCAAAAGAAAAACCAGGTACAATTACAAAGCTACATCCATAGAATTATCATGTAGAGTATTTAAGTCCTTAGTTCAAGATTCTGTGTGTAAAATGGATTATATTCATGAAATGGTGTCTTCTATAAAGTCTGTTACCCACTGGCTGTCAGGGTTTGGCATGAGAATCTAACCCTTGTGTAAACTGATTTGTGCCTGGGACTCTGCGAGCCTTGTCCTTGGCACAAAGCTTTTCCCCTTGATCTTGGTTTCTATATTCTGCCCTTTCACATGGGGAAGATTTTTGGCTGAATTGTAAAGCCATTCTGACTTTTTGATTGGTGATGTCCAGCCATGTATATATGCCTGTCCATATGGTATCAACACTCAAATTATGCCTAAAAGAAAAATAGCTTTCTTTACAGTTTCCCAACTGACTTTTTTTGCCTGCCAACCTTGAAATACAATAAAAAATAATATTTAAAAAAAGATTTCTTGAGTTTCTAAATGTCATGACTGGTCTGGATTTCATTTCATTTGTAAGTAACAGCATTAGAGATCATGCTCATTAAGATGCTTACTATTTTCCCCAATAGTTCTAAGCACCTACTGGACAGAGACTAGACATCATGATTCAGTAATGTGTGTTGTTAATTAATAGTGGTCACCTTCAAAATTACAGCAAGTTATATCGGACACAAATTATTTCATTATATAGAGTGTGCATATGTATCATATAACATGTTCTTGAGTAATACTGACAAGGTCTTTTCTCAAAGGAATAAAATTAGGTCGAGCGACCATGGTTCACTTCTGATAAATGGCTGAGGGAAAATGAGCAAAAAAAATGGTATTCCAACCGATGGACCCAATTTTATTCAGCATGAAACTGGAAACACTTTTTATTTTGTTAGGCCTTAGCGTTTATGTATAGGTCATTTTCTCAGAGTCACATAAGCTGATATTTGATGTGGTTTGTAGAGTAGCACACCTTTCAGTGAAAATTAGATTATTGTGCCCAAACACATGCCAAGCCCTGACAGCCAGTGGGTTACATACTTTATAGAAGACACCATTTCATGAACAAAATCCAGTGATTTTGGTTAACCCTTGAATTTAGCTGATTTTCTCAAGCACTTTTGCCTTTGGAATCACATAATCTGACATGTAATTGCATCATGAAGAGTACTACAATCATCAGTGAAAACTAGGTCAATTTGACCTATATTTTATGGTTTAGTGATTTATGCTTACCTTTGCATTGAAGTCAGTTTTTCTAGGTCAGGGTTTGTGTTTAGGTCATTTCCTCATACACTTTTGTTTGTAGGGTCACATATACTGGTATTTAGATGTGTCAGTCTGTGGTTCAGAGGAACCAGAAAATCTACAGAGTTTGGTAACCTATGAATAAAACTGAATTTTCGTTATTAATTGTTTTCAGTCTGGTCTTACTGCCATTGGTGGCTTTATTGTATTAATCCAATCCAAGCATAAAGAGTCAAATATTTATCCTAAATGATTAGCTTAACCAAAGTTGTTCGGTCTAGCTATTATTTAGTAAATAGTTGGTTTTTTTCCTTCTCAAGTATATTCTCCCTCAATAACTCATGCAAAACAGGGTCCAGAATCACAGACTCACAGCAAAAGTGAGGGTTCGAGTTAACGAGGGACCTCTTAAAAATTAAGTAAGGAATGGACATCAACAGTGTGAAGGGAGGGGGGGCCAGTGTTAAAAAAATCTGATAGCCCGACGCCTGGGGCATCTCTAATTTCAAATCGGGCCCCTCCTATATTTTAAGTGAAAAGCCCATATGGCTTGTCGAACAAAAAAATCTAAATTTGCCTGAATAAACTTCAATCTCGCTAACTAAATGCAGATTTTTATTTTAATGTCGTTGAAAAACCAGTACATTATAAATATTTATCTCAATGTGGGCCCCATAGTCATTTGAAGATTGTCTACTGATCGTAATTCTATAGAAAGCTATAAACTTTGTGTACAACGTGAGGCATTTGACCTATGAATTGGGAACAGATTGCCAGCGGTTACATGTACTTATAATAAGTGCTCAGTTGGCTTCAAGGAATAAATTGAGCTGCCCCTTGCTCACGCTTCTAGTTCCATTCTAAATTGTACACCACCTTCGGTCTTCGAAAGTATTTACCTGGGCCAGTTACTATCTGGCTGAGGATTATTTATTCCCTTTATACCTTACAAAATTTCATATCAAGCCGTATTCCGTCTGCGCAAACTAAAGTTGTTAACGGTGAGAGCAATGTTTAAGAAAGGCTATTTATAGTACAAGCACAGCCTAATACACGTCCTAAGGTGCATGTGTGCGACGCAGATCTTTGCGCAGATAAAACTAAAAGTCTGTACATTTATACTGTATAAAACATACACAATACCATCCGCTATAATCAGTAAAATTAAAATAAAGGCTACGAAACTACAGTGAAGAAAATTTCTGAATCATAAAAATGTAATGTAAGTAGAATACAGACTTTATCATTTCTTTGTTAATTATATTCCACACATTTCCAAAATAATGCAGTCTGAATAAAAATGGCATTATAATATTTTTGCCAAAATCATAATTAAGTACATTTAAAATAGTAAATAATTTAGACATTATTATTATTATAGAAGACAAAAAACCAAACAAAAACATATACACATGCATGCAGAATAAGTAATAATTAAAAAAATAATTAATTATAATGTCTACATTACATGTTCTTTTTAATTGTTACTCAAATCGCTGGCATGCTAAATGCCATGTAAATATGAATTAAATATGATGGTACAGTGAAGACCGATTTGGTCGATATAGTTGATTTAAAGGCTGCAGATGCTAGGGGTCTTTAAAGAACAGCAATTGTAACGTGCAACATTGTGTGAACAATAATAGTAAAAAATAGGGCCCTTTGGGGAACATGTTATTGGAGTCAGGGCTTGTGGATTTTGAGTCGGGGCTTGTGAATTTTTTCAAGGCACCAGCCCTGGGCCTGTGTCTGACAAAATTTTCTTTGAAAGGGGGTGGGGGGGAGGGAACAAGTTAAGTGGTTGAATACTCATTTAATAATCTTCTTGGGAGTGACTGTCAATAAATAGCTTTTCTTAATGAAGTTCTTTTATTTTCTGTATAAATTAACTTTATTTTCAGCGTATCCAGTCTCTGAAATATCATTTAAAACATTACTACAGGTGGTTTCAACACACATCACATGTGTACCAGCAAGAACATTGTGTATTATGTCACTGCTTTTTGCATGAGAATGTGGATACATTCTAGTGCTACTGTTGATTCAGAATAAAACAACTTAAAGATTCTTCATTGCAAAAATGAGTGACAGCAATTGAGAGAAAGAACAATTTTGAAACTCAATTTTTTTAAATTGTTATATTAGTAAAATGCAAATGCTGTGATTTCATTGCAAGTTGTAGCATAATTTCTGCTCATCTTTGAGAGAATCTCTGAATACCAATTTGGGAAGGTTAAAGTTAACCATAAACTTTGGAACTCGCTTCTCCATAATTAATCCTATTAGTGAAACTAAGCTTTAAATGCATGTATTACACCTTATGCTTGGTTCCTTTGTTGATCACATTTGAGAATGAGTATGATAAACTACTGAATAGTGTTATATACTTTAATTATGTTACATGTACTTAGTCATTTGAAATGAGTAGACTTAACACACAAACATGTCCGCTAGCTCTTACGCAGGTAAGATTTGCATGTCTTGTAATTTTTTAAAATTTCTACCCCCATTACTTGATTTGATACAAAAAAGACTAATTACTGTTCTAATGCAGGTCAACTTTTTATTGATTGTAACAATACAACTAACACTTCCACAAGTCGGAGATCAAAACACAGGTTGTCATGGAAATGCTCACAGGTGTTTCTATGATGGTCGATCGACACTTTCACGTTTGAATACAAGAGGGCATATCATATTTATGATGATGACACTGAAACAGAATTAAATTATGAAACTAAAACACGAATTTCACTTGACAAAACTTAATTAACTGGTATTTATTTATTAAAATGTTGCCACCAGTAGGTATTACTAACATTTTAATTGGTCAAAATTTCATCATATATTGTTATTACAGTGTACTGAGAATTTTTTTATGCAGAAAATTTAACAAAATATATGACATCTTATTAAAAGTTGCGAATTTCATGATATTGATTTAAATTTCCGGGTGCTAACTGCTGTTTTCGACTATAAAATGAGTGATATATCAAGGTTTCTTTTATCAGTTTTGATCGCGATTTCGTTTACATTCTACAAAAAAGGGCTTATTTTGGGGGGTATTTTCAAGGGAAAAATGGGATCCACACCTGACCCCACATTATAAGTGGGTTCATAAGTTATCCAGGTGTGAATTATCTAGAGAGAGGTTTATGCACACACCCTGAAACAGGTAATTGTACCAGTGAAATGTAAATGGATTGCAAATGGAGAATGAATGCAAATGAAATAATGAATACATTTTGAAGAAAATGGAGAGCACAAATGCAGAATGTAGAACAATGAATGATAAATGGAACACAAATGCACTTCATGAATGGATTTTGAAAAATTATTATTCGCAGGCTGCCACTAAATTTCCATGGTTAAATGCCATTTTGCATGATAATCCAGGATCAGATTCTTTATAATGACAGACAAGTTTTCACTCCTTACAAGCCGTGACCTTGTTTTTGTCAAGGCATACACAACAACTACTACTGATGTGATGACATAATCATCGATGGTTGTATCTGTACAATTTTTATTTGAATTAAATGAAGTGAGAAATAAAATACTCTACAGCTATATTTGACATATATTGCAGTAATGGTTATATTTTTTTTTTGTAACCTCAGTGCTATCTTGCATTTGATACTTCATTAAAGTACACTTTTAATAAGACAAGATATGAACGCGGTAGTTCTCTCCCTTAAACACTCTTGAAAATGGAAAACCCAACTTTGGTAAATCCATTTCCATTTCATTCAGATGAATGAAAATGAATGTAAACGATGGAATTCAGCAAAAAATGCAAAGTCAGAATGGAATTCTGTGACTGCAAATGAAAATAATGAGATGATAGCTGAAATGCAAACTTGAATGGAATACTAATGGAACACAAGCAAAATAAATTCGGAATGCATTTCAAATGCAACTAAAGCACAAGTGAAATGCAAATTTGGTAAAATTACCCATTTTAAGGGCTTCAAACATTAAAACAAATAAATATTAGGAAAGTTGCAAACTTTATGATCCTGAATTTTTACCACTTGGTATATATTATAATGTAACATGATTGATTGATTGATTGATTGGTTGGTTGATTTGTGTTTAGTGGCACATCAGCACATGAAAGGTTATAGTATATCAAGGCATTTGGAGCAAAGTGATTATCCAGAGACACATTGTGGTGACCAAACTGTATTATAATGTAAAATGACTGAAAAATCACAACAGTTGTAGTAAGACCCAGTTTATCCTGAATCAACTCTATGCACAGTAAACAACTCTTTCCAACCACTCACAATATGAAATCACTTCCAGAAACCCAACATTTGTTCATTTATTATGTAAACTGCAAACTTATCCTCATAAAACACAAATTTGGATGTAACATAGTCCCATCATGGCTACTGTACTTTTGTCTTAGATGTCCCTTATTCCCTGACATTACTCAAAAATCAGCCAAGGTGTCAAACAGATAAAAATAATTCATGTAAGTTTCAGAAACCTGTAGCTTACTGATCATAATTATTGTTCTTGCACAGCAATGATTAAACTTCATTGAGCATGGGGCTGCCCTAATCCTGATTGTTGTATAAATTGGCAGATAGTAAAATTACTATATGTTTGACTGGCATTTTGTTTATTTCTAAAACAAAACCTTGTTAACCCAATTAAGCAAAAACCATTTGAGGTAGACAGTTGAATGTGGTAGTCATACTTGTATTCATATATAAAATGACATGATTAAATTTTCAGGCCATTACCACAATTTTAAAATTTTTGTTCACTTAACTTTTTAAAAAATAAAACTTGTTAGCATGATTTAGCCAAAACCACTTGAAGTAGACAAATTAAATTAAGTGTTCTTGTTTTAATGCATATGCAGACCTGATTAGATTTTAATGCCATTATAGCATATTTTCAAATTGTTTCAAAATTTTTTTAATTTTTGTTTGTTGTACTTATACTTTTTGGGGAGTCTGCAGCTGGAATATTCATGTTTTACAAACACAATTTAGTTTTCTTTCATTTCAGACTTCTTATGCTGGCTTTCAAAATTTGGATGAAAGAATCAATTTGGTTGCAACAAAAGTGGTACACCTTGGAGACCAGCTGGAGGGTGTCAACACGCCGCGAGCTCGGGCTTTTGAGGCACAGAAATTGATGAGCTTTCTGTCAGAGTTTCTGACAGATGGGCCACCCAAATCTGCTATCTTCACTGATCCATTCCAGGTAATATTCGGAAACTTCTGTGTACTTGTTAAATGTTTGTGTGAACAATTTTCCAGAGGTGATGTTGTATTAGCCATCATGAGATTGCAAAGTTTTTTTTGTATTTATACATGGCTAGAATGAGCATTCTTATGTATTTGTGATTGAAAAATGATTTGATGGAGACGGGGGTTTGCTGTGCAAGTTGTCTTTAAGTATGAAATAATTATCCACATACTGTAGTATTACACATTTTCATAGGGTACCAATTTTTTCTGGATTTCATTGTTGCCCCGAACCATGAATTTAAAGATTCAACAAAAAATTAGCCACATATGATAAAGAAGCAAGCACCCCATCCCATTTTCTTATTGTGTTTCATTCCTAGAGATCAATAAAGCTACAGTAAAGCTCACATGATTTTTCGGAACCCCACGCATCGCGGTGGGGGTGGAGAGTGAGTGGAGAGGATTAAGAAAAACCCCTCCACCGTTACTCCACGCTCCCCCGCGGAGTTGTCGCGGAGAATAGCCCTGCACACCACGCTCCCTCGCGGAGTCGCATCCGATCACCACCGCGGAGTGGACGTGGTTTCGATAATATGGGCGTGGTTTACTGTTTATCACCCATGCAAGCAGAGGTTGAGACGGGGGTGGGGGGTGGGGGGCACCGATTTATCTACATCGTTATCCCTCTTGGGAGCAATTTGCTAACTTTTTGATACTGAAAAAAACATAGTAATTCAGTTAATTATAAATATTTCCTTGTTCTAACGAAGATAATGTATGATACATAGTGCCAAATCATATTTTAGATGATGATAATGTAATGGCAATGCCTCGCAAATTGTATTAATACTACATTTTGCGCAAAATTTAATTTTTTTTTTTCTTCAATACTATGTTATCGGAATCTAAACATGCATTCATATCCTTATTTCTTTTCAGTAAACGCAATACAAAATTGTAATGATCATATGAAAGTCAGTGATATTGTACTACCTGCAATGAAAAGAACGATAAACATCAAACAAATTAATAACAAAGCTGCAGTCATACCTGACTGAAGTGAAACAAAATCGCACAAGTTCCAATGGTTATTCCATGCATGAGTACTCATTCACATATTGTACGTTTTTTCCTGACATCCAATCGCTTAAAAAAAGCATTATTAAGATTTCACATCGTTATTTTATTTTAAACTGTACTATTTTGCATTAATTACCAAAGTAGCGGTTTTTTTAAAAATCACAAATGGCCGCAAAAGGTCATCCTAGATACATGTAGTCGACACGTGCAAGTAACCAAGCACAAGTGAAGCCATCAGCACTGCTGATATTGACGTGTTAATTTCATGTGCTAACTGTAAACCTACAAGTACAACAGCAGCGCTTCTGCGGGTTTGTTTTCTTTGCCATAGATCTGACAAACTTGCGCATCCGATGAAATTAATGTTTAACTTTTTCTTTTCTTTTCGTTTTCCTATTGCATAATACAGAAAAATAAGATGAATAATTTTAGATCATTAACTCTTCTTAGTAAAGCCCCCCCCCCTCTCTCTCTCTCTCTCTCATAAAATATGGAATCCAAATCACTACTGCACAAGTTATCGTAAACTGAAATGTGGAAAAGTTTGCAAGTGGTAAGAAAAGTAATACTGTACTAGACATTATAGCGTAATAGAGGGGGAAAAAAAGAAACAAATTTTCCCGTCGGTGGTTGCAAACTCATGACCTCGTGCTCCAATATCAAATATGTGTGTGTAACACACACTCTTATCCATTTGGCCAAAGTAACTGTAGCTGTAAAGCAATATACCATATACAGAAACATGCCAAACACTATTCAAAGAAATTAGTTTATTTCTTGTCTCAATAAGCAACCGCTCCAAAGTCACAAAGATAAAGCTGCATACATTAATATCTGCGTACAAATAATTATAAGAAATAGATCAATATTACGATTGGGTTACTGACATATCATTTCCATAAGATTTACTATTTTTCTATGATGATAAAAAAAATCTTTTTTATACTTTCCTCTTACAAAAATGAGCAAATAGTAGGAAACATGCCGAGCATCAGATGAAATTAATCTTTAACTTTTTCTTTTCTGTTCGTTTTCCTATTGCATAATACAGAAAAATAAGATGAATAAGTTTAGATCATTAACTCTTCTTAGTAAAGTCCCCCCCCCCCCCCTCTCTCTCTCTCTCTCTCATAAAATATGGAATCCAAATCACTACTGCACAAGTTATCGTAAACTGAAGTCTGGAAAAGTTTGCAAGTGGTAAGAAACAGAAACACGCTCAATAACCTAAGGCTCTAACAGTCACAAACAGGAAACTACATTCTTTAATATCTGCGTAAAAATAATTAAAAAAGTATATTTTATTTTTATATTTTCGCCGTAGGAAAATTAGCAAATAATAGGATACACGTGGAAATTAAAATCTCTGAACATCTCAGATTTTAGAATTTTCCATATTATTTTTCATTTTGGTAATAAGCCGAGTTCAGATTAATTACTAACAATTATCAAACTTCCGTTCTTAATGGCGGGACCATAAATGCAGCTATAAAGTACAACGCGCGTTAAGTCAGATGGCTTCGTGTAATAAAAAAACAGACTGTTCCCAAGCTGAAACTTACATCATCCTTTGATGCAAACCCTTGTTAATATTTTACAACAGTGTTCACAATGGTCACTGCCTTGATTTCTGTAGAACATCCGCTGAAGTCAAGTCTTTATTAGGGAGAGACAATTTAATTTTCCAACCGTGGGGGGTGGGGGGGGGAATGCATGAAAACAATTGTCTTTCTCTGATTTTTTGTAACAGACGTTAATCCGTTCCATATTTCACTTAAAATAAATAAATACTGTGATGAAAGAACAAAAAATATCCCGGTCGAAAAAAAACAACATATAAACCCAGTATATTAAATGGTCAGTCCCTTACAGCACACATGCAGTCATAATATTCAGCCTCGTGACTCTACTATTACTGCTTAAAGACTAAGCACGCGGTTTGCATTTCAGTGTAAATTCAGTGTTTTAGGTTTGTTGTTGTGGGGGGGGGGGTAAGCAGAAGCGGTGTCAATTTGGATTTTAATTGTCCATATCTCAGAGAATTACTTTCCTTTGGAACAAAATGATAAATTTATTCTGTTTGAGAGGCTCAGCAATGTGTACTTCTCGTCAAGTCAGTGCATAAGTTTGTACATATTTCTTTGAAATAAATTAAAATCATAAACTTATTGCAAAAGAAGTCGATCAACCTTTTATAAACAGTAATGTGTATTGAATATACAAGACTTTTGAAATTATTTTTTTATTGTCCAAATATATGATCGAAATAAAAACGACTGATTCTTCAGATGGTATCCAGTTGTAAATCACTCTTGACGTCTCAGTCTTTCCATAGGTGGTCTTCATTCATTGGCTGTTCAGATGTCAATCAGTAATGTCGACTAGCCCCTCCACGGTGGAGTTTATATCGACATGCCTGCCGAAACGCGGTGGTGATTTGTAGGTATTTATGCCAATTTATGCCTCCACCGCGGAGTGCTATCGCGGAGCTAGAGTGGAGGGGATTAAGTACCCCACCGCGATGCGTGGGGTTCCGAAAAATCACGTGAGCTGTACTGTATTTGATAAATCAGTGTAATTTGTAATCTGATAATTTGTAATCTGATAATAAAAATTAGCTTTTACATGGGTTTGTTTTATTTTAGTTCTTTTAAAAAAAAAAGTAATTATAATTCATTTTATATTGTTTCAATGCACAGATATCTATATGGTATCTGGTAGCTGTAATTTCCACTCACTGCCTTAAATTAATATGTTGTGTGACATAAGTAAAGATAATAGAGAGAACTGAGAAGAAACATACATGTATAGTTTTCAAACACTAGAATTACGGAAAATGAAAGAAAGAATAATAAATGATACTAGTATATAATACTTATTCAAATCAATTCTTCATTCACGTGAAACTTGTCAAAATATTTAAATCCTCGTGAAAGCATGTCTCATTTCATCCATGCATGCTTAATCCCAATGAACAACATGACTGTAAAATACTAGAACTATTGCTTGAAGCACAATTACTAATGAAACACTAGGTATATACACTAATTACTGCAGAGTATTGAAGCTCACACTTCACTGGTTTTTGGACAAAACCACTGAATCAACATTGTCTCAATCAAGTCTGCTGGTACACACAAATGTTTGTCATGTAAACAATCCTGAAATTGTTGAATTAGACAAGTCCAGCACTCTCAAAGCCACGGATAATTAGGTATGATCTTTCACACATTTTTGCAAGAGCGGCATTTATCCATTCAGCCTGAATTGGTTTGTTTGATAAAGTTTTAAGTAAAGTCTAGTGGTTGAAATTGGTTCATACATGAGGAAGGCTCAAATAAAGGAGTGATTTCATTGCTTTTCAATTTACACCTCTCCCTCGATAACTCGCGCACAACGGGGTCCAAAAACATAGACCGCACTATAAGCGAGCACGCGAGTTACCGAGGGACCTCAAAAAAATTAAGAAGGGGATGCCATCCCCGCTGGACATCGAGAAAATCGCAGTAGGGGGGGTAACGGGGCTGTTTAATGGCTGAATACTTGTTTTATAATTACATTGGGAATAATTTTCAATAAAGACCTTTTTCTAATGTACTTGTTTGCTTTTCTGTATAAATTACCTTTATTTTCAAGATAACGAACCTCTGAAAGATCGTGAACAACATTAGTCCAAGCGGTTTCAACAACACGTGTACATGAAAACATTGTGTATTACGTCACTGCTTTTTGTTGTCAATTAACAACTAAACAAGATTCCTTTTTTCAAAAACTGATGACATTTATTTCGTGAAACAACCGTCAATGTCGAAACTTGATTTATTTATTGTTCTATTAATAAAATATGGATGCCGTGATTTCATATCAAGTAATGGTGAAACTTCTTCTTATTCTTGAGGAAATCCCTGAGTAGAAAGTTAGAAATTTTAAGTTCAATACAAACGCTGGAACTCGCTTCTCCGTAATGAACCATATCTGTAAAACAAAGCTTTTTATTCACCAAGTACTCATTTGGCTTGGTTGCCTTACTATTTTTGATCACATTTGTGAATGAGTAGGCTAAGTTAAGGTAGTTTAATTATCTTACTTACATAATTGGATATTACTTGGACATAATTGATCAACTGAAATGAGTTGACCTGACACATGGCCGTGACCGCTAGCTCTTATGCAGGCAGGATTTGCACGCCTTTTAACTTTTCTGCGATTCCACCCCCTTTGTTTGATTTGATACAAAAGACATATTTAACGTGATAATACAAAGCAGGTCTGCTATTAATTGAGTGTAACAACACCACAAATACTTCCGCAAGTCGGGGATAAAAAAAAAAACGGGCGCGACTTAATTAGATTCTCACGGAAACGCTCGCAGCGATAGCTTGGTCGGTTGAATTAAATTTTTTATGTTTTAATACAAGAGGGCATATTACATTTATGATGATTACACTGAGACCGAATTAAAAGATAGAACTAAAACACATATTTCACTTGACAAAACTTATTTAATTGGTATTTATTTTTAAAGTATTGCCACCAGTAGGTTTTAGTGACGTTTTCATTGATCAACATTTCTTCGAATATTGTTATTTATAGTGTTCTGAGAATGTTGTTTGGAAAGAAAACGGAACAAAGTATATGACTTATTATTAAAAGTTTAAAATTTCATGATGTTGATTCAAATTTCCGGGTATTAACCACTGGTTTTGACGATAAAACGAGCGATATATCAAGGTTTTATTTACTAATTTTGATCTCGATTTCTTCACCATCAACAAATAGGGTCCTTTTTTTTCTCTCTGTATTTCTAGTTTTAAAAAATGAAATCCATGCCTGACCCACGTTATAAGTGGGTTCGGGAGTTATCCGGGCGTGACTTATCGAGGGAGCGGTGTAGTTAGTATCTTTGCACTTTGATGGGCTCAGAACACATAAATGTTGACACTGCTTGCTAATTGCATTGAGCAAGGGGAAGCTGGTCACATGTTTTGTTCACATGCGGAATGATGACGTTATTCGAACCTACGGGGATCTAAGTTGAATTTTACCACTCTTAAGCCACTGTGTTAACACCATGATCATCAGAAAGTAATTGATGGTGCAACTTTATGGACAGTGTTTTAAGGAAGAGATTGTACATATGTACTTTTATAATTGATTAACTTACTGTTGTTGGCTGTGTCAGCTCCCTTTCATGTTGAGTATAAATGATTGATCTTGACAGGTGTTTGATTTGTGCTCATACTGGTGGTAGTATTGTTTTAATCATCGAAGTGACTGCCGTTTTTTGTCAGCATGGTTTTGTTATTTTGTATTCTTTATTTGGGGTATTTGTATAGGTTGATCCACAAAATTAAATACCTACAAATATGCAAACTATGACAGGCAAAACAATGAATATAAGTACCCATGAACATTGTCTTTTTTTTTACAAAACACAAAAATTGAGACCCTCGAAAAAAAATGATACAACAGTACATGTAGGTCCCATTTATTTGACTATCCATAATTATGATACTTTGAATTCTTTTATTTTCGTGGGTATTAATTTTCATGGATGTGCAAAAATTATATTTTCATCTGTACTTAAATTGGTGTTTTGAAGAAGGGGATCTGCTATTTCCACAGAATAATTGTTATTCATTGGGTGTTTAAATTCGTGGTTTTGTAGCAACCACAAAATCCATGAAAATTGGTATTCCATGAAAACTAGTGAATTTACAGTAATCGAGACCAATGGAAATGATTACATATTTCTGCCAGGGTCATTTTGCTTCCTTGTTAAAGGAAAATGAACTATAATTTTCATATGTACCTTGAATGTATACACAGAGGGAATGGAAATACACACCAAAATTGTATTCAGATCTATTGCTCCATTTTATAGATATGGCAAATTAATTTCAAACATTCATGTCTATAGTCCTGGCTGTGAGAGTTGCCATGATGGATACAGTTGTGATGTTACTAAGTCAGATCTGGTCTATTGCTAATATATTGGTCTGCCAATTTATTGTTGCTATCAAGTTTCTTTTGGAATCGTTGAATGCAAAAATCATACAGAACAGTGATGTTAAACTATATAGTAAATAATGAAGATGAATTCAGATTATGGTGATGACACAAGGAAACAATTTATAGGCCTGTCAAATTTGTGCCGCCTACTCCAGGAACTTACCACTTTTCACTATGGCAAGATAGCTTTTACTGATTCATTATGTAAACACAAAATTTTATCAAGATACTGTTAGATACTGCTAATACATGTATTTTTAATATGAAATCAAATTATATCCAAATTCTATAAACACTTATTAAAATCTTCTGAATTCAAGTCAATTTCAACCAACTGACACCTTGTTTCATAACTGGAATGGACTAACCAACATCATAGTATGAACAATTACTTTCATGGATGAAGAGCTCACAGATCGGGCAACATCCTGTGAATCATGAAAATCATCGATTGGAGAAAATGAAGTGAGAAACTATCGCTTACAAGATTGCTTAAAAGCAAAACTATGGTCAATATAAAATGTTGTGCACATTTTACATTTAATAAAACATTTGTTGCACAGTTTGTTTTCTTTTAATTTGACCTTCATAAAATCACACATCATCTGTCAAATGATTATTGTTGTCTTCAGTCTGTTTGTCCATTTCTGTGGATAAACTATACGTATGTATGTACGTACACACTTACATATGTATGTATTGGGTTGAATGTCACATCAGCACAGTCCCAGCCAAACAGTGATAAGCAAATTTAGGTATCCCATTAAAGGCACACAAAAAAAATGACAGAGGCAAAAACCTGTAAAATACAAAGCCAGATTCTCGATATAAACCTCACTCTTTTAAGAAAGAAGTCCAAGACCTCAGCTGGAACATAATCACAGGATGCATCCCAGGGCAAAACGGTTGCCTCAGTTAGTTGCTGTTTATGATATGCAGGCTTGAGCATAAGTCTATTCTACATTTCAATGACTGCTGGGAGGGGGGGGGGGATCTTGACTTTGAATACTGTGAATTCTTTGATCTTCATGGAAATCAAGTTTCATTGTTTTTGCACAAAATTATGTTTTCATCTGTACTTTAATTTGTGGATATGGCATAGCAGGGTTTGACAATTCCCAAATGGCCTGGAAAACTATAATCATTGTTGGACAACTTAAATTTAATCATTGTTGGGCAAATTTAATTTAATCATTGTTGGACAAGTTAAATTTAATCATTGATGAACAAGTTAAATTTAATCAGTATGCATCTTGATGTCTAAAAAACTCCTGTTGCTCTCTCTGTAAATGCTTTTAGTTCATTGATTGTCAGAGAAATCTCTTCAGAATTAACATTATTTGTTGTAATATCCATTGTTAAGTAAACTTTTCTATGCCTTATGTCATAAAACAAAGAATTCTTTTATTTCAGTTACAACTAGCTGCAGATATCATTCAGAAGCTGCATCAAATAGCACTAGAGTTACCAAGCTCAGAAAAGTGAGTCCTTGATAGATGTTACGGATCTGAATACATGTAGTTCTGTACAAAAGCCTTTCATATTTAGTTTTAGATACATTCTACAAAATTCAGATATTTTTAATACACTCCATTAGATTGTTGTTTTTAATACACTCCATTAGATTGCTGTTTTTAATACACTACATTAGATATTTATTTTTAATATACTCCTTTAGATATTTATTTTTAATACACTCCATTAGATATTTATTTTTAATACACTTCATTAAATAGTTATTTTAATACACTCCATTAGATATTTATTTTTAATACACTGCATTAGATATTTACTTTTAATACACTGCATTAGATATTTATTTTTAATACACTCTATTGAATAGTTATTTTTAATATACTCCATTAGATATTTATTTTTAATACACTCCATTAAATATTTATTTTTAATACACCCCATTATATAGGTATTTTTTTAATACACTCCATTAGATATTTATTTTTAATACACTCCATTAGATATTTATTTTTAATACACTCCATTAGATATTTGTTTTTAATACACTGCATTAGATATTTATTTTTAATACACTCCATTAGATATTTATTTTTAATACATGCAGTTAGATATTTACTTTTAATACACACAATTACATTTTTACTTTTAATACACTCTGTTAGATATTTATTTTTAATACACTCCATTAAATAGCCATTTTAATACACGCCATTAGATACTTATTTTTAATACACTCCATTAGATATTTATTTTTAATACACTCCAATAGATAGTTATTTTTAATACACTCCATTAGATATTTTTTAATACACTCCATTAGATAGTTATTTGTAATACACTCCATTAGATATTTATTTCTAATACACTCCATTAGATATTTACTTTTAATGCACTCCATTAGATATTTATTTTTAATACAATCCATTAGATATTTATTTTTAATACACTCCATTAGATAGTTATTTTTAATACACTCCATTAGATAGTTATTTGTAATACACTCCATTAGATATTTACTTTTAATACACTCCATTATATATTTATTTTTAATACACTACATTAATATTTATTTTTAATACACTCCGGTAGATAGTTATTTTTAATATGCTCCATTTTCTAGCTATTTTTAATAAACTCCATTAGATAGTTATTTTTAATACACTACATTAGATAGTTATTTTTAATACACTCCAGTAGATAGCTATTTTTAATACACTCCAGTAGATAGATATTTTTAATACACTCCATTAGATATTTATTTTTAATATACTCCAGTAGAAAGGTACTTTTAATACACTCCAGTAGATAGCTACTTTTAATACACTCTATTAGATATTTATTTTTAATAACTCCATTAGATAGCTATTTTTAATACACTCCATTAGATATTTATTTTTAATAAACTCCAGTAGACAGCTATTTTTAATACACTCCATTAGATAGTTATTTTTAAAACACTCCAGTAGATAGTTATTTTTAATACACTCCATTAGATATTTATTTTTAATACACTCCATTATATATATTTTTTTAAAACACTCCATTAGATAGTTATTTTTAATACACTCCAGTTGACAGCTATTTTTAATACACTCCATTAGATAGTTATTTTTAATACGCTCCATTAGATAGCTATTTTTAATACACTTCAGTAGATAGCTATTTTTAATACACCCCAGTAGATAGCTATTTTTAATACACTCCATTAGATAGCTATTTTTAATACACTCCATTCGATATTTATTTCTAATACACTCCAGTAGATATTTATTTTTAATATTCTCCATTAGATATTTATTTTGTATACACTCCAGTAGATATTTATTTTTAATACACACCATTAGATATTTATTTTTAATACACTCCATTAGATAGCTATTTTTAATACACTCCAGTTGATAGCTACTTTTAATACACCCCAGTAGATAGCTATTTTTAATACACCCCAGTAGATAGCTATTTTTAATACACTTCATTAGATATTTATTTTTAATACACTCCATTAGATAGCTATTTTTAATACACTCCATTAGATATTTATTTTTAATACACTCCATTAGATAGCTATTTTTAATACACTCCATTAGATATTTATTTTTAATACACTCCATTAGATAGCTATTTTTAATACACTCCATTAGATAGCTATTTTTAATACACTCCAGTGATGAAGATTGAACAAGTTGAAGAAAGTGAAGGGCGACATGTTCAGTTTCCATGTATGCTTGCTGTAGTTATAATTTTTTTTGTCGTGAAATTTTCATGTAATAGATACATTCATCATATCACAAAGTAACAACATACAAGTTTTGTGATTTGCTTTAAAGGTAAAGAATACTATTCAGGGTTCGCACAGGTCCTTGAAAGTGCTTTAATTTTATTTTGGCAATATCAAGGGTTTTGAAAGTGCTTGAAAATGAATATTTTGCCCAAAATTCCTTGAATTTTAATAGAAGATTGATCACATGACCAAAATAAAAAGAAAAATTGCAGTCATATTAAGGGCAGCAGGCAGAAGATACCAGTTGCTATATAAATGTATATTACATGAGCTAAAAATATAGATACAGTGTGCTCATGACCTGGTTACCTGTCTAAATTGTATTCTGTTGAATACAAAAATGAATCTGTGAATAGCCATTTATTAAATGTTCTTGTTCTTTTTTCTTTTCACGTATTTGAATGTTTAAATAAAATTCAGCAACAAAACTCTGCAAATACTATATTAGTTTTTTGTAACATATGTATCAGTCAAATGATGTCACATGACTATCTAAAAGTTGCACATAAATTATAGCTGACATCATTCAATTCACATGAGAGGATTGCCATTCAAATTAGCTCTCAGAATGCCAGGAAAGTGTGTTTCATGAGTTGAATTGATGAAGAGGATTACAGACCTTGGCTGATGAAAGATGAACATAAGATGTATAGCACATGTTGCAAAAAGTCGATTGACTTGTTGGCAGTGAGGGAGGCAGCTTTAAACAGCCGCACTAAAGGTACTGGTATGCTCTCTCTCTCTCTCTCTCTCTCTCTCTCTCTCTCTCTCTCTCTCTCAGTAGTAGAGATAAAGAGGTGCTAAATATCGTTTTATAATAATGAAGTCCCATGATATGTAATGCAAGGTGGATGCAAGTATTGTTTGCTTGCAAAAAGTTTATTGACATTAATTTTTAACTAGACAGTTCTCTTAAAGTGTACTTTTAATTTTAATATTAAATATACCATGATATTTTGTTATAAAACTTTCAGGTGCATTCTTTTTTAAAAAATACAGTAGACTTTATTTCTATATATGTATGTATGTATGTATGTATGTATGTATGTATGTATGTATGTATGTATGTATGTATGTATGTATGTGTGAATGTATGTATGTATGTATGTATGTATGTATGTATGTATGTATGTATGTATGTATGTATGTATGTATGTATTTGAAAACAGATATGTTAGGAACATGAAGTGTAGCTATCTCGATTCATTGTTTTCATGTAAATAAAATAAATTGCCTAACAAAGTAAACTGCCTAACTCTTTGAAAAGTTTGCTTTTCTCATCTTTAAATTAATTAGGATTTTATAGTGAAATGTCTAAAATTTTGTGAAGCATTAAATTTCATTTTCTTACATGTATTTACACCATTAATCTTGTTTCATTACATATTTAGTTCTTTATTTATATTCTTAACTTATATTCATTTAAGGTAGAAAGTATTGACAGTACTAAATGCAAACCTTAAAGTCAGGGAGGCACTTGGAAGATTTCTTCAAACAAGCAGAAGTGAGCAGCAGTAGTAGTGGCACTACAGCTGGGACTAAAACTACATTGGCCACATCATTGCCTGCAAGTAATGCCCAGTCCTTCATGACATCAAATCAGGCTGTAGTGGCAGAGATATCTTGGTTTATCAAAGTCATCACAAGCCATTATTCCTTTAGGTCATGTGAAGGAATAAGTAGCATATTCCAGTTTATGTTCAAGGATAGCACCATTGCCAATCAGTCCAGTTGAGGTGAAAGGAAAGCAACTTACCTCTAGTCTCTGCGTTTGGAATCCTCACTTTTTATCATTGATTAGGAAGAGGGTCAAGCAAGAATTTGTTCTAATGTTTGAATTCAGAAATGCAAAGCAGTCAACTTGATGTTAGATTTTGGAATGAGCAATATGTTGAGTCCAGATACATGACATCATTCTTCATGGGTTATAACACATCTGACCAGATGTTCGACAAGATTGAAACTGTGTATGCTGATGTAGGTTTTCATGGCCTCATTCAGGTCTCCATGGATGAGCCAAATGTTACTTGGAAACTATTTTCAGTGCTGCAGAATAATATAGAGACTCAGACAGAAAAGCAAATTCTTAATGTTGGGAGTTGCGGTCTTCACATTTTACACAACACATTCAGAGGTGGATGCGCGGCTACAGATTGGGAGTTGGAGCATAGCCTTTCCAGTCTGCGATGGCCTTTTAAAGAGTCTCCAGCTTGTTGTCAAGACTTTGTGACTGTTACTGGATGTTCCTCATTTCCTCTGGATTTCTATCACCATAGGTGGGTGGAGAATGTTGAAGTTGCTGAATGTGCTCTGCAGATTATGCCATTTGTGATCCAGTATGTCAGTGCTACAAAAGCTGATCAAGACAGTGAGCCAAACAACAAATCATTTAAACATGTGCAAGCCATTGTAAATGATGAATTGTTATAGCAAGGTTGAATTTCTTCTTGATGTTCACTTGAGAAATCAAACCAATTCTCACATTATACCAGACTGAGAAGCCCATGCTGCCCTTCATGTGCATTGACTTGATGCATCTTATAAAAGGACTTGTAGAGAGATTCATAAAGTCAGAATTGCTGAAAGATGCATCATCAGGTATCAAACTTTTAAATATTGACATTAAAAACTCCAAGAATCAAATGGGTGCATCCAAGATCAAAGTTGGATTTGTCACAGAAAAAAGTCTGCATGAACTGAAAGACACAAATCAAATTTAATGATGGACAGTTAATGGAGCTTACTACAGTTGCTGGTCATTTTTGTTGATGATGGTTTCAAAGTTGATTGAAAAATCTCCAATCACCTACTCACTGACAAGAAACATGATCTTTCTGGATCCACAGATATTTATATCCAACAAAGATACATGCATTGCCAAGCTGATCAGAGCTCCTCATTTGTTATGTGAAGCCAGGCACATCCCAGATTCAGAATGTGATGCAGTTGTCAGGCAGTTCAGCCATTTCTGCGAAGCATCTATATCTACTGATTCAGCAGTTTTAATCGAATGCAGGCTGGACACTTTCTACTATGATCATCTTGCCAACAAGGCAGAATTCCAGTGTCAGTGGAAAAAATAGTTCCTACTTATTCTATCCCATGGACATACAACTGTGGAATGTGGCTTTTCAGTGAACAAGGAGATAATGGTGGATAACCTGTCAGAGCATTCACTTATTGCACAGGATTATTAATGACCATGTAGGTAGTGTTGGAGGAGTTCTTAAGGTCAACTATTCAAAGGAATTGATTTTGTCTGCCGCTGCAGCTAGACAGAGATATCAGGCATATTTGAATGACAGACAGAAAGAGAAAGAATCACAGAAGAAGAATGAGAAAGAAAAAGAAGTTTGATGGAGGAGTTGTCTGTAATCAAAGCAAAAAAAAAAAAGAAATGCAGAAAAGGATATTTAAGAGCATTGAAGTCATCTGATAAATATGCATTCAGAGAGTAGTCTTCATGAAAAAATACTTGGCTTCATTTCCAAATCAAATAGTTTCAGAAGAACTGCTAAAGAAAAGCAAGATAAGCTGCAATTGTCGGAAGTGGCTCTTGATGAAAAAGCAAGAGTTAAAAGAACAAGTATGAAATAGACATTTGTTTACACTGTGTCCTGGTTTTGTATATATGATATTAAAGAAATTAAACATACAACTAATGACTATCTTAAATTTTTATTAATTAGGTCCTTGAAAACTGTTAACATGGGTCCTTGAAAAGTCCTTGAATTTTCTGGATTTGAAGCTGTATGAACCCTGAATATTGTATCAAGTCATATTTCATATTGTATAGGTATGTTGTTGTCAATGTGATTAAAATAAATAACAGTTCAGTTGTCTTGTAAATTTACACAATTTGTAATGCCTGTGAAAAATGTTAATGTACAGTTTATATTAGCATGCAACATTACAACTGTCCTTTATTATTATTAGTACAGTACAGCTCACATGATTTTTCGGAACCCCATGCATCGTGGTGGGGGACTTAATCCCCTCCACTTTAGCTCCACGATGACATTCCGCGGTGGAGGCATAAATTGGCATTAATACCTACAAATCACCACCGCATTTCGGCAGGCACGCCGATGTCAATTCCACCGTGGAGGGGCTAGTCGACATTACTGATTGACATCTGAACAGCCAATGAATGAAAACCACCTATGGAAAGACTGAGACGTCAAGAGTGATTTACAACTGAATACCATTGGCAGAATCAGTCCTCTTTATTTCGATCATATTTGGACAATAAAAGAATAATTTCAAAAGGCTTGTATATTTAGTACACATTACTGTTTATAAAAGGTTGATCAACTTCTTTTGCAATAAGTTTATGATTTTAATTTATTTCAAAGAAACATGAACAGACTTATGCACTGCCTTGACGAGAAGCACACATTGCTGAGCTTCTCAAGCAGAATAAATTTATCATTTTGTTCCAAAGGAAAGTAATTCTCTGAGATATGAACAATTCAAATCCAAATTGACATCCGCTTCTGCTTAAACCCCCCACCCCACCCTCCAACAACAACAAACCTAAAACACTTAATTTACACTGAAATGCAGACCACATGCTTAGTCTTTAAGCAGTAATAGCATTGTCATGAGGCTGAATATTATGACTGCATGTGTACTGTAAGGGACTGACCATTTATTATATGGGGTTTATATGTTGTTTTGTTTTTTTGACCGGGATATTTTTTGTTCTATCATCACAATATTTATTTATTTTAATTGAAATATGGAATGGATTAACGTCTTTTTATACTATAAAAATCAGAGAAAGACAATGGTTTTCATGCATTTACCCCTCCCCCCCCCCCCCTTGGAAAATTCATTTGTCTCTCCCTAATAAAGACTTGACTTCAGCGGATGTTCTACAGAAATCGAGGCAGTGACCATTGTGAACACTTGTAAAATATTAACAAGGGTTTGCATCAAAGGATGATATAAGTTTCAGCTTGGGAAGAGTGTGTTTTTATCACACGAAGCCATCTGACTTGGCGCGTTGTACTTTACAGCCGCAATTATGGTCCCGCCATTAACAACGTAAGTTTGATAATTGTTAGTAATTAATCTGAACTCTGCTTATTACCGAAATGAAAAATAATATGGAAAATTCTAAAATCTAAGATGTTCAGAGATTTTAATTTCCAACAAGTTTAGAGCATTTTGCATTGATGTATTGTCTCCATGTGTATCCTATTATTTGCTCATTTTTCTATGGCAAAATATAAAAATAAAATATACTCTTTTAATTATTTTTACGCAGATAATAAAGAATGCAGTTTCCTGTTTGTGACTGTTTGTTTCTTTTTTTCCCCCTCTGTGATGCAATAATGTCTGGTACAGTATTACTTTTATTACCACTTGCAAACTTTTCCAGATTTCAGTTTACGATAACTTGTGCAGTAGTGATTTGGATTCCATATTTTATGAGAGAGAGAGAGGGAGAAGGGGGAGGGGAACTTTACTAAGAAGAGTTAATGATCTAAAATTATTCATCTTATTTTTCTGTATTATGCATATTATGCAATAAGAAAATGAACAGAAAAGAAAAAGTTAAACATTAATTTCATCTGATGCGCAAGTTTGTCGAATCAATGGCAAAGCAAACAAACCCGCAGAAGCGCTGCTGTTGTACTTTTAGGTTAACAGTTAAAATATGAAATTAACACGTCAATATCAAAGAAAACAAGCAGTGTTGATGGCTTCTCTTGTGCTAGGTTACTTGCACGTGTCAACTACATGTATCTAGGATGACCTTTTGCGACCATTTGTGATTTTTAAAAAATCCGCTACTTTGGTTATTAATGCAAAATAGTACAGTTTAAAATAAAATAACAATGTGAAATCTTAGTAATGCTTTATTTAAGCGATTGGATTTCAGAAAAAATTGTACAATATGTGAATGAGTACTCATGCATGGAGTAACCATCGGAACTTGTGCGATTTCGTTTCACTTCAGTCAGGTATGACTGCAGCTGTGTTATTAATTTGTTCGATGTTTATCGTTCTTTTCATTGCAGGTAGTACAATATCACTGACTTTCATATGATCATTAAAATTTTGTATTGCGTTTACTGAAAAAGAAATAAGGATATGAATGCATGTTTAGATTCCGATAACATAGTATTGAAGAAAAAAAAAATAGATTCATTGCGTAAAATGTAGTATTAATACAGTTTGCGAGGCATTGTCATTACGTTATCATCATCTAAAATATGATTTGGCACTATGTATCATACATTATCTTCGTTAGAACAAGGAAATATTTATAATTAACTGAATTGCTATGTTTTTTTCAGTATAAAAAAGTTAGCAAATTGCTCCCCAGAGGAATAATGATGTAGATAAATCGGTGCCCCCCCCCCCCCCCTCATCTCTCTCTCAACCTTTGCTTGCATGAGTGATAAACAGTACACCACGCCCATATTATCGAGACCATGTCCACTCCGCAGTGGTGATCGGATGCGACTCCACAAGAAAGCGTGGTGTGCAGGGCTATTCTCTGCGAGATGCCGCGACAACTCCGTCAAGACGCGTGGAGTGATGGTGGAGGGGTTTTTCTTCATCCTCTCCACTCACTCTCCACCCCCACCGCGATGCGTGGGGTTCTGAAAAATCATGTGAGCTGTACTGTATCATAATTGCAGAGGCAAGAAAGTCATAAAACCTAATTTCCAATGATGGGAAATTCTATAAATTAGTTACCTTTGTATAAAGAGGCTTGATTGTTTGAATTACTACTACCATAATTCCAAAATCTAATGTACTATACATTTTTGTTCATTCCATTTTTGATGATTCAAGTTTTTAGATACAGAGATCTCATTTTCCTAATTGATACATGTTCAAAATTGAGAGTCTGATACAATTTTTCATTGAAAGGCAGTATGTAAGTATAAATGTCCTTTGAATGCTATAATAAAAATGATAAGAAGATCTACTGTAGTACATAGATCATTGCTGTGTGTTTTATTAATAACTCTAATTTATTTCATTTAAGGTTTAATAAGGCAAGAAGAAAAATTGCAGGTGAGATATACTGTATTCGATTTAACACCCACTTGGGCCTTAATAAGTGCACACTCCTCCTTGTAGTCAAGACTTATATAAAAACACCTGCTTGTAAGGACCAGTATCTTGATTCTAGCATACCTTATGGGAGTCAAACAGCTACTAAAATCTGGCTTAACCAGAATGATTCTCTCAGAACCTATCACCATTCATTCCTGGTGTATGATTACCACTTAGCTTTATGGGTTAAGTCAGTCTCAAAAACAGATATGCCATGAGTTTTATTGGTTGTGGCCTTGTTTTGAAGAAAAAAAACCACCTCAGATTCGGAGAGTTCACAAAATAAAGGGAACTAACTCTTCTTGTATGTACATATATGTGATGGGACAATGTTCATGATGACCTTTAACCTAATGAAATTCAAACAGATGATAACTTTAAGGGCACATAGAATCTGAAATGCTAGTAAAGTGTATCGCTTTATTACAATGTGTTTTGTTCAAAATATACAAATTTGCCAGTCATTTGCATATTGGTCAGAAATATTTCACATTTCATGTTGAAAAAATAATTGAATACTGAGAAGCTAAACAGTGTATCAGCAACAAAAAAATTGACATAAAAATAATGATATTATGAGTAGTGTTTTATGTGTTTTATATAAAAAATAAAAGTGTTTCTTCACATGAAAAATTAAAATATTCTCCTTTATCTCCCCCTGTATAAAATCGTTTAAGTTCAATAGCTGAATGATCTTCAAAAATTGAAAGTTTGTGCTATGATATGGCCCATTTTATGCTATGGTATGGCCAGTTTGTACTATTGTATGGCCCAGTTTGTGCTATGGTATGGCCTAGTTTGGTTATACAAGCAGAAACAAAAATGAAAAACATTGGTGAAGACCAGAATATCCCATATAGTTATAGATTTTTGGAGGATAAGAACTTTTCTCATTTGCCTTTGTAACACAGTAACTCCAAGTCAGATTTACTGTAAACTTATGAATCAACTTTCTGAGGATTTCTTTAAGTTCAAATAGAGTTACAGTCTGTCATGAACTTTTGGATTGAGAGATGGAGAGTGTAACTGATATTTAGTTTTTACTCACTGTATGGTGTATTTGTCTTTCCTATAATAATTTGAAATCTGGCATTTTTTAAAACCTTAAACCATGCCAGGAAATGAGTAGCATAAAGTAGAATAATATTTTGATAATGCTAATACATGCATAGAAGTCATTTACTGTTAGTTTGCTTTTTTTTCAAGTCAGAGTGAAAAAATATCAGGAGTTCATTTCTATTTTTAGATAAATATGACCAGATAGAAAATGAACTTATTGAAGAATTCAAGATCGCTCATAATGAGGGCGATCAAAAGAAGATGAGAAGATGTGCAAGTGTTTTGTCAAACTTTAAGGTAATTAAAAAAAATTTTTGTAACACTTATATTTGACAGCAGTTTCTAATACTTTGTTTGAGGTCTGAAACTTTTTTGATGCAGTTTGATAATTTTGCTCCATTTTCATAGTGCAACAATAGCCCACCTGTTTGGATAGTGCACTGGTCATCATTTGTTACATGATGTTTGATTGGCTTACAATAAACCAGTGCTTGACTGTTTCTCAGGTCTTTCCTGTCAGTACCCAGCACCCAATCATGACCAATAATTTTTGAAAGGTACCATAAAAGTTAGAAACAAAAAAGTGGCAATAGTGAAAGTACATCTTTCCAATTTTATGGCTGGTCCGTAAAAATGCCATTTTATGGTTCACCTTGTTGTGCCAACAATTTTATGTAAGATGCAGCTTTTTTTGAAGACATGAATGATGATGCTTGGATCCAGTTCAGCCCATGCATCTACTATTCACTGGCACACATCAGTCAGCTCAGGTTTCATCATTCTTCCAGACAGCATAAACAAGTGTTCTTGAGCATTGTTTTCATGGGCTTGTTGATGCTGACATCTAAGAGCTGAAACATCGATGTCATACCACCAAAGTGATCTGGTATTTCGTCTTTAGCAGATCCTTTACATTGTTTGACTTGTGGAAGGCATCCAGAGCTAATGGGTTTTTTCTTGTGTAACAACCTGGCCATTTTCCCCATACATTCTTTATCCAGTGTTTCATCCATCCATTCCTTCTCCCGGCACCTGATGAGGATTCCCTTTGGCCACAGTGCACCCTTTGAAGCATCTTCCTCATGAAAATAACAGGGGGGAAGCTTTCTATCATCTGCGGTACAGGCAAGCATCAATGTGAAATGATTTTTCTCGTTGCCAGTTGCGGTTATACTGATGCTGCTTACCCCTTTCATGTGGATAGTGGTGTTGGATTGAAGATCAAATGTCAAGGGCATCTGGTCAGCATTTCCTATCTGGCTCTACTCAGAGTTGTATCTTTTGAGCGTTTAATGATGAATTGCTTGAATTTGAGTAGTTTGTCCTCATAAACTTCTGGCAGCATGTGGGCTCTATGTGTGCATGGCTGAATGTATAAACCTTTCTTCTATTATGAAATTAGTATTGCCTGAAAGTGAATCTCCATGGTGGATACTGAGATTCCCTGTCCTCTTCTATTGATCACCCATTCAAAGACTCCACTCTCTATGTCTGGATACTTTGCGCTTGTCCCTCTGCCTGCTTGTTTTATTCTTGGCATTTTCTTCATGCTTTTTTTCATTCTTCTCCCTAACATAGAAGACTCGACTACATGCAACTCCCTCTGTTACTGTGTACTTTAGTATATCCAATGATCGTTAGCTCATCTTTCGCAGTGTACGAGTTTCTGACACAGCCTATGTTGATACTTTGATTATATTCATTTACTTTTAAGATGAAACACAAGATGCTATGTGAAAGTTCAAGTCCAGTATTTATACTTATTTGGACTAGCATAACATCTCTGAAATATATCTCAGCGTCCAAGTTAGAATTTACCAAGACAATGCATCGTAGTTATGTTTGGCACATCAAAGCTTTAGCCAGCGCTGATTATCTTTAAAAACACCATGTTGAGTCATTAAACATTGATCACTGTGTTGTCACAAAGAAGTATCAAATACCGTGATATAAGATGAGATATAAAACAAAGAACTAAGTTTATTTTCCAAAGAAAATTAAATAAATTGTAAATTTACCTTGACAAAACATTGTAATTATGTTTGACACATCAAAGCTATAGCTGGCGCAATGAAGCAACCCAGAAAAAAATCTTTTCTTTTTTGTTCTGCCATAAAATGCACACTCCCTCCTGAAAATAAGAAAAATAGGTATAAAAAGTGTGCATTATACACACCAAAATATGGTATTCTTTGACCAAACTTTGTACATGCAGTAACAACAGGAGAATACATATGTGATGGATTTAGAATTACAACCCCAGGATCACAGTTGGGTGTGGTTGGGTGGGGAAATATATGTTAATATGTATGAGGGTTTGCCATGGAAATAGGTGTGGTTGTTGGTACATTGTTGAAAGTCAAATACTAGATTTAAGAATACAAGAGTTCTTTGGCATAGCCTAATTAAAGCTCCTGATTGTCAAGTAATAAGAGAAAGGATTCCAAGCATACAAAAGTTTTACATATTCACCTGTCTTGAATTTTTGTTTTACTTGTATAATTTGCTCATATTCTATAAATATATAACATGTAAATAAATGCTAGTTTTTACTCTGATTCATTTTTGTTTCTCAAGAGAAATTTGTTTGGTATTAGTAAAACATCTTGGTTTATTTTTTCAGGGCTATGGAAGATGCATTGATGCTTTTATTGAGGCAACACAGAAGGTAGGATGTAAATTAATTGCTTTTGTTTTAGGCATATATGTCAGTGGTAGATGATAGAGATGTTTCCTTTGAGATCAAGAGCACTGCATTTAACTTTCCCTATTTATTAACCTTTTACATAAGGAAGAAAAAATGCATCTTTTCCCTAGTTCCAGCTTGAATTCATACAGATGCAATGATACACATGTACACACAAAAATTCTCAAGGCCCCATTTTATCTAACTAATTTTAAGTGGACTGACACTGGATATTTTAATATCAGTAATAGATACCTGTTGCTATTGTGTAGCTGGTACTCTTCTGGATTGAAAATACCCTGACCGTATGACGAGAATTGGTCCTATTTTAGGGTGAACCAGAAGATTATTGAACACGAGATTGCCCCTGGTCCACCCTACAGATAAGTTGCCCATGCGCACTGTCCTTCATTCTTTTTTGGTCACATGGCTGTAATGTCTGCCTTGTATATGTCGATGAAAAATTGCCTTCGCTTCATGGGTTAACACAGCGATTTTACTATATTCCTTAGTACATTGTCTTTGTCACATCGTGATTAAGAATTTTCTCTGTTAAATTGAGCTCTCTCTCTCGAATTATTAGCATTTGTTCTGGTACACGTTGTGTACTGCTTTGCATTTTATATCTCTCACCCCACAAGAGTGTTAGCATTCTAATTTTGTTGTGAATTATTTCTAGCTAGGGTAGGTTTTTTGTTCATATATCCCTATCCTTACCTAATTGGGTCTGTGGACTCATTTTGATTTATTTTATTGTTCATATATCCCTATCCTTACCTAATTGGGTCTGTGGACTCATTTTGATTTATTTTATTGTTCATATATCCCTATCCTTACCTAATTGGGTCTGTGGACTCATTTCGATTCATTTTATTGTTCATTATGAATCACCATAACTCACAATCCTTCAGTGTGAATTGTGCTATTTTTATACTGTGAAAAAAAGCAGGTCGTGCCACCACTTTTCCCATCATATTGTGTCTTTGATTATTGAACACTGGTTCATACTCAAAATTAGTATTGGATAGTTTTCCTTGATATTATCATTTGTTGTTAGCAATCTTACAAACTGTTTTTTTTGCTAATTTAGTTGTCTCTAGCTTTCAATTAAGCCTGGTTGACTTTATTATCTTGTAATTTTCAGTACTCAGCTAAGCATTGTTTACCTTTTTGCATTAAAACATCAGTGATTATTTTAATTCTTTGTGACAACACCTAGGTAAGGTGATTTCTCGATATTATCATGTGTAGCATAGACTTAGTCCATGCGTTACCTTTTTTTTTTTACATATACTTGCATAGAATTTTTGTTAATAGATCTTCTTTCCAAAATTCTTTTACAGCAATGTCTAAGCAGACTGCGAGAGGACAGATCATTATCCCTTTTGCAGCCTATGGTCGGATGAAGTCTGGGACCTCGCCAAGCATAGACATACCTATAATGGCATGTCTGGGACCTCGCCAAGCATAGACATACCTATAATGGCATGTCTGGAACCTCGCCAAGCATAGACATACCTATAATGGCATGTCTGGGACCTCGCCAAGCATAGACATACCTATAATGGCATGTCTGGGACCTCACCAAGCATAGACGTACCTATAATGGCATGTCTGGGACCTCGCCAAGCATAGACGTACCTATAATGGCATGTCTGGGACCTCGCCAAGCATAGACATACCTGTAATGGCAGGAAGAAAGTTTCTTCCTCATCTTCCTCTGAATTTTCGGGTTTTCCTTCTCTGAGTTCCTTGGGTCTCAGAAAAGGGTTACCAAATCTCTTTTGAAGACTCTTAGGGTTAGTGGGCCACCTTCCAAAAAAGGTTTTTAAACAGGTGGAGAGTTAGTTGTGCCTTTCTGTTAGGGAGGAGGAGCACCCTCCCCATTCTGTGAGGGCAGAGAGTGAATTGTGCCCTCCTGTGAGGGAGGAGCAGAACCCTCTATTGTCCAGTAGGACAGAGAGTGAGGTGCACCCTCCCAAAAGGGAAGAGCAGCACCCTCTTTCATCCAGAAGGGCAGAAAGTGGGTCGCTTACCCCCATGAAGAAGGAGCAGCATCCTCTACTCAACCACAGCTCGACATCGGCTGAAAGTGAGTCATGCCCCCCCTGTAAGGGGGATGCAGCACCCTTTCAGTCCCCAGGGTCTGTTGTCGGCAACGGGATCAAGCCACCTGGTAAGGGGAGAGCTCAGATCTAAGTATGTCAGATCTGGGGAAGGGTCTTCCTACAGATTTGAGTTGCCTGACCAGTTTTTGACTGGTCACTGGTCACCACGCATCAGGCACCAGTCTATGAGTACATGAGTACTGGTCACCTATTCCTTTGGAATGGGAATAGGGATCGGGTTGAGTCTCCCCCCCCCCCTCCAGACTGCTGTTTCATCCCGCAGGGGATTGAGAATCTGCTTACAGGCACCAGATTAACGAAAGGGATCAGATCGGCATTCCCCCTTCCATATAATCTCTCTAAATCCCTATGGGATGTGGGGCCTTCCACCACATGGAACTGATTGGCCCTTTCCCTGCATGCAGCCATGGACTTCAGGACCTTGGCCACATGATAGAGACATTGATGCTACGGGCTGTGGACCTACATCTTCTTACAAAGTTGGGTAAAAAAAGATGTAGGGGGGAGGGACTTTCTTCCCCTAAATGCCCTAGGAGGGTAGAGAATCTCTCTCATCCACCTACTGAGTCTGCTGGTAAGGACTGTCCTTTAGTTCCGCATGAGGAGTTATGGGTTCAGGTTTCTTTTGCCCCAAGTCTCCCCCGCAACAGAGAGACATTGGATTGCATAGACACAGAAGACAGAGGGGGATGAAGATGTCATTTTTTTCCTTGTTGATGCGCATGAGTTTGATACAAAACAGGCTGACGTGGCACCCCAACCCCCCTTCGGATCTCCTGCCTCCTCTCATCCATTGGCCAAGGTGGCAGAGGTGGAAGAGAGCTTGTCTTTTGATAAACTGGTAAACAAGGTTTACCGTCTCTTGCCTAGTGACCTGTGTACCACGCCTTCAGGTTCTGGTGACTTTATAATTAATTCCAGTTTGGAAAAACTTTTTGGGGCAAATTCTCGACTAGATCTTTTCTTCTTCATCACTTCTTTACAATTAAGGAGCTTTCCCAAAGGTTTAGGAAGGGCCAAGACTTTGCTAGACAATCTATGGGGTGGTCTGTCCCCCCCCCCCCTGTACATTGTGACCCTTGGTCACTGCATCTAGCTATAAGATTCATACCCCTTCCTGCCCCAGTAAACCACCCACTTTGGATGCTGAAGCGACTCAAGTGAGCATTTCTACTGGGACCATGCTTTCCAGTGAAAACACTGGAATCCCTGGAACAAAAGACTAAGTCACTTGTAACTGTAGCCTCGCATGCCAACCTCTTTTCAGCAGCTTTGTTCAGCCTGCTGAAAGAGGAATTTCTATCATCAATTGCCTTCATTGTTAGTTGGAAGCAGTGGCAAAAACTTCTAGGCATGCATTATCGTTGTCAATGGCCTTGTCAGTGGAGCTTGTCCACCTCTGCAGGGATGTTGCTCTGGACACATCCAAGGTCTTACTAGAGCACAGTAAGAACCTTCTGAGGGCTGCTTCCTTGCTTATTGGAGGTGGAGACTCTCTTCAGAGGGCTCATCCCCTTCATGGCTTTTCAGGATTTGAGAGACCATCAACACAGGTCCCTCGCATCCGCTCTTGTCTCTTCGAAACCAGTCAAAAAGTGAAATCATCCTGACTGAAAGCAGGATCCGTCAGCTAAATTCTTTAAAGTAATGCAGCCACAATCAATGCAACAACCCCAACTCAGAGCTCCCCTTGCCAGTCAGACCCTAAAAGGGAAAGGCCCAGGGAGGAAGTTCTCGGGCCATTCCCCTTTTCCTAAGGACAAGGGTGGACAACCGTAGGGACTCACTCCCTCTCCTACAGAGTGTCCCTCTTCCATTGGTTCGTGTAGGTGCCAGACTAAACCTCTTTTCCAAGGCTTGGTCTGGCATAATGGTCGATTGCTGGGTCCTTTCTATCATCAAAGATGGCTAACGGCTTCAGTTTCAGGATCTTCCTTCTCTGGTAAGGTCACCCATATTCTTCCACCAGTTGAATCTGGTGTGATTAAAGGAAGAGGTACACTCCCTTTAGTTGCAACCCATGAAAGGTCACTAGGTATCCTAATTCTCCAATAGTGTGATGATTGGTTGATCCACAATGGCAGGCTTGAGTCCCTTAGACTAGATCTGTCTTGCTGTTGGTTGATAGTGACCAGGCTGGGTCTTTTGCCCAACCTAGAGAAATCAGAGCTCACTCCATCTCAAGCTTTTGTCTATGTGGGGATGAATTTCCTCACAAACAGAGGATTAGTCCATGTCCTTAGGGATAGTGTAGACAAGATCCTGTCCCAGTTTTAGGTGCTGAGAGCAAGACCATGTTGGAGGTTCGTCTTTTTCTTTCTCTGATGGAGACCTTGAATGACAAAGCGGACCTGGTTCCCCTAGGCAGATTGCACTTGTGTCCTCTCCAGTTTCTTCTTTTGGCAGTCTGGAAACCACACAAGGACCCCCAAATACTCAGATTCCTCTAGGTCGGGATTTCCACCATCATCTGATTTGGTGGACAAATTGGGACTGGTTCTGGCCGGAGTCCCCATACACACCCCTGAACCCCACTTCTATCAGTTTGCAGATGCATCAGATTCAGGGTGAGGTGCTCATCTGGAGCTGGAAGGACTGATTCTTAAGAGTTTGTGGTCCCAGGAAGAATCTATTCTCCAAATCAACAATTTGGAAATAATGAGGGCAGTGTTCTTAGCCCTTCAGGGGTGTGTTGACAAAATAAGAAGTCGTTGCATGATGGTCTCCTCTGACAACATATCAGTGGTAGCGTACCTCAGGAGACAAGGAGGCACACATGCACCTTCTCTCTGCTTGGAGGTTTGGAACCTCCTTTGCTGGGCAACCTCAGAAGGAATTACCCTCTGAGTTCACCACATTCCCAGCAAAAAGAATATTTTGGCGGACAGTCTGTCAAGGAAAGGGAAGATAGTATTCATAGAATGGTCACTCCACTAATCCATTGCAGACTCCCTGTTCCAGCTTCAGGGGTCTCCATTGGTGGACTTGTTTGCTACAAGGCTAAACAACAAGCTCCACTTTTACGTTTCCCCTGTCCTGAACCAGAGGGTCTGGACAATGGTTGCTTTCAGCTTGAAGTGGGATTGTCTGTTTGCTTACACCTTCCCACCTTTCAGGATGATCCCACAAGTTCTTCACAAAGTAAGGAACTCCTCTGCTCAGTTCATTTTGATAGCCCCTCTGTAGTCCCAGTAATCATGGTTCAATGATCTTCTCAATCTGCTAGTGGACCATCCCAGGATATTACCTCAGAGGAAAGACCTCCTGTCGCAACACAGGGGCTCTCTCCTACACAGCAGCCCACAGATTCTCCACCTTAATGCTTGGCTCATCTCAAATGATCTCTCTGCAAAGAGAAGTTTTTAAACAAAGTTGCCAAGTACATCATTCAGTCCAGGAGACAATCTTATGTCTAAGGTCTATGATGCCAAATGCAGAATCTTTTGTGATTGGTGTAGTAGAAAACGTGTCAATCCTAGCTGTCCCTCTAATAGCGCAGTGGTTGATTTTCTTCTCTTCCTTTTTGAAGAAAAACAATCCTCAGCTTCTGCTATCAAGGGCTAAATAGCAGCCCTATCCAACACTCTTAAATTTTCGAAAGGTCCAACCATCAGGACGCACTCTCACTTAGCAGACCTGATCAGGTATTTCAAGCTGCAAAGACCAGTGTCTCACTCGTTAATGCCTAAATGGAATCTTTCTTATGTCTTGTGGTCTCGTAATAAAGCCCCCAATGAACCTTTGGGTTAAGTTTCCTTGGAGAAACTTACCCTCAAGACTGTTTTCTTGCTCTCCTTATCATCCACGAGACAAAGGAGCAAGCTTCATGCCTTATACGTTGAGCAAGATTGAATAAGGTTCAATGGAAATTATGAATCAGTTTTTCTCCTTTGCCAACCAGGTTTTTGTAGCATAAAAAAAACTTCTATCGGTTGCTCCACTCCCAATTGAGATCCTCAGTCTCATTCGTATCTGTGCTGGGGATGATCAAGATAGACTTTTATGTCCAGTTAGGGCTTTATGTTTTTATTTGGCAGCCTCTGAAGAGAGAAGAAAGGGTAGGAAGCATCTTTTCCTCCCCATTAAGGGTTCAACTGATATTTCAGCTTCCTCCATTTCTAGCTGGATTGCAATAACTATCAAGAGAGCTTACTAGTCCCTTACTGATAGGGACCTTTCATTCATGAAAATTAAAGCCCATGAGGTTCAAGCCATTGCTGTCTCATGGGCCAACCCAACTCATTTGTCTCTGGGGGATGTGATGAAAGCTGCATTTTGGCATTCTCATCCTACCTTATCCTCCTTTTACCTTATCTTCACTCCTTAACTCACCTAAGCAAAGGCATATTTTCCTTGGGTCTGATTGTCATTGCTCAAAAAGTGGCCCATGCAGATACCATCTGGCAGTAGTCTTCAACTTTTAATTGGGGGTGAGTATTACTTTGTTTTTCTTTCACCAGTTGTGGGATCATCAGCCTCCCACCAAACTGACAAATTCAGCTATGCAAATAGCAACAGGTATGTGTTACTGATATTAAAATATAGTTGGGGTGGTGGGGTAAAACTAATTTTAATGATATAATACTTACCTTCTGCTATTGCCAGATTCCCTCCTCCCACCCCAAACTGATGTCTCGCTAGTTTAGGCTGCATCCTAAAAAGTGAAGGACAGTGCGCATGGGCAACATATCTGCAAGGTAGACAAAGGACAATCTTGTGTTCTAGAATTTTCTGGTTCATCCTAATGGGAGGACGAATTCTCGTCATACAGTCAGGGTATTTTCCATCCAGAAAAGTACCAGCTATGCAATAGCAACAGGTAAGTATTACATCATTAAAATTAGTTTTTACCTCCCCCCCCCCACCACCACCACCAAAAAATACATTTTTCTGGGTATGAATTATCACATACAGATGCAGACACACATGCATACACAAATTCTCAAAGTCCCACTTTATGTTGCTAAATTTCAGTAAAATGACTCTGGGGATTTATTTTAGCAAATTGCCAGCTTTGGCTGGCAGTGGCCGATGAAGCCAGTCACTGCTGCGATGTGCTATATCTGTTTTTCTTATTCCTTAGTGGTTGTCATAAATGTAAGCGACCCTGAAAAACACATTTAAATATACAAACCGAAATGTGTGAAATGACTGAGCAAAGCAAGGTAGTTTAAAAATTATCAAAATATAAATATGTGATTTCAAAACATTGATTTGAAAAAAAATAATTGAGTAAAGGGAGGTCCTTTTGTCATTTTCCCTCCATATATAATAGACATTAGCAAACATTTCTGAAATATTGTTTTAAATTGCAAAAAGACCTAATTTGCCTAGAGAAGCAAGTCACTTGTGTAAAGAAAGAAGAAAAATATTTATTTTCACCTGATTGAAGCATATTGCAACAAATCTCCTTGGCATAACATGGTTTCTTCAGTCAGTACACTGCATACACATGATGTCACACAATGTAAGTCAGCTGTGCTCTGTAGACTTGATCACTGCTTTTGGGTTTCCGTCTATTTAATGAGGCAAATTTGAGTCAGATGTATGTGGAAGTTCTTTGTGATATTTGTAAACAAAATAGCACATGATACCCACTAAAGTCAACTAATTTTCAGCTGTTATTTCAAAATGTAAGATTAAGTGTTGTTACTGATATGAA
The DNA here is from genome assembly GCA_029931535.1 of Margaritifera margaritifera. Taxonomy (NCBI): domain Eukaryota; kingdom Metazoa; phylum Mollusca; class Bivalvia; order Unionida; family Margaritiferidae; genus Margaritifera; species Margaritifera margaritifera. Next base: position 335,913 of record JAQPZY010001626.1, on the reverse strand, counting down.
AGAGGATAAACTTTTTCACACAGCTTTGCAGCAGTATTCTTGTTCTGTATATGAATCATTAAATACATTCTTCACTTTCTTTCTAGAAAATGTGCCATGCATATACCTAAATGGAACCAAAATTATTAGGGAAAATGATGATATAGAACATTTATGAAAATATCAAAATTAATATTTCACATTGCTATAATGTTGTACAGCAGTTCAGTATAATTAGATTGTATGTTGGACAACCATAATAGTGCAAAGCAACAGAAATGGTAACAATGATACAGAAACATAGATAATAAATCCCTCTTTTTTTGTGTATATGCAGATCTGTTAATTTACAAAACCTATGGAAAAGCATTTCCTGTAAAATCCATTAATTTTACATCGTGGTTGCTATGAAGTCTATGAATACAAGTACAATTGCAACTTGCAATTGTGAGTAATTGTGGGCCCATGCAAATTGTTGGCTGTAACATTTTCATAACGAAGTGTACATTCCTGTGACTACATTTCATGTGGTCAAACAGAATTGTATTTACCCTGCATAAATGTATGAAGAACACATACATGTAATTTCATTGAAAAATGCTGTAACAAACACATCCCCATTATGGAAAATGTTTAGAAGTTCCTTTTCTTAATTCAAAATCATTTTCACTATATGAAGGACACCTGACCATAGAGGACAGTATTGTGATCCTTTAATGGCCATTCATAAACTGATTTCATAGAATATGCTTTTCTATTTTTCAGCATGCCTTCATGAAACAAGACCCTTTTGATGACATTTTCCCACTGTGTCAAAGGACCAATGACTTGGCCCAATTGGTTTTCAGTAGTCCAGAGACAGTGATGGCCAAACTAGTGCAGAACATCTACATGGTCAAACTACAGGTCACTCTTTAAACTGAATATTTCCCAATTAAAGCAAATTATAAGCCAACTTTCAACTCAGTAGGTTACTTTTTAATGCATGTTTAAAATGGTAAAATGCAGAGCTCATAAAACTACTGTGTCAGTACATACCAGGGATATTTGAAAAGTTCTGAATATTTTCTTATAACTTTTTTGGTTTCTTTGAACCTGTGTTACGACTCTAGGTCTTATAATAATGTAACAGAAAGAAAGTGAAACCAACAATGTAAGTAAAACCAACAAGCAATTGATGTCTAGTTAATTAAAGTGCAAATTCAAAAGACACTTACAGTAACGTGAATTAAAATCCAAATAATCCAATAATCCTAAGTGTCCTAATCACAAGTCCTAAATATAGAATGTTCCGAATGAATTCAGTAGCCTTGAATGTCCTAATGTTCTAGTAGTCTTGAATGTTCTGATGTGTGAGTAGTATTGAATGTTTTGATATGCCTGAATGATGTAATCCAGAATATCTTTGAATGAATTTACATAAATCCCAAAGTCAAGTATTAATACAAAATGAGAATGAGCACTTTTAGTAAATGCAGTGAATATTTCAAATAAATAATTCATCTCTCTGAATTTGCTCTGATTTTCACAACTGTAACATCTGATTACTAAAATAAATTCCTTAATAGACTGATCTTAATGACATGAAGTTTAGCATAGGAATGGAATCTTTTTTACCAAATATTCAATAAATATAAGACAAGTCACATGACAGAATATTCTAGAATATGAGTAACTCTAAATGGAATTTTACCTGGTGTACACTAAAATGACAATTATCCAGATCCATTGAGAGAGTCATTTTATGTGGATAATGGGTTATCAGGATAATTGATTTGAATCAATTGGTGGATATAGTGGTAGTCCATATGATATGGCAGAATGCCACATGATTGGTGGGAGTCCCTATGTGCAAACAATCCAGATGATTGGCATTCTTCTGTACAGTAAAACTTGTCTAGCAGACACCCCATAAAAAGGTCCTTATGTGCAGTGAAACTTGTCTAGCAGACACCCCATATAAAGGTCTTTATGTGCAATAAAACTTGTCTAGCAGACACCCCATATAAAGGTCCTTATGTACAATGAAACTTGTCTAGCAGACACTCCATATAAAGGTCCTTATGAAACTTGTCTAGCAGACACTCCATATAAAGGTCCTTATGAAACTTGTCTAGCAGACACCCCATATAAAGGTCCTTATGAAACTTGCATAGCAAACACCTCATATAAATGACCTTATGTACAGTGAAACTTGTAGAGCAGATACACCCATATCAAGGACATTATGTACAATGAAGCTTGTCTTAGACTAGCAGACACCCCATAAAAAGGTCTTTCCATACAGTAAAACTTGTCTAGCAGACATACCCATATAAAGGTCTTTCCATACAGTAAAACTTGTCTAGCAGACACCCCATATAAAGGTCTTTCCATACAGTAAAACTTGTCTATCAGACATACCCATATAAAGGTCTTTCCATACAGTAAAACTTGTCTAGCAGACATACCCATATAAAGGTCTTTCCATACAGTAAAACTTGTCTAGCAGACACCCCATATAAAGGTCTTTCTGTACAGTAAAACTTGTCTATCAGACATACCCATATAAAGGTCTTTCTGGACAGTAAAACTTGTCTATCAGACATACCCATATAAAGGTCCTTCCCTACAGTAAAACTTGTCTATCAGACATACCCATATGAAGGTCTTTCCATACAGTAAAACTTGTCTATCAGACATACCCATATAAAGGTCTTTCCATACAGTAAAACTTGATTATCAGACATACCCATATAAAGGCCCTGATGAAACTTGTCTATCAGACATACCCATATAAAGGTCTTTCTGTACAGTAAAACTTGATTATGAGACATACCCATATAAAGGTCTTTCCGTACAGTAAAACTTGTCTATCAGACATACCCATATAAAGGTCTTTCCATACAGTAAAACTTGATTATCAGACATAGCCATATAAAGGCCCTGATGAAACTTGTCTATCAGACATACCCATATAAAGGTCTTTCTGTACAGTAAAACTTGATTATGAGACATACCCATATAAAGGTCTTTCCGTACAGTAAAACTTGTCTATCAGACATACCCATATAAAGGTCCTTCCCTACAGTAAAACTTGTCTATCAGACATACCCATATAAAGGTCTTTCTGTACAGTAAAACTTGTGTATCAGACATACCCATATAAAGGTCTTTCTGTACAGTAAAACTTGTCTATCAGACATACCCATATAAAGGTCTTTCCATACAGTAAAACTTGTCTATCAGACATACCCATATAAAGGTCCTTCCCTACAGTAAAACTTGTCTATCAGACATACCCATATAAAGGTCCTTCCCTACAGTAAAACTTGTCTATCAGACATACCCATATAAAGGTCTTTCCATACAGTAAAACTTGTCTATCAGACATACCCGTATAAGGGTCCTTCCCTACAGTAAAACTTGTCTATCAGACATACCCATATAAAGGTCTTTCTGTACAGTAAAACTTGTCTATCAGACATACCCATATAAAGGTCTTTCCGTACAGTAAAACTTGTCTATCAGACATACCCATATAAAGGTCTTTCCGTACAGTAAAACTTGTCTATCAGACATACCCATATAAAGGTCCTTTGCTCACAAAAACGACAACATTTATGAGCCCATTTTATTAATTGTATTAATTTCAATTACACATTTAGCCTCTTTTTACAGGACATCTTTCCACAAAGGACAAATTATGATGACTCCTAAGTATTCTGTATAAAAAGGTTTTTCTATATATTCTTCGAACAAACATGTAAAATTTACTTTTTTGAAAATTTACAGCATCATGGGTAAAGAATTATGGAAGACAAAATGATGCAATTTTTGTTTATTCCTGTATACAATTATATAATTTATGGTTTTAAATTTTCAGTCATAAGGCTAGTATCTGCAGTTGACCATTCAGCAACAAGGAGATAACCACACCCTGGCATATTCATGTGTCTGTTTCCAAGTTGGCATATATTTACTTGGACAACCACTTGCATTGGCTTTTAGAGAAAAGTGTGACTTTGAACTATACTTGAGTGTTTTTGTCCTCTACCATTCGATGCCAAACCATATCTTTACCCAAATACTTTCATGTTTGTGTAGGAAATCGTATTTCATTTAGTGACAGTTTAATTTTAAACAAAAGTTCTCATACAAAACCCAGTAGAAGGTGTTGTTAACTGTTTCTTTAATACAGATAAACTTTTATCCACATATAGATTGTTAGGCAGTTTATTGAGGTTTCTGTTTGATCCCCAATTATTACTTTGAAAATGCTTGTAAAATAATTATTTAAAAAACATTTGACCAGACAGCTGTGTTAGTGAGCCTGAGCAAGACCTGTGAGTAGTCACTTGATTATAAAACAATATGTAAATTACATTCATTTCTGATTATTTTATAATGTACTCTTAATGCATTTCAAAACATCACCATTGAACATCTTTTGATGTACTGTTTGTAACAGGATTAAGCTGGGTTGGGATTGGATTTAGCGAAGACTCTGAAAGAAATTTCATGAATGAGATGTTTATTTATAATGTAATTGAACGATGAATCAATCTGACACCATACTTGTGCGCATAAAGTCCAACAAAAGATTTAACAGAATGATGCGCATAGTTCAGCAACTGATATAAGGAAATGATATCATTCCTAAATGGAACTAATCAGAACATGTAACTTCAACAAGTAATCAAACAAGAAGAATCAACATACGGAACTTGTAAACAAATATGATTGATATATGGATCTATCACCATGGATGATCAATGTATAGAATTTATATACAAATATGGGCAATGTATGATTCTATCACCAAGGGTGATCAAAGTATAAAATGTATTTCCGGTTTCACAGCTCTTGTTGAATGGTCAAGGAGCCACCATACATGGTCTGCCCCTCCCAGTCTGCTGAAGGATCCCTTGAGAGCCTCAAAATGTATTTCAGTCTAAAAATTAGAAAGGCATGTGTTACACATGACTAAACAACATACTTTGGGGTAGAAATTTTTGTATCTTTTGTCATTTTATCTATGATAAAACCATCACCTAGGTAACATGTAAATAACACAAATCTGAGTTATGGATTCCTTAATCAATTCTGAATCCATTTTTCTTATATATTTCTGTATCATAAAACTCTTTGCACTTTTCCATGTTGTAGATAACAAAGAATGTCTGAGTCACCAGGTACCATGTTAGTCCACACACTCCATGTGGATTATTCTTTAAATCTCAATCAAATTTTCTGCATTATCCTATCATAAGTGACAATGTTTGACAATGTCCAGAATTACATTTCCATTTTATTTTCTACTTCTATGCTTCTTATCTGCATTGGTGAATAGATTGCACAGATGTGGATGTGCCTTCATCAACCAGGTGCATAGTCAAAGAACTTTTTTTCCCAACAGATTTACATATTAAGAACATGCTAAAAACAGGCATGTACTGGCATACATTAAATGCTGCCTCACAGCATCCCTAAAACATTCTAGGGTAGGTGCTTGGTTGATGATGTCTGTGAGGCAATTCCAGTTGTTGATTGTTTGGAGAATATCTGTGCTGGTAGGCATCTGTTGATGTGCTAAACCTGGAGAACCAAGACTGGTGGTAATATCTGGTCTGCTCTGTTGGTCACTTTACATAGTCATTAGTGTTGATTGCTACACTTCCATGTAAGTAGAAAAGGCAGCAAGTCATCTGATTCATAGAGTGGGTCATCCAAGGGACTGTATGGTCTTAGTCACAGTTCCTGGTTTACAACTGTGGTTTTGATGTTACAAATTCTGGGGCTTTTTCATTGTACCATTTTAATCTGATTAATGTGTATCCACCTGTATGGATCCCAAACTGCTGTTGCATTGCATGAGTGTACAATAAGCATGTTATTTTGATATTCTGTGGGCACTTACTGATGGTATGCAATACAAAGCCCAATGTTTTATTAGATTTTGAGCTTATTTTGTTGATTTGATGTGGTTTTCCCAGCTAAGATTTTCAGTATGTATGTGGAACTGAAGTTTGTGTAAATAAATTTTTTGATTTTTTTTATTGTAGAATTTTGTGAAGAGCAAGCTAGATAGCCAGGAAGATCAGGAACAGTATCTAAAGGATGTATATGAACTCTACACAAGGTACACATATTTAAACTGTATAAAATGTATATGAACTCTACACAAGGTACACATATTTAAACTGCATACTTTGTATATGAACTCTACACAAGGTACACATATTTAAACTGCATACTTTGCATATGAACTCTACACAAGGTACACATATTTAAACTGTATACAATGTATATGAACTCTACACAAGGTACACATTTAAACTGTACACAATGTATCACAAGGTATACATTTAAACTGCATACAATGTATATGAACTCTACACAAGGTACACATATTTAAACTGCATACTTTGTATATGAACTCTACACAAGGTACACATATTTAAACTGCATACAATGTATATGAACTCTACACAAGGTACACATATTTAAACTGCATACAATGTATATGAACTCTATGCAAGATACACATATTTAAACCATACAATGTATAAGAACTCTACACAAGGTACACATTTAAACTGCATACAATGTATATGAACTCTACACAAGATGCACATATTTAAACTGCATACAATGTAGATGAACTCGACACAAGATACACATATTTAAACCATACAATGCATATGTGCTGTTAGAATGTGTAGGTCTGGGAATATAAAGTGTTAATCATGTCCATACATCCATCTGTCTATGACAAAGTGTTAGTCATGTTCATACATCTATCTGTCTATGACAAAGTGCTAGTCATGTCCATACATCCATTTGTCTGTGACAAAGTGATAGTCATGTCCATACATCCATCTGTCAATGACAAAGTGCTAGTCATGTCCATACATCCATCTGTCTGTGACAAAGTGCTAGTCATGTCCATACATCCATCTGTCAATGACAAAGTGCTAGTCATGTCCATACATCCATCTATCTATGGCAAAGTGATAGTTATGTCCATACATCCATCTGTCTATGACAAAGTGTTAGTGATGTCCATACAGCCATCTATCTATGACAAAGTGCTAGTCATGTCCATACATCCATCTGTCTATGGCAAAGTGATAGTTATGTCCATACATCCATCTGTCTGTAACAAAGTGATAGTCATGTCCATACATCCATCTTTCTATGACAAAGTGCTGGTCATGTCCATACATCCATCTGTCTGTAACAAAGTGCTAGTCATGTTCATACATCCATCTGTCTGTAACAAAGTGCTAGTCATGTCCATACATCCATCTGTCTATGGCAAAGTGATAGTTATGTCCATACATCCATCTGTCTGTGACAAAGTGCTAGTCATGTCCATACATCCATCTGTCTGTAACAAAGTGCTAGTTATGTCCATACATCCATCTGTCAATGACAAAGTGCTAGTCATGTCCGTACATCCATCTGTTATTGGCAATGTGATAGTTATGTCCATACATCCATCTGTCTATGACAAAGTGTTAGTCATGTCCATACATACATCCATGACAAAATGCTAGTCATGTCCATACATCAATCTGTCCATGACAAAGTGCTAGTCATGTCCATACATCCATCTCTGTATGAGAAAGTGCAAGTCTTTTCCATAAATCCATCTGTCTACTTACAAAGTGGTAGTCATGCCCATACATCCATCTGTCTATGACAAAGTCTTGTTTATATAACTTCTCTTAGCTTTTGGTTGATTGATTTAAAATTTCAGAGACATTCTCATCATCACTTAGAGATTTGTATCCCAGATTTCTGGTGATTCATCTCTTAATGAAGCAGTGATATATGTAATGTACATTATATAACATATCTTGTGTTGGAAACTACTCAAAATAATTTTTAATGGATTTGCTTGAAACTCTGGTGACATTATAATTCCAATCTACATCTGTGTTGTCATTTGTTTATTCATCTTGATAGAACAAATTCCCCTCCCCTCACACTTTATTGATAAGTAATATTGGCTGTGTATGAAAATGTTCGTGTGCTTGATTACTCTTTTCCCATTTGATTATCAACTTTAAAACTAAGTAGAAAGTATCATCATGCTATACAAAATGTACAATTCATTCAGCTATTAGGCCAGAACTAAATTTTTCCAGAGTTACCTCCCATTTCCAAAAAAGAAGTCCTGCTAGTTGGGCTATCTACATCGTTTGAATACATTTCTAATTTTAGAGATGAAATCTAATTCATTTTTTGAAAGGAGTTTATTAAATCTATTTTTGGGTACATAAAGTATTATTGTTTCTTTGCAAAACCAACAGATCTTTGCATCTCATATCAGAGGATCTCAAGGTCAGCAGTTTTCCTTGACATTTATTTAAAATACATATTTTTTTATCATGTGGGAAGCTGATGGTATTCTCAAGGAAATGCATAGTAAGCATATGTCTTAACTTGCAATAAATGGAAACTGATGAAATTACAACATACCTGTTTTGGATCTCAGTTTCTTAAAAAGTTTCCACATAAAATTAAGAAGTGTCCTTATAAAATTTTTTAATTGATCTCGGTTGAATTGAAAAAAGTGTAAATACTAAAAATGGAAAACAAAGTAGAAAATCATTTCAGGAGTGAATAAAAAAGATACACTATTGAGGCTCAATAGTGACTCCTAGGAAGAAGACCTTCCATTCCAGTATAAAAAATAATAATGGTCTATTTAAAGACATTGTTCTTCAGGTACAACATGTATTGTAAGTGCATGTGTATTCTCTTTTTCTGCAGAACTACACAATTATCAAGTGATCTGAGTGTTTTTAAGCTGGGAAATGACAGCTCCCTTCTGACTAAACTGACTAAGGTGGTCTTTCTCAAGCATCTGGATAACTACATCAGGTAATCTCTCTCTCTCTCTCTCTCTCTCTCTCTCTCTCTCTTACCAGCAGCAGTTTCAATACCTGTTTCATCTGTGCTTTGTGGGACTAATGTTTATTTTAGAAATAAAAGAATGGTTAACTTGGAAACACTATTTTTAATACACCTACAAACCATACAGTTTTAATCAAGAATACTACATACTTGTGGAAGAAATTAATAAATCAATAACCACACATACAAATTTAATTCATTCATCTCCTCCAACCTCACCCCACTAATGACAGAACTCCCACTAGTACTTCCATATTAGGAGTCAAATTACCCTGAAGTTGTCCAATCCAGGAATCACATTCAGATTTTAGGAGTTAGTGCTGATGGTTGATACTAGTTGGGTCAGAATAATAGGGTACCTTATTTCCAAAGATAGCGCAACACACGCAATGGCCACAGCTCATATCTGTCAGCACATAATGCTCTGCCACTGGTCTCAGCAGTTCACCTTGAATCATCAGAATTAAAAAAAAGGACAGATCCTGATCTGCAACCACAATATTCACCAGTTCATAGTAGTATGAGTCAATTATGCTCAGGAAATGCATTATTAAAACGTGGCTTCTTCTCTAACTCTTCCAGAGAGATATAGCAATTGACTGATAGTCAAGCAGTGGAGTAGGGTAGCAAAAAATTTCACTAAAGTGTGGTATTTGTTCAGTACTTACCTGGAGGGATATTAGCAGTTGAACATGGGAAGAAAACAGAAATCCATGTGATGATCAGCAAGGCTGGGAAATACTTAAAACTCTTGTTGCCTATATATTTACCTTGGTTTGATTTCTGCATCAATAATATGCACAATGAGACAAAATCCTGCTTCATCTTTGTCAAATCTTCATAATTTATACACAATTTTGCATTAGTCGGAGCTCTGCCTGACTTGATTTTTTCTGGAATAGCCATAAACCAATTTTTGGTTTGCCTTTTGTAGTATTGTCCTTTCATTTGATACATCGATAAATCTATACTTTATTTAATAGTATTATTGCTTGACAACAGTTGGAAAACCATTTGAATCTATTACTGTTGGATTGTTAACCCCCCCCCCCCCCCAAAAAAAAAAAGAATTGGCTTGTGTGTAATGATTATTCCTTCTTTTTTTCATTCTTCTTAATGTCACTTTTACCTTGTGACTAAAATCCAGAATTACAAGTTTGATTATTTCTTTACCTTTCAGTATTGAGACAGCATATTTAAAAGAACGGTGCTCTGCATTACTGCAAAGATATTATGATGAACGAGAACATCAAAAGAAACAGATACAGTCAGGAGGGTAGGTTATCTCTCCTTGAACTCTCCATACTATGTTTATATGTCTGCCATTAGGCGTAGCATATTAAATTATCATGTTGTCGATCCATCCATCTTTTTGTTACCAATTTCATTTCTGTGCAATAACTCAATTTCTCCATCATCTGCAGTTCCCAGACTTTGTGGATGGCTTGCACTTGCAGTAAGGAAGAACCCTTTTTAATTTGGGGTCAAAAGGTCAAAGATCATGGTCACTGTGACTGAAAGAAGAAAAATGGTTTATGCACAATAACATTAGTTCTACATTGCAGACCTGGACCAAACTCAGTGGATGACTTACATTTAGTGTAGCAAAACAGCCGATTGATTTTTGGGTCAAAATGTCAAAGGTCAATGTCACTGTGATTGAAAGAAGAAAAATGGTTTCTGCACAATAGCATTAGTTCCACATAACCTGGACCAAGCTTTGTGGATGGCTTGCACTTGGGTAAGGAAGAAGACTACCGTTTTTGGGGTTAAAGGTCAAGATCACTAACTAAAGAAGAAAATTGGTTTCTGCACAAAAAATGTCAGTTCTTAATCGTGTATCTTCACCAAAGTTTGTGAATGACACACACATTTGGTATGAAAGAAGTCAGTTGATTTTGGGATGAAATGTCAATGGTCAGAGTCACTGTGACTGAAGGAAGAAAAATGTAGTTTTATTTCTTCATTATAACTTTAGTTCAATACCATGCACCTTGACCACATTTTGTAGAGGGCTTGCACTTTAGGTATGGAAGATGCCTATTGAATTTTGTGTCTGAAGGTCAAAGGTCAGATCATTGTGGCCCAAATAAAAATGTGATTTTGCAGAATAACTTTTGTTCTAGAGTAAGCTCCTTGACCAAACTTTGTGATGACTTACACGTAAGGTAATAGAGACCTGTAGATTCTGGGGTCTAAAAGCAGAGGTCATGGTAAGTCTAATAAGTAAAAGAAAGGATTTCTGCACAGTAAGTTTAGTTAAAAACCGCATACCTTTACCAATGGTCTACACATCGGTCAGTAATCTCCAGAATCAACCATACCCAACTAGTGTTCACATAGATGACTATTAAACATGTAGTGGTTGTATAAGGTGCCATTCACAGTACTTTTTTTGTTACAAATTTGATTCCATGATAAGAAACATAATGTTGGCTATGTTAATGTAATATGATATATAATATTGATACTGTTTTATTTGATTTGTACATAAAGCAATGTATTTGATCTGGTAGAGAATAAGAGATTTTAGCTCACCTATCTGTAAGGCCAAGTGAGCTTATGGTATGGTCCTGCACTGGGCATGCATTGTCCATTGTCCATCAACATTGCTATTTTCAACTTTTTAGCAAACATCCACAGCATCAGTTTTAATCAAACTTGTTAGGAATGTTCCTCTGGAAATGCTCTACCAGAATTATAGCAGTGGTGTAGCTTCCATAGCAACTAAAATGGAAAACCTATTTTTAACATCTTCTTCTCAGGAATGAGTGAGTCAATTTCAATCAGACTTAGTAGGAGTGTTTATCAGAACATGCTTATCAAAATTATGTTTGGTATGGCTCTCTCAGCAGCAGTGTGGCTTCCATGGCAACCATATAGAAAGCGTTTTTTTTAAACTTCTCCAGAATGACTGAGCCAATTTGGATTAAACTTGGTAGGAAAGTTTGTTTGGCTTCCTTAGCGAAGTATGTGGAAAAACTATCCTTGACTGCTTCCGCAGAACGGCTGAGCAAATTTTGACAAAACTTGGTAGTAGTGTTTCTTAGGACATGCTTCTTCAAAATACTTTCTATTGTGGCTTCTGTAGCAATGGTTTGGCTTTCATAGCAACCATATAGAAAACCTATTTTGAACTTCCTCTCCAGAACAGCTGAGCCAATTTTGATTAGATTTGGTACAAATGTTTCTGAGGACATGCTGTATCTAATTTTTCTCTGGGGTGGAATACCTAGCAACAGTGTGGCTTCCTTAGCAACCATAAGGAAAACCTGTTTTTAACTTCTTCTCTAGAATAGCTAAGTCAGTTTTGATCAACTTGATAGGAATGTTTATTAGGACATGATCTATCAGATTTGTGTCCAGTGTGGCTCTCTTTGCAATGGTGTGGCTTTCATTTCAAACATATGGATGACCTATTTTCAACTTCTTCAGAACAGTTGAGCTAATTTTTATCAAACTTGGTAGGAATGTTTGTTAGGACATGCTCTGTCAGAATTGTGTGTTGGTTGACTAACAACATCATGGTATCCATAACAATCATATGGAAAACATATTTTCAGGTTTTTCTCCAGAACAGTTGAGCCAATTTTAATCAAACTTGGAATGTTTCTTAGGACATACTCTATAAAAAATTTCAACTTTTTGCTCAGAATGGCCAAGTCAGTTTTTATCAGATATGACATGGATGTTTCTTAAGACATGCTCTATCAAAGTTTGGTCTGGTGTGGCTTCCCTAGCAATGATGTGTCTTCCATAGCATCCAAATGGAAAACAGATGATACCTAACTCCAATCAAGTATGGCTAGTTGTTTTTAATATATAAAAACACTATTATGGAACAATGTTTTCTTCAAAACTGCCTTTCCATACCAGACTCAATGTGGCAGGTTGAGTCCTAGCATGACCTTGTTTCACATTCATACACAAGTTGCCAATGCACCATCTACTCCAGTTGAAGTTACTCAAAGTAGAAACACAGTTAAACAGCATGTCAGATACCAGCAATTTCTACCAAATAGCTGGAGATTATCCTGACATGGGTATCTTTTCAACCCAAGGCAGCTACCTTATTGCTACATTTGTCTTTGAGACAGATGTATGCCAGGTAAGCAATATCAGAGCCACTTGGTCCTCTTGTTTCAGAAATGAAAGCAATGAAGGAAGTTGTCGTCTTTTACATTTTGGTTAGGAAGATTTAGAAACTGTTTAAGAGTCAATTTCGAGAAATGTTTAAGAAATAGATTACTTATGAAAGAGAGAAATTACTATATTTTTTCTGAGGTTTATATGTGATGGGGTCATGAAAACAGGAAGATTCTATAATTTTCTGTAACAAGAGGTGAGAAAAAGTTTATCAGTAATGTTTTGTAACAATTAAAATTATAAAATGCATGAATAAATGATTTTATTACTAAACTTTATTATTATGTATGCTGCAGTTTATCAGAGCTGAGGAGAGACATCCAGGCCAAGATAGTGAATGTGACGCAGGCAAACATTAACATCGGGCCTACAATAGAGAACTACGGGGGTGAGACTTTTCTCTCTCAGGAGGTTGCCATCAACATACTGCAGGAAACAAAGCTGGCCTTAAAGAGGTGTAAAGTGGTAAGAGATATTAAATAGAAGTAAGAAAGAAATTTAGGGAATCTTACATGTATCAAATGAAAAGTGTCTTTCTTTTATAAATGGACTATCCAGAATATTGTAAAATGTGTAGATATATCATGGGGAGTTCTGCACCAATCGGATAAAAATAATTCAGTGACCTTTGTTTTATGACCCATTTTTTTGCATTAAGTTTTACATTAACTTTAATGTCATAGACACTACTGCCTGCTGAGTCATGTAACTTAATAAATGAATCTGTCATGAGGAATAGAAAGAGTTCAGATAAATGTGGTCTATATTTCATTCTCCAGTGATTTACACTAAGTTGTATGCAACACTCAGTTTTTCTGACACACTTGCCTGTATTGTCTTGTGACTTATGTAGATGCATCATACAGAATACTACATCATCATGACAAAACATAGTGTTACAATGAAGCCATACCTCATTTTCTTGTTTCTTCTTTAAATACAATACCTGATCATAATACCTTAGGAGGAGTACTACCACTACCTCGCAATCCTGCCCTCCAAGCTAAAATTTTAGTTACGTGAACTAAATATTGTCTGGCCACATATGTGGCAGTCAGACAGAGTGATCTACCCTTGATATAGGGATTGGCACCAAATCCCATTTATACCTCAGTTACTACTTCCACTCATATCAAGTAGCATGCTCTCTCCTGTTCAGAGTTCCTCGCAAACCATCTTCAAGAACTTTGGTAGATTTTCAACATTAGAGCAAGTTTGAGGAGTTTCTCTTCTCAGGAATGTATACTCCATCTATGTTTTGAACTTGTTCTTGCTCCTTTCTTTTGCAGACAAAGTCTTTCTATCTGTTGCAGAATTACAACTTTGTTGTAAACATAGTGGATCTTTTTGCAGCAAGGAGGAATGCAAAACTCCCAACCTTTGTCTTGGATCTGAAGGCCTCCACAGTTGACACTCTTTCATAGATTGGATTCCTAAGGTACTACAAAAAGCAAGAGAATCAGAGTGTCATATCATCTTGATTGCTTCCCTCAAGTGTGAAAAATAATGGATAAATGACTTGATAAATCTAGCAGCAGAAACCCCAAGGAAACTAGAGATATTTCCTCATCAGCTCAAGCAACCACAAAAGCAGGCATTTCACCCGAATCCAGAGCTACCTGCGCATCTGGATCATGTTAAACAAACCCCAAGAACAAACAGTTCTCACAAGTGGTGGAGAGAATCACTCTGGTGAGAAGGACCTCCACTTTGAAAGCATATGAAGGGAAGTGGAGAATGTTCTCTTGAACACATTTCTCCGCTTAAGGCATCAATACCCCAAATAGCGAACTTCCTACTTTTTCTCTTTGAAGAGAACAGTTAGCTCAAATCATGATAAAAGGCTACCGTTCCACAGTCTCAGACATGCTGCATCATCACAGAAGTGAGGATATAGGACAAAACGAAGATCTCTCCGATCAGCTGTTGAATTTTTATTTCACACACCCACAGGTACTGGATCTGTGCCCAAAGTGGAATCTGTTATGGGTGCTAACCTGGCTGAATAAGGCGCTGTTTTAACTGCTCTCAGCAGCTTCATTGGTTCACCTCTCGTATAAGACCTGATTCCTAATCCTTTTAGCTACAGCAGGCAGAATCAGTGAAATACATGCTTTATTGGTTGACCTGAACTACTTACAATTCCAATGGGATGGGTTAGTGACTTGCTCTTCTTTCATTGTTAAGAACAGGCTCCCACTGATGAGCAATGAGTCCTTTGTGTTGAAACCTTTTCCTATCCTGGAGTCATCAACTAAGGATCATCTACAGAACCGAGTCAAAGCTTTGAAGGAGTGTCTGGAAAGAACTGAGCCAGTGCAAATAGGGAGATCCTGTCTGTTCTTACCTCTTATAGAGGGAAAGGATGATATCTCAGCACAGTCTCTATCATCCTGGAAAAGATGGGTTATCCATTCTGCATATGGAGAATTAAACCAGAATTAAATGAACTTATTATGCATTTTGGCTCATGAAGTTAGGGCAGCCGCAACACTGTTCCCTAGCAGACATTATACAAGCTGTGGGATGGAGGTTGGAGTCAGTTTTCTCTGGCTCTATTAGACCTGTTGGGACCTATCACCACAGTGCAACAGGTTACCTTCCAGGGTCATTTGGCAGCTTCTTAAGGATGCAGCATGACTTCCACTGGATTGGTAGCAGGGAAAAAGTTTCCATTTTCTACACATCTTGGCATATCAGAGTCAATGCTCCAGCCAGGTTCTCAATCTAGAAGCTGACTCTCATACCTTCGGGGGACCGGAGATTGTCTCTTTGGGGTAAGGGGATGTAACTCCCTCCACCTCTTACCTATTCTTCTAAGGTATTATGATCAGTTAACGTATTTGAAGAAGAAACCAATTTTTCTAGTAAAATATGTTTCTTCAATAATACTTACCCAGTCATAATACGGATACACCCTCCCAGCCACTTAGCAGTTACATCCTACTTGGAGAGCACAGTAACTGAGGTACCAGTCCCTGTATCAAGGGGAGATCACTGTCTGCCATATGTGGCCAGACAACATTTAGTTCCCATAAATTTTTTTTGTGGCCTGGGAGGGCTGGATTTGTGAGGTAGTGGTAGTACTCCTCCAAAGGTATTATGTTCATGTAAGTATTATAAAAAAAAACGTATTTTATTAGAAAAATTGTTATTTCAGAGAAGCTTGTGAATGGAAAAGTCTGATAAAACATTCTCAGTTATTAGCCTTCTATTGTGACATAAAATATTTAATTTGTTTTCACCTATATGCTTAGTTTACCATTTCAGCTGTCAGGGACATCTGATGTGGCAGAAAATGCTGTGAGAGTCTTGGATGTTTTGATACAGTACCTTGTGGTAGAACATATTGACTATGCCATAGAAATTGGACTGCATGGTAAGTCATATTTCTTTTTAAATACAGCTGTCATGTATGCTGTAAAGTCACAGTTTTTAGGAGGCAGTTGTATTGGAAACAGCTTACAACAGGGTTTGAATTTTGGTGCTACCATGAAATGTGATTGAATTTGAGGTCAACACCAAAAAGTAATTGAAGAGTGCTTGAAAATAATGCTCAGTAGTCCATATAGAGTTCTTGAATTTTTACACAAGTGCATTTCATCAGAAAACATTAATTTACTAATATAAATATCAGGAAAAAATAAAGATCCATTAAAAGGGTCAAAAACTCAATCATCCTGGAATTGTACTTTCATGTTGGGTCGCTTATGTATTCAGTAAGACTTCAGTTGGGTCACTTATGTATTCAGTAAGACTTCAGTTGGGTCACTTATGTATTCAGTAAGACTTCAGTTGGGTCATTTATGTATTCAGTAAGACTTCAATTGGGTCCCTTATGTATTCAGTAAGACTTCAGTTGGGTCGCTTATGTATTCAGTAAGACTTCAGTTGGGTTGCTTATGTATTCAGTAATACTTCAGTTGGGTCACATATGTATTCAGTAAGACTTCAGTTGGGTCGCTTATGTATTCAGTAAGACTTCAGTTGGGTCGCTTACATGCTCATTAGTACTCACCCTTTTTTGGGATTGTAACCATCCCCTGATGAATGGATGCTGTGTTGACAGGGCTTCAAGGCTGATTAGAAAATGTCAGTCAAGTACTCTGCTGTGGGAAGCATATTTTCAAATAAGCTCTAGATATGGGTAAGAGGGACAAGTGATAAACAAGGTGTTATGTGTTGCAAAAAGGGAAATTGATGTTGGATCAGTGAGAGGCAGTGTTTCCTAAGTAGCATGCCATGGGCCATTGCAAGAGTGAAAAACACAAAAAGAATTATATATTGACAGTATGAATTAATTTAGAATATATTTTGCTTAAACATGAAAAACTCAAGATGGAGTCAGAAACTCAGGCAAATAAGACTTCCAAACTGATGTAGATTAGATGATTGCACCCCTATCCCCCCCCAAAAAAAACCCCACTCACCCAATGAAGCATAAAATATCAGTCAAAGAGACCTACATTTGTGAAGCAGTGTAGTACTCATCAAGATACATACCCTCACCAAGTTTCATGATTCCAGGTGTAATGGCATGTATACAGGGTGTAAAATGCGTATGTGATCATGAGCTAAATGCAAAAACTTAACCTAAGCCAGTAAAATGTTAAATGTATATCAAAGTGACCTTCTTTTCTTGTAAAGGTGTGGTACTCATCAGGATGCATACTTGCCAAGTTTCATTATTCGAGGTATGAGTACAGGGTGCAATAAACCTGAGCTAAACGCTAAAACTTAAAAGAGAACTTAGTTATATGTACAAAGTTAGCTACCAAACTGTTGCATCGGACCTAGGAAGAATGAATGGTTGAGATGCAGCAAGTCTGTACATATTTTGCTTTTATAAGTGTGGATGCAGATGCCTGGGGTAGTACAATGACTCGCCTCTACCTGTAGAGGCAAGCTAATAAAAATGCTTAGTGTAATGTTAAAATAAATTAGGTAAGATACAAATACAAACATTTATGACAATATCCTCATATGATTACCCAAAGACTTTGATTTAATTAAACTGATGGGAAAGCATCATATGTGACTCCAGTTTTCTATTATATCAGTGCTGTTTAGAGTTGTCACTATTGCCCAAGAACAGGCTAGGAGGTTACTTAAGAGTTTCACAGGGGAAGTAATTTGAACTGTATCTGGTCCAGATAGCTCGTGTTTTGTCAAAATATTTATGTAGGAACTAAAATGGAGATGAACTACTAAATCATTGTACATTGTTCATACAGACACTTCGTTGGAAATTCAAGGGCTTTTCAAGGACAAGCATTTAATTTTCAAACACTATAACTAGACCCATACAACCAGGGAAGGTCACTATGACCTACATTTTATGCTTTACTTGCATAGCTGAAGTATTTTTGTTTAGCTCATAACCACATAGATTTTTCCATGTTAGCTCTATACACCCTAGCCTTCACAGAAGACCCTTTTTTGAAGTAGGAATAAATATGTTTATTAAATGGTAAACTTTCCATATTTTAATCACTATACATGTTTTATTGTGATAGCTTATCCTCAGCAGGTTTACTATGTATTTATTGTACATGTGAATGAATATAGGAATTAGATGAGTGGCCTCATCTATAGTGGCTAATCAAGGTCGTTACTGATGCATGAACTGCGCTTTTAATAGTGTTCATACTGATTGTCACTTCACATTGACTCAGAGCCCGGGACTTTCACCCAGTAAAATCTGACTTCTAGGGGTGGACAAGGATGATAGCTTCAAAAGCATTTTAAGAACAATGATAAAAAAAGAAAGAAAACAAATGTTTTTTATAAACTCAATATCATACATCTATCATAGAAAAGAATCTTCTTTTTTTATTTTTTTGAATTTTTTTATGCCAATCAAAGGAGTCGAGATCACTTTAGTCTGAATTTATTTTTTGCATGGTAATTAATGTTTACAATGGCTGCTGGAGACTACTAAAAGCTTTGTAGCAGTGAGCTATGTAATTGTTGATTACATTCTGGTTAGTATTCTGTTTTCATATTGCTTCAATAAGAATACACCAAATATTTAGTTTTTGCACAATAGCTACACAATAAGTCCTCATTTGTCTTGGATTTCAACAACATTTGATGTGCAGCTTGATACTGGTAAGATTTCATTCATGTTAATGTCGGGATTCTTCATCATCATATGACTATCATTCATTGAGTTATGGGCCCTGATCCACTTAAAGTAGTCCCCCCCCCCCCTTGTGCACAATAATTCCTCTTGTTCTCAGAGATATCAGCTGAATTTGGCTCTGTTTAACTTAACACCAAAAATGTGGTTTTAGCACAATAACTTGGTTTTATATAAAATACATGAAAAGGTTTCTTTTCACAAATCATCTAGTCTGATTGTAAGATTTCAACTGCCATTACATGATGCATTGGTATTGGCCTGCCCAGACATTATCTGCTTATAGAATTTGCAGATATGAGTCTCTGCAAAGTGCAGTAAAATGTACACCCTCTTGAGGATTGCTTACATCAGGCAGATATATTTGGATCCATTCCTTGAGTAAGTGTTCACATCATCAAGATTATGACATCATATTGTGCATGATGTCAGAAATGACAATAGCCTAATATAGAACAAAATTGATTTTACAGTGATCTTCCTCACTAATATAAGTTTTACTTTTGTTAACCTGAAAGGTGTGAATGTGAACTGGAATGCTTTGTTTTCATTGTTAGTTTAAGTTTACCTTAGTCAGTGCTTACAGTGCTGTTTAGTGCTCCAAAATTTGGGCTGCCTCATTTTCATTTGACTTCGTTTTTTCTCCAGGTTCAGGTTGGCCTTTCCATTGCATAACAGTTAAAAACATTGCATAGCAATGAAAACTAAAGTGGGCTGCATGACCCTAATCTCATTCAGCCAGACTTTTGCATGGCTGCATGAGATCTCTGCTGTATGACAGTCTGGTAAAATGCTTCATTGATTGATGTTAACAACAGAAGGTACTTTGGTCAAACCAGGCAAAGCTACAAAGACATTTCTCATGACCTCAGAACTTACCTGTATAAATTCTGTGATCATTCAATTCAAAATTCTGTTTTAAGCTTAAAAGGATTTAATTAAACATCAGTTATTTTTTTAAATGCTGATGCGGGAGGCAGGCTTCAGTCAGACATTGAAACTCAATGTTTACACAAAACATGATGTCAGCTCATCCCTTCATCCAATTAAATCACTCTTCCAAATTTTGGGAATGCTTTAGGCTGGTGTTATAAGGAAAACTAAATTTTTTTACCAGACCATCGTTTGGCAGAGATCTCACGGAGACATAGGAGATATCTGGTTGAATAAGACTAAGGTGACCCAGGATAGTAAAGTACCATCAGTTGAGTCTGTGCTGTTTATTTCATATGTTTTGTACAACAAACAGCAAACATCTGACAGAACATTGTGACCACAGATCTCTGCCAGTTACTTAATAGAACAAACAGCAGACATCTGACAGAACATTGTGCAATCACAGATCTGGATCTGCACTGTTTACTTTAAGTGTTTGATAGAACAAACTGCAAACATCTGCCTGAACATTATGTGACCACAGATCTGGATCTGTGCTGTGTTTAGTAAAACAAACTGCAAACATCTGCCTGAACATTATGTGACCACAGATCTGGATCTGTGCTGTTTGCTTCAGATATTTCATAGAACAAAAAGCAAACATCTGCCAGAGCATTAGGTCATTCATAACAAAAAATTTGGATTGCTGTAACCACCCACATGTTTCTACCCACATGTTTAAGCAGTGGGCAGGTAGGTCGATTTAAAAAAAAAAACAAATTTCATAGATATAATGGAAACATTGCATATGTTCAAATGGTAAAGCCCTATGCATGAGATTACTTGAATGGAATCTTAATATATGCAATTATGGTATTTATTGCTTTACTTTGTGTTGCTTAAAATAATTTGCTACTTGCACAAATAACTGTAGTAAGTCTAACCATGCCTACATGTACATGTATATGCTTATTAGTAATAGCTATTCAGTAGATGTAGCGAGTCCCAAGCGTCAATGAAATGAGAGGGAGCTTTACTGGTTGCTAGCAAACAAAAATTAACTGCTATTAATATATGTAATTTTAAAATCAGACATTTCTTCTAGTTTTTCTTATTAAAACTAAATGGGACAAGTATTTTTTTGTATGTATGGAAATATTGTAGTATACTAGGCAAATAGTCCAACACTGCAGAGAATTATAGCAAAAATAAAACCATAATGATTCACTGATATATATTTAATTCAGAATGAAAATATAACACTTTCTGACAAAGTTTTAAAATCACACAAAACTGACTAGAACATATAACCTTCAGAATAAGTATTACTTTTAAAATAATTCAGAATTTTAAAGTTACACAAAACTGAAAAGGAAAGAAATTTCAGAATACTGGCATGTATCACTTGTGTAACACTATGGACTAGATTATCACACTTTCAGAATATGTTTCAAAATATGTATCACTTATAACACTCAGGGTTTTAAAATGACAAAAATCTGATCTGTAAATGGTAGTTTCAGGGTTGGGTTGAAGTCTTCTAATGTTTCTCTCTTGTCCCTTGACTTGGGGAAGAACTGCTCACCGATTGGAGCGACTGCAACTCCAATTTTAGCAACCTTCTGAAAATGGTCAGCGGCATGTTCAGACAGTTTCTCTTTGGATACAAAAGCTATAATAAGATCTAACAAATCTGCCAGGGAGTCCGATTTTGCAATCCTTCTAATTTCATTCTCTCCTAACATTGTCAGATTTTTTTATTTCACTTTCATTAGATTGACCAAAAATGTCACCTCTCTCAATGAATTCTTAGCTAACGCCATGATGGATGATCCATCATATGCAAGCACTTTACATCACAATGCTTCAGTTAGTTACTATTCAATAAAGTGCTTACATAATTGGGATTGGGCTATGTTTAAAGCATGGATAGAATAATAAATACACGGTTGTCTTTTTTTTTTTTTTTTTTTTTCTCTGGGGACTAGATTGTGGGAAAAAACATTGGGTCGGTGGGGGGGGGGGGCAGTAGTGGGTCAGTTGGGTTACAGCTAACTAAAGATTGTCTATTTTTAGCCTTATGTGACCACAGGTCTGGATCTGTGCTGTTTACTTGAGGTGTTTAGTAGAACAAACAGGAAACATCTGCCAGAAAATTATTATGACCACAGATGTGGATCTCTGCTGATTTCTTAAGGTGTTTAGTAGAACAAACTGGAAACAGCTGACAGAAGAGGATGTAACCTCAGATCTGGATCTGTGCTGTTTAATTAAAATGTTTCGTAGAACAGACAGCAAACGTCTGACAGAACAATATGTGACAACATATCTGGATCAGTGCAGTATACTTAATGTGTTTAAGAGAACAAAGAACAAGCATTTGCCAGAACATTATGTGACCATAGATCTTGATCTCTGTTGATTACTTTAGATGTTTAATAGAACAAAAAGAAAACATCTGACATAATATTATGTAACCACAGATCAGGATCTGTACTGTTTACATCTGATGTTTAGTAGAACAAACAGCAGGAATCAAACAGAACAATATGTGACCACAGAGCTGGATGCTGTTTACTTGGGATGTTTAGAAGAATGAACAGGAAACATCTACCAGAACATTATGTCATCACAGTTCTGGATCTGTGCTGTTTACTTCAGGTATTTAGTAAAACAAACAGCAGACATCTGCCAGGACAGTATTTGGCCACAGATTTGGATCTGTGCTGTTCACAGTTCATATAAGTAAACAAGGTAGGTCCAATTTGCAACACCTACTCTTTTGTCACAGACCTTCAACCACATATTAACATGCCTATCTTCAACTTCTTGAATAGACAGGGACCATGATGCCATGTGTGAGTTCAGGGGTAAAAAGTGGGGCTAGGTGGAGTAGAGAGACTGGACAACTAACAGACTAAATATCAAGAAACATTGTTTTGCTTCCTGAATTCCTGTTAGGTCTGGCAATTATCTAAGTTACAATATAAAATACATGAAGACATGCTGTTAGGTTGTATCTTCCATCAATGTTTGACACAATATATTATTTTCCTTTCACAGGCATTCCACTCCCAGATCCTAAAAGTCAACCTAAGATATATTTCTTTGATGTGGTATCCCAGGCCAACACTCTGTTCCACTTGTTTGAGAAGCAGTTTATGGACTGTGCTGTACCTCTCATCATGTAAGTTGCTTGTCAGTGTACCATAAGAAGGAGCTATGAAAGGATTGTCCTGATTTGTTGACACTTATTGGATTAAGTTGCTTATCAATGTACCATAAGAAGGAGCTATGAAAGTATTGTCCTGATTTGTTGACACTTATTGGATTAACTTGCTTATCAATGTACCATAAGAAGGAGCTATGAAAGTATTGTCCTGATTTGTTGACACTTATTGGATTAAGTTGCTTATCAATGTACCATAAGAAGGAGCTATGAAAGTATTGTCCTGATTTGTTGACACTTATTGGATTAGCATAACACAAGTATCATCATTCAAATTGCCAGTAAAACAATGAGAGCAAAGAATATTCGACCTAAGTGCATACTTATTGTTCAGTAAATGGTATAGACTCAGTTTGAGTGGTACACATTCTTTGCATTTTATTAGCAGTTCTTTTGACAGTAGTATTAATTTTACTGTTATTAGTATTTACCAATCAAACCAACCCAAAATACACCTTGGTCTTGATTGCAGAGGCAAATAACAGTTTTTCACTTCATTTTACACCAAAGCCATCTACATGGGAAAATGCTGTTAGTTCATTTGCCTATAACCAGTATCTTAACTTAAAAACACTTAGTTAAATTTCACTACTGATCCAGTAACTATTTTATTGAGCCCACATTACTGTGTGAAGTGAGACATATAAGTCACTTTTTTTAAATCAGCAGCAGCAACAACGGTTGTTAAGGTGTTTTTAAAGTTTTTCATTTGCATATATTTCCTAAACCCCTGGATAAATTCTCATTATACTTGGTGTGAATCATTATGAAGCTAAGATAATTCATTCTATGACATGTTTACTCACCCCCCTTTTACCTTGGGGTCAAGTCACAGTCAGGAAATTTGCTTTAAGGATTTAGTTAATGTTCTTCATTTTTGCTTATAGATGCTAAACTTCTTGATGGATTTGGTTCATATTTGGGATGAATAATTATGAAGCTAAGACAATTTATTCGGTGACATGCACTTTTGCTATTTTGACCTTGGGGCTAAGGTCACAATCATAGAAAATTTGCATTAAGTTTTGATAACAGTTTTTTCATTTGCTTATATTTCCTAAACTCTTGATGGATTTTATTCATACCTAGGATGAGTTCCAATGAAGCCAAGACAATTAATTTTTGCTACATGTTCACTCTCACTTTTTGACCTTGTGTTAGGGTCACACATTTTACAGCAATGCTTGATAGTAGGCTTGTCATGCAGGCTCTGCTAAAGTACATCATACACTGCACCACTGTAGTCAGGGCTTTGTTCCCTAGCATTTGCATGTGTTAAGACTAGACTTCAGACATTTGGTCATATTGCTAGATTCTAGACTAAAATTTTAAGTCTAGACTTAAGTTCTGTTTGTGAAATTTAGGTCATGTCCCATATTCATGAAGCTCCTCAACTTGAGTGTGGACTCAAATTCAACTTTTTGATGCATTGTAATGAGCAAACTGATTAACTTCCAAATATTCCTATGTTGCAACTGATTCATTATAGAAGCACTGTTAAATTTTGATGGTTGATTTTATTAAACATTAACTACTATGATGATTTTCAGAGAAACAACATTATTTGAGTTTGAGTGCAAACTCGGGTTGTGGCACATTACAGTCTGAATACAAACATTAAACTTTTGCTCAAACTTCACAATTTTGATCTTCTATAGCTTTGCTTTGAGAGGGGTTAGAATGACACAAATTTCAGGATGTTCTGTTTGTTTTTATCTCTACATGCACACAAATTTCAGGATGTTCTGTTTTTTTTATCTCAACATGCACACAAATTTCAGGATGTTCTGTTTTTTTTATCTCTACATGCACACAAATTTCAGTATGTTCTGTTTGTTTTTATCTCTACATGCACACGAGTTTCAGGATATTCTGTTTGTTTTTATCTCTACAAGCACACAAGTTTCAGGATGTTCTGTTTGTTTTTATCTCTACATGCACACAAGTTTCAGGATGTTCTGTTTGTTTTTATCTCTACATGCACACAAGTTTCAGGATGTTCTGTTTGTTTTTATCTCTACATGCACACAAATTTCAACAAGATTGAGCGACTCTAAGTATGATTTGAATTATTGAGTTCTGGGTCTGAGTTCAGTTTTTATGGTCATAACATTTTGTGACTGCAGGGCAAGGTTCCACAGAACACTTGTTCAGTATTTACTGTTGTATTATTTTTTTAATGTACATAATTCAGGGTCATTGAACTTGGTGAATGAATGAATGAAACAGTATAGTGGTCTAAGGCACTTGCCTTTACAGATCACTGACATTTCACCTCAGTTCGCGTGGGTTCATTGCTTGGGTTGGCCACCGTGGGTATGTGAGAGAGCTTGCCAGTAGCTTCCTGTGGGTTGGTGGTTCTTCCCAGGGTTTTCATGGGTTTATCCTCCACCAAATATACTGGCCACCATGTATAGCCTATCATGTGCTGAAAAATGATGTTAAACCCACAAAAACAAAACAAACAAATAAGGATGACAAGGTAAATTTCAGATATTGAGTATCAGATTATCAACCATTAGAATAGTTTTTGATTATGTGGTTTTCCTCTCAGGTCAACTCCAAAGTACAGTGAATGTCTGCATAGGAAGAGGGAACTGCGAGAACAAATGGAGAGTAAGATTGATACTGGACTTGAAAGGTATGGTTTATTGAGATAATTCACCTTGAATTTACCCACATTTGACCTTAAATCTTCTGATTGGTTTAAGCTATAGTATTATAAGAATCACACAGCTCTTTACTCATAATATCCACACAGGATGCAAATCAAGTCAATCAGTACTTATGTCTTTTCTCATAATATGCACACAGGATGCAAATCAAGTCAATCAGTACTTATGTCTTTTCTCATAATATGCACACAGGGTGGAAATCAAGTCAATCAGTACTTATGTCTTTTCTCATAATATGCACACAGAATGCAAATCAAGTCAATCAGTACTTATGTCTTTTCTCATAATATGCACACAGGATGCAAATCAAGTCAATCAGTACTTATGTCTTTTCTCATAATATGCACACAGGGTGCAAATCAAGTCAATCAGTACTTATGTCTTTTCTCATAATATGCACACAGGGTGCAAATCAAGTCAATCAGTACTTATGTCTTTTCTCATAATATGCACACAGGATGCAAATCAAGTCAATCAGTACTTATGTCTTTTCTCATAATATGCACACAGGATGCAAATCAAGTCAGTCAGTTCTTATGTCTGTTCTCATAATATGCACACAGGATGCAAATCAAGTCAATCAGTACTTATGTCTTTTCTCATAATATGCACACAGGATGCAAATCAAGTCAATCAGTACTTATGTCTCTTCTCATAATATGCACACAGGGTGCAAATCAAGTCAATCAGTACTTATGTCTGTTCTCATAATATGCACACAGGGTGCAAATCAAGTCAATCAGTACTTATGTCTGTTCTCATAATATGCACACAGGATGCAAATCAAGTCAATCAGTACTTATGTCTTTTCTCATAATATGCACACAGGATGCAAATCAAGTCAATCAGTACTTATGTCTTTTCTCATAATATGCACACAGGATGCAAATCAAGTCAATCAGTACTTATGTCTCTTCTCATAATATGCACACAGGGTGCAAATCAAGTCAATCAGTACTTATGTCTTTTCTCATAATATGCACACAGGATGCAAATCAAGTCAATCAGTACTTATGTCTTTTCTCATAATATGCACACACGGTGCAAATCAAGTCAATCAGTACTTATGTCTTTTCTCATAATATGCACACAGGATGCAAATCAAGTCAATCAGTACTTATGTCTTTTCTCAATATGCACACAGGATGCAAATCAAGTCAATCAGTACTTATGTCTTTTCTCATAATATGCACACAGGATGCAAATCAAGTCAATCAGTACTTATGTCTGTTCTCATAATATGCACACAGGATGCAAATCAAGTCAATCAGTACTTATGTCTTTTCTCATAATATGTACACAGGGTGCAAATCAAGTCAATCAGTACTTATGTCTTTTCTCATAATATGCACACAGGATGCAAATCAAGTCAATCAGTACTTATGTCTTTTCTCATAATATGCACACACGGTGCAAATCAAGTCAATCAGTACTTATGTCTTTTCTCATAATATGCACACAGGGTGCAAATCAAGTCAGTTAGTACTTATGTCTTTTCTCAAAATATGCACACATGATGCAAATCAAGTCAATCAGTACTTATGTCTTTTCTCATAATATGCACACAGGGTGGAAATCAAGTCAGTTAGTACTTATGTCTTTTCTCATAATATGCACACAGGATGCAAATCAAGTCAATCAGTACTTACTGTATATACTTGATTATAAGTCGACTCGACTATAAGTCGACCCCCCTTTTCCTGGCTGCAAAAAGCCAATTCAGCTATGACCCTCCTATAAGTCGAGGTGTTTTTTGCAAATTAAATCCGTCTGCAAGGGATGACATGTCATCACTGAGTCAGAGCTGCACTTAGGAAAAATAAACGAGCTAAACTGGATAGATAGATAGACATATAGATAGATAGGACAAATAAAAACAAAAACCAATGTAGAATAAATACAATTGTATTATTGAGCTGAATATGTACAAATACATTTACAACTTACATTTTGTCCATCTTCGTGTAATAAAATCCATATAGCTTAACATTTTTAATCAATTTATATGATAAATCCATGAATTGGATTATAGTTCACATACAGGTATAAAATTGGTATCCTATAAATGTCACTGTCTAATGTCCTCTGGTTCAAAGCCCAAGAATTCATCCTCATCATCAGAGTTACCAAATAAAGTAATAAATTCCTCCAATGTCATCCCGTCATCGTAAACATCGTCCGACTCCGAATCTATTTATATGATAAATCCACGAATTCAGTTATAGGTCACATACCAGTATAAGAATAGAAGTTCAGAATGATCCGATTCACAATATCCCGTAATATATTAATTCCACACGTCGTGCAAATAAACATTGAAAGTTAAGTCCACTTTTTTTGTGATTCACGGTATCCTATAAATGTCACTATCCAATGTCATCTGGTACAAAGTCCAAGAATTAATCCTCATTGTCTGATAAAGTTCTGAAATCCTACATCATCATCTAGTCATTGTAAATCGTCGTCGTCTAGTCATCGTAAATCTCGTCCGACTCCGATTTTCGGCTTTACTGTCATATGCGGGTGCTTATGCAAAGACTGAGCTTGGGCTGTGTGAGTAACAATTTGATCATAAAGTCACAAATCTATTAAAGGCTGCAACTGAAAACATGTCAATTGTGCGGCAAGATCACAGGGAGTTAAAATAGCCTCCCTCTGTTACTTGGCACTGAACTCGCTGCTTGATCAACGGGTTGTCACGTGGGAAAACAAAGAGTGTGGTGTGTTTACAAGCAAAGGGATTAAGGTCAAAGTATATGCACAGGAAGTTGTAGAACTCTACTGAACAAGTAGAGATTGGCGGCTCGATCAAAAGGATTGTCAACTTGAAAACAAAGTGAGTCCCTTTACAAGCCAAAGGCTTATCGGCCCATGTGCACTGGCAGATAACTTGGGAAATATCACTTGAGAATTTAATCTGACTTGTGGAAAAGGAAAATACAAATTAAATCAAAACTTTTATTGCATCAAGCACAGTTTTTATACAGCAAAACACAAATATTAATACAAATACAGGTTGTTCGGACTTGCACGAAAATGGAGGCAATATACTTACTAGTAAACACCCACAGTAAACATTGACGGACACTTCATTTTGCGGTAGGTAGTATTTAATTTACCGGTAATATTTTCAAATTAATAAAATCCAAATAACTGTAGATGTATTGTGTAATGAATACCGCCATGAAATGGATAAACACAGTGCATACCATATATGCATTACTGCATAGGAATAGTGGCATGAAAACGTAAAAATATATGAATTGACAGTATTTTTATGTACTGCAAACATCTAGAGTTTCCAACATTACCCCAATATTTTTTTATTTTTTTAATGTTGCGCTTATAAGACGACCCCTACTCTGTATGAGTCAAATTCTAAGTAAAAAAACTCGACTTATAAGCGAGTATATTCGGTATGTCTTTTCTCATAATATGCACACAGGATTCAAATCAAGTCAGTTAGTACTTATGTCTTTTCTCAGTATGCACACAGAGTGCAAATCAAGTCAATCAGTACTTCTGTCTTTTCTCATAATATGCACACAGGATGCAAATCAAGTCAATCAGTTCTTATGTCTGTTCTCATAATATGCACACAGGATGCAAATCAAGTCAGTTAGAACTTATGTCTTTTCTCATAATATGCACACAGGGTGCAAATCAAGTCAGTTAGTACTTATTTCTTATCTCATAATATGCACACAGGATGCAAATCAAGTCAATCAGTACTTATGTCTTTTCTCAATATGCACACAGATTGCAAATCAAGTCAATCAGTACTTCTGTCTTTTCTCATAATATGCACACAGGATGCAAATCAAGTCAGTTAGCACTTATGTCTTTTCTCATAATATGCACACAGGATGCAAATCAAGTCAATCAGTTCTTATGTCTGTTCTCATAATATGCACACAGGATGCAAATCAAGTCAGTTAGTACTTATTTCTTATCTCATAATCTGCACACAGGATGCAAATCAAGTCAATCAGTACTTATGTCTTTTCTCAATATGCACACAGATTGCAAATCAAGTCAATCAGTACTTCTGTCTTTTCTCATAATATGCACACAGGATGCAAATCAAGTCAGTTAGCACTTATGTCTTTTCTCATAATATGCACACAGGATGCAAATCAAGTCAATCAGTTCTTATGTCTGTTCTCATAATATGCACACAGGATGCAAATCAAGTCAATCAGTTCTTATGTCTGTTCTCATAATATGCACACAGGGTGCAAATCAAGTCAGTTAGTACTTATTTCTTATCTCATAATATGCACACAGGATGCAAATCAAGTCAATCAGTACTTCTGTCTTTTCTCATAATATGCACACAGGGTGCAAATCAAGTCAATCAGTACTTATGTCTTTATACTTTGTGCAATACATTAAAACTGGAATGTACATCTTTATTCTGTCTTGTTTTGTTCATATTTGAAAAATAATTCACTCTCAAGTTAGTCTTACAGTTTTGGTTCAGGAGTTTGAATTTATGTCTTCTAGTTATTGCACTTGACTTTGCACACAACTTCACTGGTCTGATTTTGTCAATTCCCTTTAATATTTTGAAAGTCTGAATTAAATGTCTTCTTTTTCACACTGTTTTCCAGGGCATTTTTGTTGTTGTTGTTGTAAAATAATGCATTTTTGCTGGGACTTGACTGTGGAATAAATAAAAAATGGTAACCCTACTAACAAAGGTGAATAAATAATATTTTTAATTCTTGATTAGTATATTTTTTGCCTGTCATGTCATTTGTAATTTGATACTGCTAGCTCCAGGTTGTTAGATCTATTTGTGCCCATGTTTATATACAAAAATTATTCATCATAAATGAGGACAGTCTAAATATAAGTATGAACAACACATTTTTTTAACTGTTCTTTGCAATCATTTTCAGACACTGGTTCCTTGTTCGTATTATATTTAACTGTTCTTTGCAATCATTTTCAGACACTGGTTCCTTGTTCGTATTATATACCATATCTCTTTTTGTATCATGAATATGAATTTGTACATATTGTAAAGTGAAAACTATCTATGGGTCTGATTTGACTTTTCCAGGGATCTTGCTAAACCAGCACATTTATGATTGTGCTGTGATTCTTTTAAGGTTTGGAATATGATTGGTTAATGGACCACACAGTCTTTGTTAATAGCGTTTGTTGTACAGTTGTTAGTAGCAGACATTGGATAATTGTAATCAGTAAACAAAATCAGCTGTTTTGATTGCTGATTTTTAGATATCGCAAGTAATTGATAATCAAACATTGTTTCAAAAACATTAAATTGTACATTAATCAATTATGGTAAAAAAAATTATAATCAAAATAACTTTTTTGGGTACCACATCATTACATATTTAAACCATGAACTTTGATTAATGGTTTTTGTTTTTTCCGAAACTTAATCATGAACAAAAATGCAGATAAACTTGAAGGGTTTATTTTCATGTATTTCTTGTTTTTCTTTAAAATCTTGATAAACCCTAACAATTTTGAAGACAGGTATTACTTTTAAATATGTAGTACACAGAAATATATTTGCATACCCCAATCTCTGTAGTAATCATTGTGTCTTTCCTTCCAATCATCCATCCATCCATCCTTGTTATTCCTACTAATCCTGAATGGATGGTCATATAAACATGGGGTTTTCACTAAAAGACATCTTATGATGTCTAGTTGGTCCTAAATGAAACTGGTGCTGATATGACATCCAATATGGCCACCATGTCAGCCATCTTGAAAATCTCATTATCGCTACTTCTCCTGAATGGATGGTCATGTCAACATGGAGTTTTCACTCAAAGACTCCTAATGATGTCTATTATGGCCACCATGGCAGCGATCTTGAAAATCTTGTTATCCTGAATGGAAAGTCATATCTTGAAAATATTGTTATCTCATCTCGCCTCCATATGGATCTCTGTATCAACATGGGGTTTACACCAGTAGGTTTCTTATGATACCTAGTTGGTCCTAAATGAAATTGGTGCCAGTTGTACATCCAATATGGCTGCCACTATGACTATAAATCTTGTTGTCACTACTCACCCATCATTATGATATGGGGTTTTCACCAAAAGACTTCTAATGATGTCTACTTAGTCCAAAATGAAAAAGGTGCCAAGTTTACATCCAATATGTGTACCATAGCAGCTAATATGAAAATCTTGTTATTGCTGAAGAATATCAGAGATGGTTTCAGCGCTCGACAGTTAAAAGGAAGAAATGGTCTTATCTTGAATTCCTGGAAATTCCTTTTGCCCAGTAGAGCATCAGTCCCTTCAAGGGACTCTTGTTTATGGATTGCTGTGAAACTTGGTATGTATTATGGTCATCATTTAAAGATGCATATAGACAAATGTTTGTGCTCCCTTATTTTATGTATGAGTTATTACCCTTTTTGACTTACAGTTGGCTGCAATGCAAGAGAGAATTTTGCAAAAGTAACTACTCTTGCAGTTTTTTGTGGATTGCTGAGAATTATGTCCTTTTTTTTAACTATAGACTCATTTCCATCATGGGGTAGGGGTGGAGTGCTGGAGAGGCAAGGGTATATTTATGTGAGCAAATTGCTCACCATTCCTCTACTTGATCTTATATATTAGCCAAAGTGAGCAAAAAGTAATGTATTACATTCTAAAATGTAATTGAAATAATTACTCTGCCCAAAGGTAAGTAATTGTGATTGTAGTATAAATTATAAAAGTAATTGTAATTTAATTTGTTACATTGACCCTCAGGCCTAGTCAGTAATTCAGCCATAAACTTTGCACTGTATTTCTATTATGTTTTCTCTTTTTCCTCCTCAGAGCAATAACTTCCATAACTGGCTGGGTGAAGAACATCCTATCTAATGAACAGAAGAAGACCGACTTTAAGCCAGAAGATGGTGCTGCATTCATGCCAGGAACTCCTGTATGTATTGATCTACTAACAACCGCTAAATCAAGAAAATATTTAATTTCATATATATTTCATAATGAGATATTGAAATATATCAAGTGGGACAATAACAATATCACCACAGTGGCAATATCACTTTTATCACCACAGTGGCAATATCACTTTTGGAACTACTTTATTTTTCCATTTACTAGGAAGTATATCTGCCCTTATGTATGTTCTTCAGACATGTATTTCCATATTTAGGCCTATTTTATTTTTTCTTTTCTTTTCCATATCTCTCTCTCTATCCCTTCCTCTCTCTCTCCACATCAGAATGAATAGATCTTAAAATGTGTAAAGGCTGTTGACCCTCTAGTAAACATTTATGTAATCAATGAAAATGCACCATCAAGAATGCATAAAAATGAACCCCAAACAACAAAAAGCAGGCTTCAAGTATTAACTTTTTTATAATTAGTTTTCCACATGAATCATGCAAATCGTCAGTGACTGAGCTTACACGACCTGTTGCCATTCGGTATTCTGTGTCACTAATACATGTTACCTGTTGCACTCAACAACAAATGATACACATTTTTAAGAAAATCTCATGATTACATATAGTAATACAATTGTTTAAGTAGTGATTTTAACTGTAATCACAATTATAATCATGTCTGAAAATGATGGAGAAATCAGTCATTGATTAGGGTCAATTGCAAACTGAATTAAAGTGAAAATCGAAATTCGGGTGCAGGGTCTGTCACCGAAATAGACTGCAAGCCTGCCAACACACAAAATTCACATCTGAATGCAAAAATAAACAAAAATAGCAACCAAACTCTTTACAAGTAAACTCACAATCATAAAATCTGTTGTTTTAATGATGTTACACTTTGAAATCTGCTGAAGCATTCTGTCACATTGCTATAGTACCCCCACCCCAGCAGTGTTAACTGTATCAATATACACAAGAAATGTGTTAACAAAAATATAAATCTCTTCATTTTCGCGTGAAAACATTCACAAAATACACAATCTGAAGCATTATAAGTACAATTTAATTTTTTTAAGTCGCTGTCCTAAAATTATTTTAAAATTTTGGAACTTCTTTTTATCGACATAATAATGCAGCTATTAATCTCATTGACACAGAATGAAGAAACAAATTCATTCAAATCGAAGGATTTTGCCATTAAAAATATATAATAGAAAGAAAATCTACATTTCTTGAGTACATATAAGGAAATATTTGACTGATGAATTGGAAACATTTTGTATTGTCACAAGTGGCAAAAAAGCGTAGATATAAGGAAATATTTCACTCATGAAGTGAAAACATTTTGTATTGTCATGAGCACCACTCATGATGATACAGAATGTTTCCACTTCACGTGTGAAAAATATTTCTTTATATCTACTCAAAAAATGTAGATATCACTGTAGATGTCACTTGGAGTCCATTACAAAAACTATATGAAAAAATGATTCAGTATTTAAGTGATTGACAAATATGGCTGCACCCAGGATTGGGTTAGAATTGTGGTCAGTGTCTTGCATCCATTCACTTTCTGTTAGTGACAAGCAACTTCTTATCTTATCAACCTCTATACCTACTGATTGACAATTAAATGACCTTTTCGCATGCATTTAGCTGTTAATTGTACTTTTACCTCATGCGTCAATTTCATATTGATATGAGTGCAGATAAAGTTGAGCTGAAAACTTTTTCAGGCTTGTGCCAAGGTGGTGAAGTTTCTGACAGAACAGCATCAGTCAATCAGGACTAACCTTGATGGGAAGAATGTGGAGATAGTTTTGTTTGAAATGGGGACACGGCTACACAGGGTGATATATGAACATCTTTTGCAGTTCACATACAACTCTCTTGGTATGTTTATCCTGTATTCATAAACAGGCATAAGTTTTAAATAGGACCTTTTTATGGTAACACATACTGTAGCAGATAGTGAGACATAAGAATCACCTTTATATAAGACTATTTTATGGTATCACATGCTTTTACAGATATTGAGATAGAGGCATCACCTTTAGATAAGACTGCTTTATGGTATCGTATGTTGTAGCAGATAGCAAGATATGGGCATCACTTTTAGAGAAGACATTTTTATCATAACACTTGCTGTAGCAGATAGATAAGACTGATTTATGGTATCATATGCTGTTGCAGATAGTAAGACATAAGCATCACCTTTAGATAAGACCACTTTATGGTATCACATGCTGTAGCAGATAGTGAGACAGGCATCATCTTTCGATAAGACCACTTTATGGTATCACATGCTGTAGCAGATAGTGAGACAGGCATCATCTTTCGATAAGACCACTTTATGGTATCACATGCTGTAGCAGATAGTGAGACAGGCATCATCTTTCGATAAGACCACTTAATGGTATCACATGCTGTAGCACATAGTGAGACAGAGGCCTCACCTTTTAAATAAGACCACTTTATGGTATCACATGCTGTGGCAGATAGTGGGACAGAGTCATCACCTTTAAATAAGACCACTTTATGGTATCGCATGCTGTAGCACATAGTGAGACAGAGGCATCACCTTTAAATAAGACCACTTTATGGAATCACATGCTGTAGCAGATAGTGAGACAGAGGCATCACCTTTAAATAAGACCACTTTATGGTATCACATGCTGTAGCACATAGTGAGACAGATGCATCACCTTTATATAAGACCACTTTATGGTGTCACATACTATAGAAGATCCTGAGACATAGACATCACTTTCTGGCAATATTTTTGAAAGATTTTGTGTTTAAAGTCTTGAAAGTACAAATTTTTCCCACCATCCATCTGTTACACTTGGTTAGATTTTGTGTTTTGGTCAGTTTTCAGCCATTTTGGTTGAACATCTGTGTTCTGTGAACACATTTCTAGTTCTGGCACTGACAGTGATTACAACATTACTGAATAACAAGGATGCTAGTACACAGGACTAAATTTTGTAAATTAATAAATTAATGGTTGAAGTCATTGCTATTGTCTTATCTTCAATGTTGCAAAAAATGAAAAACTATGGTAATTACAATGTTTAGAAGTGTGTATCTGTCTTGCATCCAGTTCTGTCTGAAATTTTTCTTTCAGGATCAGCAACTTGTCAGTTAAGCATTACAGGTGTTAACAATCAGGACATGAAAGAGTTCAAACTTTACATGACTAAGGGATGAGAGAGATAGAATGCATGACTATGAAGTTGAAAAGTTATATTATTAGTACAAGTGTATTATTTATTATCTTTTATCAATCTTTCAGGGGCCATGCTAGTTATCTGTGATGTAAATGAATACAGGAAGTGTGTGAAGGACTTTAAGATAACTCTTGTCTACCAGCTTTTTGAAAAACTCCATGCTCTGTGTAACCTGTTAGTTGTCGTTCCAGAAAATCTCAAGCAAGTTTGCAGTGGAGAACAACTGGTGAGTCACAGATTGTTTCTTTTTTTGTTATAGAATTCATCACTTCTCATGACTTGCACCAACCTTGAAAATTTAAATCCAGTTTAATGACCAGCACTGAGAAATTTATAAAGCAAATTATATTTATAGAAAGATTCTTGATGAAAGTATGGTCTTCTTTATATAATTTTATTGTTTTACTTCTGATAAAACAAATCTTGTGCCATCAAGGACATTGTGCACTAGGTATGTAAGACTTTTAACTTCACGTATCTGGAATGTAATGATAAACAAATTGGTGTCTTGAAAGTACCTTACTAAATGCATCTGGAATGTAATGATAAACAAATTGGTGTCTTGAAAGTACCTTACTAAATGCATCTGGAATGTAATGATAAACAAATTGGTGTCTTGAAAGTACCTTACTAAATGTAATGATAAACAAATTGGTGTCTTGAAAGTACCTTACTAAATGCATCTGGAATGTAATGATAAACAAATTGGTGTCTTGAAAGTACCTTACTAAATGCATCTGGAATGTAATGATAAACAAATTGGTGTCTTGAAAGTACCTTACTAAATGTAATGATAAACAAATTGGTGTCTTGAAAGTACCTTACTAAATGTAATGATAAACAAATTGGTGTCTTGGAAGTACCTTACTAAATGTAATGATAAACAAATTGAAAGTACCTTACTAAATGTAATGATAAACAAATTGAAAGTACCTTACTAAATGTAATGATAAACAAATTGAAAGTACCTTACTAAATGTAATGATAAACAAATTGGTGTCTTGAAAGTACCTTACTAAATGCATCTGGAATGTAATGATAAACAAATTGGTGTCTTGAAAGTACCTTACTAAATGTAATGATAAACAAATTGGTGTCTTGAAAGTACCTTACTAAATGTAATGATAAACAAATTGGTGTCTTGGAAGTACCTTACTAAATGTAATGATAAACAAATTGAAAGTACCTTACTAAATGTAATGATAAACAAATAGAAAGTACCTTACTAAATGTAATGATAAACAAATTGAAAGTACCTTACTAAATGTAATGATAAACAAATTGGTGTCTTGAAAGTACCTTACTAAATGTAATGATAAACAAATTGGTGTCTTGAAAGTACCTTACTAAATGCATCTGGAATGTAATGATAAACAAATTGGTGTCTTGAAAGTACCTTACTAAATGTAATGATAAACAAATTGGTGTCTTGAAAGTACCTTACTAAATGTAATGATAAACAAATTGGTGTCTTGGAAGTACCTTACTAAATGTAATGATAAACAAATTGGTGTCTTGGAAGTACCTTACTAAATGTAATGATAAACAAATTGGTGTCTTGGAAGTACCTTACTAAATGTAATGATAAACAAATTGGTGTCTTGAAAGTACCTTACTAAATGTAATGATAAACAAATTGGTGTCTTGAAAGTACCTTACTAAATGTAATGATAAACAAATTGGTGTCTTGGAAGTACCTTACTAAATGTAATGATAAACAAATTGAAAGTACCTTACTAAATGTAATGATAAACAAATTGAAAGTACCTTACTAAATGTAATGATAAACAAATAGAAAGTACCTTACTAAATGTAATGATAAACAAATTGAAAGTACCTTACTAAATGTAATGATAAACAAATTGGTGTCTTGAAAGTACCTTACTAAATGTAATGATAAACAAATTGGTGTCTTGAAAGTACCTTACTAAATGCATCTGGAATGTAATGATAAACAAATTGGTGTCTTGAAAGTACCTTACTAAATGTAATGATAAACAAATTGGTGTCTTGGAAGTACCTTACTAAATGTAATGATAAACAAATTGGTGTCTTGAAAGTACCTTACTAAATGTAATGATAAACAAATTGGTGTCTTGAAAGTACCTTACTAAATGTAATGATAAACAAATTGGTGTCTTGAAAGTACCTTACTAAATGTAATGATAAACAAATTGGTGTCTTGAAAGTACCTTACTAAATGTAATGATAAACAAATTGGTGTCTTGAAAGTACCTTACTAAATGTAATGATAAACAAATTGGTGTCTTGTATCTGGAATGTAATGATAAACAAATTGGTGTCATGTATCTGGAATGTAATGATAAACAAATTGGTGTCTTGAAAGTACCTTACTAAATGCAATTAGTTGAAGTTGCATTCAGATTTCTTATACAGTAATTTCTATTAATCATTATCATGATAGTTGACTAGTCAGTCTTCTTTATAAAACCATGTTGTTATTCTATTGGGGGGAAAACTTTAATTGTTTATCAAGTTTCACTTTCCTCCCATCATGCCTTAATAAACATAATGCATAATAGTATGCCTTAATAAACATAATGCATAATAGTATGCCTTAATAAACATAATGCATAATAGTATGCCTTAATAAACATAATGCATAATAGTATGCCTTAATAAACATAATGCATAATAGTATGCCTTAATAAACATAATGCATAATAGTATGCCTTAATAAACATAATGCATAATAGTATGCCTTAATAAACATAATGCATAATAGTATGCCTTAATAAACATAATGCATAATAGTATGCCTTAATAAACATAATGCATAATAGTATGCCTTAATAAACATAATGCATAATAGTATGCCTTAATAAACATAATGCATAATAGTATGCCTTAATAAACATAATGCATAATAGTATGCCTTAATAAACATAATGCATAATAGTATGCCTTAATAAACATAATGCATAATAGTATGCTAGGAAAACTTTACTTTGTATTTGGTCAAGAATAATCATAAGTCAAACATAACAGTTTGAGTTGAAACAAAAGTGTACATTTATTTCTTTGATTGGTATGAAAAATATGCCATGGTCTAAGGATAGGACTATCTTATACATTTAACTATCACAGGTTAGTACTGTTGATTTGTGGAAAAATGTTTCAAATGAGAGAAATTTAAGACAAGGTAAATTTATCTTGAGTTGGCTATGAATCCTACATCAGCATCAGTATAGAGTCAGGTGCTTCTTTTATGGCTTAAGTTAATGAACAGTACACTCATATATATATATATATATATATATATATATATATATATATATATATATATATATATATATATATATATATATATATATATATATATCTGGGCAAGCCATACAGATAAATATTGATTGCAATAATGGAAACATTGGATCACAATCATGTCTGACTCAATATAGTTTACCATTGAGTCTTCAGTTTTATCCTATACAGGCCTATGTACATTTTATACCAAATTTGTTAAGAAGTGCAATTTATTATTATCTTTTACTTCCAGGCTGGGTTGGATAAGACAGTCTTATTGTCATTTATTCAGCTTAGAGCAGATTATAAGAGTGCTAAGCTTTCCACAATGCTGAAATAAGGACTTACAGTGCTGAAATAAGGACTTCAACAAAAGGGTAGAACCGCAACTAAAGGATGTAATCAGTATCCCGATTGTTTGCTGCTTTCCACATATTTATTTGCTTAAACAGTGAGTCACACATGTTTGGGTGCACCTCAGACCACATACCAGTTGTTTTTAAGTTATTCTCCATTGTTAAAAATGTGAAGCTTATTGAAGAACAATGATAAAGGATATGGAGATTACTTAAATGTGACTGCTTAACATGTGCTTTATGTCTGTATGTGCATGCATGTAGGTTTTAATGACCATGTACTGGGGGAATCCTAGGTAATCAAAATTAGTCTTACTATCATTGCACTAATTGAGCTGTCCAAACATTAAAACTCGAATCAGGATTTGAGATGTAATGAAATACATAATGATGTATAAAATGTGGCATCACGAGTCTAATTCTAATTAAATGTTTTCAGTAAATGAAAAATAATGAGAAAAATAATAGAATAGAAGAAAATGGTTTTTAAACTTCTACTGTATATACTTGTGTATAAGTTGGTCAACTGCAAATAACATATACCCTACTCTGCTGTTGCATAATGCGCTGGCAAATTAGGATCTATTGTGTTTATTGTACTGATTGGTCCTAACATACTGCATAGATCCAGACATGACAGCGCAGTATGTGATGGCAGATCCGGGTCTGTGCAGTTTGCAGTTGGATTCGAATTATATATACAGTAAATAGATCTTATCCTTTGTTGGTATATTATAATGATCAAACCCCCAAAAATTGATACTTTCATCAGTACGGAAATGTATTCTTTGGATGGCTCAATTAAAACTATCCTCATACTATGTCTCTGACTTATTTTGTACTTATTGTGGAATTCAAACAATATTTGTGGGAAGGTGTGAACTAATGGAGCAGATGTAATTTATTCCAAGTATAAAATATATATGTTGGTGGTTTGACATGCATTCACTGATTGCCATATTGAGTGGGAAATAAATCAGGTGCAATTGCCGGATGCACAATTATACATAACCTAATAATGCCACATTCAAACTGGTAAATATTTATTAAAGTATAATCAGCCATTGCATCCCAAAAAGTTTTCTATTTATGTCCATAAAGATTAGAGGTAACTTGATTTACAACATTTTAAAGTCCTGAATTGACCTATCAGCAACTTATTAATCATTTATCACTTACCGTATTTAGCTGTGTATAACACATATTTGTTCACCTTATTTTCTTATTTTAAGTCGAGGGGGTGCGTTTTATAGAAGAACTAAAAAAAAAGTTTTTTTCC
Organism: Margaritifera margaritifera; assembly: GCA_029931535.1. NCBI lineage: Eukaryota > Metazoa > Mollusca > Bivalvia > Unionida > Margaritiferidae > Margaritifera > Margaritifera margaritifera. The sequence goes on along the minus strand of JAQPZY010001626.1, from coordinate 294,935 downwards.
AGGTTGATCTGATGAAAGGATAAAGGCACTATAACTGCCTACATGTGTCACATTCACTCCTTGTGAAATATTAAATCCGTTGCACGTTGCATTGTAATTGTTTACCGGTACTAGCCTTATTAATGAAATAAATAATGCTTACAAACCTTGATAGTCATGTTCTTTGAATGCTTATGTTAATAAACTCGTTTCATTTCACATTACTGTGTAGTGTTTTGTTCTGTGCCTCGACCGGAAATACATGTACATAACGACTGGTAACTTGTTGTTCTAAAGCTGTGCAGGGCACCGCATTGCAGGGGAACGAATAGGATTACCGTACCTGTACCGTTAATATTCAGTATTCCATAACTGTGGATCTAATACATTTTGTCTTCATTTATTCTTGTTTGAACTGAAATATTATATTTATAATTCAAGCAGCAGTGTTAGTGTTCTCATCAGAGGCACCTTTAGGGGACATTTTTTGGCGACTATGGTTTGTCTGTTATGGTAACACTGACATATTGTGAAATAAAATAATCAATTAATTTATGAAGTGGGAAAACATTATTTTTTTTTTTCATTTGGAAAATAAATTTAGTTCTTAGTTTTATTTCTCATCTTCAATGATAGTATTTATATTTCTTTGTTACTATACAGTGATTAATGCTTCACTGACTCAGTATGTCTTTTCAAGGTTATCAGCAGAGCTAATATATGATTACCGTACCAGTAAATGTTCAATATTCAATAACTGTGGATCAAATTATTGTTTTCATCATTTATTCTTGTTTGAATTTTTAAAAAATATATAGAATTAAAGCAGTGTTAATTTTCTCATCAGAAGCACATTTAGGGTACATCTTTTTCCTGACTACGGTTAGTCTGTTATGGTAACACTAACACATTGCGAAATAAAATAATCAATTAATGTATGAAGTCGGAAAACATTCTTTTTTTTTCCTATGGAAAATAAGCTTGGTTCTTAGTTTTCTTTCTCATCTTAAATCATAGGGCTTGATATATTTTTGTAACTATACAGTGATCAATGCTTCATTGACTCAGTGTGATCTTTTCATGGTAATCAGCGCTGGCTAAGCATTGATGTGCTGAACATAGTTACAATGCTTTGTCTAGGTAAACTTCCAATATATATACTTTTCTTCGGAAAATAAGCTTTGTTCTTTGTTTTATTTCTCATCTGAAATCATAGTATTTGATATATCTTTGTGACTATACAGTGATCAATGCTTCATTGACTCAGTGTGATCTTTTCATGGTAATCAGCGCTGGCTTAGCTTTGATGTGCTGAACATAGTTACAATGTTTTGTCTAGGTAAACTTGCAATTTATTTCCTTTTCTTCGGAAAATAAGCTTTTTTGTTCTTTGTTTTATTTCTAATCTTAAACCACAGCATTTGATCCTTCTTTGTTACAATAGAGTGAGTAATATTTAATTGACTCAGCGTGGTGTTTCTTAAGGTAATCAGCGCTGACTTAAGTTTTGATGTGCAATTACGAAGTATTATCTTGGTAAATTTTATCTAGGGCACTGAGATATATTTTAGAAGTGTCATGATAGTCCAAATAAGTGTAAATACTGGACCTGAACTTTCACATAGCATCTTGTATTCGATCAAATACCAGGAATGATGACAGACGAGGACATACAGCGACTTTTCGAGAGTGATGACGACGAAGAGGAATTTGAGGGATTTGATGCAATAGACTGAACTCATCAACAAAGCGAACCTTAAAACGACCCTTTTAAGGGTCAACCATAAAATCGGAAAGATATACTTACAAAATTTTGAAACTTTTTCACTCTTTCTTTTACGATATCTGTAAAAATAAAAGTATTGGTTATAATCGGGTGTCGCATACCAACAGAAAAGACCAGAGAAACAGTCAGGTGCTAGTTTATTGTAAAGAATTCAAATGTCATGTAACAAATGATGATCTGTGCACTATCCAAAATGGCCGACTGTTGTCGCTACGAAACGAAGCGAAATTATTAAGATTTTGAAATGTATTATATCACATGCGCGTTATATGGCAGAACTACATTTTCCCCCTCATTCTGGGTCAAAATTCGGGGTGCACATTATACACCAGTGCATGTTAAACACACCAAAATACGGTATTGATTATCCAGTTGTACCACTGGCAAATTGACCCATCAACAGCTGTCAATCATTTATCACTTATTGATTTATCCAGTTAGACAACTGACAAATTGACCTATCAACAGCGATTAATCATTTATCACTTATTGATTATCCAGTTGGACCACTGGTAAATTGACCTATCAATGGCCATCAGTCATTTATCTTTTATTGATTATCCAGTTGGACTGCTGACAAATTGACTTATAAACAGCTATCAATCATTTATCACTTAATGATTATCCAGTTGGACCACTGACAAATTGACCTATCAACATCTATCAATCATTTATCACTTATTGATTTATCCAGTTGGACCTCTGGTAAATTTGACCTATCAGCAGCTATCAGTCATTTATCACTTATTGATTTATCCTGTTGGACTAATGTCAAATTGACCTGTCAACAGCTATCAGTCATCTATCACTTATTGATTATCTTGTTGGGCCACTGGTAAATTTACCTATCAACAGCTATCAGTCATCTATCACTTATTGATTATCTTGTTGGGCCACTGGTAAATTGACCTATCAACAGCTATCAGTCATCTATCACTTATTGATTATCTTGTTGGGCCACTGGTAAATTGACCTATCAACAGCTATGAATCATTTATCACTTATTGATTATCCAGTCGGACTACTGACAAATCATGTCATGAGCAGCATTGGAATAATTGTGTAATCAAATGTATCTTTATGTTTTTTTCTTTTAGATTCTGATAGATTAAATTTGCATACATTGGCAGCTTTTATTGTCGAGTTCACATTAGTGGGAAGCAAGACATAGCAGTCACTTTTCCGACAGCGGTGACAGCAGTGTCAACAGTTAAGGTTTTGGTGAAAGTTTTTTCATTTGCTTATATTTTCTAAACCTCTTTATAGACTGTCTTCATACTTGGGATGAATCATTATGAAGCTAAGACAATTTATTCAGTCACATGCACACTTGCCCCATTGACATTGGGGGTCAAGGTCAGTCATATAAAATTTGCCTTAGGGTTTTATTTAAGTTTTTTTTCATTTGCTTATATTTTCGAAACCCCTTGATGGATTTTCTTCATGCTTTGGATGAATCAGTATGAAGCTATGACAAATCATTCTGCAACATGCTTGCTAAACCTTTTGACTTTGGGGTCAAGGTCACATGTTTCACAGCAGTGCTTTGTTTCAGGGCTCAACATGCAGACCATAGCCTTATTATATATTATAAACAAATTCAAACTGTTCTGGTCTAATTTGCCAGTTTAAGCAAAATTTTCCATCAGTGCTCAAAAGTACTGTCTTATAACTGTAATTTGTTACCACAAATTATTGATTTTGAAGAAATTGATATGTGTTAGTACGAGGAACATATTTCAGTTGCTTAACAGGGACACGTTTTGTCATGAAAAGTTTACACAGTTTTGTGGCGGGTCCTCAGTGGCAGATCCAGGTCCTCAATTTATCATGCCTGGAATGAAGGGCTCAGTCCTACAAGTAATAAAACATGATTCCACATATTTGTTGACATTTCAATGAACAATAAAATATTGTTATCAGCAGAGCATGGACCCTTTTATAAATAGAGTAATTAATGCCTTGAGATTTTATACACAGACAAAGACATCTTGTTATCCACTATGCATCTCGCATTAGGTTTGCGAGGTGGAGAGCGGTGGAGACTGTTTTTTTGGATTAGGTTCGATCAAGTGTCTTATATTTATGGCATGTTAAAGATTGATAGGTGAAAAATGATATAATTACTGAACTAATTAACACAAAAAATTAACATATGACTATTTACACAATATCAATAAAATTAAAATTGATTTGAGTGGTAATCAGAGATGATATGATTTAACTCCCAACTACATAGCAATAAACACTTGGCAACTTGGATATGGATTTTGACCTAAGTACTTTTTTCCTCTTTGTACTCAATTCAGTAAAAAAGAAAACAGTGAAATCTAATTACTCTTTTCAAAATGTATTTTTATACCTTAGTACAAATAAAACTTCAGAATTGGTGATTTTTCATACATGTTTATATCTAAATATTTAAACTTACCCATCTTCATCACATTGTCTATTTCAGCTTTAGCTGTAGCAATACAAATATGTCTTTTATTATCTATATAACTATTTATTGTCCATACCTATATCAATCCATTTTAATTTTCCTTCTATGTGTGTGTGTGTGTGTGGGTATATATATATATATATATATATATATATATATATATATATACATGGAGAGAGAGAGAGAATTACAAATATACACCAAACAGAGTGGAAAGTGCTATCCCTGGATCCTACAAGAGAATACTTGATAACATATATCTACAGTACAAGAACTCATATTTTTTAAGATATATATGTACTGTAGAATTTGAATTAAGCTGCAACTATTTCAAAGAGGTATTAAGAGTGGCCTTCTAATGTAGGTGACTGCTTCATACAGGTTGACAGTGATTTGCGGTCCAGGGTAACTGTTACAAACAAGTGATTGCCACCATAGTTACTCATGTGTAACACGTACCCTACTGGGAACAGTGTCAACCCAGACCTGCTGTCATATAATGAGCTGGAAGATCAGGATCTATGCTGTTCTCTCTCATATGATTTCTAGCGAACAATGCAGACCTTGTCATGCGGCAGCAGATCTGAGACTATGCTGTTCTTTCTAATTTGATTTCAAGCAAACAGCGTAGACCTTGATGTGTGGTGGCAGATCTGGGTCTTCGTTCTTTATAATATGAATTCTAACAAACTGTGGACGTCGATGTGCAGAGGCAGATCTGGGTCTATGTTGTTCTTTTTAATATGATTTAGACCTTGATATGCAGCAGCAGAACTGGGTCTGTGCTGTTTTTTCTAATATGTGCTGGGTCTGTGCTGTCTTTCAAATATGATTTCTAGTGAACATGGTAGACCTTGATGCGTGGCAGCATATCTGGGTCTATGTTCTTTCTAATATGATTTGTAACTAACATTGTAGACCTTTTTGGGGCAGCAGATCTGGGTCTGTGTTCTTTCTAATATGATTTGTAGCGAAGTGTAGACAATGATGTGTGGAGGCAGATCTGGGTCTATATTCTTCTTTCTAATGTGATCTTTAACAAACAATGGGGACCTTGATGTGCGGTCGCAGATCTGGGTTTATGCTGTTCTTTCTAATATGATTTGATTTGTAGCGAACAGTGTAGACCATGATGTGTGGAGGCAGATATGGGTCTGTGTTCTTCTTTCTAAGATGATTTAAACCTTGATATGCAGCAGCATATCTGGATCTGTGCTGTTCTTTCTAATATGATTTCTAGTGAACATTGTAGACCTTGATGTGCGGTAGCAGATCTGGATCTATGTTCTTTCTAATATGATTTCTAATGAACATTGTAGACCTTGACATGCAGCAACAGATCTGGGTTTATGTTCTTTCTAATATGATTTCTAACAAACAGTGTAGACGTTAATGTGTGGAGGCAGATCTGGGTCTGTGTTGCCCTTTCTAGTATGATTTAGACCTTGATATGCAGTAGCAGATCTGGGTCTATGCTGTTCTTTCTAATATGATTTATAATGAACAGTAGACCTTGATGTGTGGTGGCAGATCTGGGTCTCTGATACTTGCCGTTGGTTGCACTTTATTTGATGTGATAAATATAGTTTATAGATATAGCTTCTTGTGCAAGTTTGAGTGTATTGGATGTGATAAGTGCAATTTATGTGAGTGCTTATTTCCTTTGAAATTTATGAAGCAAGTTGAATAATTTTCAAATAGTTTCCACAACATAACATTAGTTTGCAGTGGTCTTTTTTTTCTCAAACCTCATCCATGGGTAGAAGCAGAAGCCAGTTGATTTTTAGGCTGCTAGTTCCAAAGTCAAGGTCATTGGAGCTGAAAATGTGATTTTCGCTTCTGCTTGATAAGTCAAGTTTCCATGGACTAATTTTCATCAAGCTTCATAGGTAGACTACACTTGGAAAGGGGCAGCTCCCTGCTGATTTTGAGGCAGAGAGGTGTAGGTCAAGGTCACTGGAGCTGACATAATTGTTTTGGCTTCAGCCCAGTATAAGTCAAGTTTCCTGGAAGTAGTCTACTCTTGGGCAGAGGCACCTTCCTATTTTTTTCTTGAGCCTATAGATCAAAGGTCAAGGTCAGTGGAGCTAAAATTCCACTTCAACTTTTCTGCACACAGTTTTTTATCAACTTCATAGTCACATTACACTTGATGAAGAGCAGCTCACTGTTGAATCTGTGATTAATTGATGAAAGCTGAAGGTCACTGGATGTGAAATTACATTCTTGATTTCAGCATAACAACTCAACTTATATGGACTCAGTTCTCTTGAAACCTCATGATGAACTACTCATGGACAAGTAACAGTGCCTAATCGATTCTGGAGGCTGATAGGCCTAAGGTTAAGGTTGCTGGCACTGACATTTTTATTAGACACACATATGCACATATACATAACAATATCAGTTCATTACAGGCAAAGGTCATTAGAGGTAAAATTATATTAATTTTATATTTGTAATAGCCTCAGTCAGTCATGGGGATCAACCATTCTACTAATGGTTATTTTTCCTCTTAATTTTAGTGCATGGCTAATGAGAGTATGTTATAAAATTTCACAATATTAAAGCACCTTTGTTAAGTGTTTTTTGCACAAATATGACATAGCCATATTGTAGTATACCTCAGAATAAGGTGCTCCTCATGTATACTGTAAATGTGGGTCAGTTTTTTCATTCTTGTGAACAGTATTATAAAGGTGTGAAAACTAATGGGATTCATGGTTATGTTGGTGTTAGGTAAGGGGCGTTGTAATACCAAAGGTGTGAAAACTAATGGGATTCATGGTTATATCAGTGTTAGGTAAGGGACCTTGTAATACCCATGGTGGGAAAACTAATGGGATTCATGGTTATATCAGTGTTAGGTAAGGGGCCTTGTAATACCCATGGTGGGAAAACTAATGGGATTCATGGTTATATCAGTGTTAGGTAAGGGGCCTTGTAATACCCATGGTGGGAAAACTAATGGGATTCATGGTTATATCAGTGTTAGGTAAGGGACCTTGTAATACCCATGGTGGGAAAACTAATGGGATTCATGGTTATATCAGTGTTAGGTAAGGGGCCTTGTAATACCCATGGTGGGAAAACTAATGGGATTCATGGATATATCGGTGTTAGGTACAGAGCCTGGTAATACCCAAGGTGCATAATAATGAGGAACCACTGCACTTGTCACATCAAGTTGAAATATAGTAAAACCCTTTCCATTTAACCACCCCTTAAATCAGGCCACTCCCTAATAAGAACTACATTTATTTTGCTGATTCAGTGTATTGCATTAAAGAGCAATGTTATATTCTGCATTCAGACCACCTGCAGATGCAGACCATTTTTCCTCAGTTTGATGAGTAGTCTTTATCAGAAGCTTGAATGTAATTTTATCACATATTAATGACAACTATTATCACATAGTTGCTATCCATTACCTGTGATTAGTTTGGTGTTTCTTTTGCATTTCTTGCAGATACAATTACACTATAATCCGCCCAAATGGTCACTTTTATAGCAACTACCTGTACAGGTCAGCTACACTGAATACCATTTATTCATAAATTAGAACATATTTAACTTTATATAAATGCAGCTTGCTCATCAAGGCCAGTTTATATCAGCCCCTTTGGTGACCCTTATAGACAAGTTGACTCTGTCTTCTAATAAACAGGTGAGCATACAAAAAATGCTTACATGTAAATAAGCATGGTAATATTAACGAAAAGACTTTTAACTGTTGCTTTATTGTTGGATTATTGTGTTTGAATTCGATGACATAACTTTATCTTTGAATTGTGCAATATTTTTTTATTAGTTTCATGTATTGTTGTGTATACCCCCTGAAAATTAAATAATTGCTTTTATTTAACAAAAATTTGTTGTTATCATATTTTTTTTTTTTTTTTGCTTTAACAAATGTGTTTTTTGTATTTGATACTGAACCCTGTTTACTTTTGGCCCTTAGGATTGAGTCTCCTAAATCCAAGAATCACAGCTTAAACATTATTTTAAGTCTGTTGAACAACTAATTCTAACAACTAATGCAGCATGCTGTGAAAAAGAAAACTTCTACAACATACAATTTTAGAAAGATTAACTGCAAAGATATTTGCTTAAAAATGCATGTACATGTAAATATTGCAGTCTAGCTAGGCCATCAAAGGCATGCTAAATTCTAAAGGAGAGGATTAGTGTATCACAGATGTCTGTCACCAAAACATTTTAGCTATTAGAATTTAAATTGGTGTTTTTAGCTTTGAGCAGAAGAGGTTATGTGATGGCCTGTTGTTTTCGTCCATAGTACATCTGTTAGCTCAAGTTTGTTATCACTGCCCCCTTATTAAACTAATTGGAGGATTGCTATGAAACTTTAAACTCGCATTCATCATATGATCTAGTTAGTCATAAATGAAAGTGGTGTCAATTGGACATCCAATATGACTATTTTGAAAATATTTTTATCACTTCTTCAGAATGGAATGTCCTATCAACATGGGGAGTAGATGGGAAATAAGGCTTTTGCCTCAATTTGTGAAATAAGGGTTTTGCCTCAACCCCCTCCCCCACCCACCAACCCCCTCGGGAGCTTTTTAGGACAAAGATTGGGCTACCCTAGCTTACCAAAGTCCCCCGAGCAAGCCACCCAAAGCCCCCTGAGCAAGCCTCCAAGCAAGCTAGGGGTAGTACATGAGGCACAGGTCAGTGATGCACTCAGCCAGCCAGCCTAAATCAAATTATTGATTTAAATAAATATAGGCAAAGGAGTATACAGCTTGAGGATGGTGTTTTTAGTGGGGAAAAAAAGAGCACTTGGCTTAAATTAGGGAGTAAAGAGGTGTATGGGAAAAACTGTTGGTGAATATTGTGGTATGCATATGGTGGAGTTTAGAAGAGGATGTAGGTCTACCCATGCTGGAAGTGTGCTACAGGAACATGGACTGATTACAGAATATGTGTCGGTTGTGGTGGTAATGCGGCAAGAGAAATTAAGAGAGTAGAGAAAAGAGCAGAGAGACATTTTAATAAAGTGATACATGAGCTACAAGAAAAGAAGGGACTGTTTATATAATAATTGTATTTTAGAGAAATGTAAATGCTTTATAAAATGCTTGACATAAGCACATCATTACATCTGCTATCACTAGCTTTAAGGAGCTGCTCTGAATAGGGCAGATAACCCAAAGTGAATATGATGATGCATTGGATGCACTACGGGTGACTAGGGATTGTCAGCCAGCCCAACGACCAGTTCAGGCTCCAAGACTCAGGGTTGAGCCTCCAGTTTGGCTTTCAGTCACAGGGTTGAGCCTCCAGTTTTGGCCCCTAGACGCAGGGTATAGCGAGAACGATCAGGACACTTGCCTCGCTTGTACTGAGTGCACATCAACAGCACCTTGCAATATTTGGAGCTATTGGTCAGAGGGGACTTTGTCTTCAGTCCTATGGAGGCGAGAGATAGGAAGACAAAAAAGAAGTCATTGAAGTCCAATGTCTCGAGACTCCACATGAAATCATGTTCTATTGTAAGTATAGTGGGGGTTGTACCAATGACACTTCCCTCTCCTAAGATTCCTCTGAGAGGGCCATCAGCTACCATTATATCCGGCCATCTCATTATTAACAGAACCAGACAGGAACCAGTATAAACTGCCCGTATGTTTTGCTGGCCAGTCGGCCTTCCAGATGACCATCTAGAGTACCGTTAAGTCTTCCTTCCAGTTGTCCTTCATTCCGGCTTGCTGGCCCGACAGAACATACATTGTAGGTTGTCTGGGGGTCCAACACAGCCGACGGGCCTAATATTATTGACATATCTAGTAGAGATATACCCGCCTACACCATAGGACATGGGAATTGTTTCTTCCATGCCACTTGGCATGTTGTACGCAGACATGGAATCTATACCTAGTAGGGTTAGTTCCATTAACCTCCCCCTGTGAGCAGTTATGGGATGACAAAAGTCATAATTTGACGTCTTCCTCTCTGGTTAGGGATGCCAGGCAGGACAGTCCTGTCTTGCTTCAGAAGCGGCTTCAGGACAACAATGCTATTTCCATTTTGGTGGACTCAAATGAGTTCCCATAAGAGTCAGTTACGGCAGGTCCTGTCCTTCCATTCGGGTTACCTGCTCCTTTCCACCTCTCAGGTCATGTGTTGGAAAAGGAGGAGGTCTGGACGTTTGATATGGCGATAGACTTTGTCTACGGCCTTCTTCCCCAAGACCTGTGCCCAAGGCCTTCTTGGACCAAGGACACTTAGATTATCTCCAGTCTGAAAAGGCTTTTTGGAGGTCCCATCTCTGTAGCATTGCAGGAGTTGAGGGGCAAACATCATTGGTCCTTGGCGCCCAATCCAGGCCCGTTGGAACCGGTCAGGAAGTGCACATCCTGATCAAGCGCAAGGACCTCTTCAAGTTCTTCAAACAGGGTCAGCCGCAACAGACAAAGAAGCAGCTCCAGTTCAAATCACACTTTCGCTAGAAGAGGTCAAGGGAGACAGTCTCCGGACTCCTCCCCCTTAGCCAGGTAGTCGTCCCCAAGGTCAGCGTCCTTCTTTTCCCAGCTCTCCAGTACGTGCTCGACTAACTCTTTTTTCCAGAGGTTTGGTAGGGCATCACAGACGATGTGTGGATCCATTCCATTTTAAAGCAGGCATACAGACTTTGCTTTTGGGAACATCCTCCACTATCACAGATCCCCATTTTGTTTCACTGGTTCAACCAAGGGAAGAAAAGGGAAGAGGTTCATCCTTACGCAGAAGGGAGGAGTCAAGAGGGTGAAAACAACAAAGCTTCTGGTTTCTATTCCTGGATCTTTTTGGTGTTGAAAAAAGATGGATAGTTTCGACTAATCATCGATCTCTCCGCCTTAAACAGATTTCTTCGGGAAGAACGCTTCAATATGGAGACTACCGCCTCAGTCAGGAACGCCATTCGGCCCTGCAACTGGGCGGTCTCCATAGATCTGCAGGATGCGTACCTTCACATCCGCACCTTCCGCATCACAGCAAATACCTCTGGTTTTGTCTCTGCCAGGGGGCTATTTCAGTTTCGGGCTCTTCCCTTTGGCCTCGCCTACGCCCCCTGAGCCTTTACCAGGGTGATGGGGGGTAATAGCAGCTCCCTTGAGGTCTTTAGTTAACCCCATTCTCCAGTATTTTGACGGCTAGTTGATGTACAGCGTCCTCGGAGATACTCTTCAAAAGGACCTATCCCTCAGTTGGTCGACGGTGATTCATCTGGGTCAAATTCCCAACCTAGAAAAGTCTGATCTCATCCCTTCTCAGCATCTCGTGTACATGGGGATGAATTTCCTCACAAATCAAGGTAGGGTTCGTGTTCAACCAGACGTGACCACTCAGATTCTATCCCTCATAGCGGGTCTTATGGCGAAGATTTCGTTGTCGGCTCACCTTTACCTCTCTCTCCTAGGAATATAATGCTGCTGCAGATCTAGTTTCCCTAGGGAGACTTCACTTGCGCCCTCTCCATTTCTTGCTTCTAGCAAACTAGAAAGCGCACAAGGATCCGCTATGGGCTCGGATTCCTCTGGGATTCGATTTTTGTCATTACCTAAGTTTGGTGGTTAGATCGGGATCAGTTCTTGACCGGAGTTCCGATTCACAGCCCCGAATCCCACTCCTTTCTGTACACAGAAGAATCAGATTCGGGATGAGGTGTTCACCTGTAGCTGGAGGGGGTAGCTCTTAAGGGAAGAAGCGACCTTTCATATAAGCAGCCTAGAAATACGGGCAGTGTTCATAGCATTCAAGGGTTTGTCGTCCTCATATGGCGTTGTTGTGTTACGGTCGCCTCAGACAACACGTCAGAAGTAGCATATCTCAGGCGTCAGGGAGGTATACATTTGCGTGGAAGTCTGGAATCTCCTCCGATGGACAGTCTCGGAGATCACTCAGATTCCGCCATATTCCCGGCGAAAAGAATATCCTGGCGGACAGCCTGACCAGATCGGTCTGTGTGGTCCTCACGGAATCTTCTCTGCACCAGTCGGTACCAAGAAGCACTCTTTCAACTGTGGCGGAGACCATAAGTGAACTTGCTAGCTGCAAGAGTGAACATTAACCTCCCTTTTTATGTCTCCCCAGTGCCAGATCAGAGGGGCTGTGCGGTGGACTCTAAATGAAGTGAGGTCTTCTGTACGCTTAGGCCTTCCCACCTTTCAAAATAATTCCGCAGGTTCTCCACCAAGTCAGGATCTCCACGTCTCGGCTCATCATGGTAGCCCCCATATGGCCCCAACGATCATGGTTCAACGAACTACTCGATCTGTTAGTAGACGAACACAGGAGATTACCACATAGATGGGACCTGCTGTTGCAGCACAGGGGGTATACTCTACAAAACAACTCGCAGATTCTTGGCTTATCTCAAACGATAGATCCGCCAAGACCAGTTTTTGAGCAAGGTTAATAACTGCATCACCCAGGCTAGGAGGCAAGCCACATTTAAAGTTTATGATGCAAAGTGGAGAGTCTTCTGGAATTGGTACAGTAGGAAACGCTTTGATCCTAGCTGCGCCCCTTTTAAATGCAGTTGCAGACTTTTTTCCCTTCTTTTTGAGGAAAGAGAATGTTTTGTTTCTAATATTAAGGGCTATAGGACAGCCCATTCTAACACTCCCAAGCTCGCTAGGGGTTCCACTATTGGATCAGATCCTCATATTTCTGATCTTATCATGTATTTTGAGCTTCAGAGACCAGTATCTCGCTCATTAATGCTTATATAACACCTTTCGTGTGTTCTTTGAACGTTATCTAAACTCCCTTACGAACCTTTGTGTGAAGCTAGTTTCGATAACCTTACCCTTAAGACAGTCTTTCTTCTCACCTTAGCATCAGCGAGGAGAAGGAGCTTGCTTCATGCCTTGACAGTGGAAAAGGGTTGTTTACGGTTCAATTGTAACTATGATTCGGTTTCTCTTTGCCAACCTTTGTTTCTGGCTAAGAAGCAGCTACCTTCAGCAGCTTCTGTTCTATTTGATATTCTTCTGTTCTATTAAATATTCCTAGTTTCAGTCGTATCGGTTCTGAGAACGATCAAGATAGGCTCCTTTACCAAGTTTTAGCTTTAAGGTTTTATTTGGCTTGGTCTAATTGGAGAATGAAGGGTTGGAATCGTCTCTATCTAATGGTTCCTCTGATATTTCTGCGCCCACTATTTTATGGATTGTCGTCGCTATCAAGATTGCTTATCAGTCCTTCACCGAGTGTGACCTTTCTTTCATGAGAATTAAAACCCATGAGGTTAGGGTTATTGATACAACTAAGACCTACTTGAATCATTCCTCTTTAGATAACGTTATGAGAGCAGCCTTCTGGCGGCCTCGCACTACCTTTTTATCCGTTCACCTTCGATCTTTGGTGTACCTGAGCAAAGATATTTACTTGGGTCCAATCTTGACATCACAACATGTGCCCAAGCAATTTACCAGCTTACAGTAGAAAACACTCCTACCGTAAGAGTAAGTGCATTTGGTTTCCTTATATTAGTTGTGGCAGGGAGGCAGGGTAAAGCTAATTTTAATTACGTAATACTTACCTGCTTCTATTGCAAAGATTCTCACCTTCAACACCGCTCTGATATCCTCTAATCTCGTTCTAAGTCAAAAGAGGAAGATATTCCGTATGTTGGCTGTGACAAAGAAATCAAACTAGATTTTAATGCCATTCGACTGCCAACCACCTCTGTCTGCAAGACAGAACTATATGGTCCAGGCCTCAGAGCCTCAAAATCTCCCTCATTTCGTTTCCTCCCTCAGTCTGCGAAAATGGGCAAGATTTCCGGTCATCTCAGAAAAATCCAGGACCTGGGTAATTCTAAGGCTTTTTTCTCATAAAGCCTGTTATCGGTATCTTATTCCGCATGTTATTACTGCGCACACTCTGACACATATAGTATCAACGTTCCGAGTATCGATAAAGACTTTGCGGCAGTACAAATGTCTACTCCTGTCTACAAGGTCTATTGCCGCGTGTCCGATGTGATGTCAAAGCTTGTGCAAAGTAATGTTGCGACGTCGTCAGTGCTGGGCTTGGTGATTTTTCTCCTGGCCGAAAAAGCGGGAAATGAGTATGTGTGGGAATCGACGGTATGCATAGCCCAAGTGATAAATAGGGTAGTGCATCATTCCATGGCCAACGCCCTTACGGCTTCTTCTAATCTTGATTTAATACGACGATACACTTTTCTACGTTCGTTGTCTCTGAAGCCTTATCAGTTTTTGACTGTATGCTCTTTGCCGTTTGGTTCACCTGTTTTGTTCGGAGGCCGTATAGAGGACGCGCAGAAGCAGGAGGCAGCGCAAGAGATGCCTCTCCAGCTCTCCATACGCCCTCCGGCACATTTTCGGTGAGATGATCCGAGGCAGAGGGATAGATGGCCGCATTCCACTCAACAACAGCAAGCTTGGTCACAACCCGGTTTCAGATGGCAGCATGCTTTTCAGTCTCGGAGGCAATTTAATAATGGGGACAGGAAACAAAGTTTCTCTTTCCCCAGACTACCAACAACCAGGAATGACTTACCAGCTCCACTGCCTGACAAGAATCGTCCTGTTGGTGCCAGACTTCTCCATTTATGTCAAGCTTGGATCAGCCTTTTTCCAAACAACGAATGGGTATTTTCGGAGGGGATGCGGATTTCTTTTACTCATCCTCCTCTCCCATCGTGTATTCAATGATGCATATTCGTACAGGTCCCGTCAACGCGTAGATTTTAATGAAGTTCACTTCTTTACTCTCCAAGTAGGCGGTGAAGTGAGTTCACAAACCGAACTCTCCCTGGGGTTTTTTTTCAATTCTTTTTTATGGTACCAAAAGCCAATGGAAAACTCAGACCGGTGATAGACCTCAGCCGGCGACATCGGCGTACCTGGATTCATCCTTCAGAAACACATGGTAAGTTCTGTTTTGCTGCGGGAATTGAACAATCTCATCTCGCTTTTCACCCACCTGATGTTATAGTGAACTGGGGGAAGTCGGATCTTATCCCCTCTCATCACTTTGTCCATCTGCGTATGGATTTTCTGACTCATCTCAATCTTTTTCATCTTTCTCAAATATGAATTGCACGAATTATCCAACTCTCAATATCGATCTCCAACAGGAAGTGGGTTTCTGTAAGAGAGTTAATGCAACCTCTCGGTTTACTAAATTCGGCAGTGGATTTGATTCCTCTAGGCCGACATTTGGCACTGCTGGTTCAGTGGCACCCCTTTTCTGGTCGTTTAGGTTATCACATTTCAATCTCAACCGAGATAAAATAGAACCTGTGTCAGTGGCAAGAGAGTCAATGGCTTGCGGTATGAATTCATCTGGAGACACCCGAACTAGACGTTACGGTTTGTACGGATGCCCGATCGTTCAGCTGGGTAGAGGGGCTCATCTTTTGCCTCACTTCACCATGGTAAGCAGCAACTGGAGTCCAGAGTAGAAGATACTACATATTAACCTTTTAGAAGAAGCATAATTTACTAGATACACATGGAAGAAAATTAATCCCATCAAACAAACAAGCAAGACTATTTTTTTAGTCTCTGAAAATTTGTTTACAGTAGTTAAAGATATTAATATTGAACCAGGATATAGTGTTGATCACTCTTCGGTACAAATAAAAATAGTCTTTCTAAAGGAAACTTTAAAAAAAAACTGTTGAAAATTTTATAATTCACTGCTCAAAGACTCAGAATACATAAAAAAAGAAGTAAAAGAGACAATTCAGAAGGTAGAATACCAGTAGATTTGTGAGAGAAATCTGATGATTTGGTAAATATTCCATCTGAAGATTTGAAATTTAATAATGGTGATAAACTTTTCTTTGAGATATTATTGTTATAAATTAGAGGAATTACAATATCATTTTCTTCTTTCAAAAAGATAGACCTCAAGATCGTCAAAAATATCAACTGCTTAAAGAAATGTAGTCATTAGATTAGGAAGAAGAAAATGGAAGGAGTAAAGGTTAGGGCTAGAGCGAAATGGATTGAAGAGGGGAGAAAGTAACCAAATACTTTTGAAATATAGAAAACAGAAACTACACTAGTAAAACGATGCCTGCACTTGTCCAAAATAAAGGATCGGTAACACAAGAGGAAATTTTGGAAGAAGCCAAACTTTACTATAGTATTTTATGCAAACAAAAAACAACGAAACGCGAAGTTGAACCTGTTGAACTTGAGACTTTTCTCAATTACTCTGATATTCCGAAATGAAATAATATTGAGAAGGATTCAATGAATGGCCCTATATTCTATCTAGAAGCCACTAATAGTCTCCGGACAATGCAATATATTTCAAACTTGAGACCTATTTCACTTCTAAATATGTCATAAAATTTCTTATGCTTGTATAGCAAATAGGATCTCAACCATAGTCTCTACAATTATACGCAAAGATCAAATGGGGTTTTTGAAAGGGAAATGCACTGATGAGAACGTGAGGAATTTATATGATTTGATTTTTAACACTAGAAAGCATAACATTCCTGGTCTGCTTCTTTTGATTTCGAGGAAACATTTGATTCTGCTGCATGAATGTTCATAGCTCCAGTCATGAAATTGTTTAATTTTGATGAATCGGTTATAAAATGGATTGAGGTGTTTTATTGTAACATCAAATCATATATAACTAGTAATGGACAAGTAGCTAAATGGTTTCATATTGAAAGAGGATGTAGACAAGGCGAGCCTTTCTCCCTATATATCTTTATTTTGTGTGTGGAAATATTGGCTCATGTGATAAGAAAAAAGTAATAATATTAAAGGAATAAATGTTGGTGATATATCTTAAGTCAATTCTCAATACGCAGACGATACATTAATCACTCTTGATGGTTCCGAAAAGTCTTCGAAATCTGCTTTAGATATTTTATAGCAGTATTTAATATTCTCAGGTCTTAGTATCAATATAGAAAGAAGAATAAAGTAATATTGTTTGGAAGCAGAACAGGCAGCAAACTGAAATTGTGTTCCCAATATAAACTTCATTGGGACTGCAGTGAATTTGTTTTCTTGGGACTTAAGTTTTCAACTATCTTAGAGAATATCCCAATTCTTAATTATCCCCTGCCCCAAATTAGAGAAATGAATAATTTACTTTTACAATGGAGTAAACGTGTTTTTGCACCATTTAAAAAGATAGCAGTGATAACAAGTCTTGCGATCTAAAAAAAAATTTTCTTCACCTTTTATTAACTTTACCAAATCCGTCTGAACAGGTACTCAATGAACTTAATACACCCGTTTATAAGTTTCTATGAAAAGGAGCAAATCTTAAAATAAAACGAAAATTTTAATAAAAGGGTATTATGAGGGAGATAAAAAGATAATAAGGGTTTTTACATTTACATATACTTTAAAACTTACATGACTTAGGACAATATTGTCTGGGAACTTTAAATGGAAAAATTTGTTGCAACTTTCAGTTCCAAATATTGATCATTCTTTTTTGGGACGGATTTTGTTCAGGTCATAAGAATGAATCTATATTCATTTATATACATGTTTTTATCGCCGTCTTAGAATTACTTCAGTCAATCCAAGATATTTCACCTGAATATTTTGTGCAAATATCTGTATGGTTTAATCCTAGTACAAAGATAGAAGGTAAGAATGTTTTTAACAAAATATTGTTTCAGAAAGGTATCATCTATGTAAATGATTTCATTAATGAAGATAGTTCCTTGCTATGTTTTGACAACTTTAAAAGTAGATTCTCCCTTAGAACTAACATTCTAGACTTTCAAAGCATAGGGGAATTTGCCCAAGACGCGCCCCTATTTATGTACAACAAACCATTAGTTTATAAGGTAAAACTTATTTATCATTCGCTTGAGGGCGCTATGATACACATTTTGACCTACTAAACTGTTGTCAACAACACATCACACCGAGCAGACACAAGCGGTGCGTTTTTCTTAAGTTTTTAAAGTTTATAAATGTTTTTTACTTTTGGATTTGTCAGTTTAACTGTTAAAGACATCATGGTTACTGTTTATTTATTTCAAACGGGTTTAATTCACTTGCAAATGCCCATGAAACACAAAGACAATTGTATCAAATACAGTGAAAAAACGGCGGATGATTGTCGTAGGGTGCTTGCCATAAGACGCACCTAGTCCATGTTGCCCAAGATGCACCAGGGGGTGCGTCTTGGGCTTTTGTACCTTTAATGATCATTTTTGAATAGGCCTATTATGTTTTATAACGTAGCCTACTTTTTAAAAACAAAATTTGTAGTTAAAACTACGTGTATTATTGCAATTTTGTTATACAGTTTGCCCAGGATGCACCCCCGGGGGGCTTCTTGGGCTCATATGAACCCAAGATGCACCCTCTATTATTTTTTTAAAAATGATTTAATTGTATGTATTTATTCTATAATGCAACATTGCTGTCTATGGAATATTATTAGTCATGATTGTGTACTACCCACGTTGATTTTTATATGATTAAATAGCCAATACCAAAAAAATAAAAAAATAAAAAATGTAAGAAATTATAATGTTGGTGCGTTTTGGGCAAATTCCCCTACTGACGTCTATAAAATCTTAGAAAAAGAAATTTAACTTCAGTTGGGATTGTTGTTTACAGCAACCTTCTATAAATGTTTTGGTACACATTATCACCAAAAATAAAAAACAAATGTAAATGTTTTAAGTAAAATTTATTGAAAATGACAATAAACCAACCTCTATAAGGAAATGGAATGCTCACTTTAGTAATATAGAAGGAAAAGATTGGCCCCAATTTTTTATACTTCGATATAAAGCCACAACGTGCCCAAACCCTAAATGGATGCAACTGAAGATTTTACACAGAACCTTGGCTACATATTCTTTGCTTAAAACAGTAAAAATTGACACAAATGACCATTGTCTTCTGTTTATGTTACATGCTGAAACAATGTCCCATCTGTCCTGGGAGTGTTACATATCAGACATTTTTAAATGACATGTTTCAATGGATCAAGAGTAAGTGCATCCACACCTACAATTTGGTTTTCTCCAAGAAAAATGTAATAGTTGAAATCAAAGAGAGGTCTCATGTTGATAATGTAATACATTTACTTATCCGCTTTTGCAAAACAATTTATTTATAAATGTAGATATTATAAAGACATACCTAATTGGTCATATTTCAAAAGAGCTACTTAAATTTGATTTTAATATCGAACAATACAATGCATACCAAAATTGTAAATGTTAAAAGTTTGATAATTGGGTTTTATTAAAAGTAATCCGTATTTATGACAAAAGAGATAAACGTATGAAGACATACATGTCTAGTTAATAGAAACTGTATTCTCCTATATTAATCAAACTACTACAGACCAACAAGTAGGAAAGATTGTAATATTAGCAAGGTTCTATATGTGCTAGCTCATTATGACACGTCTAATACTGTAACTTTCAAATTGTATATTAATCATCCACCCTGTGTGAGTATATGTACACGATGATTGCATTGCCTTCAACCTTGGTACGGTCATGATTCTGGGATCAATTTTAAAACAATTTTTAAAAAAGACTTTTAAAAAAAAGACATATTATAATATCTAGTTGGTCCTAAATGAAAATGGTGTCCAATTGACATCCAATATCGCGGCCATCTTGTAAATCTTGTTATTACCACTTCTCCTGAATAAATGGTCTTACTGACATTGTGTTTCCACTAAAAGACTTCTTATACTGTCTAGTTGGTCCTAAGTTAAATGGTTCTGATTTTTCATTCAATATTACTACCTCGGCGACTGTCTTGAAAATCTCGCTATTGCTACTCCTCCTGAATGGATAGTCATATCGACATAGAGTTTTCCCTAAAAGACTTATTATGATGTCTGCTTGGTCCTAATTGAAATGGAGCCGTCAGTTGGTAGAGCCTCAGCATGATATAGCCAGTAATGTCTTAAAGGCGCCGTTAAAACCACCAATCGAACCAATCCTAATTAAAATATGCCGATCGAGAATCCAACATGGCTGCCATGGCGGTAACTTTAAAATCTTGTTATTGATTTTCCTCTTAAACGAACGGTCATATCCATATGGGTTTTCACTTAAAACTTCGCATGATGTCTAGTTGGTCCACGATCATAATGGTGTTGATCTGACTTCCAATATAGATGCCACAGCGGCCATTTTGAAAATATTATTGCTACTCTTCCTGGCATTTTGTACTTAGTTGAGTTATGAATACAGTCACTTGTACATATAAAAAGGAATTTTGACCAGACTTTGTATACTGTTTTAAAAGAAATTTAATTTACGACTTTACTTTCTACTCTTTCTTAGATGGTAATGTAAGGGTGTCCAACTTTAGGTTTCATAAATTAAATCAGAGGTAAAATATATAATTTTCAAATATTTTATATACAAGATCCACTGCGTATTCCATTCAAGTTTATAAAGTCACACTTTATTCTAATGGTTTGATAGTGGTAATAAAAAGGAAAAGATAAAGGACAAAGAACTTGAGATAATTATACTAATGATCACATTTGTAGAAATTCATTAAGAATCGCCAAGGAGTTTGTTAGGTGATGGATGAGAAAGTGACCAAAATCAAGGCTGCCTGGGCAGAAGAAAAGAGAGAAAGGGAGCCGCAGAAGAGGTAGAGGGACTTTGAGCGGCTGAATGCAAATTGGATGAGGGTCAAAGAAAAGATGGGGCAATGGGGGGATAAGGATTGGATCTCTGATGAGGAGTTATCACCGCAGCAGCAACCTCTGATTTCACAAACAGAGGATTGGAATATGGAGACCAATGAGCCTAGATGTAAACTCATTGTCTCCATCAAAACATCTTGGAAAAATGGAAACAGACGCGGATAAAGATGTGCGGCAAGCGATGCCCGACCCAGTAGTTGCAACCAATAAGGGAGAGGAGTGGTGACAGAAAACCAAACTGCCATTTTCAGGCCAGAGATATTAATCAAAATTATTGCCGATCGTTGTTTTATGTTTGTGTGTTTGTGTATGTCTATATTCACAACAAAAACTTAAAACCCCTTATACCCTTGCTTGTGTGTATGTAAGTAGTTTTTTTATGGTTTTAACGCCATTGTTTAGCACATGATAGGCTATACACGGCGGCCAGTATATCTGGTGGAGGAAGAACCAGTGAAGAACAACTGACCCACAGGAAGCATACTGGCAAGCTTTCTTACATATCCACACTGGCTGAGCCCGAGACTCCAACCCACGCGGACGGAGGTGAGATGGCTGTGATCGGTAAAGGCAAGCGCCTTAGACCACTCGGCCCCCCAGGGCCCCATGCATATGTAAGTATAAACACACCTAACCTTGCTTGTGTATGATAGTAGGCTTGTGTGTGTATGTTGGTGTATGTGTGTGTGTGTGTGTGGGGGGGGTATAGTGATAGTATTGCATATGTATGTAAGTATAGCGTGTGTATAAACACTCCTACCCTTTTCGTTGGATAGTAGGGTGTGTGTTGGATTGTAATCAAAAACTAGGTGCTGGATAGAAGGGTGTGTGTTGTATAGTATCTCAAAAAACGGGTGTTGGATAATATCTAAAATTTTAACATTACATTTTTCAACATCGAAAGGGCCTATAACGGTCCCCAAGTTAACATTATATTTCCCGTTATGACCCCAAAGAGCCATTCCCATGTTAAATTCCCATTATGACCCCATATATTTTTGACTCCATAGTACCAGCCCAATATTAAACATATGGACAATTTTAACAGGATTTCTCGTTATGACCCCATAAATTGAGGTCAACCACTTCTAACAATGTTACAATGTACCCCCAATGTTAAAACTATGGACAAATTTAACATAGAATTTCCCGTTATGACCCCATACCACCGCCACATGTAAACCTATGGGTGCCTATGTAATTATAATATGACCCCCAGTAGCCACATATAATTACTAATAACATACTGGTATAATTCTGCATGAATATAATAACATACTAGTATAAACCTGCATGCTTATAATAAAATACTGGTATAATCCTGAAAGATTATAATAGCA
This sequence comes from Margaritifera margaritifera, assembly GCA_029931535.1. Taxonomy (NCBI): domain Eukaryota; kingdom Metazoa; phylum Mollusca; class Bivalvia; order Unionida; family Margaritiferidae; genus Margaritifera; species Margaritifera margaritifera. The sequence continues at coordinate 272,713 of JAQPZY010001626.1, read as the reverse complement.
TACTGAAATAACCCTGTATGATTATAATAACATACTGGTATAATACTGCATCATTATAATAACATACTGGTATAATCCTGCATAATTATAATAACATACTGGTATAATACTGCATAGTTTTAATAACATACTGGTATAATACTGCATAATTATAATAACATACTGGTATAATCCTGCATAATTATAATAACATACTGGTATAATATTGCATAGTTATAATAACATACTGGTATAATACTGCATAATTATAATAACATACTGGTATAATACTGCATAATTATAATAACATACTGGTATAATCCTAAATAATTATAATAGCATACTGGTATAATCCTAAATAATTATAATAGCATACTTCAGTGGTCCCGAACGCGGTGCCCGCGGGCGCCGAGGCGTCCGCCAATGTTTTTTTGTGTGCCCGCGAAAGAGGTTATAATGAATAATAAAAAATATAAAAAAATGAGTCGAGTTAGTTGGTTGGTGCCCGCTACTCTCTCTTAACTCACAAATGTGCCCGTAGGCACAAAAAGGTTGGGGACCTCTGGCATACTTGTATAATCCTGCATGCTTATAATAACATAATTTCAGTTATCTTGATTACTGATCTTCCTTTTTACTGAATTTAGATTGAATTGTTATTCAGGCTGTCAGTTTAATTCCTCTTTAGAACTAATCCTTTATCCTATTTTTGTATCTGCACACAGATGTTAAGTAAAACTTTTTAGTAAAAGTATTGTAAGTATTGGCTTTCTCCTATAATACCTCGAATTTGTCTATATTCGGTCTACATTCTCATGTCCTCAAAGGGCAGCCATCAAGAGCTAATACTTCATCCAACATTTCTAATTTTGTATAATTTTGTTTCTAATGTATATTCTTACATATTCCCGCAAAAGAGCACGATTTCGTTCTGCAAATCACGGGACTACATAGTTCACATTTGTATGGTTTTCCTTTGCGCACTTAGTCTACTCTAGTGGCGGCGCCAGTGGCAGTCGGGATGTGGGTGGGTGGGGGACAATTGCCCCCTGGCGCCAGGCGAATGGGAGCTCCGTCGGAAGCTTTCTTATTTTTGCAGCTGAAATTTTCATAGTATTTCACCTCACCTTAGTCTAATGGAGGCAGTTCTTCACACACCTTTTTTTTTTTTGGGGGGGGGGGGAGGGGCAACATACATAAATAATACTATAAAAACTGTTATCTGTGCTATGAAGGGTTGGGTTCCACTAAAGAACATTCCCCCAGTTCACCTCAGCAGGGGCACCTCAAACCTTCGAGCCGCTACCAGTCTACTCTATCATACAAAATTTGATTTTGCAGTTAGTTTCAAACTTTACATGTGGTATGAAGTTCAATATATGTAGATCTATAGTTTGTATTCTGTATGTATCATCAAGTTCAAGTTCAGGCTGCTATTCCAAGGGCATTTGTACCAATGATTTCACATTTGTATTGTTTATCTCTATTCAGTGCATATTTTTCAGGTGACAGTCGCTTTCCTGTTAGGTATCTTGCAATTCTTTTAGATTTGTATTCAATCTACAATAAAATCTATGGATTGTTCATACGCTTTGAAGAAAGGAACAGTTCACTATCAAACAAATGTGCAGTTAATTCACATTCCAATGGCTTATCAGTTCAACATCATTAAAATTTATGTGTAAAATATTATCTTTAAGTCTGCTATGTCTCTGATGTATAGATATCAGCATCACTTTAGTTTTTTTCTAAATTAATGACCATCCCATTTTGTTCACACCATTTGGAGACTTAAACAAGAGCATTATGTAAATTTCTTTCAACAGTAATTTTTTTAGAAGAGTAAACAACATATATGGTTGTGTCATCAGCATAGAGATTGGTCTCAATATTTCCTGTATGCAAATGAACATCATTTATGAATGTAAGCAATAGTAGTGGCCCTAAAATAGATCATTGAGGTACTTCATAAGTCACATATTTGTCTTCAGACCTGACATATGGCAACTGTTTGTTTTCTACCTTTCAAATATGAATTAAACCAATTTAAAAAGTTGTCACTGAGCATGAAAAGTTCAAATTTTTCAAGTAAAATATCATGATCAAGTAAGTCAAAAGCTTTCCTAAAATCAGCCAACATAACTCCAACTAAACCTCTATTATCTAAAGCTCTGAACCATTTTTCAATCATTCTAACAGTATAAATTTCACATGAATGACTTGTGTGAAAGCCTCACTATCTATGATACATCAGACTGTGTTAATAAAAAAAAAATCATTAGGGAATCATGATAATGTTTTTTTTAAGAACTTTTGATATTACAGGATGAATTGAAATTGATCTGAAATTGTTAATGTCATATGAGTACCATTTTTATTAAAAGGTTTAACTTTAGTCACCTTCCATTGTTGGGAAATTTATTTGTTTTTATACTAAGATTACATATATATCTTATACTTTCTGAAATGAAAGGTGCTGCTGTCCGTAATAATCTTGGTCCAATTAAATCAGCACCTGTGGATTTTGATAGTGTGATGAATGGAGAATTGCTGGACTATGTGCTAAGTGTGTTAAGATCTGTTTACAGTCTGATCAATGAGGAACTGCTACACCACTTGCTCAGTGTATTACTATCTGTTTATAGTCCAATCAGTGGGTAACTGCTGCACTGCTTGCTCAGTGTATTACTATCTGTTTATAGTCCAATCAGTGGGTAACTGCTGCACTGCTTGCTAAGTGTATTACTATCTGTTCAAAGGCTGATCAATGAGGAACTGCTACACTATGTGACAAGTGTGTTAATATCTGTTCATAGTCTGATCTATGGGGAACTGCTACACTATGTGACAAGTGTGTTAATATCTGTTCATAGTCTGATCTATGGGGAACTGCTACACTATGTGACAAGTGTGTTAATATCTGTTCATAGTCTGATCTATTGGGAACTGCTACACTATGTGACAAGTGTGTTAATATCTGTTCATAGTCTGATCTATGGGGAACTGCTACACTATGTGACAAGTGTGTTAACATCTGTTCATAGTCTGATCTATGGGGAACTGCTACACTATGTGACAAGTGTGTTAATATCTGTTCATAGTCTGATCTATGGGGAACTGCTACACTATGTGACAAGTGTGTTAATATCTGTTCAGTCTGATCAATCGTGAACTGCTACACTATGTGACAAGTGTGTTAATATCTGTTCATAGTCTGATCTATGGAGAACTGCTACACTATGTTACAAGTGTGTTAATATCTGTTCATAGTCTGATCTATGGGGAACTGGTACACTACCTGCTGAGTGTTTTAAAATCAATCTCTTTATAGTCTTGTCAGTATGAAACTGCTACACTACCTGCCAAGTGTGTTAATATCTGTTTGTATCCTCATTAGTGGGGAACTGCTACACTACTTTTTTGCTGTTTGGTTCTCATTTTAAATTAACAGAGGCCATAATTTACGACTCTGATGCAACAAGTATAGGATAGGAATAACAAACCACATGCATTTTTGAAAATAGTTTATTGAATAGTCTTCCTAAAGGTTTTCAACATGTAAAAATGTGTCAAAAATTTAAGATCAGACAAAACATCTTTTTTTAAGTACAGACAGTTGGATTGGTGTGTGCATGCTTCAGTTAGTCTCAGCTCGCAGCCTGTGTTAGTATCAAGACACGGTACTAACACCCTTCCATGCATTACTAGTAAAAGAAACAATATCATGCATTTTAGATCAAGAGATATTAGAGAATATATACTGTATATGGATAAGTACATAATATAAATAGATCATAAAGAACATATCCTTTGACAATTTCAAGGATACCAGCTGTCAGCACATGCATCTCATCAGTAGATAATAGGTCAGTTGATGATCTAGCAGGTTCAGAATGAAACCAATACTTTGCAGCTTTCACAGCATACTCCCTAGCTAAAGAACTGGCTCAGTTTGCCGTCTATATGACAACACCATCCCAGATCCTACTTTACTACTTCAAAATATGATGTATACTTAATAACTTTTTGCAAGTTGTATATAGTTGATAATAATAAAAATAATGATATTACAGCAAACACTACATAATATCTAGGGTCTATTATAGAACTGAAAATTTAGGGGGAAATCCCCCTTCTATCTGAAACAAAGGGGGAAATATTTTTTTAAAATTGGAGGGATTTAATGAAGTAACAAAGATAAGGCTTGCAAATTGCATATATTTGGTTGATTTTTTGACACAATTTTGAGAAATCAATGTGAATCCCACAATAACCCATCCATAAAATGACCCTGAAAATACCCACTGTCTATCTTGTTGTGGGTTTGAGTTATCCTGACCATGACCTTTTAATCCTGAAATCATCAGACTTCTTTGTATTAATCCTGAAATTATCAGGCTTCTTTGTATTAATCAAGTGCAAATAATCTGTAAAGTTTGCAAAAGGTATGTTTAGTAGACTCAAGTTATTATGTAAAACTTATTTCCCCTTATAGATTACAGTGACCATGACCTTTGACCTTAAGGTGCCACAACTGATATGCTTCTTTGTATGATCAAGAGCAACATATGTATAAGGGGCCTGTGAAGGTACGTAAAGTAGAACGCCAATTACTGCATGGAAACCATTTTATTTTCCCCTATTAACAGTGGCCTTCACTTTTTGACCTTTGGACCTCCAAATTAACTGGTTTGTTTACATTCTATAAAGCAACCAATCGGCAAAGTTTGGTGAGGGTATGTGAAGCAGACATCAAGTTACTTCTTGGAAAACATTTTGATTTGATTGGTCACAGTGACTTGAACCTTTTACTTTTTTTACCCCAAATCATCCCTCTTTGTACTATACAGAGAAAAACCCATCTGAAAAGTTTAGTAAATCTATGCAAAGCAGAACACCATTTATTGCATATAAACCATTTTGCAATGGTAAAGTAGCCTTGGCCTTTGTTCCTACATTATCCAAATTGATACGGTTCTTGGTATGCCACAGAAATGGACCTGCAGAGGTTGGTGAAGGTTTGTGAGACAGAATTGAAGTTATCACCCACAAACCAAATTGTTAATGGATGAATGGATGGATGAACATCGCTATTACAATATGCCCCACCATATGGCAGGTGAATGATAATAATAATAATAATAATAATAAAATTAAATGCTGTTATTTCTTTTGAAATTCAACATAAATTGGAACTTAAATCTAGAGAGAAATTTATCCCGTATATAAAAAAGACAGATGCATTTATTTCTGTGACAGTACAAATCAGTAAACCTGATGGGAACGAGATGATGAGGACCTGCATACCACTGCCACATCTGCATTCCCTTGAGTGTCACATATTATACAACACTATGTTAGATCTGAATGCACACTTGCACTAGCATTTACAAATTACATACTGAGTGGTATTACAAAGTAATATGATCACAGCTGGTATAAGAGAGGAGTGCTATTGGGGAGTGTAATCAAGGAAAACAGTTACAACTGAGTGGTTAAAAATAGAAGAGGTTAGTCTCTTTAAAACACTTTATCAAAGAAAACAGTATTCTGAAAACAGTGGTATGCTTGTGAATAAGGGTTGTTGATAAAATACATCCAACCGACTGGTGTGCATGTATGTAGTGATAATGCAACCGGTCTGTGAAAAGAATTTTTAATGGAGCAATATAACAGTGGTCTGTCTGTAGAGTTTTACTGTACATTATGAAATGGAACAAAAAGCTATTATAATTAGACAGTCAAAGATAGTTGTTGCAAGGAGCAATGGGCCTTCTGATTCAACTAGTAGTAAGACTGTACAACAGATTGCTGTGGCCATGAATCATGGGCTTTTAATCCAACCAGATAGACAGTATCCCACTCTGTCACATTTCTTATCTAAAAATTGTTTGGAGAATTTACAGTTTGGTTATATCTAATTTCAGATTTAATGAAAATTGAATTAACAAAATTTATTATCAACTCTACAATAGATGTGGGTCTGGGTACTCACCTGACAATGGAAACTCGTCAGCTCATATCTTGGAGTTCTCCAAGGCTGGTCCCACACTACAACTTTACAGGTTCGCTGTAACAAGAAAAAATCGTATTAACTTGCATCTCCTAGATAAGAGGCTGAAAGCCATCGTTTCAGTCTTCAGATTCTGACGGAAACTTAAGTATACAGTTTTTATCTGTCCTGTCCAAGATAGGAAGTAGATACCAGATACTATTAATTAGCTATTTGTTGTTGTTATTGTTGGATAATAATTTTGATGGATATCATAGTTGTTAGATAATAATTTTGATGGATTTCATGGTTGTTGGATATCAATTTTGACGGATTTCATGGTTATTAGGTATCAATTTTGATGGATTTCGTGGCTGCTGGGTATCAATTTTGATGGTATTCATGTTCGTTGTGAACCATGAATCCAAAGACTTAATAAGCATTATAATCAATCTGTAGAAACAATTAGACCACTTCCCCAATTCATGAAGTCAAGTACCAAGAAAATTGGCATTTTTTTTGCAAAACACACAAGATGAACAAGCATGAAAATATATGACTTAACATTTTGTCTGATAAAGCAAATATCAGTAACACGTACAGTAAACTACAGGTCGATAACCTTCCTTTGATAATATGGGAAGTGCATCCTTTAACACAGTCATGCATATGAACTTGGTAGTAAATGTGAGTGAATCCTTTACATTACAGTGTTGATCTTATGTACCATCAATCTTGTATAACTCTACAGGTTTGGAAAGATAAGTAGTTATGCACCATTAAGCAAACTAATTTGATCTTGGATGTATGTGACAGTTTGCCAAAAAATGCATCACTTATGTGATGTAAATCTGCAGCCCACCATGATTAAAAAGTTGATCCAATGTTGCCTAGGTTACATCATCTTGGTCTACCGCATATTAATTTAGAGGGCAGTAATCATGAGTTGGTTGCATGCTGCAATATTTACATATAGCGAACATGGCAGCTATGTTTAATCTAGCTCAGTACTGTTGCATTTACCTACATTATGCTTAGGGCAGTTATCATATCTTGGCCAAATGTTGCCCCAATAACCTCACGGCATAAATAATGAGTTGGTCAAATCCTGCATAATTTACCCACTGAGATGTAATCATGTCTTGGCTCAATGCTGCACTATTTACGTACTGAGAAGTAATCATGTCTTGGCCAAATGCTGCACTATTTACCCACTGAGAAGTAATCATGTCTTGGCCCAATGCTGGACTATTTACCCACTGGGCAGCTATCAAGTGTTGTCAAATACTTCATCATTTAATTACATGTCAGTAAACATGAATGGCCTAATGCTTCCTAGCGAACTGCAAGGCAGCAATGATGTACTGGCTTGCCAATGCTGCACTATTTACCACAAGATATTAACCATGCATTGGCCAAGTGCTGTACCATTTATAACAAGGTATTAACCATGAGGTGGCCCTATGCTGCATCATATAGTACAATGTATTAACCATGAGTTGGCCTAATGCTGAACCATTTACTAAGGTATTGACCATGAGTTGGTCCAATGTTGCACCATTTACCTATGGGGCAGTAATCATGTATTGGTTAAAAGTTGTAACATTTACATACAGGGATGTAATCACGAGTTAGACAAGAGCTGCATCGTATACTCATGGGATAGTAACCAAGTGTTGATTCAGTGCTTTATCATTTACCTTGCGTTGGTCTACAGGGCAGTTCAGAAGAGTCAGTCCTGTAGTGCCATCATTTTTGCAGGTGGAAGATGCTCCAACACTCAATACAAGTTTGTAGTTCATTCCAGCCACAACCTGTTGAATATATAAAAAAAAAACATATTACCTACTCATTCTATGACAATCTTATTAACAATTTAAATAAAAACTAATGTACTATAAATGTTTGTACCATTGCAATATCTAATGAAGCACACATTTACTTAACCTTGACCACTAACATTCAGAGCCCTAAATCTGGGATTTCCTCTCTTTGCAGAAGAAAAGCTTTTCTGTACATTTGGTGAAAATATAAAGCATATCAAAGAAGTTAAAGTTACCTACCTAAGTTACTGTAAGGTTATTCTCAGCTTTCTTTTGATCTGAATGACTATAATGGTACAGAATTGAATTTGAATATAAATTATTGAAAATCTGTCATCATCATCAGCAGCAGCAGTAGCAGCATGATCATCCTCATCTTGTTATTTTGTGCAATGGTGTCCTTGAACAAATGATAGCCAGGTAATTTTGGTTGCAAGACATATTTTATCCAGTTAAATGGTTCCAAGGAAGCCTGTGAAAGGTCAAACACGGTAGAACTCTTTTTGTCATGGAAGCCACACTATTGCCATCGAAGACCCCCCCCACCACCACCACCACCAAATTCACAACTCTGGTTGAACATATCCTGAGCAACAGCCCTGATAAATTTTATAAAAATTGGTTCAGTAGTTTTAAAGGAGGCATCAAAAATATATATTCCATCAGATTGATCTAAAAATATGGCTGCTTTAGAAAGCACCCAAAATTTCCTTAGAAAAATTCCTACAAAATATGGCTGAAATTGGTTTAGTAGTATTGAAGATGTCAAATATACAGTTTCTATCTGGTTGCTATCATCCCAATAACACTTCAAAATTTCAGAATTTTTATAACTGCAAAGGAATCCACAAAAAAAACCAACTGGAAGAACGTGTTCTAAGAAACATTCCTACAAAGTCCAATCAAAATTGACTCGGTAGAAAAGTAAGCTGACAATTCACAGACAGATATATTTGCTCACAGCATAATAGATTCCACCATAAAGTGGGCACATAAAGAGTATATTATTATCATTTATTCTCTCCACAATATCAGTATGTGACACTTGTCAAAATGATGTCAGTTCATGTGAATCAACTCAAAGAAATCACTGCTATTCAAAGCCTTACTTGCAGGACGACAGGACTGTAAATATGTACATGCTTGCTTAACACTGCTTTTTAGTCACTTACTATGTAATATATTCCATTACTTACTCTTGTAATGGTAATGATCATGAAGACTCTGATGCACAGTGAATGATAATTTATGATCAGTATGAGCATAATGATGTAACTAATGATAAGGAATTCATATCTACAAATCCTACTAAAGGTAATCTTCAACATGACAATAGTTCTACAACAATAAACAACTGTAGTATTGGCAGTGATCAAGATAATAATGTTAATTTTAATCTTGTAAAAAGAGGTTTTAAAATTGGAACCTTAAATACATGGCACTTACTCCCAAAATTAGATGAAATTAATATAGCACTACATCAAGACTGCAAATTACAAATTCTGGGATTGTGTGAAATTTTCCTTAATTCAAGCACAACTGATAGAGAATTACAAATAGATGGGTTTGTATTTGAACAGAAGGATAGAATAGGCAAATCTGGAGTTGGGTATTGTGCCATATATAAGGACTAATCTAACTTACAAGTGATGCCTAGATTTAGAATGTGCTGATCTGAAGATTTGGCTTGAATTCACATTTCCCCACACTAGATCAGTTCTAACCTGCTTTGTATACCATCCACCAAATGCTCAATCTTTATGGATTGATTAGTTTGAGAATCAGATAATGAAGGCTACATCTGGAAACCTGGAATTGGTTCTTCTCTGTGATTTTAATATAAACTTTCATCCATCTTGGACCAATAGTAAATGGTTAAATATGACACAAACATATAACTTAGCCAGATTGTGAAAACACCAACAAGGCAAACAAATTGCACCTCATCTATTATTGACCATGTATGTTCCACTCACCCTGAAAATATTACAGAATTAAGAGTACTATCACTCACCATAAGTGACCACTATCCAGTTTGTCTTACTCACAAGATTGGTTTATATACCCCAAAGAAGGAAAAGCATTTAGAAATGAAATACAGATGTTATAAATGAGAATAATGTGCTACTAGATTTATCAAATGCATCATTTTAAAACATTTTGGAATGTGAGGACCCAGATGAAGGTCTTGATATGTTTCACTCAAAATTCTTAAATATACTTGATAAATATGCTCCACAAAAGCATAAAGAATAAAAACACACAGACAGCCTCATTGGTATTATAAGAAAATCCAACTGCTAGAAAGCTATGAGATCAATATCACAAAGGGATCAGAGAAATTACAGATTATGGTACAACAAAACTGTGTCTCTTATCAGGAAATCGAAATGAGCCTATTTCACAGAAGCAATAAACACAACCAAAGAATTCTTTGGAAATATATTAATGAATTACATCCCAAAGAAAATCCAGGTTTCCCAACTCAAATGAAAAATGGCAATAAAATCCTCTCTGACACAAAAGACATAGCTGAACATCTAAACAACCATTTCTACAATTGTACTAATGATATAAAAATAAATGACCCAACACCAGACTATACAAAATTAGAAGAATATGTGGACTCCAAACTTCAGAACAACCTTGAAAACAAACTAGAAGTAATGGAAATAACAAATGAAGATGTATGACACTACATGTATCTCAAAAACCCTAATACTCAAAAGGGTACAGGGGTAGATGGTATAGGTCCTAAATTGTTAAAACTAAGTGTTAATACAATACACAAGTCAATAGCACACATTAAAAGCTTAAGCCTAATATGTCATAAATTTCCTTTTACCTTAAAGAGGGCAAGAATAACACCATTACATAAGGGCAATGAGAAAGATCTTCCAGAAAATGGCACACCTATTTCAGTCCTACCCACCATTATTGCAAAACAAATCAGTACTTTCTTACAAACAAATGACCTCCTACATCAACACCAATCAGGTTTTCAATCAAACCACTCCTGTCATACTGTGCTAAAAAAGATAATTGATAAATGGCTTGAAGACATTGATAAGGGTAACATAATAGGATCTATCTTTCTAGATCTGAAGAAGGCGTTTAACTTTGTTGACCATAACATACTTATTGAAAAACTAGTTTATTACAATTTCAGTGCAAAAACCATTTCCTGGATACAATTTTATCTTAGTGACAGAACCCAGCAAGTGCAACTAAACAGTACTCTATCCAGTCTTGGTCGTATAAAATATGCTGTGCCTCAGGGCTCAATCCAAGGACCTATCTTATTTCTCTTATACAATAATGACCTGCCATTGTAAACAGAAAACACTGAAACTGATATATATGCAGATGTTGCAACATTCCACACATAGGGTCAAAACAGCAACACAATCCAAGAACAGCTGCTGCCCAATCTTAATCATATCAGTAAATGGTGTCATGACAATGGAATGTATATAAATACCCAAAAGACCACTGCAATGCTAGTAGGAACATCAAACAGATTATCCATACAAAACCCCATTTAAATGTCTGTAAATGATAAATGTATATCTAATGTAGAATGCCATAAGCTCCTAGGAGTATATGTTGATGATAAACTAACCTGGAAACATCACATAGATCATGTTTGTAACATAATAGTCTCCAAACTAACACTACTGCAAAGACTAAATAAGTATCTACCAATTCATGCAAGGAAACTATACTCTTCAACTTACATATTACCTATTATGGACTACTGTTGCACAGTATATGGCTCATGCACACAAACTAATGTTAATCGTATAATCAAACTTCAGAATTGTGCAGCTAGAATTATACTAGATGTCGATCCAATGACACCATCTGCTGACATGTTTAAGTCTTTAAACTGGCTCCTTTTTGACAAAAGAATTTCATATTATAGATGTATTATGATTTATAAAACCCTTCATAATTTAACACCTCTTTACCTGAATGATATGCTTGTCAAAGCCAGCAATACTGCCTCCTTGTACTCTTTAAGATGAGCATCAAACATGTGTTAAAAACTACCAAGACCAAGAAGTAATGCACTGAAAAAGACTTTTACATATACAGGATCTTCAGAAAGGAATCAGCTACCACTTGAACTAAAGCAGGCTGATACTGTAGCCATGTTCAAATCAGGCTATTTCAGCTACCTAAACATATAATGTCTCTCACCAAATATTCCAACAGTTCCTTCTTTGTTCTTATGAGTATGCATAAATCAGCTACAAACATGTTACACCGATGCAAATGTATAAACATTGCAAGTCTTAAGTGAACTATTTATGTGACATTAACCTGTAATTAATACATTCATTCTTTCTTTCTTTTACAAATATTATGTACATGTATATAATGTTGTATGCCCCTGAGGACCTCATGTGAGATTAGCTAAAAATTTGGCTAAATGAGTTGTACCATCTGAAAATAAAGTATTGTTATTATTATTATTATTATTATTATTATTATTACAGATACAGCATGTTGATTTACTGTTTGTCTTTTACATGCAGGAATATAAAGTATGAAGAATGACTCAAAGTATGAGGTGAGAAAAATGGAAGAAGATACTTTTTCCATCAACAAAAGGGGAGAAATAAAAGATACAGGGGAGATGTGAAGGAGAAGTCAAACTAAATCCAATTTTCATTTGCAAATATACATGTATTGATTTAACATATAAATATATAGTTTTTACTTTTCTAAAATGAAGGCAATTTTCTACATGGTGTGCAACAAATTATCATTCATGCTCTACCCACAATTTGAAATTAAAAAGTAATTGACAAAATTCTGGACATTTTTTCTGTTAAGTATTATTTGAAAGATCGTTCATGACACTGATTAAAAAATCAGGTATTCACACCAACAGATGTATCAGTCTTATGAAGAAATAAACAACAGCCTCAAGAACATTGTCATTAGGAACTTTAAAAAAAATATTTCAGGAATTGTTTTGTTTCACTTCTTTATTTGTTTGTTCGCTTGTTTGCCTGATACCCAACGGTTTCTTATGTGCATGATTTCTTCTGAACCCATTCTGATTGTTGCTTCCAATCAATATTTAAAATATTTAAAGTTGCTCTATTGGATAGCAACGGTAGAATTGGTTGAGCATTGGACTCATAATCCAAGGGTTGCAGGTCTGATACTCACCCAGATCAGACTGGGTTTTATCCTTTGGTGTGTCTTTGGGAAAGGCACTTAACTCCACTTTCCTTGGCATGATATGGCCAATAATGTGTTCAAAGTTCCATTAAAATAACCAATCAACAACAACTATTTGGAATATCTTGGATGTTACCCTCAGGATCATAATGCACATGGCTAATTATTCTGTCGTTTTTTGTTTTTTTTTTGGACAACTTGTCTTTAGGAATAAAACAAAAATGGTTGGTGGTAATCTATTGTCTTTTGAGTCACGTACCTTGCCACATAAAACAACTGGATGATCTTGTAATGGGTTCATCTTCAATTTCATCCAACAACATAGCATATAAATGGGTCCAACCAGGCACACACAGGTTATTGATAAGGATTTTTTGTGTTGCAACTTCACAAGGGTGCCAGCTACGAATGTGCTGTATGCTAGGACCTCGAGGAACTTTCACTCATGCATCAATACCCGACTAGTATTTGTAGACATTGGACAGATTTTAAATTTTACTTAATAATTTCACTTTATCTACTTATCTATCTACCCATATACCAACCTATCTATCTATCTACCTATTTATCTACCTATATACCTACCTATCTATCTATCTACCTATATACCTACCTATTTATCTACCTATATACCTACCTATCTATCTATCTAAGTTATTGATGAACAGTAATGTGAGAAATTCAGCCACATGTAGTATGTTTAAAAAAATATATAAAATATACCATAATCTGAGACTCACCAAGTGTTATTAACAAACCCAGCAAGAAAACAGTGAAGAAGGATTTATTACAGTTTCTGCATACAACATGGCTGCAATGATAATGATGGACACAAGATTTGCATATGAGGAAGCCTAGAAACTGTACCTGCTTTTGGGCTCTGACCACTTTAACCAGCATGGTTCTGTACAAGGCGTTGGACTGTTTATTCATTGCATCAACAGCAAAGACTGCTGCAGCCTGCACTTCATCAGAGGTTCTATCAGCGTCTTGGTATCCTCCAAGAAGCTGCCGCTTCATGGCATAACAATGTGGGGTGCCACTTAGACCAATGTAGTGCATCCAGGCCTGTTCCAATACTGCCACATCACAGAGTGTCTGCAAAGGAAATAAATCTATTCTGTAGTCGTCAAATGTCTTAATCTAGTCACCTTCTGAGATTGTCACCCATATGACAGACAATAATACTTATCAATGAAAATTCTATGGTGATGATTTTGAATTTCATCTTGATCTAACCCCTCAAAGGAATTAATATGTTTACTAAGGTTTACTGCCTGGCAGATATATACTTCAGTGCAATAAAGGGAGTTCCAGATGATGCAGTTGTTAACAAATTAAACTGATTTGCTTTTTACCTGTATAGCACTCCAAAAATTGGATAGTCTGATGCCTGGGGACCATCTAAATCTAGATTGGGAACCTCCCACATTCTAAGTGAGTTACCCATTGGGTTTATCACACACACAAAAGATAAAGTGTTGTCTAATTTTCCTGACAAAAACCTTGAGTGTGCCGACAAAATGCTGCATTTTCATTTTGAAAGACACTTGTAAATTGTTAATATTCAGTTCCCTGTAAGGACTCCATTTGCAGGTCACTCATCCTTATGAATTTTCGACTGCTTACTTGTATTGAAAGCTATAAACTTTGTGTACAAAGTGAAGCATGTGACCCATGAATGGGGAACAACACTATTTCTTTTCTACGTATTTCACTGGTAACCTGCAATTAGCACCCATTTGTCCTTTATGAATAATAATTCACTCTACCTTACTCAAACATACAATAATGCATCATTGGTTAAATATATAGAGTGGTACCTATGCAATTGACAATTAAGCTAAGCCTGTGAATTAGTAACTTATAAAAGCACCTAAGACATATTTTTCACCTTAAAGAAACAGATATAATTATATTTTATTTTAATACATTAAATTCAAACAGCTGGTAGCCACTGATTCTGTTGATATATGGAGTGTGTGTTTTCTTTAACTATCATACATCCACTGAAATATGACATGAACTAATTATGAAACCTGAAGATATTCTTTTAACTGATTGACTATGACTTCATTTTTGTTTTCAACTTAATTGAGATTTTTGCAGCATCCAGAAAACAAAACTACTTCAAGTCACCTGAATAGTCTTCCCAACAGACAGTACATCAACCTAAAGGCAAAGCTGATGACATACTGTCAGAGATTCCAAAACACCTCATCTGCCAGAACTATTAAAAGTTCCACACATAAACATGCAGAAATTGTGAAATTGTTTGAAATCGTGTTAGTTGTGAACCCCTCTACAGCAAAATATGAATGAGGATTCAGTCTCATGAACACTATCAAAAGTGTAAAGGAAATTGTATAAAGCAGGAGACACTTCAAATCCTTATGAAATCAACTATGCTATCAAATCAGTAAGTATGAATAAATAAAACTATCCCCTATTTCCAATTATATGATATTTGCATGTAAAATGATCCACTGTGTCCAATTATATATATGCTGATGTTTGCATGTAAAACTATCCCCTATGTCCAAGTATATGATATATGCTGATGTTTGTACAGTAATGGTTGGCTGCTGGTTCAGTTGTATGTTTCAACTGGAACTGACTCTTTAAAGTGACCAACCAAAACCAAATATAGAAAGTTTCACTGTTGCAAAGACTGCTAGTTGACACTTGTCCAAAGTTTGTATATACATGTACTTGTCGATGTACATTAATTTTTGCCTTCCTTTCATCTGGCAAAAGTTTAAAAATCATTACTTAAAAACACTGATTTAAGAAAATATATTAAATGAAACAGTGATTAGTTGGGTCTATTTTCTTTCCTTGGATTCAAAGACTAGATGAAACATGGGTACATGTATGATTTTGATTATCCAATCATTTTATCATGATTATAGTTCAAAATGCAATTATACACACTGATTGTGCAGTGTTGCACCTTGAGTGAGCCCAGTGGACATTCTCCTGCTCCAAACTGCCTGTGCCCCAATACATTTAACAAATTTTCATGTATCTTGATTATTAATATTGGGCAACAGAGGTACCGTATGTACTCACATATAAACCGATACCAACTGCAAACTGCATAGACCCAGATCTGCCATCGCATAATGCGTTGGCAGATCTGGGTCTATGCAGTTTGTAAGAACTAATTAGTAGAACAAACAACATAGAACCTGATCTGCCGGCACATAATGCAACAGCAGATCATGGTCTATGTTGTTTGCATTTGGAACTGCTTTATACGCGAGTATATATGTTACATAAACTTTGATAAAATGTCGCTCAGACAGCTCAGCCAAGTGCAACACTGTTGTGCAGGCTTTTTCATAATCAAATTTTCTAGCTTCCTGGTAGCATTTTCTTAACATAGTTTAGCCCATAAGAAATTACAGCAGTGTCTGACAAGTGAATATTACAATCCACATTTATTTAACACCACAGTATGTGTGCAAAATCTTAATAAATTCTTAATCCCAAAACTATAGACAATAATCAGTGACCAGAAGAAGTTGATAAACCTGCGGTAAAAATTTTAAACTAAAATTTAAAATAAAACATTATTACATATCGTACCAATGTCAATGCAACTGTGCATGTGTCTGTGGTGCATTTAGGAAAGATAATTCACCTCAAAAATGTATTCCCTAAACGAATATCTGAAGTGCCATGGACAGTAATTTCCTAAGATCCCTGGATGGTCAATAGGTTCAATACAGAAGAAGGTGAAATTCATATCTGAGAAAATATTTAATTACATTAAGAAAGTTTACAAGGATGTCTAACTCAAACTATTACCATATGAATAAAAACAAACCCTTAAATAATGCATTTGTTTATTATTAGAATAATGTATGACAGATGGATAGAGAGGATGACATCCAGCTTCCCCTCACTGCCATCACAGTGGGGATATATAGTATGTTACAACTCTAGGTTTTACAAATATGTAACAGAAAGAAAGTGAAGCTAACAATGTAAGTAAAATCAACTAGCAATTTATTTCCAGACAATTAAAGTGAAAATTCAAAAGACACTTACAATTTGTGAGTTAAATTCCAAATAATCATAAATGTCCTAATCACAGTCCAAAATAATAGAACGTTCCAAATGAATTCCAGTAGCCTTGAATGTCCTGATGTACCACAAAGATGTACTCCAGAATGTATTTGAATGAGTTCACATAAATCCCAAAAGCATGTATTAATCCAAAAGTCAATTAGCAGTTTTATATTTCCAGTGAATATTGTAAATAAATAATTCCTCTCAAATTATACCTGATTTAAACAACACAACGAAAATATTTTCCTTACAGACGGAACTTTCAGAACTGAAATTCTAGAATAGGAATGAATTTGTTTGCCAAAATATGTTTATAAATACACATGCCTACATGACCTATGTCACATCACAATATGAGTAATTCTAGTGGAAAAATACTGGCTTACCTGACACATGTCACAAAAGTCTAATTGCGAAATGCCTATGAAAATACTATGTAAACAACTGGTCAAAAGTTAAGTATGTATTTTCAAATAACCATACAACTTACAATAATAGACAAAAGTTAAGCATATAAACATCATACATAACAATTAACATACTTACAACATGATTGTCAGCACTTGTGAACTTCAAGGTCAACTTGTAAAGTACTCCTGCCACAACCTGTAACAAAAGTAGCAGATTTACAAGATCAAGATTACTAAGGAAATTGGCCTAATTCCAATGTACTCTAAAGAATGTACTGTATCTCTTACTATGCATTTTTCCCGATATTTATTTCTATTTCCACCAAGGTGATAAAAAAAAATATATAGATTGCAGAAAACAAGGAATGAGAAATATAATGGGTATTTAAACAAGTTGTAATACTTTTTTGTACATGGAAAATAAACTATTTAAATTTATATAGAACACAGACATATACCATAAATTGCCATAGCATTACAGCAAGCTATATCTACAAAAAATCAAAGCAAATTCAGACTATCTAGACATAGTGAAATTAAAATTACGGTAACAAAAGAGCACAAAAACAATGTTAATTATGCCCCCCAAAAGGGTTACACAACATGAGAACAAAGTTTGCGTAGTGGAGCTCAACATTTCTAACTTGGTTTGTGTTATATATTCCCAAAATCTGGTTAATCTGAGTTTGACATACTGGCAATAGATATTTAAATATATGTTGACCAAATCAAAGGGTTAAACCATTGTCTCATGACAAATCACCAATCGAATGTTTTCCTAGCAAACTGTCATCATGATATCAAACCAAATCTGCTCAGAATCAAGATTAAAGGGAAAAACCTAGCTAAGATATACATATGCAATTAGTCTATAAACTTTGGGGAAAAAAAGTAACAACAACGGGTACAGAATTAAACTTTATCGACAAATTTCATTTAATGTAATTCCTAATGCCAATGATCATTAAACAAGAGTCGCTCAAAAGGACTGACACTCTATTGTTTGAAAAGAACTTCCAGGAATTCAAGATAAGACCATTTCTTCTTTTCAACTGCCAAGTGCTGAAACCATCTCTGATATTCTTCAGTGACAAGATTTTCAATTAGCCACTGTAGCAGCTATAGTTTTGGATGTAAGATTGTCACCACTTTCATTTAAGACATACTAAACACCTTTAGAAAACTTTTGGTGAAAACCCCATGTTGATATGACCATCCATTCAGGTGAATTAGTGAAAAGATTTTCAATATGTTCATTGTGGCAGTCATATTTGAGGTTAGATCGGCACCATTTTCATTCAGGACCAACTAGATATCATAATTAATCTTCTGGTGAAACCCCATGTCGATATGACTTTTCATTTAGGAGGAGTAGCAATAAGATTTTCAAGACGGTTGCCATGGTGGACATACTGTATGTCAACTCGGCACCATTTTCATTTAGTACCAACTAGACACCATAAGAAGTCTTCTGGTGGAAACCCAATGTTTATATGATGTTCCATCTAAGAGGAACACCAATAAGATTTTCAAGATGGCCACTGTGGTGGACATATTGGATATCAGATCCACACAATTATTATTTAAGACCAACTAGACACCATAAGAAGTCTTCCAGTTAAAACTCCATGTCAATATAACTTTCTGTTTCTGTTCAGAAGGAGTAGCATTAACAACATTTTCAAGATGGCTGCTATAGTGGCCATGTTGGATGTCAGATCAGTACCATTTTCATTCCAGAACAACTAGATATCATATGAAGTCTTTCAGTAAAAACTCCAAGTTGATATCACCATCCATTCAGGTGGAGTAGTGATAACATGGTTTTCAAGATGACCTCAGTGGTGGCCATACTGAATGTCTGGGTGGCACCATTTTCATCTAGGACCAACTAGACATCATAAGAAGTCTTCTGGTGAAAACCCCATGCTGATATAACATTCCATTCAGGAGGATTAGGAATAAAAATATTTTCAAGATGGCTGCTGTTGTGGCCATATTTGGTGCCCAAGTGAAACCATTTTTATTTTAGACCAACTAAATGCCATACGTCTTCTTGTGAAAACCCCATGTTGATATGACTTTCTCTTCAGAAGCAGTATTGATAAGATTTTCAAGATGGCTGCCATGGAGATCATACTGGAATGTCAGACCTGCACCATTGTTATTTAGGACCAACTATACATCATAAGAAGTCTTTTAATAACAACCTTATGTTGATATGCCCATTCATTGAGGAGTAGCAATAACAAGATTTTCAAAATGGCTGCTTTGGCACCCATGTCTGAGCAGAACCATTTTCATTCAGGACCAACTAAACCTTTGGTTGAATGTGTGTGTAAAGTTTCATGGCAATCTTCCAAGTAGTATAGAATGAGTGGCCATAGCTAATGAATCGTTGGTCTATGACCAATAGAACTAAAAATATAATCTTCCACAAGCTGTGAAGGACATATGAGAAGATGTTCTGTCCTCTACCAATCTTCTGACCAGGTTTCTCAAATGCAATTCAACATCAGAAGCCACCGGCTTACTCACACTAAACAAGAGTCCCTTGAGGGGACTAACGTTCTACTGGGCAAAAAGAATTTCCAGGAATTCAAGATAAGACCATTTCTTCCTTTTAACTGCCGAGTGTTGAAACCATCTCTGATATTCATCAGCAATAACAAGATTTTCAAATAAGTCGATGTGTGCACATACTGGATTTCAGTTTGGCACTATTTACATTTAGGACAAAGTTGATATCACTGGAAGTCTTTTTTGTGAAAACCCTATGTCATAATGACCATCCATTCAAGTGGAATAGTGACAACTAAATTTGTAAGACAGTCGTCATGGCAGCCATACTGGATGTACAACTGGCACCATTTTCATTTAGGACCAACTGGGTAGCATAAGAAGTCTACTGGTGAAAACCACATGTAGATATAGCAACCCATTTGGAGAGGAGTAGAGATAACAATATTTTCAATATATTACTTTTTATTCAGGAGTAGCAATAACAAGATTTTCAAGATGGCCATATTGTACATCATATCGGCACTAGTTTCATTTAAGACCAACTGGACATCATAAGAAATCTTCTGGTGAAAACCCCATGTCAATATAACTTTCTGTTCAGATGTACAGATGTGGATACCAAGATTTTAAAGATGGTTGCCATGGTGGCCATATTGGACTTCAGATCAGCACCTTTTTATTTAGGACCAGGTAGACATCATACGAAGTGAAAACCCCATGTTGATATGACCATCCATGTAGGAGGAGTAGCAATAACAAGATTTTAAAGGTCAATGCTGTGGTGGCCATATTGAATGTCAGATTGGTACCATTTTCATTTAGGATCAATTGGACATGGTTAGAAGTCTTTAGTGAAAACCCCCATGTTGATATGACCATCCATGTAGGAGGAATAGCCATAACAAGATTTTCAAGCTGGCTGCTGTGGTGGCCATATTGAATGTCAGATCGGCACCATTTTTATTTAGGACCAACAAGATATAAAAAAGAAGTCTTTTAGTGAAAACCATTTATTCAGGAGGAGAATCAATACCAAGATTTTGAAGATGGCTGCTGTGGTGGCCACATTGGATGTCATATCGGCAACATTTTCATTTACAATCAACTGGACATCATAGAAGTCTTTCAGTGTAAACCGCATGTTGATATGACCATACCCTCAGGAGGAGTAGCAATAACAAGATTTTCTAGATGGCTACCGTGGCAGTCATATTGGATGTCCAAGCAGAACCATTTTCATTTAGGACCAACTAGACCATGAGATGAATGTGTGTGTAAAGTATCATGGTAATCTGATGGACGACAGACCATTCCATAAGATCTTCTGGTATATTACCAAGAGAGCTAAAAAAAAACAAAAACATTCACGAAGAAAACTAGAAAAGTATTTATATACTTTTGTTGTATAAATCAACTTATCTATTCCTCAAATTAATTTTAAACTGCCAGCCACATTTACATGATTGCAACTGAGAAACATGGATGGTACCCTCTTGATTTTGTATAAATTATGCATGAAGAATTACTGATTTACCGCTTACGAAAATACAGAATCCCTTATGCATAAATATTTGTTTTATGTAATGTTCATCTTGATGAATATAAGTGTGCAGAAATTTAGTAAATACTGTCTATGCTCCCTTCTAGGTCGACTTCAACTTTAAAATGCGCCGACATAGATCTGCCATGACATAATGTGCCAGCAGATCTGGGTCTGTGCAGTTTGTTAGGAGTAATCAGTAGAACAAACAACACAGACCCTGTTATGCCAGCTCACTATGTCTTTGTTGATTGCAGTTGGACTCAACTTATAAGCGAGTATAGACAGTCCAAATTACAAATGCAATCTTAGGAATAGAGATTTATATCAGAATGTGTACATCCAACCATTGTTAACAGCTGAATGTGCAGGTGTAACGTCACTGGAAGATAAAGGGAGTTAAATCAGCTCATCTCAGAGAATCTAGATAGCGGCAACATAGCACCATCGTGTGATAACTAAAATTTTAAAAGTGGTACAATAGCTTATAATTAAATGATTATTATAGTGATAACAAGTCTGAATGACAGATTTTCCATTTAATAGCTGCATTTTCATGACTGGTATAACTTATCAGGTTCACATATTCCAAGTAAAATATTCCAGGTTATTCGCTGAAGTATGTATGCTTGAATCCATGAATTTCCAGCAACAGTGATATTAGCCCTAGCATACATTGGTCCCAGGTAATGTGTCATTGCATTGATAATACTCTATTACCAAATTACTAAATTCAACTACAGATTACGCGTCAAATAAGGTTATTATGTTGCAATTCAACACAAAAGAATATCGTATATAAAACAATATTCTGTAATAATGTGGCAGAAGATGTACATGTAATTCAGTTTTACATCCTCGATTTATGTACCCTATCTATTCAACATACGATATTATTTAATTTTTCCAAAGTGAAAATTGGTAAATTATATCAAAGCACATAAGAGAAATTACTTCATTATTATTATTATTATTATACAAAATAAGCAGCAAAAATATGATAGTAAGTACCAAATAACTGAGTTGGTGGCAACTTTCACGAGAAATTCACATTAATAATGACATGTGTAATTATAAAAAAAGAAAATCAGATTTAATCTACCATGTATACTCGATTATAAGTCAACTCCAACTGCAAACAACATAGACCCTGATCTGTCATTCCATAATACGCTGGCAGATCGGGGTCCATATTGTTTGTTTTACTGATTACTCCTAACAAACTGCATAAACCCAGATCTTCCGGCACATTGTGCGAGAGCAGATCTGGGCCTGTGCAGTTTGCAGTTGGACTCGACTTATAGGCGAGTATATATGGTAGTTGGTTGTTTTGCTGCTAAATTGGTCCGAAGTTTACAGAGTGATACACGTAGATGCCATAACGTTATGAATTCACACTTTCTTAACGGTGCAGAGTGATACATGTAGAAGCCATTACAGTTATAAATTCACACTTTCTGAACAGCACAGAGTGTCTACTGATGCTTAATTATTCAAACAGAATTTAATTAATGATTTCCATTGACTTTCAAGTTTGTCCAAAACCCATCTCTTCATTCCATTATAAATTTAAATAGTGTGAGAAATGAGATAACCAAGCATCATTGATAGTTCATTCTTGTTTATTCATCTCTTTAACACAGTGTAAATTGCTCAGTGGTAAAAAGTTTTTTGTACAGTAGGTGTGCTTTCTATCATTACCGTAATCTTTTGAAACCTTTTTTTTCACAGCTTTGGCATCTTGACGTTTTGTGTCTTTTTTAGCAGTTTTTTTCAATGTTATTTGCCAGATCTTATAAAATATATTTATCAGGGATCAAGCTAGACGTGAATTTTTTTAGGAAGAATTGGCTTCTCCTTTTTGGACAGAATAAGGAAAAGTGAGAGTTTAACAGTGATAAGTGGAAGCAAAGCAAGAAACGCATTATATATATACGTATGTATGTAGGTATATGTATTTGTCCTCCAGTCCTCTATTTCTTATTATGCATATTTGCATTTAATCTTGCTTTTAAGCAATACTTTATCTTCAAAGAGAAAATTCTCTGTGTTGTTTGTATGTTATAAAGATATTTTTAAAGTATATTAATGTATCATATTCATATGCAGTGTATTCATACTTGAAAGTGTGTATGTTCAAATGGAGAGATATATACAATGATGACTGGATGGAAGATGGATGTATGAACATAAATAAAACAAACTTTTATTACAATCATCATCATAATATCATTACACTTCAATTCCATCAATCAATAAATCATAGAAGGTTTAGAGCGTATGGTTTATAATTCACATTAAAATTAAATGTGCTAGGACACATGCATTTTATCAAGCATAACTTTACATTTTATATATCTTTCTCACCTTTTATTCTTTCCATTTTCCCAAGGCTATGGTAAAGTCAAACTCATTCATATTAGACCCATCCTGTGATATTCGCATTAGCATATTAAAGTACTTTTCACTAAATTTTGTGCAATACTTTGTTTTGATTCTGTTCTGACTGGAAATATGCCGTTTTTGGTCATTATGCCATATATTTTGGCCACCTGACTTCAAATGAGCACACTAAAATTATACGTTGTAATTTTAACTGACGGGAAGTACCTATATTACATTACTGTCATTAAAAATAGTTAAAACTACTTAATCAACTGCCATTTAAACAAGCAATTTATTTTCTTTCAGTTGCTAAAACTACATCAAAAAATGACAGTACAAACCATTTCGAAATATATTTGAAACAACCCCTATCAATGTACATTGAGCATATACACAGGTGTCTTCACACCATAGTGTTCATCTGTTATGCAAACCACATTGGTCACTGATGTTACAGATGAGTAATCTCCACTTTGCAGCTACATGTTTAAGGGGTTAATTCAAAATTAAATGTAAACCTTTTGTCAATTTTTGGTGACGTTTTGAAAACTAACAAAAATTAAATTACTTTGTTCTAGACTAGTGACAGATGGTTAACTATTTATACCTATTTGTAATTACAATAATATAATTTAGAGACTCCTATCAGTTAGAATTGATTACTATGTATGGTTTCTGCAGTGCTTATGTGAAGTCATATGGGGAAAATGCATCGTGGTGTAATGACCAAGACGAGTACATAAACCTTAAGGGGCCGACTATATAATTTTTTTCGGGGGAGGGGCTGGGACTTTTTGAAAAAGATTTCCGGCTCTCAATTGGCTTGAAAAAATATTCTTTCTCCGATTCATAGCGAAAAAACAAACAAACTATTTATTATATACATTATTTTAGTTGGAAAAAAGTTAATTATCTTGAGGTAAAAAAAAAAAATGCCCGCTTGAAAGAAAATCTCAGCCGCCCCTCCCTCTCCTCCGAAATATATAGGGTTGTGTCCCTATGTAACACTGTTATATCTGGAAGTGTGTCCATGTATTTCCTGTTGATGATACTTGTACATTACATTAATGAGCACTGTTTTAATGGTCAATCAGCTATTCAAACACATGCCTGTGAATGTGTAAGAACTTGTTTTGTCAGCGCCACTGATGCCACTTGCAAAGGCTGCAGTACATTTAGCCTGGGGATACAACACTGTAAACTACTCGGCTGGGTCGAGTGGGCATCTCAAAAGCTATAAACTATTGTCACTCTCAGTGTTTATCTTAAATATAACAGGGGGAAATAATTTTTCGCTTTCCTTATAGAAAAAGGCGAAGTTTACATTTTTTCAGTGACTTAGTCGCACACTTCACCTGGTAGCGTGACCCCTGAATGGTAGGAATTCTGTATATCTATTTACTGTAGTGCCTTGTGTATACAATTCAGATGATGTGTATAAATGTAAAGTATAGCATTCTTCCTGAACAAGAAATACCATTCAATATACACATTCATCTGCAGCTGAGCATTTTGTTTCAAATGGCAATTTGTAGGCATAACTTTTATTTTAGGCTTATAAGAAAAATAACTTTGGTTCGGGTTCCTGACTGACCCTATTTTTGCTAGCTGACCCTAAAAATTATTGTGACTATTAAAAAAGAAACAGAATGTTCTGATGTGACCATTACTGACCTCATTTCATCCGCAGAGTAGATTTTGTGTTCATTCAATCGGAACACCTCGTGGCATTTCTACTAAAATCCACCTCAGAAATACTTTGATGGAGTTATACAGTTTAAAAAGGGCAAATCGCCAAAATCTGATGGAGAACTAAGTCACACACTAAAGCACACTAAAAGAACCCTTTGTGGAATTATCTGCAACAATTAAGTAAAAGAAACTTCTCTAGTGAGTTCATTCTTGCAAAACGAATTATTTCAGCCAAGAAAAAGCTTCAATAATGAAAGTTACGATAATATGTGTGATGTGCACATGATGTCATCTGGTATATACAAGGTATGTGTATATCTAATGGCGGCTTCTGTAATATTCCCGAGGTGCTTTCCAATCATTTGTGGAAAGGCCTGAGAGTGTTCTGACGGTATGCTCATTACGATGTGAATTTGTCTCCAAAATATTTAAACTCCTACTGGATATAGACCAGAAAGCATGATTCTATAATGACTATTTTTGTGCGCTGTTCACTAATCGTGGTCAGTTTTAAATCTACAGCAAGCTGTATCGGTCAAACGCAACTTATTGAAGCAATTATATAGAGAGCGCACAGTTAACTTTGGTATAACATTGTGCAGTTGAGTAATACTGACAAGGTAATTTCTCAGAGGAATTAATTAAATTTGCTCATGCAATCAAGGTTCATTTTCAATAAATGGATAGGAAAAAATGAGTAAAAATACCCCCACCATATTCCAGCTAAAGGACCCATTATTTTTTAGTATGAAACTGGACGCACTCATTATTTTTCAAAGCCTTATTAGATAAATATGTAAGTGACAGAAATCAGTGCTCAGTGCTCTATCAACTCTGCTGCCACAGAACCTCATTCTCATAACCTATTGGTCGTTTTGTAACAGAGATGTTTCCTCCAGGACGTTTCATTCCATGTACAGTAAAGTCAGTGCACACTAAATATACCAAGTTTCAAACTATGTATATATATATATATATATATATATATATATATATATATATATATATATATATATATATATATATATATATATATATATATATATATATATATTGATACAAAAAATGATAATGGCACAAATTCAAAACGGTTTTCCAAGGTTTCGAAACAAAAATCTCTTCATCAGGGGAACGAACAATAATACATATGCAAAACAAACACTAAACACAAAATCTAAGAATCATTAGGGCAAATTTACAACACAAGAAAATTGTGTAACAATACTATTAATAAACGAGCACGTTACTGCGTCTATAACACAGAGAACCAATATGTTTTGACCTAATTCCAGGTTGTGAACAAAGAACGGAAATACAGTGTTACGGAATTATGTATCATTTCTTGAAATAATGATATAGTTTTATTAGTTTATGACCTCTGTATAATAGTCTAATATGTGTCGTTTTGCAAGGTGCACATATACGGTAAAATCAATATTGTCGGTTGAAGCATAAGTCATATCACGTGATCAGCGCGTGAAGTTTGTTATTTTGACCTGCATTCAATGTTCTGCCCTGGATTTTGTAATTCAGTGAGTGATTCATTTTTTGTTGACTAGAAGTAGAATAAGTTCGTAAATACCGAGATGTTGATTTAAGACGGAATTAAGAAATTTTTTTTTTTTTTTTTTTTTTTTTTTTGTATTTCAATGACGCATATTAAGAAACTATATAAAAAGGATGTAATCAGAGCGTTCGTCAGTCTTTTAGAGTACGTTCAGCCTGAGAGGCCATAAACGAGATTGGTTCATTTTGTGTGTGGTATTCTGCTTCAGAGATTATTATACAGTACATTCTGGATTTAGTACTGCTACTTCAAATTTAAGTATTATTCAGCTCCGTTGGAATTATCGGAAACATTTCTAGAACTTGTGTGATATTCCATATTCACAAGGATTACTTGGAATTAATAATATTTGGATATAACTGATTCTTGTTGGCACTCTAGCACATTGGAGGTTTCATTCGGAATACTCTTCATTCGGAATATTTGGATTAACTTCCGGATCAGTGAACTTTAGAACAATTTAGGACTTTTAAGGATATTCTATACTGTAAGTTATTTTTAATTCTTTCACTTTGATTGTTTGTTGAAATATTTTAATATTTTAGGAAATTAAATATTTGTATTTTAAATCTTGAAAGTTTGTTTTCGTCTTTTCTTTTGTTACATTACCACTAGTCATAACAACAGTATGACGAAAAATCAACGCCATCTACAAAATTTGGTAAAAAAATTATATCCCGGTAGAGTTGTGCATGGAGGTTCTAAAGGAAAGATGTCAAGAGAATTGTGTAACGGGATAATGGACAAGAACTATAATAATAATAATAATAATAATAATAATGACAATAAATAATAAACAATAATACATGTAATTACTTCGGTAAATATTATCGCAAAAATTGCGTACTGGTGAAAAACCAATGACTAGCTATAATTTTGATAAGACTGCAACGGGAAGTTTGATTTTTTCATTTAGTCAGAAATCCCCATGACTTTTCAATTGTAGCATCCAATATCGTTCCTTGGGTGTGCGTTCTATGTCGGTCCACCCCAGGTGTGATTCAATCCGACGCAACTCGAGGGACTCATCTGAATGTCCAGTCGAGTTGTAGTGGTTGGCGGCTTTCGCGTTGATTTTGTTGCGAATGTGACTTTTGTGCTTATTCATTCGCTTTCTGAAATCAACGGTTTCGACAACAAATTGAGTGACACAGATCTTGCATGTCAGAAGATAGATTGCATTACAGGCTCGACATCCTAACTTCTAATTGATCGTGTAGCTAACTCCTGTTGTCGAACTTCTGAAAGATTCGGTCTCGGCATATGTTTTCAAATTAGGCAACGCTTGTCTTTGCAGCGGTATGTGCCTGAATCTGTGGTCTTGTTTCAAGTTATCTTGGCACGTACTAAATGGTCCTTGAGATTTTTAGGGCTACGGCACGCAACCATAGGAACCTCTTTAAATATACCCATCAGAAGTACTGAACATTCAATATGGTACCAATGCTTCCGAATAATCTGTTGTAGATTTGGCGCATCGGGGTGGAAAGTTAGCACGAAGGGACACGCTTGTTGGTTTTCTTGGTGTTATATTTCAGGAGAGCTCCTCTATCGAGGAGTCTAGTTTTGTTAATTCCCTCCTTAATGTAGCTCCTTCTGTATCCTCTCCTTCTAACGTTCCCATTCAGCTCTACGAATCTCTTTTCAAAAGTAGCATGATTAGAGCATTTGCGTTTGGTACGAACGCACATACCGCAAGGGAGATTTGTCATTGCGTGCTGTGGGTGGCAGCTGGTCGGGAGTAGATACTGGTGAGAGTCAGTGGGTTTAGAATACAGGTCAGTTTCTAAGTTCCCCTCCAAAAAGATACTGGACCTGTTTGATGACTCCGACGTAAATCTAATCGTAGGATGGAAGTTATTGGCGAATAAAAAAAAATACTTTGAAATTATCGCCCGTTTCGATCCATTTCAGTTCTATGTCGTCAATGAATCTACACCAGCTTAAAGGTCTGTATGGTGTCTCGTTAAGAAGTTTTTGCTCGAGTCTTCCCATGAAAATATTGGCATACGAAAGTGCCATTTTTGTACCCATTGCTGTTCCATTAATTTGTAGAAAGTGTTGGTTGTTGAATATGAAATTGTTAAACTCGAGAACATGTGTTAAAAGTTTGACCAAATAGAACGTTGGAGGGGAACGGTCAGATCGACTATTCCATGTTTCCTTGCAAGCTATCACGTTCTATTTGGTCAAACCTCGTGTGGAATGTTAGTGTATAAGGAACATACACCCATGGTGACGAGGAGAGTGTTGTTTGGAGGGTTCGTTTTGGGTGTTTTGTTGAGATAATCCGTGGTATCTTGGATATATGAAGGGAGTTCTTCCACGAAATGCCGAAGGTGAAAATCAACGAATTCAGACATTTTGTCAGTGGGATGGTTGTTTCCGGAAATGATTGGTCCCCTCGGGTTCCATTCTTTGTGTATTTTAGGGAGTGAATACAATCTCCCTGGTTTGGGATCAACTTGTAGGAGGCAAGATATTTTGTCTTCAAAATGTCCTGCGTTATGCATGTCTTTTAATGTCTGACACAGTTTCAGCGTGTTCAGCTGTTGGGTCATGAATGAGTTTTTTTTTATAAAGTCTTTCGTCCGAAAGTTGCCTGTTCGATTCAGCGATGTAGTCAGACGTATTCATGACTGACAACAACACATGACCCCTTGTCTGCTGGCTTGATGACAATATCTTCCCTCTCGCGCAGTTTTTTCAGCGTCTATCGTTCCTGTCTAGTGGAAATCCACTCAATATAGTGAAAGTTCGTCGCGGATTTTATTTCAACCATAGTGGGTTTTATGGCACCCCTTATTGATTCTATTATATTCGCTCCGCGAGTTGATTAAACAAACAGATGGGAGAAGCCTCGACGCAGTAAATCCGACCAAGGCAGGTGTCAATGTTATACCTTTACCTGTTCAAACTATACAGTGGTAACATTTCTTCTGGTATTTATCAGTGACCTAGTTAGGGATACATAATGACAAACGCGCGTAACGTAGAGAAAATAAAAAAATAAAAAAAAATACGAGGTTTTAAATTTCTTGGATATCTTCCCACCATGTCCATGACAGCGCGTACGTCAGCAAAATTGCCTGGCTACAGCGTACATTCATGTAGATTGATTACATGTACATGTACCTGTTAGCATATACAGATGCGGAAATTTATATATCGTTCTGCATCAAGCGGTAACTTCGATGTTATTTCCCAATAAATGATATTTCATAAAAGTGTTTGGTGTACTGATTATTAATTTGTCATAGTTTCCCTTATATTTCCATACTATTTCCAAAATCCACTTTGAAGAAACGATTGAAAGCAGTATATATATATATATATATATATAACTAGAGAAGATATTACAAACGAACGTCGTACTATTTATACCGTACATGTACCATCAAGAACACTGGAACATTATGACATGTATGTCATAATTCTTTCCAAAGTTTTTCTACAAGAATAACGTTGCATTGTATATTAGAATAAAAAAAGATACACGAGCTCTGCTACGAAAAGGTTATTCTCTACCTTTACTTTTAAACTTTGAAAATAACTTTGTTTATAAGAGAGCATGACAATGTTTTTAAATGCGCGGAATTGTGTACACTGTGTTGACTGTTGCGCTCTATCAGTGGCCATTCATGTCATGAACAAGGTGATTTCAATGAAAACAACAGTAACTTTCCGTCGTCACTTTGTTCGCAAATCTAGATGCATCAAGTGCCACCGGTCGAAGAGTGACATTCTTTGTTTGAATTCAGCCGCTACGCCCGTTACTTTAACTTCCTGCCTCGAGTCAACAACCGTCAGTCGGGGCAGTTGCTAGCTTCTGTTCAATATCGGCGCTTCGATGTTCCAAAATGCACATTAACTGTTGAATGAAAATGTCACAAAACCGCACCTTAAAACTTAAAAGATGTTAGTTTGTGGAAAAAAACATTTCGGACTGAGAAACGATTTGATATTACGTTTTCATATTATCGTGTAAAACTGGTCTCTAGCGTTATACGAAAAACTACCGACCGTTTAACTTAAATCTAGAAAAACGTGTAATGGCATTGATTCACGTCTAACTTAATTTTTTTTCTAAAAATCATAAAAAGTGTATTTCTTTCAAGCTATATCCCACCTCCTCCGTCTCTCTCTTCTAGACTACAAACCCCCTCCCCACTCCGTAGCGTAATGAGCGAATAGAGTAGATGTCTTAAATTACTTCAATTAGGACAGCCCCTAGCATATACTGGTCAATGTCGCGCCTCGATGTTTCAAAATAACGCTGTTGAATGAAAATGATTCTTGTTGTAACAAAACCAAACACTATAAAAAAAATATTTAAAAAAATAAGAAGATATTACTTTCAGAAAAACGAATAGCCGTTAAGTTCTTATATTATCAGGTAAAACTGGTTTCTAGTGGTATAGAAAGCAAACATTACATAATATTTTTTTTCATTTTCCCGATTAGGGACCAAGCATTTAAATGTAACAAGAAATTGTAATGGTCCTAATTCACATCTAAAATTATAAATATTTTATTTTCTAAAAATCGCAATAAGTGTATGTTTTTTTTAAAGCTAAATCCTATCACACCCCCACCCCAGTAGCGCATAGAGTAGAAGTTAAATTACTTAAATCAGAATTCAAGCATGTCATGGGAATTGTTATGAAAACATAAAGAGCTTTTGTTTAATGAAGTCACTTCAGCTGGGATAACATCCTGTAATGCAAGGGCTCAAAAGACGTGAATGAAAGAGCGTTAGATAACAATGGCCAGTCAGGAAGGTGTTGAGCTTCGATGCTATTTTTAGCACCGATGTTTCAAAAGAAATATTAATTTCTGAAGGAAAATGTTTTGTGTTGTTTGTAGAAATACGAATTTTTCACTAGTAATATGGACTGAGAAACGCAATGAGGTTAAGTTGTGATATTTTCGCGTAAAATTGGTGTCAAGAGGTATACAAATCAAACCATATACAATTTGTATTCTCCCCATTAATCTTTCAATGCAGCGTATATAATGCAAGTCTATCGCAGCAGCACAAAGCTATGACATGTTTACGAAAGCTATATTACACTACATTTTTATTTATTTTTTTAAAATGCATCTTCTTAGTAATATAATGTGTGTTCATTATATTCAAAAGAGAGAGAGAGAGAGAGAGATTATGCATATTAACTTTCGATTG
Organism: Margaritifera margaritifera; assembly: GCA_029931535.1. Classification (NCBI taxonomy): domain Eukaryota; kingdom Metazoa; phylum Mollusca; class Bivalvia; order Unionida; family Margaritiferidae; genus Margaritifera; species Margaritifera margaritifera. Next base: position 240,344 of record JAQPZY010001626.1, on the reverse strand, counting down.
GTGTTTACCGGTAGCTTTTATCGCTAACTCAGAAAAAAGCATTGATAATTTTAGAGCATACATTTTTGAAATGTGCTGCAATTATCTTCATTTTGGAATTCGTCTACTGACAAAATGTAGAGAAAAATGAGTGCGCTCTTTATTTACAATAAGTAAATAGACAAATTGCTGCTGAGGAATTCATTTTGTACTTAACAAGAATTTATATAATAAATTGAGTTATTAACCTGCTATTAGTGTGCTTTTCTTATTATCTATTGCTGAATCTGGTCATAATTAACATGTACGAATTTAAAGCTTCAGAAATTCAATAGATTGAAAGTCGAATGAGTCAGCATTACTGCAATAATCAAAGTGAACACAGTGACAATATTCGCAACGACCTTAGTATTAATATGAACGGTTCAAAATAAACAGGAAATAATTGGGATTTACAACCTTTGAAGCCAAAACCTCTTCAACCTCTAGTTCGGAGTAGTTAAAGAAGTTCTACCAGAGATACCTGTTTAAAGCCGTTAAAATATGAAGCCACGTATTAATGGTAATCAATGGAATTAGAGATTGATTTTTTGCCTTGCAAACACGTGGCTAAGCAATTTTGGGCGATATACAAGGCATTATTGATAGATATGATGTGTTCAGCTTATGCGTAATACACTACAAGCTAAACAATGGGGAAAAAGTATGAAGAAAAAATTCCACTTAGATAAAGCTATTTATTATACCGTAAATACAATCGTAGATACCCATTTCACAACTAAGTTTGCATAATAGTAGGCATTTCGGTTGAATTGCAAAAGATGATGATGATACTGATGGATGTCCAGGAGAAATTAACTGCTACTGCAATATGGGAAGGAAGAAAACATCCCACCCCCCCCTCCGTACATACTAACTGACTCCAGCCTTTTTTTATATGCTGTATATATGTATATCTTCAGGCAGTTAACCTTCGATTACTATTTTAATTCAACTAGTCCAAAATTTGTTCAGGTGACTTTGAGCTTAGTTTTGGGCGATTATGGACATAATTTCAGTAATTTCACATTGTTGGACTAATTGCTAAATCCTGTATAAATACGCATTTGGTCCGTGTTCTTTGGCGACAAAATGTTTTATTTGTATTTACGTCAACTTCTTAAAAAGGATAGATGGGTCAAAATGTAAGAAATTAGTAGCTAAACTGATAAACAATATTTGCTTTACATTCAGGTACAGTTTTCAGTATTTATCATGTGGATTGAAAAAATGTACTGTACCAAATAAATTGTATCTGCATTAACTGAAAATAATGCATACAAATTTATCTCATACCGAAAATATTTAGGTTATTATACTTTTTCATCACTTTCACCCGTCCATTTGGTAATATTAAAATAGTCAGATGACCAAACCAGGAATCCTAAGTATATGTTTTAAGCTGTCGGTTATACAATGCAGCATCGCGTGCTTCGTAGAGTCTGCCTAAAAAACAGTACGTCTACGGTAAGAGCAACACTTGTCAAGTTTCTGCGAACATGTGTTACATTCATGTATATTTGGATCGCAAGTACTAAACATAGGCTGGACTAGTAGAGGTTGTATTTTGGATATCGCTTTTGTGTGGGGGAACACATTTAAGCAAACAATTTAAAAGTGACTGGGGAAATCACAACATTTCTCGCATTTTTTAAATTTTTATTTTTATAAATTGTAATAACAGAATGAAACCCGCTAATATGTGTGATTTCTTTTTGCTTTTGTTTGATTAAAAGCAGAATCTCTCTCTCTCTCTCTCTCTCTCTCTCTCTCTCTCTCTCTCTCTCTCTCTCATTAAAACTACAATCTTTAAACTTTGTATATTTTGTGAAGCACCTAAAGAGTCTCTGGATTCCTAGCTCGGAAATGTATCTTTCATCTCAAGCAGTACTCGTATGTGAATGTGCTTTAGTGGGAGAGTCATTGAATATTAAACGGCATTGTGTTCAACTTAAAAAGAGCATTCTGCACTGTGTACTGTAGCTGAGCCGACAGGTAAGTTCCACGCAATATAATGGACGTCCACTATTACATAATTATATTGCTGCGACTTTCTAAAAGGGGCAATGCAACTTAATCCGTCCACTACGAGCGACGACGTGAACAATCCACTATATCCGGTCCGTGACGGAAACAGCGTAAAAGGATTAAGGTCCACCGTGGGAACGTAGATTTTCCGTAATTCACGATGCGTGTACTGTATATACACCTGACCAACAAAGCATTGTGATTTAATGCACCCCCCCCCCAAAAAAAAAAAAAAAAAAAAACATGATTTCGGACATGAAAAAAAAATAATTTAAAAAAATACATAAATTAGGTGTAAAGGGAGTAACAAAGTTTAAGGAACAAACATGCTTTAGCCTGACACAAAACGACCCTGGTATGAACTGGCTTTGGTATGAAACGTCTTGTTACCCCTTACGGCAAGCTCTGTTTACCGCATTCCACTGTGTGTGCTGAAATTCACTTTCAGTTGAAACACACACACATGTACACACATACACAAATCTCTTCCCATATTGTCAGATGCATGTAGGAAATAAGGTCTTCTGTCGATTGTTGGCTGATGCAGACCATGGCTGATTCTGATTATTTGCTTGACTGATTCGAACCATGTGAAATATTATTTTATTTAAAAAAAAATTTAAAAAAATAGAACACATATTGTTTTATATTACTAGTTACTAGTTATTCCTGCCTTGCTAACATATTAAGATCATGTAAAAGGTTGATTTTCAGCTGAAAAATTTACACAAAAAAGTTCTTACGTGAAGATATGAAGATATGCTGGTCGTTCAACCATGTCAATATTTTTCATGGACAATTTAATGCTATCACATTTGTATATTTTATGCAGTTAACTTTGACTATAGAATTTTATACACGATTTTGATGAAAACAGATGTTTACATTTAGTTATTTTCTACTTTTACTATTAAACTGGCAATGCAATATAACCAATCTTACGTCATTTTATTTGATTTGTTTACGAAACTAAGCCCTTATCTCGTGTAAAATTGAGGTTTTGTTTCCTTAAATGCAGTCTTGATCTGCTCAAGTACCTGTGAAATAATGAGAAATTTATTTTAAACAATTGTAAATGTCACATTTACATCTAAGACGTAACCTAATATTTCACATGGTCGGAATCAGCCCTTAATATGGTTCGAATAAGCCTGGTCCGAATCAGCCATGGACCTAATAGGCCTGCAGCCCTTCTGTCTTTAGTTTAAGGTAACACACGATGCTATTCTCACCTGGCTTGATGCAGCAACGACTTCGTATGTTTCGCCATATTGTGCGGAGAGAGAAACTGGATTTTTGTCGTCTGTGTTCATCGCCGCTACCTGGGCTGGCTTCTGAAACATCGGATCTTTGGGGTCCTGGCGCAATATACCGCCAGGCATAAGCTTGCACGACACTAACCCAACTGTAACGGCCAAAAGAAACAATTTCATCCTTGAATGTTTTGTCTTAAACTTGAGGAAGTTTTATTCAGATCTTGTTACTCGGTTGTTTATATTCTTTTCGGAGGCATTTGGAATACCTTGGCTCATTCTAGTGTATAACGTAAACATGCCTATTGCAGCGAGATCAATGTGGGAAAAAGTCCAGTGTCACTATGTGCAGAGAGGTGCCATCAACCTTCACGCTCCTCTGAGTTCATGCTCTTTCAGAATATATTATCCTTTTAATGGAGGTAACCTACTGTGAGGAGTATGCTGCACATTAACATTTTAAACATTTGTTTCCCTTACACTTACATATTAGTTCGAAAACAAAATATAAACATATAGTCGATAAGCATTTACATTTTTTTGATGTAATTATGCTGAAAAGTGCTAAATTATTTCAAAAGCTCATCCTGTTATATCCTTTTATTTTAGCATTTATTGTTTTATAGCAATTTTCATCTTTATTCAGTTCTCAGTTTGTCAAATTGTAACATTTTCGGACACATCGTTTACATTGTTTTATTCTTTACTTTGTCGGTAAACAACGAGTGTAAAATATAAACTCAAACTAAAATCTCAGTACATTCATTGAAACTGGAAACTTGTGACTGACGACTTATTATTTATTAACCGCAGTTCTTTAAATGAAGTATTCAAATTTTGAAATGAATGACATTTAACTGTCAACACTGATAAATCAAATAGTAGTACGTGATTTTAAAAAAAGATACAAAATCGACGAATCCATTTACTATAGGAAGTCATTAAAACACGGTCTCAAGTGAAGAAGCCTAGTTAGGATGTACAAGCAATTTGAAAGGAAACTTTACTAACACCAAGGAAGAGTTATGAAAAGAAAGGTCTGAAAGTACTATTTCAAAGACATCACGCTTCTGCCGACTAAGAGCTAAGCCCAAAAATATTTTTAAAAGCTTTGACACTCCTAAACCAATCATTTTATATAACTCACAATAAGGGGGGGGGGGGGGGGCTGAGCTATTGGACAAAACTGGAGGAACATGATGTCTCTACATTTTATGACAACTGAAAACAAACCATTTGAAACAAGAGTCCATAGAAAAGACTGACGCTCTACTAGGCGAAAAGAATTTCCAGTAAATCAAGATAAGACCATTTCTTCCTTTTAACCATGTCTACAATTTTGAATGATGAAAATACGTAGTTTCGCATCATTTAATTCATGCTGCAAGATGGTGGCCAGGTAAACAACTGCTTAGAAGTACTTTGTCAAAATCAGTGAAAATTATATGATTATTCATTCATCTAGGATTTATTCATCATGGATATTGTTCATCTAAGTACTTAAATGCTTTTGGTAAATCCTCATTGTTGCTGATCCTGTTAAAAATTGTATCATTAAAAAAAATACTTACCATAGTTTTGCATACAAATAAAATGGTGGTAAATCTAACAATGTCAATACGGTGGAAAATTTTCAATGGATCCAGTCTATTTGAGTTCTCTGGATTCACCCAAGAGGATATTCATGATGTGGAAGTAAATTCATACAGAAAGGTAATCCAAGATTGTGTCCACATCAAAGAAAATCAAGACAGTATCCCTATCCATGTCAGAAAGAATTCATCCCTGAACCAGACAAATGAACCTGGAACTAATTTCGAACTCTACAAATACTCATAGCAACCCATGTCCAAAATCACTACTTCACATGAAAATAAAGTTACATGTTCTGTATTCCCATCAACAAATACCATTGTATTTCAGGGCAGTGGATGCTTGGCTTGATTTGTAATGAATTTCTTGAACTATATTAAAACATAACATTGTAGTGCTTGACAAGCAAGACCCCACTTCTTTACACCTACACCTGCACAGGCAGGCACAATCCATACAGTGCCTAAATATATAACACCTTTAACACCGTCCTTTCAAGGCAAACCTGAAGGTATGACGATTAGAGATAACACACTTGTGCTAACTGACGGACGACCATCGGGCGAATGAAAACCGATTAGCACCATTTTCAATTAGGACCAACTAGACATGATAAGGAGTCTTTTAGTGAAAACCGCATGCTGATATGATCATCAATTCTAGCGGAGTAGCGATAACAAGATTTTTAAGATGGCTGCCATGTCGGGCATATTGGAAGTCAGATCCGCCCAATTTTCATTTAAAACCAACTACACATCATAAGAAGTCTTCCAGTCAAAACTCCAATTCAATATAGCTTTCGCTTTAGGAGGAGTTGCAATGAAAAGATTTTCAAGACGGATGCCGTGGCGGCCATATTGGACTTCAGATTAGCACCATTTTTATTTAGGACCAGCTAGATATAATAAGAAGTCTTTTAGTGAAAACTCCATGTTGATATGACCATCCATGTAGAAGGATTAGTGATAACACGATTTTCAAGATGGCTGCTGTGGCGGCCATATTGGATGTCAAATCTGCACTATTTTCATTTACGACCATGCAGACATCATAAGAGGTCATTTAGTGAAAACCTCATGCTGATATGATCATCTATTCAGGGGGAGTAGCGATAACAAGTTTTTGAAGATGGCTGCCGTGGCGGCCATATTGCATGTGAAATCGGCACTATTTTAATTTTGGACCAAGTAGACGTCATCGGAGATCTTTTGGTGAAAACCCCATGTTGATATGACCATCAATTTAGGAGGAACAGTAATAACAAGATTTTCAAGATTGCTGCCGTGGCGGGCATATTCGATGTCAGAGCTGCACCATTTTCATTTGCTATGAAACAATGTTAATTATGCCCCCCAAAAGGGTTACACAACATGGGAAAAAGTTTGCATAGTGGAGCTCAACATTTCTAACTTGGTTTTGTGTTATATATTCCCTAAATCTGGTTAATCTCAGTTTGACTTTATGGCAATAGATATCTGAATATATGTTGACCAAGTCAAAAGATTAAACCATAGTCTCTTGACAAATCACCAATCTAATGCGTTCCTAGCAAACTGTCATCATGATATCAAACCAAATCCGCTCAAAATCAAGATTAAAGGGAAAAACCAAGCTAAGATATAAATATGCAATTAGTCTAGAAACTTTGGAAAAAAAAGTAACAACAAAGAGTACAGAATTAAATTTATCGACAAATTTCATTTAATGTAATTCCTAATGCCAATGATCATTAAACAAAAGTCGCTCGAAAGGACTGACACTCTATTGTTTGAAAAAGAACTTCCATTAATTCAAGATAAGACCATTTCTTCTTTTTAACTGCTGAGTGCTGAAACCATCTCCGATATTCTTCAGTGACAAGATTTTCAATTAGCCACTGTAGCAGCTATAATGGATTTAGGATTGTCACTATTTTCATTTAGGACACACTAGACAGTTAGAAGACTTTTGGTGAAAACCCCATGTTGATATGACCATCCATTCAGGAGAATTAGTGACAAGATTTTCAATATGTTCATTGTGGCAATGACCAACTAGACACCATAAGATTCTTCAGGTTAAAACTCCATGTCAATATAACTTTCTGTATCCGTTCAGAAGGAGTAACATTAACAATATTTTCAAGATGGCTGCTGTGGTGGCCATGTTGGATGTCTGATCAGCACCATTTTCGTTCCAGACCAACTTGATATTATATGAAGTCTTTCAGTAAAAACTCCAAGTTGATATCACCATCCATTCAGGTGGTGTAGCAATAACATGGTTTTCAAGATGGCCACTGTGGTGGCCATACTGAATGTTTGGGTGGCACCATTTTCATTTAAGACCAATTAGACATCATAAGAAGTCTTCCTGTGAAAACCCCATGCTGATATAACTTTCCATTCGGGAGGATTTGGAATAAAAATATTTTCAAGATGGCTGCTGTGGTGGCCATATTTGATGTCCAAGTGAAACCATTTTCGTATTGGACCAACTAGACGTCACAAGTCTTCTTGTGAAAACTCAATGTCGATATGACTTTCCGTTCAGAAGCAGTATTGATAACAAGATTTTCAAGATGGCTGCCATGGAGATCATACTGGAGCGTCAGACCTGCACCATTTTTATTTAGGACCAACTATACATCATAAGAAGTCTTTTAATAAAAACCTGATGTTGATATGCCCATTCATTGAGGAGTAGCAATAACAAGATTTTCAAGATGGCTGCTTCGGCGCCCATAATGGACGTTTGAGCAGAACCATTTTCATTTAGGACCAACTAACCCTTGGGGTGAATGTGTGTGTAAAGTTTCACGGCAATCTTCCAAGTAGTATAGAATGAGTGGCCATAGCTAATGAACGGTTGGTCTATGACCAGTAGAGCTAAACATATAATCTTCCGCAAGCTGTGAAGGACATATGAGAAGATGTTCTGTCCTTTACCAATCTTGTGACCAGGTTTCTCAAATGCAATTCAACATCAGAGGCCGCCGTCTTACTCACACTAAACATGAGTCCCTCGAAGGGACTAACACTCTACTGGGCGAAAAGAATTTCCAGGAATTCAAGATAAAACCATTTCTTCCTTTTAACTGCCGAGTGTTGAAACCATCTCTGATATTCTTCAGCAATAACAAGATTTTCAAATTAGCCGCTGTGATGCACATACTGGATGTCAGCTTGGTACCATTTACATTTAGGACAAAGTTGACATCATCAGAAGTCTTTTTGCGAAAACCCCATGTTTTAATGACCATCCATTCAGGTGGAGTAGTGACAAGATTTTTAAGACAGTCATCGTGGCAGCCATACTGGATGTACGACTGGCACCATTTTCATTTAGGACCAACTGGGTAGCATACGAAGTCTATTGATGCAAAGCCCTTGTTGATATATCAACCCATTTGGAGAGGAGTAGAGATAACAATATTTTCAAGAAAAGACTTTCCATTCAGGAGAAGCAGCAATAACAAGATTTTCAAGGTGGCTATATTGGACATCAGATCGTTACTAATTTCATTTAAGACCAACTGGACATCATAAGAAGACTTCTGGTGAAAACCCCATGTCAATATAACTTTCTGTTCAAGTACAGATGTGGATACCAAGATTTTAAAGATGGTTGCCCTGGTGGCCATATTGGACTTCAGACCGGCACCTTTTTTTTTCTTTAGGACCAGGTAGATATCATAAGAAGTCTATTATTTAAAACCACATGCTGATATGACCATCCATGTAGGAGTAGTAGCAATAATACGATTTTAAAGATCGACTATGTGGTGGCCATATTGGATGTCAGATTGGTACCATTTTCATTTAGGATCAACTGGACATGATAAGAAGTCTTAAGTGAAAACCCCCATGTTGATATGACCATCCATGTAAGAGGAATAGCCTTTAGAAGATTTTCAAGATGGCTGCTGTGGTGGCCATATTGAATGTCATATCAACACCATTATCATTTACGATCCACTAGACATCATAAGAAATCTTTTAGTGAAAACCCCATGTTGATATGACCATCCATGTAGGAGAAGTAGCGATAACAAGATTTTCAAGATGGCTCCTGTGGCGCTCATATTGGATGTCAGAACAGCACCATTTTCATTTAAGACCAACAAAACATCATAAGAAGTCTGTTAGAGAAAATCCCATGTTGATATGACCATCTATTCAGGAGGAGTAGCGATAACAAGATTTTCAAGATGGCTGTCGTGACGTCCATATTGGACATCCTACCGTCACCATTTTCATTTAGGACCAACTAGACATCATAAGAAGTCTTTTAGTGAAAACCCCATGTTGATATGACCATCTATTCAGGAGGAGTAGCGATAACACGATTTTCAAGATGGCTACTTTAGCGGTCATATTGGACATCAGATCGTCACCATTTTCATTCAGAACAAACTAGATATCATAAGAAGTCTTTCAATGAAAACCGTATGTTGATATGACCATACACTCAGGACGAGTACCAGTAACAATATTTTCTAGATGGCAGCCGTGGCGGTCATATTGGATGTCCGAGCAGAACCATTTTCATTTAGGACCAACTAGACCATGGGATGAATGTGTGTTTAAAGTATCGTGGCAATTCTCCAAGTAGTTTAGGAGGAGCAGCGATAACAAACTTATGCTAACGGACCGACAGAGATGAAGGACGACAGACCATTCCATACGATCTTCTGGTCTATGGCCAGTAGAGCTAAAAAAAAAAAAAAAAAATATTCACGATCAAAACTACAGTTAAATAGTATTTATATATTTTTGTTGTATAAATCAACTTGTCTATTCCTCAAACTATTTTTTAACTTCCGCCCACATTTACATGATTGTAACTGAGAAACTCCTGATTTTGTATAAATTATGTACGAAGAATTACTGATTTACTGCTTAAAAAAATACAGAATCCCTTATGCATAAATATTTGTTTTATGTAATGTTCATCGTAATGAATATAAGTGTGCAGAAAGTTAGTAAATACTGTATATACTCGCTTCTAAGTCGACTTCAACTTCAAAATGCGCAGAAATAGATCCGCCATGATATAATCCGCCAGCAGACCTGGGTCTATGCAGTTTGTTAGGAGTAATCAGTAGAACAAACAACATAGACCCTGTTATGCCAGCTCACTATGCCTATGTTGATTGCAGTTGGACTCAACTTATAAGCAAGTATATACAATCCAAATTACATATGGAATCTTAGGAATAGAGATTTGTATGAGAATGTGAGCATCCAACCATTGTTATTATTATTATTATTATTATGCAAAATAAGCATCAAAACTATTATAGTGAGTACCAGTTAACTGAATTAGTGGCAACTTTCACAAGAATTTCACATTAATAATGACATCTCTAATTATAAAAAAAGAAAGATTTCATCTACCGTGTATACTCGATTATAAATCAAGTCCAACTGCAAACAACATAGACCCAGATCTGCCAATGCATAATGCACTGGTAGATCGGGGTCCATGTTGTTTGTTTTACTGATTACTCCTAACAAAGCTGCATAAACCCAGATCTTCTGGCACATTGTGCGAGAACAGATCTGGGCCTGTGCAGTTTGCAGTCTGACTCGACTTATAAGCAAATATATATGGTGGTTGATTGTTTTGCTGCTAAATTGGTCGGAAGTTTGAAGAGTGATACATGTAGATGCCATTAAAGTTATAAATTCACACTTTCTTAACAGCGCAGTGTCTACTGATGCTTAATTGTTCAATCAGCATTTAATCAATGATTTCCATTGACTTTCAAGTTTGTTCAAAAACTGTCTCTACATCCCATTATAAAATGTAATCTGTTTAATACAGTATGAAAAATGAGATGACCAAGCATCATTGAGAGTTTAGCCTTGTGTATTCATCTCTTTAACAGTGTAAATGTCTCAGTTGTAAAAACTTTTTTGTAGGTGTGCCTTCTCACATTACCGTAATCTTTTGAAACCTTTTTTTTCTTCACAGCTTTAGTATCCTGACGTTTTGTGTCTTTTTATTAAAGTTTTTCTCAATCTTATTTGCCAGACCTTATTACATGTGTTTATCAGGGATAAAAAAAGACCTGAAGTTTTTTTTAGGAAGAACTGACTTCTCCTTGTTGGACAGAATAAAGAAAAGTGAGAGTTTAACAGGGAAAAGTGGAAACAAAGCAAGAAACGCAATATATATGTACGTATGTAGGTAGGTAAATGTATGTGTCCTCGAGTCTTCTATTTCTCATTATGCATATTTGCATTTAATCTTGCTTGAAGCAATACTTTATCTTGAAGTAGAAACTTCTCTGTGTTATATGTATGTTATAAACACATTTTGTAAGTGTATGCATGTATCATATTCATATGCAGTGTATTCATACTTGAAAGTGTGTATGTTAAGATGGAGAGATATATACAATGATGACCGAATGGAAGATGGGTGTATGAATATAATAAAACACACTTTTATTACAACCATCATCATAATATCATTATACTTCAATGTCACCAATCAATAATTCATAGAAGGTTTAGAACTCTTGAAGGTTTATAACTCACATAAAACTTAAATATGCCAGAACACATGCAAGTTATCACAGCATAACTTTACATTTTATATATCTTTCTCACCTTTTATTCTTTCCATTTTCCCAAGGCTATGATAAAGTCAATCTCATTCATATTAGATCCATCCTGAGATATTCGCATTAGCATATTCAAGTACTTTTCACTAAATTGTGTGCGATACTTGATTTTAGTTCTGTTCTGATTAGAAATATGCCCTTTTTGGTCATTATGCCATATATTTTGGCCATATGACTTCAAATGAGCACACTAAAATTATACGTTGTAATTTTAACTGACGGGAAGTACCTATATTACATTACTGTCATTACAAATAGGTAAAACTACTTAATCAACTGCTATTTAAAGAAGCAATTTATTTTCTTTCAGTTTCTAAAACTTCATCAAAAAATGACAGTGCAAAATATTTCGAAATTAATTTGAAACAACCCCTATAAATGTACACATGCACAGGTGTCTTCACACCATAGTGTTCATCTATGCAAACCACTGTGGTCACTGATGTTACGGATGAGTAACCTCCACTTTACTGCAATACGTTTAGGGGGTTAATTCAAACTTAAATATGAATCTTTTGTAAATTTTTGGTGAAGTTTTGAAAACCAACAAAATTTAAATTACTTTGTTCTAGACTAGTGGTTTGTAATTACAATAATATAATCTAGGGACTCCTATCAGTTAGAATTAATTACTTAAGAGACCGACTATATAAGTTTCGGGGGGAGGGGACTGGGATTTTTTAAAAACTATTTCCGGCTCTTAAATGGCTTGAAAAAAATGTCCGCTTGAAAGAAAATCTCATCCACCCCTACCTCTCCTCCGAAATTTAAATGGTTGGGTTCCTATGTAACACAGTCCTATATGGAAGTGTGTCCATGTATTTCCTGTTGATGATACTTCCATTAATGAGCACTGTTTTAATGGTCAATTAGCTATTAAGACACGTGCCTGTAATTGTTTTGTCAGCGCCATTGATACCACTTGCAAAGGCTGCGGTACATTTAGCTTGGGGATACAACACTGTAACTACTCAACTGGGTCAAGGGGGCATCTCAAAAGATATAAACTATTGTCACTCAGTGTGCATCTTAAATATAGCGGGGAAATAATTTTCGCTCCCCTTATAGAAAAAGGCGAAGTTAACATTTTTTTTAGTGACTTAGTCGCGCACTCACCTGGTAGCGTGACCCCTGAATGGTAGGAATTCTGTATATCTATTTACTGTCGTGCCTCATGTATACAACTCAGATGCTGTGCATAAATGTAAGGTATAGCATTCTTCCTGTACAAGAAATACCATTCAATATACACATTCATCTGCAGCTGAGCATTTTTTTTTTCAATTGGCTATTTGTAGCCATAACTTTTCTTTTAGGCTTATAAGAAAAATAACTTTGGTTCGGGTTTTCTGACTGACCCTATTTTTGCGAGCTGACCCTAACAATTATTGTGACCATTAAAAAAAGAATCAGGATGTTCTGAATGTGACCATTACTGACTTCATTTCGTCCACAGAGTATTAGATATTGTGTTCATTCAATCGGAACACCTCGTGGCTTTTCTACTAAAATCCACCTCAGAAATACTTTGATGGAGTGATACAGCTTAAGAGGGTCAACTTCCCAAAAACTGACGGAGAACTCAGTCACACACTAAAGCACACTAAAAGAATTATCTGCAAAATTTAATTAAAAGAAACTTCTCTAGTGAGTTCATTGATTGCGAAAAGAATTATTTCAGCCAAGAAAAAGCTGCTGTAATGAAAGTTACGATAATATGTGTGATGTGCACATGTCATCTGGTATATACAAGGTACGTGTATATCTAATGGTGCTTTCTATAATATTTCAGAGGTGCTTTTCCAATCATTGGTGGAAAGGCCTGAGTGTGTTCCGACTGTACACTCATTAAGATGTGAATTTGATGGAGTTATACAGTTTAAAAAGGGCAAATCGCCAAAATCTGACGGAGAACTAAGTCACACACTAAAGCACACTAAAAGAACCCTTTGTGGAATTATCTGCAACAATTAAGTAAAAGAAACTTCTCTAGTGAGTTCATTCTTGCAAAACGAATTATTTCAGCCAAGAAAAAGCTTCAATAATGAAAGTTACGATAATATGTGTGATGTGCACATGATGTCATCTGGTATATACAAGACGTGTATATCTAATGGCGGCTTCTGTAATATTCCCGAGGTGCTTTCCAATCATTGGTGGAAAGGCCTGAGTGTGTTCCGACGGTATGCTCATTACGATGTGAAGTTTTTCTCCAAAATATTTAAACTCCTACTGGATATAGACCAGAAAGCATGATTCTATAATGACTACTTTTGTGCGCTGTTCACTAATCGTGGTCAGTTTTAAATTTACAGCAAGCTGTATCGGTCAAACGCAACTTATTGAAGCAATTATATAGAGAGTGCAGAGTTAACTAGAGAGTGCATAGTTAACTATGGTATAACATTGTGTAGTTGAGTAATACTGACAAGGTCATTTCTCAAAGGAATTAATTAAATTTGCTCATGCAATCAAGGTTCATTTTCAGTAATGCAACCAAAGTTCATTTTCAGTAAATGGAGGGGAAAAAATAAGTAAAAATCCCCACCATATTCCAGCTAAAGGACCCATTCTTTTTTAGTATGAAACTGGACGCACTCATTATTTTTCAAAGCCTAATTAGATAGATATGTAAATGACAGAAATCAGTGCTCTATCACCTCTGCTGTAACAGAACCTACATCTCATAACCTATTGGTCATTTTTGTACCAGAGATGTTTCCTCCAGGATGTTTCATTCCATATACAGTAAAGTTGGTGCACCCCAAACATACCTGGTTTCAAATTATATATATATATATATATATATATATATATATATATATATATATATATATATAGAAACAAATTGATAATGGCACAAATTCAAAACGGTTACTCGACGTTTCGAAAAGAAACTCTTCGTTAGGGGAAAAAACAGCTTACATATGCAAAACAAACACTAAACATAAAATCTAAGAAAAAGTCTGGCCTCCTACATGTTAGAATCACTAGGGAGAATTTACAACAAGAGATATAATACTAAAAAGTTGTGTAACAATACTATTAATAAACGAGCGGGTTATTGTGTCTATAACACAGAGAACCAAAATGTTTTGACCTAATTCCATGTTGTGAACAAAGGACGGAAATACAGTATGACAAAAATCAACGCCATCTACAAGATTTGCTAACAAATATTATATCCCGGTAGAGTTGTGCATGGAGGTTCTAGGGGAAAGATGTCAAGAGAATTGTGTGACGGGATAATGTGCAACAACTATAATAATAATAATAATAATAATAATGACAATAAATAATATCGAAATAATACATATAATTGCTTGGGAAAATATTATCGCAAAAACTGCGTACGGGTGAAAAACTGATGATTGGCTGTAATTTTGATAAGGCTGCAACGGGAAGTTAGATTTTTTCATTTAGTCAGAAATCCCCATTAGTTTTCAATTGTAGTATCCAATATCGTTCCTTACGTGTGCGTTTTAGGTCGGTCCACCCCAGGTGTGATTCGATCAGACGCATCTCGAGGGTCTCAACTGAATGTTCAGTCGAGTTGTAGCGGTTGGCGACTTTCTCGTTGATTTTGTTGCGAATGCGGTTTTTGTGATCATTCATTCGCTTTCTGAAATCAACGGTTTCGAAAACATATTGAGTGGCACAGATCTTGCATGTCAGAAGATAGATTACATTTTTGGCTCGACATTCTAACTTCTGACTGATCGTGTAGCTAACTCCTGTTGTCGAACTTCTGAAAGATTCGGTGTCAGGCATACGTTTTCAAATTAGACAAAGCTTGTCTTTGCAGTGGTATGTGCCTGAATCTGTGGTCTTCTTTAAAGTTATATTGGCACGTACTAAGAGGTCTTTGAGATTTTTAAGTCCACGGTACACAACCATAGGAACTTCTTTAAATATACCCTTCAGATATTCTGACCATTCAATATGGTACCAATGCTTCCTAATGAGCTATTGTAGATTTGGGGCATCGGGGTTGAAAGTTACCGCGAAGGGGACACGCTTGTTGGTTTTCTTGGTGTTATATTTCAGGAGAGCTCTATCGATGAGTCAAATTTTATTAATTGCCTCATCAATGTATCTCCTTCTGTATCCTCTCATTCTAAGGTTCCCTTTGAGCTCTCCGAGTCTCCTTTCAAAAGTAGCAAGATTAGAGCATTTGCGTTTGGTACGAACGCACATACCGCAAGGGAGATTTTTTATTGCGTGCTGTGGGTGGGAGCTGGTCGGGAGTAGATACTGTTGAGAGTCAGTGGGTTTAGAATACAGGTCAGTTTCTACGTTCCCCTCCAGGAGTGTAGATTGAGTATCCAAAACGATACTGGACCTGTTTGATGACTCCGACGTAAATCTAATCGTAGGATGGAAGTTATTGGCGAATTCAACAAATATTTTGAAATTGTCGCCCGTTTCGATCCATTTCGGTTCTATGTCGTCAATGAAGCTACACCAGCTTAAAGGTCTATATGGTGCCTCGTTGAGAAGCTTTTGCTCAATTTTTCCCGTTAAACTTGAGAACATGTGTTAAAAGTTTGACCAAATAGAACGTTGGAGGGGAGGGATCAGATCGACTATCCCATGCTTCCTTGCAAGCTGTGATACTTTCCTCGTGTGGGATATTAGTGTGTGAGGAACATACACCCATGACAAAGTTTAGAGTGTTGTTTGGAGGGTTAGTTTTTATTGTTTTGTTGAGATAATCCGTGGTATCTTGGATATATATCTGTTGAATGTCTAATGACATTTCATTCATGAAAATTGTAGATGCAGTCAGATCCAAAAACTTGAACAACTGGCCAGCTATGCCAAATTTAAACCCCTTGTGACTTTGAGTTTTGTCTCCACTGATGGAGTTGTGGCCTAAATCTGATGATGACACACTGATTTTAAGCTATGCAGGACAGATAGAAGAATACTAGATGGACAGATGCAAAATGGCATTTAATAACTGGATAATCAGACTGAGAAAGTGTGCAGAGGTACATGGGGAGAACTTACGATGCACTGACGTACTGTTCACTAATAAATAACTTTGTTGTACAGGGCACTGATATTCAGAAGTTTTTATATACCCCTCGTATGATAAGCTGATATGTACAGTATATAACTTGCAAAGATAAGTAAACATAATAATATATTAAACAGACCCCATCATTCTGCATCAAGCCATCATAAACCAAACAGTTACACTACAATATCATCTTTCTCTCAGCTATAAAAAGCACAACCTTATATATGCAATTTTATATATTGGCTGAGCAGTGAATCAATCCAAATTGAGCCAAAAATAACAATAATGCTTTGCTCTTGCAACAACATTGTGCACTATTGGGTTAAAATTTTATTTAGATTTTAACCTGTTTCATGACTTATAGTTTTCATCATGTGTTTGGAATTATATACTAGCTCTATTCAGTTGGGTTAAATATGAACATTTTTATTTGATTTGAGAAGTAAACTCTCCTATTGTCGAGCTACTAATACTTAAAACCAACTTTTAAGCAACGAGGTAGCCAGATATACACATATATAAATAAGGTAGACATATTTCTATACTTTGAACTACTCTTCAAACCTCAAATTTCATGTTATAAATCTTTTTTTAGAAAAACATTCAATTGCATAAACCCAGAAGTATTTTTGATGAGTTAACTTGCATTCCTATATAGAGTCATGTGAGTATGAACCTAGAATTGATTTGGAAATTCTAACTATCATGGATGACTTCATGTTTGTAATCAAGAGACTTTGAAAACAATGTAATGATATACTGAGTCAATAGAAATGGTCAAAGGGGAATATATAAAGATATAATCTTAATATATGATGGCAGATTGTTTAATCATACCACATTTTTAAAAGTCCAACTCAGATGCTAACAGTGGAATATTTAAAAACATGCCAGAAGGGACCAATGCTCTAATGGCTGCAAATAATTTCTGGAAATCAAAGTTAAGACTGTTTCTTCTGTGTTGTTATTCTTTTCAACTTTTGAGTATTGAAACCATCTTTAATATTCTTTAGACACTCTAGCATACCAAATTTAGTAACACAAATATTTTTTCACAGTTCAAAGAAAACATGTATACAAAATACATGTTAGTGCAGTACACAATTCTTGTCATGGCCTTTGGACCTTGAACCTGATATCATTGAATTTGTCTTAGACAGTGTGCAGATATACCCACATGCAAAGTTTGCTTAAATATATTACCAACATTATTATTTTTGTGGGAAAAAACGAAGTTATTCAAGTGGCATTATTCAAGGTATTTTCTAATATATCAACAAAATAGCTTTGATAAAAGTCTGTTCATACTTTTTCATGCTATCATGCTCAAAAGCCAGTACAGCTAAAAACCGGAGTCAAGACTTTAACCTTAAAATCAGTATCAGAGTGCTGACTATCAACTTGTTCATTGGAATGCAACTAAATACAAAATCTGGTCAAAATTCACTTGTAAATGTATAAGCCACTGTGTTCAGAAAATAAAAGAAATACATAAATGCAAACAATGACCTTTGAATTGACCCCAAGTTCAATTAGGTCTGGTTTTAAAAACTCTGTCACAAAAGTGTGGATATGTTGGTTGTCAGATCTGCACCATTTTCATTCAAAAGCAATTAAGTATTGCACAAAGTGTTCTAGTGAAAAATCCATGCCAATGCCACCATTCATGCAAGTAGAGTAGCGATAACAAGATTTTCATGATAGCCACTATGGTGCCATATTGGAGATCTGATGAGCACCATGTTCACTGAAAACCAGTTACATATTGTTATAGTGTTGTAGTGAAATGCCCAAGTCAATACGACCATCCATTCAGGAAAAGTAGCCATATAAAGATTTTCAAGATGGCCATCAAGGCATCCATTTTGGAGGTTAGATCAGCATCAATTTAATATAGGAACAACTCAAATGATTACAAGAAAGAAGTAGATTTTTCAAACATTTTTTTTAATGGCAGTATGACTAACCATTCAGAATAATTAGCTGATACAAGATTTTTCAAAGTTTGGGTGACCACACTGGCATCATTTTCAAGTTTTTTTGTGTGTGAAAACAACATGTCAATACAACCATCCCTTCAAAGAGTAGTAGTCATAATAAGATTTTTAAGATGGCCACTATCGATCAGCTCCATCTTTGTCTAGGACCAACAAGATATCATGAGAAGTCTTTTAGTGAAAATCCCATGTCTATATGACAATCTGTCCAGGAGAAGTAGCTATAACAAGATTTTCAAGATGGCCACCACAACAGCCATACTGGATGTCAGATTTGCACCATTTTTATTTAGGACCAACTAGACATGACAAGAAGTCATTTAGTGAAAATCTCGTATTGATATGACCATCAAGTTAGAAGGAGTAGCAACACCACATTTTCAAAATGGCCACCATAGCAGCCATATTGCTCCAGATAGGCAACATTTTCCTTTAGGACCATGTAGACATGAAAAAGCCTTTTAGTGAAAATCCCATGTCAAAATACCATCCATTCATGAAAAGTAGTGATAATATTTTCAAGATGGTCACCATGGCAGGCACACTGGATGTCAGATAGGCACGATTAAGGACCAACTAGACATCATACGAAGTCTTTTCATGAAAACCCCATGTCAATATGACCATTCATTTCATAGCAGTAGTGATAACAGTATTTTCAAGATGGCCACTGTGGCAGCCATACTGGATGTCCAGGAAGCGCCATTTTCATTTAGGACCAATTAGACCTTGGGATGAATGTGTGTGTAAAGTTTCATGGCAATGCCCTAGTAGTTTAGGTGGAGTAGAGGTAATAAACTCATGTTAACAGATGGACAATTGACAACAGGTCATCGCATAAGCTCTTCTGGTCCATGACCAGTAGAGCAAAGAATTACACATTGTTTTAATATGGAATACTTAGCAACTTACAAAACTTTTTCTTGAGAAGGATTATCATTATAGGAAATCAAAATCACAATACCTTTACTACTGAGGATATGTCAATAACTTTCATAGTGTTTAATTCCAAATTTCTGACTATGGTATGTATATGTGTGTGTATCTGTGTATATATATATATATATATATATATATATATATATATATATATATATATATATATATATATATATATATATATATATATATATATATATGTGTGTGTGTGTGTGTGTGTGTGTAACTTCATATACAAACTTCCTGGAAATGACAGCTGACAGTGAGTAGGAACTCATAAGATTTATCCACGATCATCGTTTGAGTCAGTATTTTCCATAGCTATATTGAATAAACACTGGTATGGGTTTCAGTGAACCAGTTTTTGGTGCAACTCAGATTCAGCCCAAGATACATCCACACTGCAAAACAAGTGGGAATAGGCCACATTAGAAATAGACCCCAGATATGTTTGTAAGTAATGTAACTTCCAACTGATCTGCCTTTTTCCTACTCTAAGTGGAAGCCATCCACAAAGTTTGGTTTAAGTATGTGATCTAGAACTAAAGTTACTGTGCAGAAACTGTTATACTTCTTTCAGTCACAGTGACTTTGACCTTTTCATCAAAAATCATTAGATTACTACCTTGCCCAAAATGCAAATCATCCAGAAAAGGTTGGTCAAGGTCTGTGCTTCAGAACTAAACTTACTGTGCAGAAATCAAGACTGGCAGATGGACAGGTGGATGGTTGGACAGATAAGCTGATGTCATAACATTATACACTCTTCATTATGGCAGGTGTATAATAAAAAGGGTTTGATTATCATCACATATTTCTGAATTTAATTCACAAGTGACTTCCATAACAGTATTAGTATTCTCACTCTCTTATATAAAAATACACATCCACACTGAGATAGTACTTCTAACATAAAATTGGCACCACTAAAGAATAAATTTAATCCAAAAATATCTGCAAAATGCAAAATTGTTTCCATTACATGTATTATTTGAAATTCATTTGCCTTGTTTTCATTGTTTTGAAAGAAAATGCATAATGCCTTATTTAACATTAATAATTCCATTATTAATATGAAGTTTATATATATATATATAGAATACAAAAAACTTATAGTGAATAACAGTCCTTTCAACTGCACTGGATACAGCAAGGGATCACGTGTGTCAGCAATTCATTAAGATAAATGCAACAAAATGGCAACGAACAGTACGAAAATAGTTCTAAGTGCTTTCTACTCTCATGGAGTCTTTGTCTCTGTTTTGTGTTTGCCCTTGACAAAGGCTCAATTTAAGGTAAAATTTTCCCAGGAAAATATATAAAATATACCTCAATGAAAAGAACATCATCCACTAATAGTTTCTTTCAGCAAAATATATACAGTTTATCTAAATACAGGTGATAATGATGGTGTGGAATACTTGCTTGATTTATGTATTACATGACATGAAAACTTATTATTATCAATATTACTACAGTAAAACATAAAGTATCCGCACTCCTGTTACCCAGACTTACCAGACATTCAGCGTAATACAGTGGTCCCCATTTACACAATTTATTGTACACCAAATTATCAGTTATCTTGGCAGCTAATTATATGCACAAAATCTATGTCACCTGATGGGTCTGAATCATTGATATTTTGTTTTCTTCTTCTCTTACTATTCTTCTTCTTATTATTATCAGCTCAGTTGATAATATATTTGACTCAGAGCTGGTGAACCTCAGTGCTGATGGGTTATTTTGAGTAGCCTTGAGGAAGGTACTTTGCCTCAATTTAGCTTGTTAGGTCTGTTGTCTGTGGCAGATAACTGCTGCAAGTGTTGCTTATTATAAAATGAAAAACCATTTTAAATATTGATTATTATTATTATTACTTCTATTATTATTATTATTAAATTTTAATGGTTTTCTTCTTTTCTACTATTCATGGGTTTTCATGATATATACAAAAAATAAGTGTTTAGTTTTCAGAAAATTAAGCCTTTATGTGTGTTCAGATTTTGCACTGATCTGCACTGTGTGTGTGTCCTTATCATTTAAAGACATGCTTCTCAAAATGGTCAGTCACCTGTACAGGTGTGAGGCCAGGGTATAAGGTAAATAACCAATCAGATGTCCATTAAGGTTCTATTCCCTATCACAGCCATAGAAAACATGATATAGCTAAATCCTCAGTGGAGTGTACTTTATATTTTCTTGTATATTTCATCTAAGAACTGCAGCTTGTAATAAATGATAAACCTAACAGAAATACATAATATTACAACAGTATCCAACTATTAAGTATACAATAT
Source organism: Margaritifera margaritifera (assembly GCA_029931535.1). Taxonomy (NCBI): domain Eukaryota; kingdom Metazoa; phylum Mollusca; class Bivalvia; order Unionida; family Margaritiferidae; genus Margaritifera; species Margaritifera margaritifera. Next base: position 218,577 of record JAQPZY010001626.1, on the reverse strand, counting down.
TACAACAGTATCCAACTATTATGTATACAATATTACAACAGTATCCAACTATTAAGTATACAATATTAAACAGTATCCAACTATTAAGTATACAATATTACAACAGTATCCAACTATTAAGTATACAATATTACAACAGTATCCAACTATTAAGTATACAATATTACAACAGTATCCAACTATTAAGTATACAATATTACAACAGTATCCAACTAGTAAGTTTACAATTTCTGAATAATGCCACATTTCCTACTTAATAGTAAAGTCATACAAATAATATGATACATGGCAAACTCTGAAAATATGCATGTCTTGATTACAAATCAACTGTATACAAATATTATTGCCATCATTATAAAGCATATGATATTCAAGTATGTAAATACAAAAAAATAACTATTTTAGGCAAATGTATCTCTCTCTGAACAAAAAATCACAACTATTGGAATTATATAATTCAATTGTTTGCATTGTTACATATGTACACACATTCATCCACACAGTAATGCATGCATGCATCCATACACATATAGATGTATTACTTGACCAACACAACATGTCTGTTGAATCTTTCAGTGGAACACTCCAAAGGGCCAAGTCCACTCCCAAAATAGGTATTGGTGTGCATGAATCTTGAATGTATGACCTGGAAATATCACCCTGAGTACATCAAGCATGCACAACACATGCATACCTCTATATCTTTTCCTCAAATGGACAAGGCCCTAATATTAAATCTAATGAAATGTCAAAGTCATGTCATTCAAGTCAAGATATACACATAATCTCTTGTCCACATAAAGAACAATCTGCGATATATATTAATGTGAAACAATTCCAAACTCCTTGGATAATAATACCATCTTCACAGTGAAACCATCAATATCACTTGTACCATCAATTTAAAGGTTCTCCACAAACCATGGAGTGTATGTGCCCTCATCAGCTTTTGGAAACTGAAATAAACAAGCAAAAATGAAACAAAATGAAAGCCTGAAAAATAAAGAATGCATCATGTACTCATTAGCATCACTAGTCCCATTAGAAAAGTCCTAATGAATGACATGTGAAGTGTTTCTAATTAATGAATAAATTAATATTTGTTCCACCTGTGAAAAAAATTGTTTGGGTTTGTAAAAGAAACCCCACAAAACAAAAAAGCAAAACCAATTAGAAATTTAGGATAGAGCCCCACTGTCTCAATTTTCTATGATTTACATTCAACTAAAACTGCGTTCATTGAACATGAATACCCTGCCACCCACCTTGTGTACATAAGAAATTGACCTTCAACACACATTAACCAAGTCACTGAATCATGAAATTGAAGTTATTGTGACCTATGTTTGATAAAATGGTGTTGTACTCACCAAGATTCATCTACCTACCAAGCTGTATGCCTTGGTGACCAAAAATGCCCAAGTGAAACAAACCTAAATGCAAAACTAACTAAAATCATTGAAGGTCAAATTTAGGGCCCAGTCACTGTAAAAATGTGGGCCACATGACACCAATCAGTCAACAACATGTGATCACTTGAACTGATTCACTTGGCCTTTAGATGTTTTGAGCTATCAGAATATATTACAAATGAATGTTGAATTGGACTTTCTCACAGTATTAGATGACAGGTTTCATTTTATTTTCAAATGTAAGTCTTATGAAATTTTTGAAAATCTTAAATTTTTTTGCAACTTTACAAAAACACCAAACAGTGTGTGCATGGTTTGACAAACACATCCTGACAAATACTGAGTCAGTAAGCAGGTGTGAAATTTTCCAAAACAACAGAAGATGTTAGTTGCCTCTGGTCTTGCAGAATGAGTAGCAATTGGAGTCTTTTTAGGCATGATGTAGCCAATCCACTGAATTGATTGACTTATCAAATATTAGTTTGCTATGTAATTTTGCTATGTATGTCCATGAATTAGTTAAAATAATAAATGACTTGATATATTGGACATAGACCAAGATAACTATATATTGAATCTCCCCAATGTCTGTCTTGATGAATATAGTACAGTCATGTATTATGGTCTGCGCCACACTTTTAAATAAGTATTTCATTTGACAGAATGTCAGGGATGAAATTCTTGATACAGTTTAGTGTCATAATATAATTACAGAATGTAAAGCAGAAAGATTGCAAAATATAACAATGAATGAGTACCAAAATACATTATCTATCATATGTAGGTCATAACACTGCCAAATATGACTGGAAAAGTTAACCAGAGTCAGCTTAGTTATATCAGTATTAAACTGTATACCAAATTTGACTGCAACCCATACAGAAAAATCTCACCAATTCACATGAGCTGCTCATAAGCTTCACATGAGAACCTTGTTATAAACGTATGCAAATTGGGTAGATTTGCAAGCTCATGTGTGCAGTTTTTTAGATCTTGTGAGCCATTGAAAAACTAACCAAATTTTCTCATGTGCAGATTTTGCTCACGTGAGAATTTGAATGTTCACATGAGAATGTATGACTTAGAAAATATTTGTTCCCCTTACATCTGACTATGTTTGAAAATAAGGCAGAGTTCTAATTTCTCATGTGAGAAATTTGGACTTCGATTCTGATCAGACACATTTTAGATTTGATCTAAGTTGGTTTTTCTCATGTGAGTTAGAGACCCATCCCATTCTTCCAGCATTCTATAAAGAATTATGCTTCAAGAATTTTGCTTTCAAAAACCAAATCAAATAATAAAATAAAATCACACAAGATTAAATGTGCTTTTCCGCGACTGAGACCTAATGCGGTATCGAGAAAATAACACCGGTTATTTCCCTTGTTTACAGTCTGGAGACTGGTTTACTGATTGCAAATATGCACATGTTTTGAAGACACTACAACACACAACTACCATGGTAGCCTCACTTTCAAACAAGTGCCATTTTTAAATTAAGCTTGTTAATTCGGGAAATTTCATTGCAAGCAATACCAATATATGTGCAGCAACTGATCATAGAAACCAGAAGATAATTTAAAATCATGGAATTATCATGTTGGTGAGTAAAATCAAGACCGCATTGCATTTTGCATTTTCGCTGCCGCTTTCGCAGCTTGTTGCCCCCACGATTTAATACGTCAAATTAGATGACCTTGTAATCTTGCTCCTAACAATCATTGAGACGATAATTTTTCAGATCATTATTATTTACTGCTGCGCCTGCCAAACTGCAGTTCTCGATGCATTATTGTTGTCAGTTATCGAGAATAGTGTGACAAGATTAATTGATCCACCATGGTTCGTGTCCTCAACGTTAATTTTAATGCTTATATTATAATTTTGTGAGAAACAATTGAAATTGCCATAGAAAGTGTTCAACTATATCTGCTTAATTTATTCATAAACTGTCCAAATTCTTTGCGAGCTGCCGTTTTTCCGAGCGTGTCTAAATGTGTCTATTTCCGGAAGTAATCGGTGGTTCATGCCCCTGAAATAAAGGCCACTTGACGTAAGATTGGAATGTGACAATTAGGTCAATGTTTACTCTAGAAATCGATCATGTATGATGTCCCTGTATTATTAATATTTGCATATGCAATACAAATCATTTCTTTCAAACGCATATTGACTGCAATAAAACACTTATAAATAATGATGGCAATAATATTAAAGAAAAAAAAATGATGCATTTTTTTTTTTTTTTAAAGCTGTCTGATAAAATTTTCATATTTTAAAGTACTGTAAAGTTTTAAAAGATTTTTTGTTTATGCTATTTCATAACAAAGATTTTGTTCCCTTAGGCCAAAAAAAAAATAAAAAAATATGTGTTTACGGTCGGCCAACCGTCCCTGTTTCACGTTCCTGACCCAAGCAGTTGCCCCCCACCCCATTTTTTTTTTTTTTTTTCTTAAATCACATTGCCGAAATTGATTTGTGCATCTAACTGAGCCGGTTTTGACCAGTAATTTGAAGCCCTTGAAATTTTATTTGATTTATATATAATGTTTAAAAAAAAAAAAAATTATTATAAAAAAAAAGTCACATTGCTGAAATTGATTTGTGCATCTAATTGAGCCGGTTTTGCCCAGTGCTTTGAAGGGCTATAAATATTATTTGATTTATATGTAATGTTTAAAAAAAGAAATTTAAATTTTTTTCTTTATTATAAACAAAATCATATTGCCAAAATTGATTTTTGCATCTAATTGAGCCAGTTATGCCTGGTACTTTGAAGCGCTTTAAATATTATTTGATTTACATATAATGTTTAAAAAAAAAAAAAAAAAAAAAGTACCTGCCTATCCTAATTTTAAAACCAGTGCAATAGGAAACACACATATTTTTTTTTGTTGGTATTATATTAAAATATTTCAATGAAAAATTGCATACTATATAGTTTTTCATTGGATTTATTTTTTCTAACATGATACAAGAAGTGCATGTTATAATGACCAGATTTTTACATTGCCTTTGCTGTCTAAAAAATCTGTTTTCGGTTTCCCGCTAATCAAAAGGTAAAGAAAACCAACATGTGAACAGTAGCCCTGGCTTGAATGGCTAACACTCACTCCAGGGCCACAAAGTGTATGGCATGAGTAAAATTTGCCATTTTCATTGTATTTTTTCAATTTGATTTGTATTAAGTATTCGAATATGTCTTAATCAGCACTTACTGTCACTGTAAAACAAATGCTAGTGACCCAGTTGATTACGTCAGGATCTCAAAACAAGCGTGTTAGGTCACGAGAAACATGGCGCATGAATCAAGGATTAACACGAAGTTAGGACAGTTGACGATAACTTACATGCAAGCTTGTTAATCTAATTTCTGTTTTTGTTAGGGACTGTTTTTCTTCTAGCATATCAAATTCTACAATTGTCTTCATGCAATGAAGTTTGAACTGCAACTGAGGCAAGTTCAGAAGTCATATACATGTAGGTATGCTTCTAATTTTTATACTTTTAATTTTTCAAAGAATACGGCAGTGGATCTATTTCAAAGGTTTTAAGGTGTAAAGTGAGTAATTTCATATTGCTTTTTTTTTGTTTTTTGTTTAAAGACATAAAGTACCAAACGTTTGATAGATATGATGTTGCAGCTTTCAAACTGGATGGTCATGAATAACACATACAGATGTTTCTAAGATTTATGAAGTGATTTTCGAATGTTGAATTAAAAAAAAACAAAATGCCTTTGCAAAACAGGTAAATAGTCACATTTGTTGTCCAGGTTACATAGTACATGTTGCTGCATGTAATCTATTTCAGTGGATGATACTTGAATCATACAAGAAGTAGGGAAGGATTTAGGATTTTATTCTGAGAGGATTTGTTTAGAAGAGGTGGTTCAGTGTAATTCAAATGGCTAACATTCTTGTTTTTCACCTAATAGTGTACGATTTTAACAGATGGGGAGGGGGAACCTTTAACCGCCTGACAACATCCCCCCTCTCCAAAATGGATTTCTATATGGAAGTGAAGTAAAAAGTCTAAACCCATACAGAAAAAAAGTTAAGATTTCCCACTTATTCAAGAAAATGGCTGTGAGAGATTTCTTTGACTGAAGAGCTTGCCTTTCTGTGTACCACATATTCGAGAAAGCGGCTGTGTAAGAGATTCCTTAGACTGAAGAGCTTGCCTTTCTGTGTATCAGCCTGAATTTTCTGGAATCTTTCCTTAATAATACATTGAATATGATCTAGATCATACATCCACTGTCTCCTTAATTTGCTCCGCGTGCAACAATTTAGCAAGGAACGCAGTATACTTAACTTAAAAAAGACAACGTAACAGCTAATGAAATTTATTTTGTGTACAGAGTGTTTTACAAAAGAAATTGAACAGAATATCAGTACATCATGGTACTCTAGAGGTTTGATTTGAACAAACTTTTAAATGTTATGATGGAAACTACTGATATATTGGACAAGTGTACAAAATAATGTTTAACTTGGATAAGTACAGTTGTAACCAATTATGATAAATATTGTTTCAAACAATTATGAATTTGTATTCATTCCTTCCCACTTTGTTTCCTTTGATTTATTCAGATTTTAGGGGTCCCCACTGAAATTGTATGATTAACAGCAAACATGTACGAGTATGTGTAATGAGTTCTAGAAAGTTTGCATATATAAAACAAGATACATGGCTCAAAATTAGGATTTTTTTCACAAACCCACAGTATCACCAAAATCATATTTTCATTGATCCTGCCTAAATTTCACTGATCTTGCTAAAATCAAACAGTAGCCAGTTCAGTTTCTAATTCAACATTTATTATTCATTAACATCAACTCAAAACAATAACTATTTCACCAACAACACAGTCTCTCCTGTGTCACACTTTAGCCATTAGTGTCCATTTTCCCAGCATTGCTGGTACTTTCTTAGTCTCTTATGTTCATCATATATGTGATCGCTCTCCCTTGTCATCTAATTTTTGACATTTCGGTGACAGCTGCACACCTTGCAAATACTTCTACATGTTTACAATTGTCAGTGCATAATGCACTGAATGTTTATCAACAACAATATAAATATTAAAACATTGTTTGATATAAGTCAATAAAAGCAACCTTTTCTGATTGGACAATGCTGGCCTGAGACCCTTTGCCTTTTGTTATCATCAGCAATGAAATCAGTGATTGGATGTAGTACATCTAGCTGGTTTCATGTGCGTGAAGACCATTGCTTTCACAATAATCACACTAATTTGCTTGATGAGTGAATGAGTGTTTTACACCTGCCCATTTGTGCTGCAAGCATTTATTGTTAGATAATGCATGTGATATAATAATTACAATAATTGAAAATCATTATTATCACATATTTATATACAGGTTGTCTTTTTTCTCATGTGAGAAACCTCACAAAAACGTGCATAATTGAACTTGAATATGCTCATCTTCACTAGATTTTAATATCACTTTGAAAATCTCTTTATTGCTGCTAAATAAGTTTTATTATAGGAACTTGGTTCTTGTTAATTCTTGTCAAAAATATTTATCAAATACAAATCAAATCCTAGTCATTTTTTTTTTCCTATTGCTCACGTGAGCAAACTCTTGCTTACATTAACCATTCCTGCTCATGTGATTTTCACATGAGCAGACTTGCTCACATGAGCAAGGTCTTGCTCATATTAACAATTATTCCAGCTCATGTGATTTTCAGATTTTGTTAGATTCTATTGCTCATGTGAGTTCTACCTTATTTGCATGTTAAAATGCACATGAAACTAACATGAGTTAGATCTCATGTGAGAATCTTATCTGCAAAAGGTTAGCCAAATTTGGTGTGGGAAAGCTAAGTATTTATGCAGTTTATGAGACATGAGCTCTCAGGATTAATAACCAAATATGACCTCAAAACTAAGTATTTATTCAGTTTATGAAATATGGGCTCTCAGGATTAATAACCAAATCTGACCTCAAAACTAAGTATTTATGCAGTTTATGAGACATGGGCTCTCAGGATTAATTTCTAATATAAAAAGGGCTAAGAATTTAGCCAAGCATGGAAAAGAAATGTTGTGAATCATGCCAGACATACTGGTAATATTGCATCTATCACTCTTGGTACCAAATTTGATTTCCCTCCATCAAAATCCTTCTTGAGTTATTGAGCAACAATGAAAACACAGTGTATGTATGTATGTATGTATGTATGTATATATATATATATATATATATATATATATATATATATATATATATATATATATATATATATATATATATATATATATATATATATATATATATACATGGTTGACAACATATCCCTTCCCTTGGAATTTGACAGGACCATTTAAAAAAAACACATCAATACACACAAACACACACCTGCTCTGTGAATTGGTCCTTACAGGCCATACGGACACGCTCAGGAGTAGCTGGACTGTCCAGTCGAAAGTTGTCCCCATATCCTGCATCTGTCCTAGCAGCCAAAATGGCATCCTTGACAGCAAAGAAGACTGAAGCAGCCAGGAAGAGGGGAGGTTCACCAACAGCCTTGAAAAAAAAACAGAAAATATTATTATTATTATTATTACTGTTATAATAACTGTGCCTAAAAACATTTTTTGAATCCACATCCAATTTCATAATAATAATAATGTAATGCACAAGGGTCTAATGTCATTTTTACTTAATAATAATTTACAACATTATTATTATTATTATTATTATTATTATTATTATTAAACTAAATATGGATTCTAAATTGACACTAAGAGCAAGCAAAAATATTGTCAAAACAAACATATAATGAAAACATTATGAACACATTTAATGCTGTCATATAGACTGCTTTAGCATCTTTGATCAATACCTGTATCATTTAAATAGAATTTTATGTGTATCAGTCTGTATAGAAAAGAGGAAATTAAGAGTCAGCTTTTATTAGTAAGACAATTGCACAGACTGTAAATGCCTGTCTAGATCTGATGAGAAGATTAAACTCTTGCCAGGGTTCAATCTAGATAGATTTCATTGTAATGCCTGTATAGATCTGATGAGAACTGTTGCCTTGGCTCAATATAGATAGATTTCATTGTAATGCCTGTATAGATCTGATGAGAACTGTTGCCTGCGTTCAATCTAGATGGATTTCTTTGTAATGCCTGTATAGATCTGATGAGAACTGTTGCCAGGGTTCAATCTAAATATATTTCACTGTAATGCCCCATATAGATCTGATGAGAACTGTTGCCAGGGTTCACTCTAGACAGATTTAATTGTAATGCCTGTATAGATCTGATGAGAACTAGATAGATTTCACAGTAATGCCTGTATACAGGGCCGGATTATCCTTTGGGCAAGGTGGGCAACATGCCCAGGGCCCCCGAGGCTCAAGGGGCCCCGGACCCGGGCTTAAGGGGCCCCCATATAATGGACAAGGCATAGATAGCTATGGGCCCCTATGTTGGCTCTGCCCAGGGCCCCCAAAGGCCTTAATCTGGCCCTGCCTGTATAGATCTGATGAGAAGATTGAACTGCTGCCAGGGTTCAATCTAGATAGATTTCACTATATTGTGTAAATGTTTACCAATAAATATCACAGAAATAAATTTAAAACATATACTAACATTTCAAAACAAATAGTGATTAATTGAAGATCTATGACATGTCCATAACTGGCATTAGAAATCTGGTCAAACAGAAGAAAGATAAGTCACCAAGAAAGTCATTCAAGGTTTTATTTCTATATTCTACAGACTTCTTGTTCTTAAGATAGCCATGTGTTTGCATAGTTCTTCTTGAGTTCATCATCTATTTAAACCCTAAGAATATGTATGCAATGTAAACTAATTTCTAAATACCTAAATGTCTGATGTAAATTTGTAGTGCAGTCTATTTAAACCCTAAGAATATGTATGCACTATAAACTAATTTCTAAATACCTAAAGTTCCTATGTAAATTTGTAGAGCAGTCTATTTAAAGAAGAGTAAAATTGAAAGACTCAAGACTCAACAAACTACTCAAACTGGCAGCTAGAATTATATTACATAATGAATTATAAAACTCCCTCTATAACTGTGTTTACAAAATGACACTGATTTAATGTTGACTAATTTACTCCCTCTATAACTGTGTTTGCAAAATGACACTGATTTAATGTTGACTAAGTGACTCCCTCTATAACTGTTTTTACAAAATGACACTGATTTAATGTTGACTAAGTGACTCCCTCTATAACTGTTTTTACAAAATGACACTGATTTAATGTTGACTAAGTGACTCCCTCTGTAACTGTGTTTACAAAATGACACTGATTTAATGTTGACTAATTTACTCCCTCTGTAACTGTGTTTACAAAATGACACTGATTTAATGTTGACTAAGTGACTCCCTCTATAACTGTGTTTGCAAAATGACACTGATTTAATGTTGACTAAGTGACTCCCTCTATAACTGTGTTTACAAAATGACACTGATTTAATGTTGACTAATTTACTCCCTCTGTAACTGTGTTTGCAAAATGACACTGATTTAATGTTGACTAATTTACTCCCTCTGTAACTGTGTTTGCAAAATGACACTGATTTAATGTTGACTAATTTACTCCCTCTGTAACTGTGTTTGCAAAATGACACTGATTTAATGTTGACTAATTTACTCCCTCTGTAACTGTTTTTACAAAATGACACTGATTTAATGTTGACTAATTGACTCCCTCTGTAACTGTTTTTACAAAATGACACTGATTTAATGTTGACTAATTTACTCCCTCTGTAACTGTTTTTACAAAATGACACTGATTTAATGTTGACTAATTGACTCCCTCTGTAACTGTTTTTACAAAATGACACTGATTTAATGTTGACTAATTGACTCCCTCTGTAACTGTTTTTACAAAATGACACTGATTTAATGTTGACTAATTGACTCCCTCTGTAACTGTTTTTACAAAATGACACTGATTTAATGTTGACTAATTTACTCCCTCTGTAACTGTTTTTACAAAATGACACTGATTTAATGTTGACTAAGTGACTCCCTCTATAACTGTGTTTACAAAATGACACTTATCTAATGTTGACCAAAGAATTCTGTACAATACTGGTGTAACTACTGACAAAACTCATCAACAATAGGACTCTGTGGTATTTGACTTCTTTTATTAATTCTACAATGTCTTTCTGATATTCTCTTAATTTAGAACTCTGAATCTGAACTATCAATACCCAATATTCAAACAGCTGCTTCTGCAAATTCTTTCTATTATTCTTCACCTAATCTGTGGAATTCTTTACCTTTAGATATCCATAATTCTAAATCCCTTATTTTATTTAAAACTGCTTTTATATCTTGATCCAGATAATCTATCTTGAAGTCTAACATATTATTATTATTTTTATTATTATTATTATTATTATTATTTTTATTATTATTATTATTATTATTATTATTATTATTATTATTATTATTATATGATTATTTTTGTAATTGTTATTATTATTATTATTATTTTTATTATTATTATTATTATTGTTGTTGTTGTTGTTGTTGTTGAATGTGATAGAAATGTCAGTGAGCAAATTTTCATTGAGTGTGTTAGATATTTGTATGTGATTGTTTGGATGAAATGATACATGTGTGACAGGGCATAGCAAATATGTCCTGTATGAAATGTGGAGAATGTGGTTTGATTTATTTAAAATTTTAATAACTCTGTGTCAGTTATTTATTTAAATTTTATCACTTTTGTGTGTAATGCAAATATGCCGAGGTCTACATGTAAGAATGTCAGACCACTGAATGTACAGCTTCTTTAAATATGGTAAAATAAATAAATAAACAAAAGCTACATTTGAACAAAAATCTTGAGTAATCAAACACAACTGTGTTACATGGTATATCTCAAGCCCTTTTACTCTGTGTGTGTGTGTGAACATTCTGAACCTTGGAGGAGTAAACAGCTTTGTTATTGGCACTGTCTTTCAGGAGTGAGACATTAAACTCAACAGGAATGTCCCCAAATCCAGGGATCTTGTATGTCCCAGGGCCTCGAGTAAACAGATAACCTGTTGGGGACATCTTCTGCTGTTCCATCATCATCAAACCATAGCCCTGGCAGAAATAGTAAAGGTACTAAAATTAAGACAATTAAACAAAATTTAAATCGAATAATGTGAGCATGAGTTTAAAAAATCATGCAATTCTTATATCCATATATTAGATTGGTCTCAAACTGCTTTAAGGCATGCAGTTTTTATGTCAGCAAATTTCAAATATCAGAATTTCACATGCTAATTGATGAGAGATTTCTCTTGAGAGTAAACTTTTTTGGGAATTGATTTGTAAATAAATAGTGAAAGATTATTAAAGATTAGTAATAAGATGTTAAGTGGTCTGTGGGTTCAGAAGTGATGCAGACCTATCAAGGACATAAGAGTATTTTAAAACTTGATTTTTGGCAACAGAATTGCTAATAAATGGGCAACAAACATTTATGAACAATATACCAGAATCAGTTAATATATGAATGCTTGTATATTATTTTGATACAATATGAATGTTTTTGTTTTTTTAAAAAAAAAGAAATTGTTTTCTGAAAGCATTAACTTGTCAATAATATGCAAAACATACCTGTATAAATCCTCCTTCAATCTGACCAATGTCAATGGCAGGATTCAAACTAACACCAACATCCATAACAATGTCTGTCCTCAATACCTGTAACATATTATAATTTATTACACTAGTTACACCAACATCCATAACAATGTCTGTCCTCAATACCTGTAACATATTATAATTTATTACACTAGTTACACCAACATCCATAACAATGTCTGTCCTCAATACCTGTAACATATTATAATTTATTACACTAGTTACACCAACATCCATAACAATGTCTGTCCTCAATACCTGTAACATATTATAATTTATTACACTAGTTACACCAACATCCATAACAATGTCTGTCCTCAATACCTGTAACATATTATAATTTATTACACTAGTTACACCAACATCCATAACAATGTCTGTCCTCAATACCTGTAACATATTATTGTTTATTACACTAGTTACACAAACATCCATAACAATGTCTGTCCTCAATACCTGTAACATATTATAATTTATTACACTAATTACGTCAACATCCATAACAATGTCTGTCCTCAATACCTGTAACATATTATTGTTTATTACACTAGTTACAGTAAAACTCAATACCTGTAACATATTATTGTTTATTACACTAGTTACAGTAAAACTCAATACCTGTAACATATTATTGTTTATTACACTAGTTACAGTAAAACTCAATACCTGTAACATATTATTGTTTATTACACTAGTTACACCAACATCCATAACAATGTCTGTCCTCAATACCTGTAACATATTATAATTTATTACACTAGTTACAGTAAAACTCAATACCTGTAACATATTATTGTTTATTACACTAGTTACACCGACATCCATAACAATGTCTGTCCTCAATACCTGTAACATATTATTGTTTATTACACTAGTTACAGTAAAACTCAATACCTGTAACATATTATTGTTTATTACACTAGTTACAGTAAAATTCAATACCTGTAACATATTATTGTTTATTACACTAATTACAGTAAAACTCAATACCTGTAACATATTATTGTTTGTTACACTAGTTACAGTAAAACTTAAATTGTACTGAAACCACTGGCATTAAATACAAACAAAATCATAATACATATGTCTTTTGAACAAAATGTATTCACTTTTTTTATGTACCAGCTTTATGTGATTTTTAAAAATGAAATAATGTCATGCATGCATATGGTTTCACTGCATTGTTATAAGGCTTAAACATGGTCATGGGAATTGAATTTTTTAAATTTTGCTGTAGTTGTGCTGACCAATGCAAGCACCAGACTGACTCATTCGTTAGTAAAAGAGTCTTATGTGATAACAAGAAAGATCTATGAAAGACATTTGGACTGGTCCCTAGACTTTGGTTCTCAATAACATATCAAGAATACATTTTGAATAAGGTAATATACAGGGCTGTTCCATTTAAACATACTTGGTAGGAAAGGCAGTTTTTAACAAATATATACCAGGGTACTCTGATTACTCAAAGAGTTCATGTGAATACAATACAGAATTCTAAAGTACATCTATGGTTGACTATTCCACATTAAAAGTGCCTTCCCTGGGTCCCAAGTATATATTACTGGAACAGCCCTCATTAATTCAGTTCCTATAGCCACATTAATTTTTATAAATACGATAAAACCTGTCCTGATTTTATTAGATACAGACCTATACTGGATGTTTTATTTTTAAAGTACAGTTTTAAATCAGAGGACACCTGCTCATAAAGTGCAGAACAAGTCAGTACCTTCATAGTCCAGTATAGGCAAGTTTTACCGTATATGACAATCTATGTATACTTTTCTTCATATTAGAAGAAACATTTGACATCAATAATTATTATAAGTTTTTCATTTGCTATTTTTTCTTCAGAATCATGCTATAAAACATGAATCTTATGACCCAATGAATATTTATTCTTCTGTGGAGACAATAGGACCCTCTTCCTTGAAACTTAAGTACCAACAAAAATTCCATTTTTCACAAAACAATGAAAATTAATACCTACAAAACTAAATGAATTCACAGCAAGTCCTTATTTTTAATTGTGGTCATCTTGATTTACCTTCAGTTCTAACAAGGGTTCTGCAGAATGCAGTGTCTCACTTTTGAATCTTGCTATGCTATGTCCCCACTGTATATGAAGTTACCTTAACATCTGACAAGGGTTCCACAGAATGCGATGTCACACCTGCCTTCACTGTATACGAATTTACCATCACTACCAACAAGGGTTCTACAGAATGCGGTCTATCACCAGTGAATCTTACTATGATGTTCCTCCAGAATATGTACATTTACCCCACTTCTAACAAGGATTTTGCGGAATAAGGTGTCTCACCTGCGAATCTTGTTATGATGTGTCTTCACGATATATATATTTACCTTCACTTCCATCAAGGATTCTGCAGAACACAGTGTCTCACCTGTGAAACTTGCTATGATGTGCCTTCACTGTATATGAATTTACCTTAACTTCTAACAAAGGTTCTGAAACTGTCTCAATTACCTCCACTGTATATGAATTTACCTTCATTTCTAACAAGGATTTTGCAGAATGTGAATCTTACAATAAAGTGCCTCCACTGTATATAAATTTACCTTCACTTCCAGCAAGGGTTTTGCAGAATGCAGTGTCTCACCTGTGAATCTTGTTATGATGTGCCTTCACTGTATACAAATTTACCTTCAATTCCAACAAGGGTTCTGCAGAACACAGTGTCTCACCTGCAAATCTAGCTATGATGTGCCTCCACTGTATATGAATTTCAAAAGCATTAACAACAACCTTTAACCACCAAAATCTCAGTGTTGATGTTGCAACTGCTTTTGCCATTGCTACATGAAAAGTGATGCTTATTTCTGAACATCTGCTAAATGCAGCCCTGACAAAACCAAGCATAGGCAAGAGTAGATGTTCTAGGTCAGACAGAGGTCAGACAGAGATCATTGAAAGGAAAACAAGAACAAATGGAAAGTATATGCAACCACCTTATACCCAGATTTATTATCAGAACATATTTTTGAAAAGAATAATTGACTCTGTATGTAGATGGTAATGACATAAAAACAAAAAACATTTGCCTAGAGGATACACTTTATGTAAGTTGGACAAGGTCAAAATTTCCATAATATTCAAAAGAATAATCAAATTGTAGTTGCTATAAATGCTTAGAAACCTATACATTTTAACTGATCGTTCAGTTCAAACATATTTTATTTCATAAAATTGTAAGTGGAGATTACAAGGTGAACAATATAGCAGGTAAAAGATTAAAATGAAAGCCAATGGATTAAAATTTTCTTTTCCTTCAATGATGCAATTTTTTTTAAATATATGTGAATATATGGCAGATGATATTGAGTTTTAATGACAAGAAATTTAAATTGTCGAATAGACCAAACTGATTGTTTTATAAATCTAACTGATTTGTTTGGTTTAGATTAAAAACTAAAAATGTGTTACTGGATGCCACACCGCAGTGCCTGAAATGATCATAGCGCAAAACTTAATCAAGGTGTGATGGATGCATGTAAAGATGTACAGACAAGGGAATCACTATATATGCCTCTACCAGTGTCATGGTGGAACATAAAAATGTGTTTTGTCTGTAATATACCAACATGTAGGCCATTACCTGATGATCCCCTGTTAGACAGTCTAACTCAACTTCTGAGCATGCAGCTCCAAAAGAGAAGTAGTTGTATGGTCGACCAGTGTTTGTAACAAAGTCATAGCCTAGATCAGGAGTCCTGTAAGTACAGTGAGTTATATAATAATAACCATATGGACACATGATTAGGTGAATTTGTGTTGACGACTCCTGTAAATACAGTCAGAGTTATATCATAAAAACTACATAGACTAATAATTCTGTGAATTTGTGTTGAGGACTCCTGTAAATACAGTCAGTTATATTAAAAAAACTACATAGACTAATAATTAGGTGAATTTGTGTTGAGGACTCCTGTAAATACAGTCAGTTATATTAAAAAAACTACATAGACTAATAATTAGGTGAATTTGTGTTGAGGACTCCTGTAAATACAGTCAGTTATATTAAAAAAACTACATAGACTAATAATTAGGTGAATTTGTGTTGAGGACTCCTGTAAATACAGTCAGTTATATCATAAAAACTACATAGACTAATAATTAGGTGAATTTGTGTTGAGGACTCCTGTAAATACAGTCAGTTATATTAAAAAAACTACATAGACTAATAATTAGGTGAATTTGTGTTGAGGACTCCTGTAAATACAGTCAGTTATATTAAAAAAACTACATAGACTAATAATTAGGTGAATTTGTGTTGAGGACTCCTGTAAATACAGTCAGTTATATTAAAAAAACTACATAGACTAATAATTAGGTGAATTTGTGTTGAGGACTCCTGTAAATACAGTCAGTTATATTAAAAAAACTACATAGACTAATAATTAGGTGAATTTGTGTTGAGGACTCCTGTAAATACAGTCAGTTATATTAAAAAAACTACATAGACTAATAATTAGGTGAATTTGTGTTGAGGACTCCTGTAAATACAGTCAGTTATATTAAAAAAACTACATAGACTAATAATTAGGTGAATTTGTGTTGAGGACTCCTGTAAATACAGTCAGTTATATTAAAAAAACTACATAGACTAATAATTAGGTGAATTTGTGTTGAGGACTCCTGTAAATACAGTCAGTTATATTAAAAAAACTACATAGACTAATAATTAGGTGAATTTGTGTTGAAGACTGGTGGAAACAGAGAAACAAAGACAACACATTTTGTAACTGTGGAAATGGGACTGACGCAATAAAATAATGATAGGAAATTTGTCACTTTATCAAAATAATTTTTTTTTTTAGTTTTATATTCAGTTTCTCTAAATTTTAAGTGCAAAACAAATACAAAAAAGTGTCTATACTCATGAATATATGAAAAGCATCATACTTGATAGACCATATTTTGTAACTTCAGTGTTACAAACCAGTTGGAGGTGATACTGCTTCATTTCAAGGGATGATTTACTTGGTACTTACCCATACTGTGTCTGTCACTTCTATGATGCTTATCCCAACAGTACCTGTCACTTCTGTAATACTTGTCCCACCAGTAACTGCCATTTCTATGATAATTATCCATGCAGTACCAGTCACTTCTATGATACTTATCCTGACAGTAACTGTCACTTCTGTAATACTTATCATTCCAGTGACTGTCACTTCTATGATACTTATCCTTACAGTAACTGTCACATCAGTAATACTTATCCCTACAGTAAATGTCACTTCTACGATACTTATCCCTACAGTAACTGTCCCTTCTGTAATAGTTATCCCTACAGTAACTGTCACTTCTGTAATACTTATCCCTACAGTAAATGTCACTTCTATGATACTTATCCCAACAGTAATTGTAACTTCTATGATGCTTATCCCAACAATACCTGTCACTTCTGTAATACTTGTCCCAACAGTAACTGCCACTTCGATGATAATTATCCCTGCAATACCAGTCACTTCTATGATACTTATCCTGACAGTAACTGTCACTTCTGTAATACTTGTCATTCCAGTGACTGTCATTTCTATGATATGTATCCTTACAGTAACTGTCACTTCTATGATACTTATCCCTACAGTAACAGTCCCTTCTGTAATAGTCATCCCTTTAGTAACTGTCACTTCTGTAATACTTATCCATACAGTAAATGTCACTTCGATGATACTTATCCCTACAGTAACTGTTTCTTCTGTAATAGTTATCCCTTTAGTAACTGCCACTTCTGTAATACTTATCCATACAGTAACTGAAACTTCTGTAATACTTATCCCCTACAGTAACTGTCACTTCTGTCATACTTATCCCTACAGTAAATGTCACTTCTATATAACTTATCCCTACAGTAACTGTCACTTCTGTGATACTTATCCCTACAGTAACTGTCACTTCTATGATACTTATCCCTACAGTAACTGTCACTTCTATGATATTTATCCCTACAGTATCTGTCACTTCTATGATACTTATTCCTATAGTGCCTGTCACTTCTATGATACTTATTCCTATAGTGCCTGTCACTTCTATGATACTTATTCATATAGTGCCTGTCACTTCTATGATACTTATCCATATAGAGCCTGTCACTTCTATGATACTTATCCCTATAGTGCCTGTCACTTCTATGATACTTATCCCTATAGTGCCTGTCACTTCTATGATACTTATTCCTATAGTGCCTGTCACTTCTATGATACTTTTTCCTATAGTGCCTGTCACTTCTATGATACTTATTCCTATAGTGCCTGTCACTTCTATGATACTTATTCCTATAGTGCCTGTCACTTCTGATACTTATTCCTACAGTGCCTGTCACTTCTATGATACTTATTCCTACAGTGCCTGTCACTTTTATGATACTTATTCCTATAGTGCCTGTCACTTCTATGATACTTATTCCTACAGTGCCTGTCACTTCTATGATACTTATTCCTATAGTGCCTGTCACTTCTATGATACTTATTCCTACAGTGCCTGTCACTTCTATGATACTTATCCCTACAGTGCCTGTCACTTCTATGATACTTATTCCTACAGTGCCTGTCACTTCTATGATACTTATTCCTACAGTGCCTGTCACTTCTATGATACTTATTCCTACAGTGCCTGTCACTTCTATGATACTTATTCCTATAGTGCCTGTCACTTCTATGATACTTATTCCTACAGTGCCTGTCACTTCTATGATACTTATCCCTACAGTGCCTGTCACTTCTATGATACTTATTCCTACAGTGCCTTTCACTTCTATGGTAACACAGTGCTGGTCACTTCTATAAAAACTACAAACCAATCAGAGCTTAAGATTGGTCATTTCAAGAGGTGATTTATTTTATAATTATTCAAACAAGGCCTGTCACTTCATTTCTATGATGAGTTCCATGTATCAGAGTCAAGATTCATTCATTTCAAGAGGTGATTTACTGATTACTTGATACTTATCCCTACAGTCTGGTCATTCTATGATAAATACAAACAATAAACACCATCCAAAAGTTTTTGTCATGAAAACCATTATAGCGCTATTTTAAAAATGTTCTGAGTTATTCTTAAAGTATGCTGGACACTACATGAGTGAGATCTTTATCTATGACCAAGGATAAGGCCTGACTTAACCAAAGGTTTTCACATACTTGGGACTTTGACCTTTATGTTAAGATTATGGGCTGAATTCATGCCAGTTTCATTATTTTTATTTACAAAACTATCCATTGCAATGATGCTAGATGGAGACCTGATATTCTTGCAGGTGTAAAAGAATTGGATTCATGTCAGTTTCATTCTTTTCATTTAGAAAACCATCTACTACAATTACACAAGATGGGGACCTGCAATTCTTGCAAGTGTAAAAACAGTATACCAATCAGTACTCAATGAAACAGTATACCAATCAGTACTCAATGAAACAGTATACCAATCAGTACTCAATGAAACAGTATACCAATCAGTACTCAATGAAACAGTATACCAATCAGTACTCAATGAAACAGTATACCAATCAGTACTCAATGGCTCAAATTACGAACCATAATACCTATATTCTCAAACAACAAAAAAACACAAAAATGTGACCAAGATAAAGGGTTAACACTTGAAGAACAAATGCATTAATGCAGTATGTTAAACTTCATTAAGTGACCAAATCTATTTAGCAGATGTGACTGTTCCTGGCCATTTGTGTTTGACAGAAAAGCAGCACAAAATAATGGACTCCAGAGATTTGGTAGTACAGATAGCTGGTGCATACAGCTAACATAACCAGCATGTGATCTGAAAGCACGATGATAAGCTAATATATAGGAAAGATATGTGCCAATGGTTCATGTGCATTTATTTAAATGTTGTCCCCCCTCACAAAGATAAAGACCTAAAACCATTTTGGGCCTCCCAGTTTGTGTTCCCTAGTGTTGTGGTGTTGTTGTTGTTCATCCTTAGAGTTTGAAAATAACCATAACATCACTAACTAGTTTGGTTTCTGTGAACATATGAGTGGCTGATCAGGTCAATTTGTGTTATGAACTGTCTGTGTTGCAATGAACAGGAGATGTCACTTGGGGTTGCTTTATCAACAGCGGATGTGCTGCAGTTCCTAGATTTATGCTGCTCATGCTTCTGCACTCTATCTGCAATTCTCCTCAGCTCATAGTCTGTAGCTCCAGTATGGATGAGACTGTGCCAGGTGGAACGATTCTGTGCAAGATCTTCCCAAAACTCAGAGTCAATGTTAAGGTAATTCAATAATGACTTGAGGGAGTCTTTAAAGCATTTTTTCTGACCTCACAGAGATCGCTTTCCCTCCTTCAGCTCGCCATAGAAGATCTTCTTTGGTAGTCACTCGTCTAACATCCTGGTGATGTGACCTACCCATCTAATCTGTGATTTCATCAGCAGAGTGTGGATTATTAGAATGCCTTCACCTCATATCTGGGACCTTGTTCTGCCATCTTATCATCATCAGTTTCCTCAGGCAGCCCATGTGAAAATGGTTCAGTCTTTTGACATTGCATCTATATACTATACTGGTTTTGCATGTATACAGCAGGATCAGCTACACAATATCTTTGTAGACCTTCTGTCTCGTTTGCAGACTGATGCTTCTGCTCTCCCACACATTTGCATGTAGTAACTTGAAGGCCAAGCACTTGCTTTGGCAATTCTGGCATTGGTTTTATCATTGATGTGGACTGCATATGACAGTGTACTGCCAAGGAAGATGAACATATTCATTTCCTGGAGTGTTGGGCTATTCACTGTGATGGCAGGTTCTATGTAAGGTTTTCCTAATGCAGGTTGGTGCATCATCTCTGTCTTCTTGATGCTGGTTGTGAGACCAAAATTTTCACAAGTTGAAGAGAAATTGTCCATACTCTGTTGCATAAAATAGGCTCAGATTTGGCATTCATGGAACAGTCATCAGAAAATAGGAGATCACGAAAAGTCACTTCCTGTAACTTCGTCTTCACCCATATTCTCTTCAGATTGAAGAGCTTGCCGTCAGTCTGGTATCTGATGGCAATCCCAGTGTCATAGACATGGAAGGCATGTGTAAACATGGCAGAGAGCATTATACTGAAGAGTGTTGGGGCCAAAGCGCAGCCTTGATTGGCTCTATTGGTGACCTGGAATGGTTCCGATGACATATCATCATCCACGATGCGAGTGAGCATGCCATCATGGAATTGCTGAACCATTACGATGAATTTCTCTGGGCAACCGAATTTCACCATGATCTTCCAGAGGCCCCAACAACGGACTGTGTCAAATTCTTTTGTCAGGTCAACGAAAGTCATGTTCAGGTTGGAGTTCTATTCTTGGCATCTCTCTTGGAGTTTACAAACTGTATATACCATGTCTATGGTCCCTTCTACTTTCCTGAAGCCACACTGACTCTCAGGAAGAAGACCTTGATCGATGTCATGCGCTAGCCAATATAGATGAATTCTGGCGAGGATTTTACCGGCTACTGACAGCAAGGAGACCAATCGGTACTCAATGGACTGTCTGTTGCCTTTTCCCTGGTACCAGTGTACGATGGATGCATCCTCATACCCCTGGGGTATAGTTCCTTGAGGTCACATTGACTGGAAGAGTTCAGTCACTTTCTGAGTCATGTGTAAGCCTCCAGCTTTGTAGACCTTTGCTGGTACATGTATACCATATACTCCAGGTGCTTTACCATTTGACAACAGGTCAACTGCTTTTTCAGTTTGGTCAGTGTTGGAGGATCAGCATGAGATATGTTGATTTTCACTTGGGATAGTCAATCAATTGCCTCTTACTCATAGGTGATTGTTGATTGAAGGTGTTGTTGAAGTGTTCTGCCCATCTTTGCAGTATTTGTGCTTTGTCAGTGAGCAGTGTGGTGCCATAAGCACTCAGTATTAGAGATGTTCCTGATGACTCTTGTCCATAAATTGTCTTCAAAGCATCATAGAAGTTCTTCATGTCATTCCTGTCTGTGTAGGACTGAACCTCATCTGCCTTGTTGCTCAGCCATGAGTCTTGCAAGTCTGAGTTTGGATTGGACAGTCCTCTTGATGTTGTTGAAGGCTGTCTTCTTAGATGATGAAGTGTTGTCTTCTAAAGAGGCCTTTCAAAGCCAATGTTTCTCATTTAGTAGTCTCCATATGTCAGCATCATTCTTATCAAACCAATCTTGATGTTGACATGTTGTGGGCCAAGTAAACGGTGTATCTGAAAGATGCCCAGTTTTCCTTGATGTTCTGAGTTCGCATCAATTGTTACTAGTTGGCTGCACAGTTCTTCAACAAACGTCAGTTTAACATTCTCCTGTTTAAATTTGGAGACAATTAGCTTTTTGGGCACTATTTTTCCTTGTTGTCAGCTGCTAGGCTGAACCTGGATATTGAGCTTGGAGACTATGTGTCTGTGGTCCATCCAGCATTCTACACTTCTCATGACCTTCGTCACTCAGACATCCTGCCTGTCTCTTCACCTGATGCTGATGCCAGTGCTTGGAACGCGGGTACATCCAAGACATCTTGTTGTGGTTTGACAGGCAGAAGATTGTGTCGGTGAAAATGACATGTTTAGTACATTTCCTCTGGCGGAGTCCATAGTTGTTGCATTTCCCAAAGCCATATTTACTGATGACACCTAGCCATGTCGTGTGATCTACACCATCTCTAGCGTTGAATTCACCAAGGATGATGAACTTGTCTGCCTTTGGCACTTATGCGATAAGAGTCTCCAGGTCTTCATAAAATTTGTCCTTGATCTCATATGGGTTGATCATGGTAGGTGCATAGGCTATGATGACAGTTGCGGGTATTTTTCCAGACAATGGGAGTCTCATTTGCATGAGTCTGTCTTTAATGCCCTTTGGAAGATTTGTGAGCTTGCTGACTAGCTGTGATTTGATGACAAACCCAACAACAGCTTCACATCAATTCTTTTCTTCATCCACTCCAGAAGAAAGTGTAGCCGGCTTCTACTTCAGTGAGTTGTCCTTCCTCGATTATGTGAGTTTCACTCAGAGCCACTATCTGGGTGCTGAATCTGGCTAGTTCTCTACCAACTAGAGCTGTTCTTATCTCTCGTTTATTTGCTGCTGCACTGTACATTAATGTGCACACATTCCAGGCACTGATGGTGAATGGCATCACCTTTGTCTTTTTGTGAGATTTTCGACCGTTAGGCAATGTTCATGGCACCTTTTCTAGCCCCTTCCCTATTAATTGTGTGTACATAAACCACAGTTGCACAGCAGAAAAAAAATCATTGGAAACCCTTTCTAAGTTTCATTTGATTTAATATTCTTTTATGCTTTGTTTTCTCTCAAAAAACAATAATAATTGAATATAAATTCTATCAAGACTTACTGGTAAAATCCAGTGGCAGACAAACTGATTCTCTTCATGTAAGCGGCCAATATCTACAACAACAGAAAATATGGGTTAAAGTAGTCTGCCTTTGTAAATTCAATGCTTATTAAGCAGCTTGAAATGATAGGATCATTACATTATGATGTCATTGATATGATGTCAGTTTTAATCATCATATCATCATGAACTCTGAAACAAAACATAAAATGATATGGCAGTGACCTCTGTCTCTTATTAAATAATAAAAAAGATTAAAAAAATTCTAATATAATTTTAATAATCATAATAACAGTCCTGAAGAAAGAAAATGATAAAGTTAAGTAAAATTTATACAATACCTTCGAAATCTTCCTCGATTTACAACCAGCCATAAATTAATTGTGAAGGCTTTTTGTTGCTGAAACTGACGTGATATCAATATCTGTGTCATACTAAAAAATTTACTCACCAACAAAAACTTTTCTTTGTGTATTGCATGAAAAGAGTGAATGACCAACAACGGTGCAAATTTGATGTTGAATAAGGGCCATTTTCTGCCCCCTTTCCAATTTGTGTTCAGTATCTGTGTCATACTAAAATAATTTACTCACCAACAAAAACTTCTCTTTGTGTATTGCATAACAAGAGTGAATGACCAACAACCGGTGCAAATTTGATATTGAATAAGGGTCATTTTCTGCCCCCTGTCCAATTGTCTTTTAATGATGAATATTGCTTGTATGAGATTATTAACGTTTATTTTTGACATCAGTTTCATGCTCACATGCCAGTTGCCATGGTAACAGAGTGTCAAGAAATTATCCACACAAAAAACACATGAAAAGTTTCATATTTTCCATGTACTTCTCATTGACACTGCTTATCTATGAAATATACACTAAATTTAAACTTGCAATATATATTTATATTATTTTGGGGGATTTAAAGCTGCATAAATAAGGTTTAATATTTGAAACTAAACAAAATTGAGTCGTAGACAAAAATAATATATCTAACTTATAAGTCAACTGAAAACTGTGTTAAGTTCCAGTGCAAAGACAATGCACTTAGTCATAAAATCAAACACTGTTCCTAAATGAAATATTGTAAAATATTGTTGGATGATATGATTGTAAATGATATGTTAACAGTTCTCTTCTTCACCGAATATTTTTGTTTCCTTGTCCACTGTAAATGAGAGGTGTTCTTTAATGTAACTTTATCCTTGTACTTTCATGGCAATATACCCCCCCCCCCCCCAACACACACACACACATGAAAAATCTTCATCACTATTGTGTCTTCTCAATCTTTAGAAGAAAAAAATTATCAATGGTTTGCCTTCCATATCCCATTGGGTAGCCTCTCGTCAAAATATATTCTGTTTAAAAACATTTGTCCACACATTAATGTTAACTAAGCCATATTTAATGTATGTAACTAGAACACATTAGTATTTTTGGTTTAATTTCATAAAATAGGAAAGGAAACTTGCAAACTGAATCATCCAATTCATAACTATGATTGCTTGTCTTATGACAACACCAAACACGATATTGGTGCGTTTTCAAGTGTTTATTCAAATACTAAGACACTGCAATAGTCAGTTAAAAATCTAGACACTTGATCACATGATAATAGTCTGCTTTCATACTTGCTCCACCTAGACCATATTTCATTAGTGGATTTAATTTTAAGGGCAATTAGTGACAAGATACTTTTTCTCACTTTTTTCTATGTAACAACTCTTGCCTGGGAATAGATATTCTACTAAGAGTAGTGCAAGAAAATGAACACCGACATTGTTTGACTGATACATGAGATGCTATTAAATATAGAAGCATAATTGTACCATGCTTCACCCCTGAGCATCCAACGGATTTTAAGATATAAAGCGGAAATCAAATGCAACTACGAAATATATACCAGTGACATTAACGTAGAAGATAGAATCCCAAGTGTGGATGCAACTTATCTTCTTGTAAAAATATAAAAGTATACAAAATCTCATTCCTTTATTTTAAACAGCCCATAAGTTATAGAGTGGAAGGGAAAATGTTAACTAAACCTAAAAATATTGGTTTATGACCGTAACCTTGAAGATAAGACCCCAATGTGGTACACAACAAATATACCAAGTTTCATCCCTTATTCTCAAATGGTTGTAAAATTAGAGAATGGAAGGGAATGGATGAAAAAGCCTTGAAACTACTTCCTCTTAACCTTGAGTTTAAAGATAGGACCTCCAATATGGTATGTAACACACCTACTAAGAATGATGCAGAAGCATACCAAGTCTCTTCATCTCATTCTTAAGTTATTCAGAGGAAAGCAAAGTGTCATGGAAAACTTAAAATGCTGAGCCATGACCTTGACCTTGAAGATAGGACCCCCAATGTGAAACGCTTTTTAATTGTAATACATAAGTATACCAAGTTTCATCCTTTAATCTCAAATGGCTTGAAAGTTACAGAACAGAAAGGAAAGTGTGTGGGAAGAATTAAAATGATGAGTAATGACCTTGGCCTTGAAGATAGACCCCCAATGTCATTCTTGACACACCTTTTCTTGGTGATGTATATGTATACTAAGTTTTATCCCTTAATCTCAAATGTTTGCAAAGTTATTGAACAGAAAGTAAAGTGGGAGGGATAACTTGAAATACTGAGTCATGACCTTAGCCTTGTAAATAAGAGCCACAGTGTATAAACCAATGTGGTCTGTGACACACTTTCCAATGATGATACATGAGAACATCAAGTTTCATCCCTCAATCCAATGTCTTTAAAGTTATAGAGCTGAAATGGATGCGTGATGGATGGAAGGATGGACAGAAGGATGAATGGAAACACAGATACTATATCCCCTGCTTTCACAAAAAGGCAGGGAATGAAATATATTGCTTGCTTGAAGAGGATTACACACGATCGTATGGACTGATCAAAGTTATATATATTCCCTTGGGAAATATTCTGCAAAGGACTTTGTTTCAGGTTATGTCCATAAAGTCCATAAAGTCAATAGGTAATTGTATGACAACATAGTCGCAAGCGTAAGAACAGACAGTGGTATGATTTAAACTTTAATCAACCATAACTTGATGAACATATTCTTCCCAAGATAATAGCAAATAACAAAAAAAAAAAAAAAAAAATAAAATAAATAAATAAATAAAATAAAACAAACAGTATTTTCTGTTCCAAGTAAACTGTTTTTTCATGATGAGATTTTACTTATTGATACTACTGAGGAAAAGATACTTCTTCTGTTTGGGTCAGATATGTTCTTGTCTGATTTACTGGATGCCATCATGGACTGCTCCTTGATAAGAAAGCCATTAATTGATTGAACAAAATAAGAAATCTTGATGAATATGATTAGACAACAGTGTTGAAACTTCAAGTGCAATTTATTGGCCCATGCAAGGTCTACACAACTTTTTTTTATGCGAATCTACAGGACTGTACTTTCATGGAAGAGCATGTGACCATAAACTGACTAATCATGAAGATAAACATTAAATAGTCATATAATACAAAAATTAGGCATACTTGCCAGATCACACTTATGGGAAATAAACACATACCATCTTCTGGAAAGATGAAAAATTATTATTAAAAATAGCATATATGGGAAGAAACCCTTCCACGATACCTTTATAATTACTTTCTCTTTCCACCACTAGGCAGCCACATGTATACTGAGTGTTCAATACTCTACGCTTGAAAGGATCCTCATTGAGGATACTCATATTTACGGGAAGGTGTGGGATGGCTTCACAGTAATGTGATCCGGTTAGTATTTTTGGAGAAACATAATTTATGATACAAAATTTCATCTCTCTGCAGAATACAATACCTGATCACATTACCATTAGAAGATTAAGTAATAGGAGGAAATGCACGAGCATTCAACCTCTACCATGATTACCGTTTGGAGGAAATATGACTGGAGTTCCTTTGTGAAAGATAAAACCACCCCCTTAACGCTAGGCAGCACAACCAAGGTTCACATAAACCATGATGCCTACACAAAAATAATAAGAAAAATAATGGCAAAAGAACCTAAGAAAGAAATTCCTGGCAAATCCAGCGAAAGATATAAAACTCAATGCCCATGAAAAAGTTGTGCTGTCATTAACAGAATCTAGTGATCACCTGGGCAGCACCCAGAAGTCCCACAAGATTAATATCTCCTCTCTGGGATGCTAGATCATGACGATAGAAGCTTAAGAAGGATGACTCTGCATGCCAGCCAAGAACCTCAGTAATGTACTGGATTGAAATGATTTCTTCAAAAAGTGAGGCTCACATATCTTAGGTTGAAATCTTCATGAGGTATATCTGATCTTGTGAAATGTCAGAGTATATGGAGCAGATGACCCACCTAAGCCAATACTGTATGTCACGGAATTGTATGGTTTATATCAATATGTATATATGATCAAAAATGTATTCGGGTTTCGTTTCCGACTAGAGCGTTACTCGGGGGTTGTTTATTTTTTTCGGCTCTAGTTATTTTGAAATACTGAGCGCGATTCACCCCATGCTGCACGTGCAAATTGCCTGCAGTGAAAACTCACGTGCCTAGCTGCTGCGCATATCTGTCACAGCTAGAGTACATATAGAGCGAATTCTCTATAAACAAATTACACTACGATGAGTCTTGTCAGAAAGCTTACCTCTTTACGGGAGCAAAACTTCAGCTGTAGAGGTATGTGAAATTTAAGATTGTATTCTTTATCACTATTCGTTTTATATGACATAATTGTTTCATATATTAGATGTTTTAGAATTTATTCTAAATTCTACAGAGAGTCAATACCTAGGTCATACAACGCCATGATATTAGAAATCCTATAGGCTGGTTCAAGTTAGCTATTTGTTGTAACTGAACAGACGGGTATTATTTAATTATACGCGGCATGCATTGAATGATTAATGTAATGTGTAACGAGGCGTAATTCATGTGCGCGCATGCGCAACATATATCAATACAAAAGTACTAACCGTGTCATATGTACTACACGGTTTAGTTGTTATACTTTTAGCTGTTCCATATGTATGGTTTGGTGGTGTGTGAAGTCACAGAACTCTGTGTGGTTTCGTGTGACGTGTACGCTGTGTCTGGTGACGTTGTTTCGGAAGAGTGTACTGGTTTTCTCGATGCGAGGGACCAAGGCTTCTCGATCAACGGGTCTGTGTTAATGTGAAGGCTCTCGAGGGACCCTTCAACAGACTGGGAGGGGTGGACCATGCGTGGTGGCTCCTTGACCATGGACTAGAGCGGGTGGAACCGTAGATACATCTTGGTAGTCAAACGGACGCCACGATAGTTATATTTATTGCGTGTTCCATTTGATTGTTATCTCAATATTGCTATCTGTGCAAAATTACATTCATTCCCATTTCAATATCGCTATATGTGTGATAGATTCATAATTTCATACATCCCCATTTCAATATCGTTATATGAACGACATATTCATAATTTCATACATCCCCATTTCAATATCGTTATATGAACGACGGATTCATAAATTCATATTCCAACATCGCTTGTTAAATTGATAAATTGACGAGTTAACAGATTGATGGATAAATGAGTATTCTATTGATAAGTGCATAAATCACATGCTTTGGTCACCCTTGGTACTTAATAAGACCTTGTTTATATTGGGGTGTAAATCATATACTCTTATTTGTCGATTGGTGATAGGATGCTATTCATGTTTGTTTAAAATTCCATTTTGTTAAATCCATCTTCGATTTTTCTCGTTGAGTTACTTGTTGTTGATAGTTCCACGTTAGGAACTTTATAATTTTCCTTATCTTTTTGTTATAATGGTGTCAGATTTGTTCATCTTTAAATTGCGTTTATAAATAAACATCTTATTAACGCAGTTGCTTTCGGTGTCTTCACTAATCCAGTCCCAACCCGGCTTCATCCTGTGACAAATGGTGTCAGAAGTGGGATAGATGGATTAGTGGGAACACGGACGTTAGTTTGCATAGGTCTTGACTCCGGTAAGTTTTTTTTTTTTTTTTTAGTTATTTATTTCAGATTGTGACCTTCCTGACAAGAACTAATTCAGGCGGGTGAGTGAATACCTCACTCATATTTTGTTTTATTTACCATTTGTTTGTCATATATACATATTGCATATATTTGGAGAAGGGATATACGGTTGGTTCGTGTAGTCCTAAAAATTGTATGTGTTATATGATAGTGCACTTAGGATTGGTGATCTTATCAACGGTATTTATCATGTCGTCACTCAAAGATCTAGTGGAGTTGGGTAAACAGTTTGGGTATGAGGGGGAGGCCCTTAGAAAATTCGTTCAGGAGGAGCAGGCTCATGAAAGGGACCAAAGGGTAAAGGAGAGAGATATAGAAAGGGAAAAATTACAACTAGAGAAGCAAGCGGAAAGGGAAAAGTTAGAATTAGACAAGCAAGCCGAGGAAAGAAAGATAGCATTTAAAAGGGAGAAGATGGAATTTGAGAAGGAGAAGATAGAGTTAGAGAAGCAGGTAGAGAAGGAGAAGATGGAATTTGAGAAGGAGAAGATAGAGTTAGAGAAACAGGCAGAGAAGGAAAGGATAGGTTGGGAAAGGGAAGCAGAAAGGGAAAGAATAGAGAGGGAGAAACAAGCAAAGTTAGAAGCCATTGAGTTAGAAGACAGGAATATGGAGAAAGAACATAGAAGGAAATTTGAATTATTAGAGGCTAAGAAAGATGGTCAACAAGAATCAAAGTTAAGAGGCCCTAAATTACCCCCTTTTGAAGATGACAAAGATAACTTAGATAGTTATTTACATAGGTTTGAGCGATATGCTACCATCCAAAAGTGGAAAAAAGATGATTGGTCGCTCCATCTCAGCGCGTTACTTAAAGGTAAAGCGCTAGATGTATATTCGCGTCTACCCGTGGACGAAGCATTGAACTATGACGCGTTAAGAGAGGCACTCCTTAAGAGATACGAGTTGACAGAACAAGGGTTCCGCAAAAAATTTAAATATAGTAAACCCGAGAAAGGCGAGACATTCACCCAGTTCGCCAGTAGGACGGGGAATTATTTCCAGCATTGGGTTGAATGTGGTAAGATCCAAAAAACGTTTGAGGGTCTTACCGATTTTCTACTTAGGGACCAGCTGTTAAACACTTGTGGTAGGGAATTGTACTTGTTCCTGAGGGAAAAGTCCTTCAATAATATCTCAGATATGGCTACTCAGGCAGACTATTTCGCCGAAGCTCGGGGAGGTACCCAGAATGTGATCTCAAGGGATAACAAGGGAGGTAATCAAGGAAAAGATCAGAGACCCAGAGAACCCGAGAAACTTGGTACACATAAAGGTGGAAACTTTCAATCTGGGAAGGGTACGAATCGTAGGGATAGACAATGTTTTACCTGTAAGGAATGGGGTCACATCACGCCCGATTGTCCGAAAAGGAAGGGGTTTGTCCAGAGGGTCGCGGTTGCTATCGAAAGCAGAGCATGGTCAGGGGGCGGTAAGCGCGATGATTTTCCGCGTGATAATTCAGGGACTAATAACGTGAATACGGTGTACGAATCCGCAGCGCGTGCGCAGATCGGTCGTGATGTTATTCAGTCGATCGGCACTTGTCTTTTTCCCGAGGCGAGAGTACCGACTGCTACTGGTACCGCCAACGGTCAAGAAGTCACGGTCTTACGCGACACCGGGTGCACGGGCGTCGTAGTAAAGCGGAGTCTCGTTAGGGATGACCAAATGCTTGGTTGGAAATCCCCGTGCATGTTATTAGATCAAACGATTGATCGCGTTCCCGTCGCGAGAATAGAAATCGAGACGCCTTTTCTGACCGGAACCGTAGAAGCTCTGTGTATGGAAAATCCCATATACGACTTAACTATCGGAAATGTCGAGGGATCCAGACTCCCAACTCAGTCTGACTTCCGGTTTCCCATTGTACAAACGGCCGAAGCTAGGGCGCAGGCGCAGGCGGAGAAAATGCCACTACGTAAGTTGAAACTTCCGGAAGCCGTGACCGATATCTCGCGCGATGAATTTACGCGTGAGCAAGGCCATGACGCGTCCTTGAGCGCGACCGCGGAGAGGATCGTGTCCGGTACCGCGAAACATTGTAAAGGCGGGGCAAGTTTGAAATTTATACGTAGGGAAGGTTTAATGTACAGGCAATTTACCACGTTGGATGGTAGAAAGTGTTTCCAACTGGTTGTCCCCCAGAAATTCAGGTCCCGTATTCTCAGAGTAGCGCACGAGTCCGGTAGTGCAGGTCACTTGAGTAGGAAAAGGACGACGGACAAAGTATTAAGAGAATTTTATTGGCCAGGTGTAAATACTGACGTAGCACGATTCTGTCGTTCGTGTGATGTATGCCATAAAACTGTTGAAAAGGGCGTTTTGAACGTCGTATGTATTGCGGTCATAGAAGACGAGTCGAGTGACCCCAACACAGAAATTCCCCTCGAGTACCCCATGGTTGTAGGAAATGAGGGAATAGATATGGTCAGCGTGTGCCCGGAATTACCTGAAGGTCAGCGTCAGCAAGTCAGGGAAATTTTAAGTAAGTACCCAGACGTATTTACAGATCGACCAGGTAATACTGGATTAATAACGCACGAAATAAACTTGAATACCTCGGAGCCAATCAGAATAAAGGGATATCCAATACCCTTTAACGCACGGGAGACAATCGATGAGGAAGTAGGTAAAATGTTAGACCTGGGAGTGATTGAACCCTCAAACTCCCCCTATTCTTCCCCCGTGGTATTGGTTAGAAAGAAAGACGGAACTAATCGATTTTGTATAGACTTTCGACAACTAAATAAAGTCACCGTGTTTGATGCTGAACCGATGCCAGACATGGAGGGCTTGTTTTCAAAATTGGCAGGGCACCAGTACATTTCTAAATTAGATCTAACAAAAGGTTATTGGCAGGTGCCCATCGCTGAAAATGCTCGCGTATTAACGGCATTCGCGACCCCTAAAGGTCTTTTCCAGTTTAAGGTTATGCCTTTTGGTTTGGTTAACGCCGGTGCGTCGTGCGTGCGTCTTATGCGAAAATTGTTGAAAGGCATGAACAACGTAGATAGTTTTGTCGACGATATTCTAGTATATACACATACCTGGGAAGAGCATGTTAGGGCATTAGTCGATCTGTTTGACAGACTCCGCAAGGCAAATCTCACAGCGAGACCCTCCAAGTGTAGCATAGCATATTCTAACTTGGAATGCTTGGGCCATCTAGTAAGTGGGTCAGGGCAGTTAAAACCCCACCCTGATAAAATTGACGCGATTAAAGACGCTCCTAGGCCAGAAACCAAGAAACAGATACGATCGTTTCTTGGATTGATAGGTTTTTATAGGAAGTTCGTTCCAAATTTCGCTGCTATAGCTAGTCCATTGACGGATTTGACTAGGAAAGGGCAGCCAAATAAAGTTTCTTGGGGTTTATGCCAAGAGAAAGCTTTTAACGCCCTTAAGGCGAGATTGATCAGTGCACCGATCCTAAAGTTGCCAGAATTAAATAGATCGTTCATATTGAGAACTGATGCATCCGACACGGGCTTAGGAGCAGTTTTGCTACAGGAGCAAGACGGGGTAAAGTTACCCATAGCTTATGCTAGTAGGAAATTGCTGCCTAGGGAGCAAAACTGCTCCGTGATCGAAAAGGAGTGCTTGGCACTGGTGTGGGGTGTAGGTAAATTCCACACGTACCTTTTCGGAAGGGAATTTGTCCTTGAAACGGACCATCAGCCTCTCATATATTTGAACAAGGCAAAAGTTGCCAACGCAAGATTGATGCGTTGGGCATTGACTCTGCAGCCATATCGTTTCCGGATCGAAGCAATCAGAGGGTCGGAAAATGTAGGGGCCGATTATTTAAGCAGAGTGTGATTTGCAGTTTTTTTTTTCCTACCATGATATTCTGGTAATGTAAATAATAAGTTTCAGTTTGTATTTTTGCAAAATTCCGTGATTTTCTAAAAGTGCTTCCACTTTTTTTTTTAAGGGGGGAGGTATTGTCACGGAATTGTATGGTTTATATCAATATGTATATGTGATCAAAAATGTATTCGGGTTTCGTTTCCGACTAGAGCGTTACTCGGGGGTTGTTTATTTTTTTCGGCTCTAGTTATTTTGAAATACTGAGCGCGATTCACCCCATGCTGCACGTGCAAATTGCCTGCAGTGAAAACTCACGTGCCTAGCTGCTGCGCATATCTGTCACAGCTAGAGTACATATAGAGCGAATTCTCTATAAACAAATTACACTACGATGAGTCTTGTCAGAAAGCTTACCTCTTTACGGGAGCAAAACTTCAGCTGTAGAGGTATGTGAAATTTAAGATTGTATTCTTTATCACTATTCGTTTTATATGACATAATTGTTTCATATATTAGATGTTTTAGAATTTATTCTAAATTCTACAGAGAGTCAATACCTAGGTCATACAACGCCATGATATTAGAAATCCTATAGGCTGGTTCAAGTTAGCTATTTGTTGTAACTGAACAGACGGGTATTATTTAATTATACGCGGCATGCATTGAATGATTAATGTAATGTGTAACGAGGCGTAATTCATGTGCGCGCATGCGCAACATATATCAATACAAAAGTACTAACCGTGTCATATGTACTACACGGTTTAGTTGTTATACTTTTAGCTGTTCCATATGTATGGTTTGGTGGTGTGTGAAGTCACAGAACTCTGTGTGGTTTCGTGTGACGTGTACGCTGTGTCTGGTTAACTCGTCAATTTATCAATTTAACAAGCGATGTTGGAATATGAATTTATGAATCCGTCGTTCATATAACGATATTGAAATGGGGATGTATGAAATTATGAATATGTCGTTCATATAACGATATTGAAATGGGGATGTATGAAATTATGAATCTATCACACATATAGCGATATTGAAATGGGAATGAATGTAATTTTGCACAGATAGCAATATTGAGATAACAATCAAATGGAACACGCAATAAATATAACTATCGTGGCGTCCGTTTGACTACCAAGATGTATCTACGGTTCCACCCGCTCTAGTCCATGGTCAAGGAGCCACCACGCATGGTCCACCCCTCCCAGTCTGTTGAAGGGTCCCTCGAGAGCCTTCACATTAACACAGACCCGTTGATCGAGAAGCCTTGGTCCCTCGCATCGAGAAAACCAGTACACTCTTCCGAAACAACGTCACCAGACACAGCGTACACGTCACACGAAACCACACAGAGTTCTGTGACTTCACACACCACCAAACCATACATATGGAACAGCTAAAAGTATAACAACTAAACCGTGTAGTACATATGACACGGTTAGTACTTTTGTATTGATATATGTTGCGCATGCGCGCACATGAATTACGCCTCGTTACACATTACATTAATCATTCAATGCATGCCGCGTATAATTAAATAATACCCGTCTGTTCAGTTACAACAAATAGCTAACTTGAACCAGCCTATAGGATTTCTAATATCATGGCGTTGTATGACCTAGGTATTGACTCTCTGTAGAATTTAGAATAAATTCTAAAACATCTAATATATGAAACAATTATGTCATATAAAACGAATAGTGATAAAGAATACAATCTTAAATTTCACATACCTCTACAGCTGAAGTTTTGCTCCCGTAAAGAGGTAAGCTTTCTGACAAGACTCATCGTAGTGTAATTTGTTTATAGAGAATTCGCTCTATATGTACTCTAGCTGTGACAGATATGCGCAGCAGCTAGGCACGTGAGTTTTCACTGCAGGCAATTTGCACGTGCAGCATGGGGTGAATCGCGCTCAGTATTTCAAAATAACTAGAGCCGAAAAAAATAAACAACCCCCGAGTAACGCTCTAGTCGGAAACGAAACCCGAATACATTTTTGATCACATATACATATTGATATAAACCATACAATTCCGTGAGGCTTGGGGAATTATAGGCTTGGGGAATTATAGGCTTGGGGAATTATATTGTGCTTACCCACCTTTACTGGGTGAAAGGATCATCATTGTGCCACTCGAATGCTTTCTGTGATTTGATGTAGCACATGAGAGCATTACCTGATGTTGCTGAGCTGCCTCTCGCAAAGGAACGATTGAGGAGAGCAAGCAAATATTTCCATAGACAGCAACCTGTTCTTAGCTGCAAAGCCTGGTTGTGCCATTAGATTATCCTAACTATCTGTTGGGAGACAGTTTTGGTCCACTGAAAGGGCATGCAATTCACTTACCCAGCAGCAGAAACTAGGGCTATCCAAAAGCATATCTTGTATGCTAGTAGCTTATATAATATTCTAGACAAGAGCTCAAACTTATTGGAGTTGACCCATGTCAAAACCGAGGAGAGGTTCCATATAGGGAACAAGATGAGCGACTGGAGCCAACAAAGATCAAAAATGGCCACCAAGTCCAAAAGGCCCTTATCACAGCATATATCCTTTCTCACATGATGTCTGTATGTGTCAGAAACTATGTAATGGTAATCCTTGATCGTAATAAGGACTAACTGCTTCTTCTCGAAGATCCAGAGAAAAAACTGTGCTAGGTGAGGAAAAAGGCTTACAAGGGAATGATGTTGCTGTCCATGTACCAGCCCGTAAAGACATGTCACTTCTCCTCATATGCCTTTAAAGTAAATGAACTTCTAGCCTATGTGATCCTTTCCATGATTTAGGAGCTTAACTCTTTTTGTGCAAGGCTCTCCTGACAAGAGCCAGTTGTAAAGGCAGAGCCAGTCTGGAAAGGGATGGAAAACCTGTGACCTGGGTTGCTTGAATACATCGAGGAATACTGGGGAATACATCGAGTAGATCGATCGTTAACCCAGGATTTGTCCCATCTAAGGGAAGTAATGAGAACCACTTTGCAAGTCTGAACCAATATCCTCTAAGTTATTCTTGGGATTGGAAGAGTTGGAGGGTAGGCATAGCCAGAAACCTGTTCCAAAGAACTACCAGAGCATATAGTGTGGAAATGAAGGAGGGCAGCTTGTGGTTCCACCTCGATGAACCCCAGAGTCTGCAAATCTGATGAAAAGATTGAATCGATTTGAAGAGTATGGCCCCTCCTTGACAATGAAAGCAGTAAGGACACTGAGTCTGCTGGGAACTGTATGCTCTGGATAGTGATCTTGTGCCTGAAAACACCAGTGCAGAAAGTCCCAGACCTTGACACAAAGAACTGGTGACCAAGTTTTCCCTTGTTTTGGTCATGATAGGGTCACCTTCTCACAGAGCTGATCCTTCCAAGTATGGAAGGCATTAATTATGGCCTTTTTTCCAGAAGATTGATGTGAAGGGCCCTCTCCTCAAGCTCCCAACTGCCTATGACTGTTGTGAAGAAGCTTAACATGTTGCCCACCATCCCATCTCCCAAACCATGTGAACTGGTATCCGTACAGAGTGTAATCTCTGGTTGGGGTTTTTCCAGAGGTATCCCTACTATGAGCCATTATCTGTTCTGCCACCAATGCAGGAACTACTTAAAATTCAATGATTTAAGCAAAAAAAAGGTGTCACTTGCCCAGGAGGGCCATATACAGTGGATGCATTTAGAGTCGGCTGAATTGGAACAGATCTGTAGCAACATTGAGTAAACTACCTCGCAGAAATCCACTCTCTGTTGGAAATCAACATTAAGAGTTAGACGATCCATTTGGTGTGCTTGGGAGGGAGGCAAAGGAAGTTGAAATGAGTAAAAGAAATTCAATACCAAGATGGATAAAATGAGATCTGACTGCTCCATGTTCACAAGAAAATGCAGATGAGACAGAATGGAAAAGACAATGTGCATGTTCTAAATTAAGATTGAACTTAGGATATGTTTCTGACTGAATCGTTCAGACATGCTGCAGTTGCTGTAAAAGAAATTAGCCTAAAAAGGGTAATGAGGCAGTTGATGGTCTTTGTGAAGGCCCAGGGGCTGAGACTGATGAGAAATGGGAGTGTGCTAAACTGGTACATGGTTCTTAGAAACACAAAATGAAGGATTTTGTGTTAAGCTAGATGGATGGGGATATGAAAGTATGCGTTAGTAAAATGAAGACTGATCGCAAACTTGTCCTCTTCACAGAAAACTTTACAATTGTACTGACTCCATTCTAAGCCTTGGAACAGCTATGCATTCACTGAGCTGGCTTAGGTCTATAATTGGTCAGAGCTTTGCACTGGTTTTCGGCACAAGGTAAAGTTGGGAGTAAAATCCCAAAGAGTTCAGGCTGCAAAATATATCCACCTCCCACCTGGGGAGAAATCAGCAGATCACTGTCTATAAAATCATTGTTTTCTTGGGATTGGTCAGGACTACCATCATAAAAGTAAGGATAAAAGGGACGGGGCTGGATGAATTAAATCTAAAGCCCCACTGAAAAGATTGAGATCACCAGTCATTAAAGAAAAAAGGTCAATCGAAATCTGACAAAAATGAATGAGTCTGGCAACTAAAGGCAGATTGCACCCTGGTGCCCACAGCAGAGTCAATGGTGGTTAATAGGAAGCTTAAGGGAGGGGAAATTGGGCTTCCTCTCTGCTCTATCAAGCTGTGTTTGTAACTGTTGGCCTGCTGCCACCTAAAGTTTGACTGAGGGTAAAACAACTGTTTCTGAATGGGGTATGGTCACTTCTCCATTAAGGCTGAGGCAAAAGAGGATGTTATGTGAGCTGAAGAGTCAGTTCCTGTGCGGCCTGCTTCATAATATTCATGATACCACTGCTGAACACCAAGGGAGCGCAAAACAACAATGAATGCACTGCCACAGAATGGTGTGTGGTATAAGTGAGGGTAAGTGAAGAAAGGCATCTCGTATCTCTAGGACAAGGTTGTATGATGCCGTCAGAGTGTTGGATGTTGTGTGGTGAGCTGCTCTATTTATCACATTGGCAATGGGGCAAGCCAATTCTCAGGTATGTTCATTACATGATTTCTTTGCCAGATGAAAAATCACCAGAGATGCCAGATCAAGTAGTAATAAATCAACACTATATTCTGTTTTAGTTGGATGCCACTTGAAAAAAGCAATAATCATTTTCATAAGAGTGTGGAGAGTTCATACTCACAACCAAAATATCTTTGCCTAAGCATGTGATCTATACATGACAGGTGTCCCAGTGGCTACGATGTCGGTGGGAACGGGAAGAGGCTGGTTTTGTCTGACAGATGATAAGAAATCTCTTTAATCTTCACCAACTATGGGGGTAGACAGAAGAAGGGGTATTCATACTCATATTCCGCATCAGCCAAAGCCTTGATCTTGTATGCCAGATATACCGACAGTGGTTAGGAGGACTTGGCCAGTGACGGAATACGGTAAATTTCCTCTTTAGCAGTTTTTAAACTAAACCCCGTCTTCTCCATTGTAGGATCGAGTGTATAAATTGGTCAAGGTTTTCCAAGCACTCACTAGCTTGCTTATCCTCATCTTGGAGTCCTTCCATAGAAGCGTATAGTATATGCACAGTGACGAAGAACAAGAGGCATTGTCCGTCAGTACATTATGGTATTCACCCACAAGATACACCATGAACACTGCACCCGTCAACTGAGCTAGTGGACGGGTAACCAACACAGTTTGTGTCACTGAGATGACTGACTGGGTGTGTAGCTGGATGGGCAGCTGGATATTTTATGTGGACCTGTATGGGTTCCTATAACATGTCGTAAATGATGGAACTGGCGGTTGGTTTGTGGCTCATCTGATAAAAATGACAGACCTTTGGTTGGAAGCTGAGTCAGTGGCATATGGCAAGACCAGCTGGTGATAAACACCAGTGAAGTTATCACAAAACTCCAGGTAACCAGACTTGCAGGCATTTTGGCCATGCTGAGGCAGGTGGGGGAACTTATGCCCACTGGAATACCAAAAAGTGAGAGAGCAATGTCTCCTGTCCTGTATTAGTCCGTAAAAGAGAAATCAGAAAAAATTGCGAGATAAAGTCCCCATAATCCATGACACGTGGGGGTCTGTAATGACATCACAGTCCATATATTTAGTCTTTTCATCTCTCTGTCTGTTCTTCAAACTCTTGTGCAAGACAGTGGACCATGATACATTTGACCATTATGCGACAGCACATGATGGCATAGATTGAGTATAATTTGTCCATGCGAGATATGAATCATGTGTGTCCTCTGTGACACTTTGTGCATTTGGTCATCGTTGTGTACCTGAAATGACAATTAAATTAATTAAAAAAGAATAACAACCAGTAAAGGTTCAAACTACATCAAGAAAGTATGGACATAAATCATATGCACAAATCAGAGGAATACTGAGGAATTTACTAACGTAAATATACCTCTGCATCCCACCCAAACCCCATGATGGAGATGAGTCTATAATAAAAACAAAAAAGAACAACTCTTGTGAAAATAGTCAGGAAAATGATCGTCAACATGTGTATCTTCTGAAGATGGGCATGATATATACTAAGATTCATAGAAATTTACTTGAAACTGTAAGAGTATCTGCATTCATAAAATTTTGTCATACATTGCATCCAGCTGGAAGTCATAAAGGACAATAACTCTCACAAAAATCACAGAGGCACAAAGATTTGTCCATATGTGCATCTTTAGATGATGCTCGTGATACAAGCTTCATGGCAATCCATCAGAATGGAAGGACTAATACAGCTAACAATATTATGTTATACACTGCATTAAGCTATAAGACAAAAAGGGTAATAACTCTAACAACAATTGTTGGAGCAAAGTGATTTCTTGATATGTGCATCTTCAGGTGGTAATAATAATATTTACCAAGTTTCATGGCAGTCCATCAAAACTTTTGGGACTAGTTGATGAGTTTGTGCGATAAACTGCATTAAGCAACCATATATAAATAACAATAACTAACAATGATTGTGGGAGCAGAGTGATTCAGATGATGACCACAATATTTACCAAGTTTCATGGCAATCCATTAAAACTGTGAGACTAGTTGTGCCAATGAGATTTGTGTCATACACTGTTACAAACAAAAAGGGCAATAACTCTAACAAACATTGGGAAGCAAAGTGTTTTGCTGAAATGCACATCTTCTGCTGACGACCATAATATTTACCAAGGTTCATGGCAATCCATAAAAACTGGGGACTGGCTGTGCTAATGAGAGTGTGTGCCATATTGACATGAGAATTATTATATATTCCATGTTTATAGATATTTATAGATATAATAAAAGCAGTGTCCGATGAATAAATGCATATAAAAAATGAGTATCATTGATACCATTTGTGACTACCAGGTGCACAAAATGCAAAAAAAAAAAAAGCAAAATTACCAATAAAAACTAAAGTACTATGATGGTTGCACAAGGTTCTGATACACAAGATTTGTAACAAATTTAACATTATCTTTCATATTTATTTTCTGTTTGTTTTTGTCATCATACACATTGCATTCTATCTGTCATCACTGAGCCAGTTGAATTTCATTTTGTTTGAACCAAATTGTGTTGAAAACTTGGTAAATAATAAGATTATAATGATATTCATGCTTAAATCACTTTGTTAAATCCCAAAATGTATTGAATCCATGTTTATTTTATGTGGGTTCCACTTTAATTCTTAAGAAATGTATTGGTCTTCTTTTTTAAACAAAAGATGATGTCACATGTTTCACATACCCATTCCTCCCAAGTTCCTTTTGGATTTTCTTTCATGACTGCTTCCAACCTCTCCATTATTTTGTTGCAAGCATCCTGAAAATTCAATATGACACAGTCAAGTGTATGATAAAATCTCTCTTCTAGGTCTTATTAGAATTGTTTATTTTCTTCAAATATTACTTTTCCACTGTCAATTTATTGGAACATGAGACTGAAAATTCATCAGTTACTGAGGCAATATTAAGGGTAGAATTTTCTTTTGTTTTGAGACCAAGGTGATCTTGCAACAAAACTGCTTTTCCAAGAGCTGGGTCATCTAAAATAAACAAAACTGCTTTTCCAAGAGCTGGGTCATCTAAAATAAACAAAACTGCTTTTCCAAGAGCTGGGTCATCTAAAATAAACAAAACTGCTTTTCTAAGAGCTGGGTCATCTAAAATAAACAAAACTGCTTTTCCAAGAGTTGGGTCATCTAAAATAAAATGATGACTGTGATTATGAATCAAAATTTAGAAGTAGCTTCTGCTTTTTGTAAAACTTTACTTGAGACTTCTAAATATTCTTTTCTAAGATCAAAATATGCCATCATACGTGATTTAACCAAAAATTAATATTTGTTTTCCATTTCACTGAAAAACAAATGGATATTGAAAAGCAATCTTTTATGTCATGACATTTAGGGTCATTTTCAGTGTTCACTAGCTACACTACTTACAATTATTGCCATTCCATTGATGTCTGAGCTGACACTAGCTGCAGTGGCTGAGGTGTTGGGCACAGTGTTGGTTGCAGTCTCGCTGATGAAGATCTTTGAATGAGGTATACTCAGGACACGACTGGCAACCTAACAAATGGGACTTTTTTTACATTATGACAATTTGCTTGAAGGTACGAAACCACTGTCATCTTCATCTGGTTTGTTTGAATGAGAGACGTAACATCTAATTACAACTGATATGCCAGCATTGTTATAACTATAACCAAAACTGCTACCACATTCCTGATGATAAAGACTTAGAAGGACACATTTTAATCTTGATAATGGCATGCTGTACACCAATTAAATTTTTCAATACTCAAGTATGGCCACGAAGAATTAATTATAACTAATAATGTATCTTAGGCCTAAGACAGATAAGAAACAAGAGTACTGTGAACAGCATAGTATACACTCGCCCGCTTTTTAATAGTCCTCCCTATGTGCACTTTTAGGGCTTGGTTAACTCTGAAAATTATTGACCAACGGGTCTCAATGACCTGAACCTTGATTAAGATGCAGGGTCTTGAACTACACTCATTGTGAGAAACCATTATTTTCTTATTAGACTAACCATGGCCATGACATCTACCTGTCGACCCCAGAATCTACAGGTTTCTTTACTGCCCTATGTGCAAGCCATGCACAAAGTTTGATCAAGGAACTTACTGTACAACAAACGTTATTCTGCAAAACCAATCTTTCTTTGAGCTATAATAGCCTTGAACTTGACTTTTTGACCCCAAAATCAATAAGCTTCTTCAATACCTTAGGTATACGGACTCCACAATTTTTGGTCAAGGTGCAATGTCTAGAACTAAAGCTATTATGCAACAAAAAAAACTTTTTTCAGTGATCTTGACCTTTGACCTTTTGACAATAAAATCAATAGGCTTCTTTATTATCCAATGTGTTAGTAGTCCACAAATTGTGATGAAGGTGCATGGTTGAGAACTGAAATTTGTGTGCAGAAACCCTTTTTTTTTCTCTCACGGTGACCTTGACCATTTACCCTTTTACCCCAAAATTGACGGCTTTTTCATTACCACAAGGGCAAGCCATCCAGAACGTCTGGTCCTTGTCTGCGATGTATTGCTAATGTTATTGGGATGAAATTATTGTTCTTTTTTCAGCCACCTTGATCTTTGACTTTTTTAATCGCAATATTGATTCGCTTCTTCCATCCACTGAGTGCAAGCCATCCACAGAGTTTGGTCCAGATATGTGGAACAAATGTTGCTGTGCAGAAACTATTGTGATTCTTTCAGTGACCTTGACCTTCAACCTTTTGACCGAAAAATGGAAAGACTTTTTTTTTTTTTTTTACCTCAGATGCAAGTCATCCACAAAGTTTGGTTCAGGTGTGTGATGTAGAATTAAAGTTACCATGCAGAAAGTACATATTTTAGTACATTTTGTTTCTCCAAGAATACTTACCAGTTGAGCTCTGCTACCACTTGAACCCAGCACTCCCGAAAAGATGAAACTTGTGTCTTTCCCGTTTATATGACATATAAACAAACGAAGAAACTCTTACCTATAACCTCCCTCTACCAATCGCTAAATGGTTACCTATCAACCAATGTTTACTAGTTTAAGCTGTGCAATGTATCGACAAGGATGCTTGCATTTGCTAAGAGGTGTGGAGGGTTTAATAGTAGTGTCATGAGGCAAGTATTCTCGGTGAGACTAAATTTCCTTTCTCCATCAAATACATTCCCCGATCACATTAATGTTAGGAGATTAGGGAATAGGAGGAGGAAATGCATGAGCATCCAACCTCTATCCCAGGCACCCTTCGAAGGATAAATGGCTTGGTTCCTATAAGAAGGCTAATCAGCTTTCCTAACATGAAGATAGCACAACGAACAGCCATGTAACACTAATGTAAAATACTGAGTAAAAAATTTAGTGCATCCAGCAAAAGCACTATGTTCATGCCCAACAGGAGGTTGTGCTGATGTCAGATATGTCTGGTGGTTATATGGACCACAGCTACTGGACCAATACACTTAAGTTCTTGTCTCTGGGACACTGGATCTCTGACATTGAGACTTGAGAAGTTGACTGTGCATGCCAGCTAACAGGTTCTATAATGTTTCCAATTGAAATACTGCATTTGAATGCGTGGCTTGCAGAGATTGCTCCAATTTTGTGAGCTGAAATTTTGATAAGGAGTATCTGTTTATGTGA
The DNA here is from genome assembly GCA_029931535.1 of Margaritifera margaritifera. Taxonomy (NCBI): domain Eukaryota; kingdom Metazoa; phylum Mollusca; class Bivalvia; order Unionida; family Margaritiferidae; genus Margaritifera; species Margaritifera margaritifera. The sequence continues at coordinate 174,561 of JAQPZY010001626.1, read as the reverse complement.
GACCTCAGAGTACCCGAGAGAATTACTCACTTCAACCATAATGCCAGGAACTGAGGGGTGATATCATATTTCTTGACCTTCACGGGAAAAAAGAGATGTTACCAGGCCCCAAGACCCTTCTTCGTGCATTTTAATTGGTGCTTAAGATGACAGAACAGATCTACATTGCTGTCTCTCTCGATATATTAATTGAAGAGAGGGGGCATATGACTACCATCTGGTTGTCCGACAATGGCAACTGCTTCTCAGAAATGAAGCCAAGTTGCATCATCAGAACAATGGAACCATCCGATAAGAACTGGAAATAGTTTCGGTTAGTTGAAAGGGCATGCCAATGCTAGTGCTTTCAAAAAACATGTTTTATAAGATATTAGCTTTAGCGAGGTTCTGGCTAAAGGCTTAAACTTATATGAGTTGAGCCAGGTCAAAACCCATGAAAGATGATTCGCATTAGGAAACTAGGTGAATGATCTGGGCCTATTCATGTCAAAATTGATCAGCAAGTCCGACAGGTCCTTATCCTGGCATATATCCCCTATACAATGATGTCTGAATGTTTTGTTAATCATGAAACTGTAGCATCTGATAGAAATAGGAGCTAACTTTTTCTCCTCAAAAATGCCAGAAAAGAAGTTAGCCAGCTTAGGGATCGAGGAACTTAAAGGGACAATGCTAGTGCTTGTGCACCTATCCCTGAAAGCCTGCCACTTTTCTCTGTAAGCCTTTAAAGTGGAGGGCCTGATTGCTTGTGAGATTCTCTGCATGACCAAAGGTTCAAATTTCTTTCAACATTTAGCTATCCTTATGAGACCCAGGCATGAAGGAAAAGCACATGTGAGTGGGGCTGTTACAGGATGGGCTTCCCCAGGATCTTTATGGGTATGTCTATCACTAGATCGAAAATATCGTTCATTTAGGATTTGTCCCATGTGAGTGGGGCGATAAGAATCACTTTGTAGTTCTGTCCCCTAAATTTTTTATTATCTGCAGTACCAGTCCAATAAGAAGGGGGGGGGATTTAGCCCCAAATCCCTGTCCTGACTGACTGAAAGGGAGTGCATGACTCAGGCATCTGGAGACTCAAGAGATAAAGGTAGACAGTTTGTGGCTCCACCTTGTTGCAAAATGGCCAATCATTGGATGACCCCAAAGTGATCAAATCCACTGAAAGACCGACTGATGAATGGATCACTCTGTGTGAACAGTGTGTCCCCTTCTCGCCAATGAGTTGGCTATGACATTGAACCTGCTGGGAATGCGTCAGATCTGGACTGTTATCTTTAGCTGGGAATGTACTGGTCAGGTGATTTAATCCCCTATTTAATCCCATAGTTCCACCCCCCACACCCCTGCTAACCCAGCCCCATTTGAAGAGGTAGGAAACCACTAACAAATTGTCCGACATGATGAAAATTACTCTCCCACAATGTTGATCCTTCCTGAAATGAAATGCATTCACTATAGTCGTCATTTTCAAAATTCTCCCCTAAATTCCAGTTGTCGCTGACCATAGTGAAGCAGGACAATAAGCCCACAATCGAATGCGGTGGCATCTGTACAAATTGGTAATCTCTGGCGGGGGCCTCTCCAGAGGAATTCCTGCAATAACCGATAGACTCTTGCCACTGATGTAGGGATTGTTTTATCTTGTTTGAGATCATAAAATGGTGATATGGACCCATAAAAAAAGGCGTCACTGGGCCAGCAGTGCCATTTGCATAAGGTGCATGAAACGGCAGCCGAGAAGAATTAAATTTCGCTGAAATTCACTATCAGCTGAAACTTGACTTTCGGGCTTGATAATCCATGATATGAGCATGGGAGGGAGATGAACTAGGTTGAGATTGGTCAATAATTCTGTACCAGGATAGACAAAATGCTGGGAGGTGTTGAGATCTGACTTCTCCCAATTCACTAGAAAACAAAGCTGATAAAGAAGTTTGTTTCTGCCCTTCACTGAAGAAGAACGTACCATGTGTTCTTGAAGGATGTCATCCAAATAAATAACCGTAACTGTTAACAAGATCGATTGAAACAGGGAGATGATGCAGTTTGATGGTCTTCATGAAAGCCCAAGGACTGATGCTGAGACCGAATGGAAGTGTACGGAACTGGTATAGAGTCCCTTGGAAGCCAAACCAAAGGGACTTGCGTGAAGCCAGGTCCTAACGGACATGCAAATATGTGGGGATTCAATCTAGACTGATCTAAATTCGTCCTTTTGACAGAAAGCCTGACCGACCATGCCATCTCCACTTTGAACCGTGCTTTAATGAAGGTGTCTAGTACTGACAGGCAGAATGTTGGATGTCAATGGGAGTTCGCAAGTCATTGGCATTTGTTTAAATGCTAGAGGAAGGAGAAACTGTTTCCTATCCTCTTTGTTAAACAGCCTCTTAATTGTGGTGCCTAGAGTCACCTAAAATTAGGCAATGTTCAAAAATGCATGCTGCTTTTGGGTTGTGTTCGGTCTTCTTTATTGTTGCCAATGATCATCTATCTATTGCGGTTGAGACTGATATGTCCCAAAAGTCGGCGGAGACAACAAGGTAAGTTGGAGAGAAAGCTCTTGTGCTGCCTGCTTCTATACCTCATCAATTACTGAGCAGTAAGGGCGTACCAAAGGGCATTGATCACAGACCCAAGGAATGATGAAGCTTCTGTGAAGAGAAGCAAAGAATGGTGTCTCATCTCACCAGATCTAAATTCGCTGAAGCAATCAGGGCAATAGCCATGGAATGGTGCACAGGATTGTCAACTACCTTAGAAATACGGGCAGAGGATTCCCACACATGACGATTGCCCAGTTTTTATGCAAGGTGAAATCGCTAGCCACGCACGACAAGCATATGATAGGTGATCACTATGTTCAGCACTAACTTGGAGGAGGAGTGGAAAACCTGTCGATCTGCCTCAAAAAATAGTGGTGCTGATATATTCACCACAGCGATGTTTTTGTCCAAACTCAGCAAGTCAGTAAATGTGTGTACGGTTGCAGCAAGATGTAAACGATGCTGGCAACTGCTGTTCATACAAGAAAGCCTTTGAGTTCCCCGAGTCCCAGATCTTACTCAACAGACTGTTGGAGATGTCTTTGTTCTTCGCTGACTGAGGCAGTAGATGCAATGAGTGATGCCGTTTGCACCTTCAACATCTACTAAAAACCTTAATCTTATTAACTTGGCTCACAGAGGGTGGTAGTGGGTAATCTTAGGTTGGTAAAACCTGGTAATCTCTTCAACGGCAGCTTTGAAGCTGAACTCTGTATTCTCCATATTGGAGTTGGAGTAAGCCAACTGATAGAAGTTGTCTCCACACCCACTATGGGGTTGTCCTCATCTGGCTCTGCTTCCATGTCCAGGTAGATACCCAGCAGTGTTGACGAGGCAGTGCTATCATCACTTGGCATGGTATCTAACTATCAGATAAACTTTGAACAATGGGCCCACCAGTTGAACTGGTGGCCAGGCAAGTGACACAGCTTGTCTTGCGGTGATAATGGCTGAAAGGGTGACCACAAACGGTGCTTGATGCCCAGCTGGATGGTCCTCTCAGCAAGCAGCTGGACAATCGGCTAAGAGGCCAGCCGGGCAGCTGGACTATCTGATAGGCAGCTGGAGCGGTTGCATATTGCATAAATAGCTGGCAGTACAGATCATCAAAGTCAGTAATGTGTCCTATGAGCCCGCACTTACAGACATGAATGCCATGTTCAGACTTGCGGGATGAGGGGACGCACGCCCACTGTGTTGCTACAAAATAGGAGGACACTCTCCTACACTCCAAACCACTATTGGAGATATACATAAAACGGAGGAGCGGAAATTTCCCGATGCCAGCAGCTGCGTCATCGCTTCCTGCACAAACGTCCATATTTATGACTCAAGCAAAGTCTGGGAAGGGTGTGGTATTGGTGTCTTCGAAGCACGCTGTTCATCCAATTTAAGCTAGCCACAATTAACAGTCGCAGCGGGCCTTGTACGCATCATCTTTGATGGAAGAGGGACCACCATAGTGTCCCGCACTACATGACATCGACAATGTCTTTTGGTGTGGGCTATTGATGTCACTTTCATGTCTCTCTTTAATTTTTAAGCTCTTGTGCAGAACATGGTACCATACCACTCTCAACACATTGTACATACACTGCAAGTACAAAATGAAGAACAATTTGTGCATGCAAGGCATGTATCATGAGTATCCTCACTTACTTTGAATTTCTTGTACTTGGCACATTTGGTTGTCCTTGTCTAATCTGAAATGATGAAAATGACAAAAAATCAACGAAATAGCAGCTAGAAAGTGTTTGCATATAACAATAAAAAGACTCGCTACTCAACAAGAGAAAAAAAGTTAGTGCGCACGAAAAAAACAACCATCAGAGAGCATCGACTTTACAGGGCTGTAGTACAAGGTAAGAAGAAAGGCATCCACAAAGTTCCATAAGCGCAGATAGTAGACAACTCGAGTTATTGTGCAGAAACTAAATAGGCAACAGATGGACAGATGGACGGACAACATCATAACAATACGTTATGCCATATGAAGGATTTATAATCTAATGGCACTGAGTGACATAAATCTAATAACAAACTTTGATATAGTTCTTGAAACTGATGATGATTATGAATATGATGATGATGAAGAACCGATTTACTGTAAGCACAACTTGAACTACATATATTAAAATGTATATGCTGGGTTACTAGAAGTTATTTGAAAGGAATCAGTTGGTTCTATGTTTATGGTTTTAATTAGTATAACGTGTTTCTCAGTTTAGGACCTGTATCACTCACCTGGATCATCTTGGTATGTAGCCCCTGCCCCATCTCTACTCCACCATGGGTAAGCAGTACAGAACCATCTTTATAAATGTGAACAAGGGCACCTGCCTGTAAAAATTAGGGACTTATTCTTCAGTTTTATAATAAAAGAGTGGCTGATCCAAACACAATAAACTTTATTATTTGACTCATTTAGGGGACCCAAGTTTTTATGACTATACTAATAGCTTCCCAGTCTGATTAAGATCATGATCTATTTATCAATAAGTAGATCTGACAGGCACCGATACAATTATGTTCTGGTGACTTCTGGAATTTATATCTTCTTATTTTGAGTCAAATACAGCATTGCACTTTGTGTCGGGAAGAGTTATCATCAGCAACAAGATGCACTGAATGACATTTTTCACTTTCAGCAGTATGAAAGATGTAATTTGATTGGTGAATCAATAGGTCAAAAGAACATGAGCTCGGAATGGTGTCTTGATTTTAATCAGACTGAGCAGCTTCCAATTTCGTTAGACTTACTCCCTTTAATTGATTCAGGCATCTTCAGTTGGCTAAAGTTTCTAAACCTAATATGACAATAAAGATTGTAGTCCTATAATTAAAAGTTTTGCTAAATATCTAAAATTTCTGTTTCACATATATCCCTTTGCTACTTAGCTAAACTGTGATTTAAAGATCATTAGAATCCAGCATGTTATTTCCATCCATAGAAAAATGTCATGCTTGTTAGGCAAAATTTGGCCAAATCTATAATTTCTACATACTCACCACATCGAAGCCAAATCTGGCTTAGAACAAAGCTGAAAAATAAAACTGACTCTCTTTTTCTAAATATGCTGAGAAACAGCTGATCTTCTTTAGATGAATGTTGGTTAAACTCATATTTTACTTTATACAAATACACATTCTCTAGTCAAATTTAGATTATGCATTAACTACATAATCAGAAACTTGGTTCTATTAGAACTCTATTTTGGTACATGATAAGCAACATGATCAATTAGCCAAAATTTCATTAAGCATTGATAGTCCAGAATTTTGGACAAACTTTGCCCGAGTCTTGATAGTCCAGTACTTTGGTCAATATTGGGCTAAACCCTGATAGCCCAGAACTTTAATCAAAACTTGGCTAAGCGTTGAGAGTCCAAAACATTAGCCAAAATTGTCGAAGCCTCGATAGTCTAGAAGATGAAAGAACCTTACATAACTCCTTATAGTATTGTTGCACAATTATGCCATCCTCAATTTTGCTATGCACAAGTATTCCCTTTTATGGTTTTACAATTATGCCATCCTCAATTTTGCTATGCACAAGTATTCCCTTTTATGGTTTTACAATTATGCCATCCTCAATTTTGCTATGCACAAGTATTCCCTTTTATGGTTTTACAATTATGCCATCCTCAATTTTGCTATGCACAAGTATTCCCTTTTATGGTTTTACAATTATGCCATCCTCAATTTTGCTATGCACAAGTATTCCCTTTTATGGTTTTACAATTATGCCACCTAAAGCATTCTTATGAAGTTATGTATAACTCTTTTTTAGTATTGTTAAACAATGTTGCCACCCAGTACATTGTTTGTTATGTATGCATTGCTCTTACTTGCAATGCTCTGCAGCTGTAACAATCTCAGCATTGTCATGTAGTTCTGCATAAATCTTCTCAAACTTGTTATGTCGTCATGCTTTCTTTAGTTTTCTTTTTGTAAAAACTTTAATTGCTATAATTTCTCTGTTTTCCAGATTTGGTAAGTTCTGAAGTGTTTAGTGTACAATGTTGGACCTAGGAATTTCCAATTGTAATATTTTTCGAAAACAGGACACAGGTGTTGGCAAACATTAATGGGTAACATGGAAGGCATTACTATTACCAGGAGAATTGTCTTCCCGCTAATGAGGATAACTTGTATGATACTAGTACCTTTTTTCAAACCTTTAAATCAACCATGGATCTGAAGATTAAACGTTACATAACTAGATTTAACAATATAGTTACCAAGGTAATAACTGAATTCGGTAAAACTGTTTAAATAGGGTATAATGCAAACAGTTTAAATTTTATAATTGTTAATTACAAAAATTGCAAAAGGGTTTTGAGGATTATCCGAGCTTGATCTGATCAAGGACATTACAACATATTTGTAGGTAGAAGATGTTTAAAAGGCTAAACAATGTTAAACAAACTGGCTCTTCTGTGGCTCTAGCAATTAAGAAAAGAAAAAGCAACCGGACTCATAATAACCATTGCACAACATCATATACTTATCGGCTTGACCACATGTATGAATTTTTCCATATTATGCGTTTTTTTTTCCCCTCGAAAACAGTGTAGGTCTTCCTAAATGACTTAAATTTCATGGATAAAAGTAATATTCCTTTCCAATTCCAGCATCTTAGGTCCAATTTTGTTTCAAAACATCTCTGGTACTCATATGAATATTAGGTTCCTTGATTTGATTCCTCTTGTGGATTCAGGATTGTAGAATTGGCCCGACGCATCCTCGATGCATGTCGTAAGAGATGACTGAGTGGAGGCAACCTGTTTGCCATGGGTTGTGTCCTGTGTTGGTGGAGGAAAGGATCCTGGTAGATGAGTAGTGGAGAGGCCTATGGTTGCCACTCCAATGAAATACACTACTTTTGCCTCATCTTCAACTAGATGCGTGGTCTGAAGGGCTTGGTCTGATCAATTGGCAAGTCATGGCAAGCTTCAACGGTTATGTTAAACATATTCAGCTTAAATGTTTTGGATACAGTTTTAAAATAACCTTTCTGACTGACCAACATCGTGTTTTTAACTAAACCTTACAAAGGACATAGCCTCTAAGGGCGGTGGCAAGGGTCAATTGAGTAAAGTTTCTATTTTGCTTGAGTATATCACTTTGTGTTACCCTGACATGAGAAACACAATATATTAGCGTAAATGTATGTCTGCTTGTTGAGCTCCAATGTGGGTGGGGAGCACAGGTGACGAATACTATAATATGTCAATATGTGAAAACCGACCAAAACTTTAACCAATAGTTTGAGACCTAGTCTCAATAGGACCAGGAATAATTCAGCTAGTGCCTCAGATGAGGAAACTTGTTCAAGTCATGAAAATTGGCCAAGATTTCTCATCACTGCATCCAATGATGAGAATCAAAAAACAGCAAAGCTGTTACGTCTTGTACCTAAGGCACTTCAGGGCTTGACTGGAGAATCAAGAAGTGTAGAAAAAAATTAGTTTCTGACAGCTACTAGTAGAGTGTAGCTGCAGTGCTCACTCAGACAAGGTATTTCCACACAAATCTCTCAACTTGTCAAGATGTGTTGTATGATCTCGAGATTTATATGGCTACAGTGAGACTGGGATGCTCGAAAATCTCAGCTCTCAGAACGTGACACAAGTGAAGCGAATCAACAATCGCCGTAATGGCAAGTTGATGCCCACAAACACATGTATCCTCACGTTCAACTGCACCAATTTGCCTACATCGATCAAAGCCATGTTCTTGAATATGCTTGTTGACCCTTTCATCCCAAATCTTTGCTGTGTTTTAACTGCCAGAAATATGGCCAACACAAGGATGGCTGCAAGAGGAAACCAGTCCGCTCCAGATGCGAACAGGAGGGTTAAGATGGATTGTCCTGCTCAGAGAAAATCTCTTGTTCAAATTGACAGGGAGAACACTTCTCATACTCCAGAAACTGTCCTAAGTGAAAGCTTGAGAAGGAGATCCAACAAGTGAAACAGGAGAAAGGCATCAGCTTTCCTGATGCTAGAAAATTTGTGGAAGCCATGGCTCCACTGAACACAGCTAGCAAAACCTATCCCTCCATGGCTAAAGTGAAGAAGAAAAGACAGACATTACATGACCAGATGGACAAGCCAAATTCGCAGTCTTGACACCAGACACCCCCCCCCCCCCCCAGATAAAGCAAAGAATCAATGTGACAGCATAACAATTAAAATACCTAATGCTACAAACAAGAAACCACTTAAATCCAACCCACAAAAAAGCACCAAACCACTGGCTCCAGTGGACACAGAATCAATGTGACACAGAAGATTCTAAACTCTACCACAAAGAAAACTGGCTAAAATAGGTCCAACAAAAGAACAGCAGATTACTAGTGCCAGTGGAGATGCATGCTCTAAACCAAATAATGAGAGAATTAAGGAATCTACTCAACTTCCCAAAGGATCTGACACTCCTGTCAAACTGTTTAATAAGTTCTGGAGTGTAGAGAGTATGCACATTGGAGAGACCCCTGATATTGCACCAGGCAAACCTCCCACAAGTCCCATACTCCCACCACATTCATAAATATGTGTGATAATACAATGGAATTTCCAAGGATTCAAGGAAAATATTGATCGAATTAGTCTTCTACTTAAAGAACATGATTCAATAGCTATCTATCTCCAGGAGATTTTTTTAAAAAAAAACTTCACCGCATACAGCAGCTTTTCAACAAATACTGATAAGGCTTCTGGAGGAGCGTCCGTCATCATAAATAATAAAACTCCTCACTGCCAAATTTATATCAATACTACTTTACAGGCTGTAGCCGTTAGTGTGCAGTTACATAAAACTCTTTCAATTTGTTCAATGTATCTCCCTCCAAGCCCTCCAGTTAATCAATCTGATCTTGACCATCTTATCATGCAGTTAGTTGCTGGTGCCTTTAGCGGCCACCATACACTTTGGGGCTGCAAAGATATCAATGAGAGAGGGAAAAAGAAGACTTTATTTGAAAGCACAATCTTTAACATTTTAATCATAAGTCTTATACCTACCTGCATCCTGCCACAGGATCCTACTTGTCCTTAGATTTTATTATTTGCAGTCCATCCCTTTTTCTTGACTTCTCTTGAGAAGTTGGTGATGACCACTGTGGTGGTGACCACTTTCCAATATATTAAAGAAGCAATATTCCCAAACTCAAGAGCTTGGGCAGAGATGAAAATTGAACAAGGTAGATTGGGAAACTATTCATTCCCTCTGCGAGTCAAATATGACAGCTGATCATTTTGAAATAAAGTGGATCCAATACTCCTATTTACAAAGATACTCCAGGATGTTGCTGTGGATACAATATCAAACACTTTGGCGATTCCTAAGCTTGCCAACAAACCATGGTTTGATAATGCATACAAATATGCCATCAGGCAATGGAAAAAGGTCTTTCAGCATTTCAATGTCAATCCAGCAACTGAAAATCTGAATAAATACTGCTACATGGATCAAAAGCTCATTGTACCATTAGAGAGAGCAAGAGAAAAACATGGACATCCTATGTCTCTTGGTTGAACTCGTGCTCCTCAATTCGGAATATGGTGCGATGAATCAATGGCAAAAAAACCCCCAGCTGTATCAACCATCTAAAGAAATCTGATAAACTGGTCACAACCATACAAGACATCTCAAATACATTGGCTGAAACATTCTCGAAAAACTTCTCACAAGAGAACTATTTGGAAAACTTCCACCATGTCAAAAACTTGAATGAAATGGTTCCTCTAAATTTCAAATCGGCTAATGCAAAAAATTTAAATAAACATTTCACTCTTAGAGAGTTACAAGACTCTTGATCGAGCCCATGACACTTCAGCAGGACCAGATGATATCCATCATAAATTTTTTAAACACTTACCTGACACAGCTCTAACAGACTGCTAAACATTTTCAATAAACTATGTGAAACTGGTAACGTCCCATAGTCTTGGTGAGAAGCAGTGGTGATACCAGTACCTAAACCTAAAAAGGACCAATACTGACCCTTCCAACTATTGTCCTATATCATTAACAAGTTGTATTTGTAAAACCATGGAATGAATGATAAATGATAGACTGTTCTGGTATCTCGAATCCAACATACCATCATCTGATATCAGGTGGATTCAGACACCAGAGAAGCACAATTATAGACCATTGTGTCAGACTTGAAGCATTTATTAGAGAAGCTGTCATAAAAAGATCATATAGTTGCCATCTGTTTTGACTTTGAGAAAGCTTATGACACCACATTGAAGTATGGTGCTATCAATGATATATTTTACCTAGGTCTAAGGGGCCACCTACCTAACTTTATCTCCAATTTTCCAATGGTTTGGAAGATAAAAACTTCAGAGTCAAGGTATGCAGTACCCTTTCTGAAAGGTATCCTCTGACAATGGGTGTACCTCAGGCCAGCATATTGTCAGTCACCATATCAATATCAAAATTAGCAACATAGTAAAATGCCTTAATCTAGGAACTGACTGCTCAATGTATGCTATCTGTTATAGATCAAAGGGTATGCATACTATTGAATGTCGACTACAGATGAACATAAACAAAGTTCAGAAATTGGCAGATGAAAACAGATTCTAATGATAAAAATAGAAAATAACTTTATGCATTTCTGCTGATTACATCATATTTATGATGACTCAAAACTCTATCTTGATGGTTGTCTTATTCCTGTTGCAGAGGAGAGCAAATTTTTGGGGCTTCTTTTCGGTCGTAAATTAACTTTTCTTCCACATACTAGATACCTGAGGAACAAGTGTTAAAACTCCCTGGATTTAATACAAGTCATGGCAAACACAGATTGGGGAGCAAATCAGAAGGTTTTGCTTCATTTATACAGGTCATTAGTAAGATCAAAACTTGACTATGGCTCGATTGTGTACGAATCAGCTTGCAAATCTTACCTGCAGATGCTTGATCCGACACACAAACAGGGACTTTGACTCTGTCGGGGTGCATTTAGAACTTCCCTTCCAGAAAGCCTCTATGCTGAGGCCAATGAACCATTAATTTATCTCAGACAAACAAAATTGGCTCTTCAGTATGACAAACTATCTTCTAATCTATATAACCCTGCATATGATATAGTGTTTAGGCTCAAATACCAAAACTTATACATTCAGAAACCAAACTTCATTCCACCTCTTAGCATACGAATTCATCCTCACTTACAAGCAGCAAAAATCAGTGTTGGAAGTTTTGCAAACTTCTGCATCTCCAAATCACCACCAAGGTTATCAAAACCTCCCAAAATAATATTTGACCTCTGTGAATTCAAGAAGTTCTCAACAAATCTTCACCTTTTCCAAATTAAATTCAATGAAACCGGAACCTCCTATCATAGTCATATGTCCCTGTATACAGACGGTTCAAAAGATGGAGACAAAGTTGCAGCAGCTATTGCAACACCCAATGGCACCATCTTGAGCTGGTTACCAGATAAAAGCAGAATCTTAAATCTGGCAATCTGTTAATATCCCAGATATTACAGAAGCATACTATTCTTATATATGGTGGGAAAAGTAGTATGTACTGTTGGATGCCTAATTACATTGGCAAAAAGGTAATGAAAGGGTAGATAGGCAGCAAAAACTGACCTACAGTCACCCATTGCTGAATGAAAGATCCCATATACTGATTTCAAATACTTTAAAAATCAGCATGTTCATCATAATTGGCAGAATACATGTATGTGGAACGAAAGCTCCACAAACAAACTTAAGAAGATCAGACCCACAATAAGTTAATGGTATCCATCTTATAGAACAAATTGAGAAGATGAGGTGGTACTGTGCCAATCACATACTTGACTCACGCATACCTCCTAAAGGGTGAACATTGACTGGAATGTGTGCCCTACCAGTGTCCGCTAACAGTCTTTTTGAGTGTTAATATCCCAGATATTACAGAAGCATAATATTCTCATATTGTCTAGGAAAAGTATTATGTACTGTTGGATGCCTAATTACATTGGCAAAAAAGGTAATGAAAGGGCAGATAGGCAAATTGGTGCAGTTGAACATGAACATACAAGTGTTTGTGGGCATCAACTTGCCATTACGGCAATTGTTGATTGACTTCACTTGTGTTTATTTCCACCTTGCGAGACAGAAGTATTTTGATGTGAAGTGCTTGAAGAAACTGTATGAAGATGTACCACCCAATAAAATGTTTGAGTTTGTATGGGGGTATGCTTTGTACAACAAATTTTAATTATGTTTTAAGAATTTTGCATGTGTTACTTTGATTTGTTATGTTATATACATTTTAAAAATGTTAACATCATTATGTTTTATATTTATCTTGTACTTAATGTTTACATTTATTTGGAAGTCTTTATCTTCCTAAAATTGTGTGCAATTTCTCTTACAATTTTTCAAACTTTACCTTTTGTTGGCACTAAATAGCCACTTTTGTGCTGAAGCACCATAAAACACTATTATATACATTACATACATACCATAATGTTATTTCTGCCAATTTCCTTATTGATTTTGTAGAAATGCAATTTTTTTCCCTTAAATACATACCAAAGAAGGTAGTTTTATAACCATATTTGTGTACTCAACTGACATCAAAGCAGATTAGCTTTTAGATTAGACCATATCAAGTTATTTATGAATTGTCCATTTACCTAATTGAAAATCACTATTTTGAAAACTAGAAAGGAATAATAATAATAATAATAATAATAATAAAAATTAAATAAAATAACATGCTTGTAAAACACATATCTGGTGCTTCCTTCTTTTGACTTTTGCCTGAAGTTTGAGCCTCCTGAGTGCATCCCTGTAGATAAGGATTGCATCCCCCTGGGGCAAATGTCACTTGGATAAGAATGATTTAAATCACTTGCATCTTTGTGAATAACTATGAAAAATAATAAGGATCTACTATCTTTAACATGGAACTCCATTTTCTGCTATTCAACAATTCTGTTTTCCAAATACCTCACTGTGAATGTCAGAAATGCATCGAGTTCCAGATGCCAATTACCATCTACTACCAAGTGCCTTAAATTTGTACTTAAAATAATGTACATGTACCTATAAATGAAACTAATTTGCTGATTTAGGTGCTAACATAAGACAGAGTAACAGAAATCAGAAACAAATGCAGAGAGGGAGTTGGAGAGTAAGATACAAAGTGAGAAAGTTTCACTATGACAGTATGTAATTTGTCACACAAAAATCCCAATCTAATCAAGCATGATTAAAGACTAATAATGGTCCAATCAAAAGCATTTCTTTGTTCAAAGCTATGTCATTAAATGTCAATCAGTGACAACCAGTGACTTAATGGGTGATAAAAGTTAATTACCTACTGGCACAGGTCGGAAGAGAATCCAAGTCAGCCAGTTAACTTTGATTATAGCCCTTTGACACTTATGTTCATAAGATCACACATAAAATGACTATTCATCACCCCTATGTTGTCATTCAATCATGAATAATTAAAATGACCGTCCAGCACCCCTATGTTGTCATTTAATCATGAATAATTAAAATGATTGTCCATCACCCCTATGTTGTCATTCAATCATGGATAATTAAAATGACTGTAAATCACTGCTATGTTGTCATTCAATCATGAATAATTAAAATGACCGTTCATCACCCCTATGTTGTCATTTAATCATGAATAATTAAAATGACTGTCCATCACCCCTATGTTGTCATTCAATCATGGATAATTAAAATGACTGTCCATAACCCATATGTTGTCATTCAATCATGGATAATTAAAATGACTGTCCATCACCCCTATGTTGTCATTCAATCATGGATAATCTGAGTAGATTACACATTGGTGTGAAATATTTCATTTAAGTATTTTAATAATATTTTCATTGTTTCTACTTTTTCTGTTTAAAACCTGCAAAATGTTTACAAAACATACCTAATTATTGCTACAAATACAGTCAAATGTACCATTACCTACCCATTTAATATATATACTTCCATTCACAGTTCTACTTTTTGGACAAAATTTTATTATCTCAATTAAATCTATGTCCCCTGATGGGTCTTGAAAATTTATGCTTTACAGTATCTATAAAGATATCCATTCTAACATATACAAACATGCACATGCAGTGACCACACACACACACACACACACACACACACACAGAGGGTACCTGGTTAAAATGAGCAGCAGTGTAAGAGATCCCAAACTTGGTGGGTACAACTGTAATTCCTCTTTTCTTCCACCTGTTCTCACTGTAAATACATTAAAATATGCCACATTATATATCTGGGTTATATTGTTCAGTTGAGACTCCATGGTCACCATAATTAAGAAAAGTCTAACATTATAGTTGCATGATCAAATATATTTAGTCACAGATCAAATTTCCCTGGAGCTGATCTGGTATAAATTCAGAATTAATTGCAAGATAGAAATTAATGCACAAAATCCAATCAATAATAGTCCAATTATTGAAAATGTGCATCTTCAAGAATTTTTTTTTTTTTTTCTTCTTACAATTATTATTGCATTTAATATACCTACATGCAGGTCACAATAAATACCATTTACTTTTTCGCTTGCCCATAAAAACCCCTGTTACACATTAACTTCTGAATGCAGGTCACAATAATTTCTGCTTGCATTTTTTTTTTGCCCATGGATATTGGCATTAGTTTATTTACTTCTAAATAACACACATTCAACTGGGAACATAACTGACATAGATCTGCTTTTAAATAATTGCACTGACAGATCAGATTATAATCTGTTTCCTTAAAATGAAAAGAAGAACAAATAGTATACACTCTGATAAGTTGGTGGATTATGTGACCAGATGTCTGGGTTTATGCTCTTGCAGTTAGGCAGGTGTTACACATAGGCAAATATGAATTTACAATGTGCATTTGTTTCTGAATTTACAGTACATCATCTGATACAACTGGAAACTAGAAAAAGTCACAGAGTCACAAAAGAATAAAATATTTTTTAAAAATCTAATGATTCAGTCAGAAATGAATGCAACTAAATCAATAAATGGCACATGAAAGTCTTTGTGACAATGTTCATGCCTATCAGAATATATTTAATAATTCTTGAACTATGCTGGTTGCAAGCAATATCTCATGTGAAGATATGAAGTTGATTGTCAATGACTGTAACTCTATCCAAATGCGAGTTAATGTAATAAAACCCATAAAAGGCAAATATATGTGATAGAGATAATGTACACACCAAACTGCATAGGTTGAATTGTTCCTCAGATATGCTGGTTACAAGAATCTGCCAATTTAAGATTTAAAAGTGATATAAAAAGATTCTTAAAATATTGGACCTGAAAAGATGAAACTTTTAAAAGACACATCTGTGTGTAATTGGCAATTTTCCTACCAAATGGCAGTCAATTATGTGTAAGGGTGGTTCCAAGAAGTGTGAACAGATGGACATATGGATAATGGCATAATGGGTGATTACTTAGACATCATAATCAGGCTCCCTAATTACAAATATGAGAGATATCAATCATAATAAAGAAAATATCTGATACAGTGGTACTGGGTACACTGTAATTTGTAAGAATTCTTTAGTCTGCAAATTAAACTTCTGTGCAAATCTAAGTTTTAATTTTTGTAGTTCAAATGCAATTAAAGCTCAGAAATCATGTTTTGAGGTACATATCTCTACCTAAAATAGAAATTCAAATGGTTTTATAATGCTTTATGGAAGAGTCAATAAGTTCATTTATACAGAGTCTAGATGTGAAAATGAGTAGTAAATAAAATTATCATCCTATCATCATCATCACTATTATTATTATTATTATTATTATTATTATTATTATTATTATTAATTGCAGTCTTGTTTATTTAACTTCCATTTATGCAAATATTGCTTTCATAGGATTCAAATAATGGTGTGATTTATGGTTGAATATGTAGAGTCACATCCATTTATTTGACAGCTGTGTAAATGCAACTTTTATACAGGTTTTGGATCAGATCATGGCAACTGGACTGTAATATATTAGCCTTATGATCGTGTACTTCTGAAGAAACATTGCTAGAAAGCAAATTATAAAACAAATTGCACTAAATAAGGTACAACACCCATCAGTTGAAAATGAAAATAACAAAAATGTTCTAAGATTAAAAGCACCCAATTTTGGCACTGGCAAAACAATCACTCAATAGTACATAAAGACTTTTTACCTATTAAAAATGTCAACCTCTTTCCTGCGCCTGTGGTAGTCACTCTGCTTTATGCATTCGTCCCAGCATCTTCTCAAGTTGCATTTCTCCAGGGCCATATTGAAGTGAGTCAGATCATTTTCCTGATACATGTTTATCTCCCTTACCTGCAAACACAAGGGTACATTTATGTCCAGTCTGTTTACAACCTTCAAAAACAAAGGAAATTTAAATACAAAATTTCCTTGCCGTAATAGATTCTGCTATTGCATGTTCTCTGTGGCAACGAATGCCCATATAGAACCCTACATTGTTGGTGTATACATAAAATATCTCCTTTTACATGACTAGGCCATACTGCTTTCATCCATGTATTTGTACAATATCAACTGTTCAAACTGGAATTTCAAATGCAGCTTGAGTATAGGTCTTTTTGTGTTTAAAATCTCAGTTTTGAAGATATTTAGTATATATATATGCTCAGTTATTACCTCGTAATCAAGTAAATATAAGAATCATACATGGTTTGCAGTGGGCAAACATTTGTATGAGCACTCAGAAAAGACTCTGAACTCTGGGCCACAAACTCTTTTCTTGTGCTCCAGTGAATGTTGCTACGGAATTATGTATCATTTCTTTATATAATGGTATAGTTTTATTAGTTAATGATGTCTGTATAATAGTCTAATAGGTGTCGTTTTGCAGAGTGCACATATACAGTAATTTCAATTTGACCCAGTACATTCGCCCTGGAAAAATCAATATTGTTGTTTGAAGCATTAGTTATGTCACGTGATTCTAGCGCGTGCTAACATGTATTATTTTTTTGAACTGCATTCAATGTTCTGACCAGGATTTTGTAATTCAGTGAGTGATTCATTTTCTGTTGACTAGAAGTAGAATAAGTTCGTAAATACCGAGATGTTGATTTAAGACGGAATTAAGAAATGGGTTTTATTTGTATTTCAATGACGCAGTACAGAATCTATAAAATAGATGTAATCGGAGCGTTCATCATTCTTCATAAGTACGTTCAGCCTGAGAGGTCATAAACGAGATTGGTTCATTTTGTGTGATATTCTGCTTCAGAGGTATACACTGCATTCTGGATTTAGTACTGCTACTTAAACTTTAAGAATTATACAGCTCCGTTGGAATTATCGGAAACATTTCTAGAACTTGTGTGATATTCCATATTCACAAGGATTATTTGGAATTAATAATATTTGGATATAACTGATTCTTGTTGGCACTCCAGCACATTGGAGGTTTCAGTCGGAATACTCTTCATTCGGAATAATTTGGATTAACTTCCGGATCATTGAACTTTAGAACAATTTAGGACTTTTAAGGATATTCTATACTGTAAGTTATTTTAATTCTTTCACTTTGATTGTTTTTTTAAATATTTTAATATTTTAAGAAATTAAATATTTGTATTTTAAATCTTGAAAGCTTGTTTGAGACTTTTCTTTTGTTACATTTACCCCTAGTCTCAACAGGTGTCATAAATCTTGTTTTCAAAGATGCTTTTCATCTTCATGTGTGAATACCATAGGTTTTGTACTTTTTCTTTTTACTTTAGCGTAGACTAGTTTTGCCATCCTACCCAACCATTTATAAACAATTGGATACAATCAGAACCTATGTAAACTAGTGGCCTGTAACATCTATGAATTGACTTGAAGTACAAACCCTGGCAATATCTACATGTAATGGTTTATACCACATAGGCTCTTAAATGTGCAGTCATACAATTTCTGGATGACCTACAGATACGCTTTCGATCTTCCCCAATCAAGTCGCTTACTAAATGAACAGTCTCAACAAAGTTGGTATTTCTTCATGCCATTTCATTTGGTAATTTTTCAATACAACAACTGGAGCATTCTGTTATCACCATTTATTGTTGTACTAATAGCATGCTAGTTGGTGGTCCAGTGATCATCTCCATGTAGTGTAGTAGTAACATTTCAGTAGCATGACTGTAGGTGGTCCAGTGATCATCTCCATGTACTGTAGTAGTAACGTTTCAGTAGCATGATAGTAGGTGGTCCAGTGACCATAACACGATAGTATGGGTGGTGTATAGCACTATGGTCCAGGACTTCAATGGTATTTGTGTTTTCACACACAAGTACAGAAAGTAGTCCAACTTGGAAAATATCACTGTGGTCCAAGGACTCAGGGGTGGGTTTTATTTGTATGTAGTAGCAGGAAGTAGTCCTACTCTGAAATCAAGGGGGGGGGGGGGTAGGGGGTAAAGAGTAGAGGAAATATGACAGAGCTGGCATATCAATGAATCAGTCAATCATTCCCATTTTATTTGTTGTGTATGGGAAACAACCAATGCTAAAAAGTCTTTACTACATGTATTTTAAATTTAACTAGAGGCCCAGCTGTAGCATTTGTCCTCTACTTAAAATCCACCACAATAGCAATAAATCATTGTTTGCATGTAACTGGAATCACTGGCAATAATTCTGTACTGATTATTACTTTACTCTTTTCAACTTTCAAGTGAAAACATTTTGTTCTTTGATTCTGGCATCTTAAAAAACAAAACAAAAACATGATTTTTCTACAATTATTTTCAATTCTTCAATTGCAAATAGTCATTAGCAAAACTGAAATGACAAGCTTGTATTCAGATGGATATAGTTTACCAATAGTTTCACACATTTACTGTTATTACCCTACCAGGTGCCTCACATTCTAAATATAATGGGGACATAACAACCGACCTGAATAGGTGAGATTCCCAGGTAAATGGCTACATCTGTAAGCCACTGTTCTGCTATCAGCATGCACTGAGGAATTCCAAACCCCCTGAAAGCAGTGTTAGATGGAATGTTGGTCTTGCATAGGTAACCAGTCACTTTCAGGTTAGGGATCTTGTAAGCATTTTCACAGTGGAGTATGCCACGATCTAACACCTACAAAGAAAGTAAAATAGCATGGTATCTATTGTTATTGGTTAGAAATTTATTCAGAATAAAGATATCATGTTTATAGTCTTAGACAAATATAAAGATCATTCAATATTAAGTCCTTTAGTGTAAAATCTATAAACATGTTCACAAAACATGAATGCCCAACTAATCAACATTATAGCCAAATATGAATGTTGGATTCCTTTGCAGGCAAAATAGCATGAGAAATAGAACTGAATGTGAGATTTCACTAAAGCAAAAAATGAATGTATTACTGAAAGAAAAAAGTCAGACAAGGGCTGGAGATAGGGACTCAACTGAATAACGTTGGACCAGTATCATCTGTCTCAACGAGGAGCCATAATTGAATTCAGGTCTGTGACATGGAACCATCTATTTTCTGGTTTTGGTGCTTATTTATGACTGTATCATTATTATTATCATTTCAATAAATTTACATAAATAAGATCCAGGATTGTTCTTTCACAGATATGTAGCTTCTATCTGTAATAGTGTGATACAGAATGTAGCAAGTAAATGCCTTCTCAATTGCCTTGTCTTTGCTAGAATATCATGTGACAGCAGACATTGGTTGTTCAAGACATTTCAACTTTTGCCATATCTATCACTTGAAAAGGATGCTATAAATAGGAATGACCTATTAAGGTCATTTATAATGCATTTATTGACCTTAGCTTTGAAGAGATCAGTTTTCAGAGTGTTAATAAGAAATGACGGCATATATTCATAAAGGGTTGTTATTGCAGGCCAACTTGTTGAGCTGTTAATAAATTTTAATGAAACAAAACATATTAATCAATTCTTTCCCTTAAACAAAAAACAAACATACACTGATGTAATTTATATATATGTATATTGTGAGTGAAAATAAATTGTAGGTTTTTATAGCAGCACACATATTTGAGTCTACTTAATGCCTAGAAGTGTGTAGAGGTGTAGAGGTTCCACTCAAAAGTAGTCTAACTTTGTGTGATTTTAGAGGTAGCCTGATTCCACTCAAAAGTAGTCTAACTTTGTGTGATTTTAGAGGTAGCCTGATTCCACTCAAAAGTAGTCTAACTTTGTGTGATTTTAGAGGTAGCCTGATTCCACTCAAAAGTAGTCTAACTTTGTGTGATTTTAGAGGTAGCCTGATTCCACTCAAAAGTAGTCTAACTTTGTGTGATTTTAGAGGTAGCCTGATTCCACTCAAAAGTAGTCTAACTTTATGTGATTTTAGAGGTAGCCTGATTCCACTCAAAAGTAGTCTAACTTTGTGTGATTTTAGAGGTAGCCTGATTCCACTCAAAAGTAGTCTAACTTTGTGTGATTTTTTAAAATCTGATTACAGTCAAACTTCCCTACACCTGAGCCTCTCTGTAACCCAGTTTCCAGTGCAAAATGGTCACATATTTTGGCCATTTTAATACTAATTGAAGTTCTTTATACTGGACACCACAAGACAATGGCCAACATTTTCAAAGTTATAATGTATAAGAAAAGTTATACTGTATATGTAAAAGTTTCCACATGCATACACTCTATTTCCATCTCTGTCTATTTGAATGATTTACATAACACAAAAATAAGAACTACTGTATTTTACTGAAGACAATTCAGAGTCTTCTAAATTCTTCTAACCCTAACCATAACTGTCTTTCTGACAAAAGAAATTATTTGCACTGGATAAATGAGACTAGACTGTACTTGGTATAGTGTGCATTTATATAGAGTATGTGGGATACAACAGCTATCAACATTTGGATCTTAATTAACTCTAAATTGCTCTTTGCCTAATTACTTACAGCTGGTGAGTGATCAATAGAGTTGCCCGCATTACTGTATAGTTCCAACTGTAGTGCCAAGATCTTGCCTTGCTTTGTGAATCCCACCTAGGGTACAAAAGCAACAAACCTTGTTGTGACATATCACCGTTTATTATATAAAGTTTGCCATTGATTAGTATGAAAGCATTATCTCATAAATATTGTATGTCACACTGTGACCTAACACATAGCCACATCACTCAGTAACACCACTGAATGACACAAATATTTGCAGGTCTATTACCTACATGTATGTACTATTCCCACATTGTGCAAGATAAACAAATTACAAAATAATGTTTACACATGTCATAACATCATCTAAAGTACATCCTCTTAACCCCCCAAAAGCACTCAAAAGTTCAATGTCTCCAAATTGAAACAGAAGAATGTGAAAGAGTCATTTGTTGAAGAACTGTGCAGCTAACTAGTAACACAATTGATGCAAACTCTCCAAGAAAACTGGGCATCCTTCAGAGACACTGTGTACTTAGCTGCATCCAAAACCTTGTTCCCATTACATGTAAATATCAAGATTGGTTTGATGATAATGATGTTAACATACAGAGACTACTAAACAAGAATCATTGGCTAAAAATTAGAAGACAGCACTGTATCATCTAAGAAGATAGCCTTTAACAACATCAAGAAAACTGTCTAATGCAAACTTGGATGGTTGCAACATTCATGGTAAAGCAACAAGGCAGATGAGATTCAGTCCTATGCAGACAGGAATGATATGAAGAACTTTTATGATGCTTTGAAGACAGTCTATGGGTGCCAGTGATCAGGAACATCTCCAACATTGAGTGCTGACAGCACCATGCACACTGCTCACTGACTAGGAAAAGATGCTACAAAGATGGACAGAACACTTCAACAGAATCCTCAATCGAAAATCATCTATCAGTGAGGAGACAACTGATCGACTGCCTCAAGTGGAAATCAACATATCTCTTGCTGACTCTCCAATGCTGACTGAAGCTGAAAAAGCAACTTACCTGCTGTCAAATGGCAAAGTACCTGGAGCATATGCTAAACCAGCAGAAGTCTGCAAGCTGGAGGTTCACTTATGGCTAAGAAAGTGACTGAATTCCTCCTGTCAATTTGGCTTCAAGCAACTATATCCCAGGTATCTAAGGATCCATCCATTGTCCACTTGTACAAGTGGAAAGGCAACCGACAATCCTGTAACAACCATTGGGACATCTCCTTGCTATCAATAACCAACAAAATCCTCACCAGAATTCTGATGAATTGCCTTGTGCATCACATTGATCAAGGGCTCCTGAGAGTCAGTGTGGCCTCAGGAAAGGGACCATAGATATGGTGTTTGCAGCTGGTCAACTCCAGAAGAAATTCCTGGAACAGAACTCCAACCTTTACATGATTTTTGTTGACCTGACAAAAACCTTTGACACAGATAGTCATGGGGACATCCAGAAGATCATGGCAAAATTTGGTTGCACAATGTTTCTGCAATTCCAGGATGACATGCTCGCTCACATCATGTATGACAGTGCATCATCTGAATCATTCAAAGTCACGAGTGGAGTCAAGCAAGGCTATGTACTGGCTCCAACACTCTTCAATATAATGTACTCGGTATTGCTTACAGATGCCTTCCATGACTATGACACTGAATTAGCATCAGATACTGGACTGAGGACAAGCTCTTTAATCTGTGGAGACAATGGATGAAGACAAAATTACAGGAAGAGACTGTTCATGATCTATTGACTGATGATTGTTCCTTGAATGCCAGATCTGAGTCTGGCATGCAACAGAGTATGGACCATTTCTCTTCAGCTTGTGACAATTTTGTCACAATCAGCATCAAGAAGACAGAGGTGGTGCAGCAAACTGCACCAGAAAAGCCTTATGTAGAGCCTACTATCACAGTGAATGGCCAAACCCTCCAGGCAGTGGACAAGTTCACTTACCTTGGCAATATACTGTCACAAGAAGTCCACATCGATGATGAAAGTAACACCAGAATTACCAAAGCAAGTGTGGCCTTTGGCAAACTATACACAAATGTGTGGGAACACAGAGGCATCAGTCTGCAAATAAAACTGAAGGTCTACAAAACCATTGTGTTGCTGACCCTGCTGTATGTGTGTGAAACCTGGATGGTGCACTGATGCCATGTCAAAAAGCTGAACTTTTGCACATGGGCTGCCTGAGAAAACTGATGAGGATAAGATAGTAGGACATGGGCCCAGATACTGAGGTTCTCATATGAGCAGGCATTTCAAGCTGATGAAATCACAGATGAGATGGGCAGACCACATCACCAGGATGCCAGACAAGTGACTACCAAAACAGATTTCCTACAGTGAGCTGAAAGAGGGAAAGTGAGGTCAGAAGAAATGCTTTCAAAGACTCTCTCAAGCCATCTTTGAAACACTTGAACTTTGATCCTGAGACTTGGGAAGATCTTGTACAGGATCATTCTACCTAGGGCAGTCTCATCCATACTGGAGCTACAGACTGAGAGCTGATGAGAATTGCCAAGGCAGCGCAGAAGCATGAGCAGCATAAATCTCAGAACAGCAGCATGTCCTCTATTGATCAAGCAACACCAAGCGGCATCACCTGTCAAATGTGCCACAAACAGTTCAAAGCACAAAATGGCCTTACATGTTCACAGAAACCAAAACAGTTAGTGATGTCATGGTCATCTTCATACTTTAAGGACAAAGAACATAGAAGACACCTTGTGTATTACAGTAATGAACCTGAAAATATAGAAAAGTAGGAATATCTAATTGACTAAATTACACTCTGTAGTTCTCTCTGAAATGCAGTATCCAATGTAATGTTGTATATGCATGGCTCCAGAAAGTTTCTTCACTAATTTGGAAGAGAATTGGTGAAAAAGGGAACTATAATTTTATGGTATATGGTATAATGGTACCAATTGTGCAAGCCTCGGGTGGGGGAGGAGAGACAGAAGAGTCATAATGTGTAAGGAACATTGTATCTGTCAGGTGTAAAAAAAAGATTAGTCTCTTGGCAACATGTGAGTTTTGTTAATTCATATCTATATCATGTTTTGTATTTTTTACGATTTTTGAAAAATGTGATACATTCAAAATGTATTTATTGTGACTGGATAACTTTTAACCCTGTCTAGTTCTGGCACAGTTATCTCTCTTCAGTGCAATGGAGTACATGGTTCTGTCCTTGTCAAATTGACAATCTAACAAATATGCTCTCTATGACAGTGTGTGACATGCTTGCTGTAGTAGGATAGAAATTATATCTATTTCACCAACATTAGCATTGAGGTCTATGGAGAAACATTTGGTACCATGATACCTGTGATATGGTAAGTAACTGGTACCATATGCTAAGTTTTTCTTATGTGTTCCATTAAGCGATGGATGTTTCCTGATCCTATTACCTCTGAAGAATTATGTGTGCACTACCTGTTTACTATATATGAACATCTTCCGGTATTCAAAGCTTCCAATCGATTAAGGCACGAGTGTCCATAAAAGTGGTTATACATGGCATGCTTGACTTCACTTCTTTTGTCTCCCATTTAATTAATGGTTCCGCTTAATGACTGCACACATTATGACATGGTAATGAACTAGCTGTGATACAGCAAATGATACCCATGCACATTGATAAAAGCCAGCATATGTCATCAAAACAATGTACTGAAGAAGATATGACTCCAATTACAAGACCATAATTAATGTTCACTTCAACTTCAACAATGATTGCCATTTTGATGCAGGTACAGTCAGGTGATGTAAGGTGTACACCAACATACCAATAAATGCAGCGCATATTCAGTTTAAATCACATTTATTGCTACTCAAAGTTACATCTATGAAATATCCGTGCAGTTTAATTATCCTGTCCAATCAAACTCACAATAGGGAATGAAAAGAAATAAATTTGATTATCAAGTAAACACAATCAGGATCTAATACATGAGAGCACATTGTGTACTTACAACATCAATGTGGCTTCCAAAACACCAAAAAGTATGATGTACAATTTGTCTTCCCTAAGTTGTGAAAAACTTTATGTATTTATGTCAAAATAGATGGAACTTTATGTACTTATGTCAAAATAGATGGAACTTTATGTACTTATGTCAAAATAGATGGAACTTTATGTACTTATGTCAAAATAGATGGAAGTTATTTAATTTATATTCAAAACATTAGTGCATCATCATAATCAATTTTTATCTATTGTATGATTATGGATAAATTGTGACCATATATGGGTAAGGAGGTGGGGGGGTAGGGGTGGAGTCAAACATGGTCAAATATAGAGTTAACAGCTTTAATTATTGAATAATGTAGCTTTCATGTCTCTGATAACTCATGTATCAGCTTCTTGGTTCGTGTTGATAGCGTTACAAAGAGTCCAGAGGACTTTATTTTCCATGGGCTTTTCCTGATACAAAATATGATGTCATGATTTGACTAACAAACATTGTGCAGAAAACATTTTGATAGATTTGCATGAACCAACAGTTCATCTAGATTATTTCTTTTTCCTTATACTGTTTCTACAATCACAAATATGAATACATGTCTGCATGGGCAATTTACATGTTTATACATGTTGCATGATCATCACATTTAGCAAATGATGTGAGTTCACTTGTTTTGTGGGTACCAATTTCTGTGGTTTTTCTAACAATTATGTTTTTGTCAGCACTTAAATCTGTGGATAGGGAAGTGGTTAATAATAATAATAATAATAATAATAATAATAATAATAATAATAATCATCTTTATTTATAGTACAGGTCA
Source organism: Margaritifera margaritifera (assembly GCA_029931535.1). Taxonomy (NCBI): domain Eukaryota; kingdom Metazoa; phylum Mollusca; class Bivalvia; order Unionida; family Margaritiferidae; genus Margaritifera; species Margaritifera margaritifera. The sequence continues at coordinate 148,283 of JAQPZY010001626.1, read as the reverse complement.
TCAGTCCAAAACAGGAAGAAAATTAGCATGCAGTACATCAAAATAGAGCTGCACAATAATAATAACAACAACAACAATAATGATAATAATACTAAAAAACATTACACTGTGCAATACACCTCTAACTGTGAACTCTCTGTGCCCAGATCTGCCTTGACATTGTATGCTGCCACATCTAACTGTGAACTGTGTACACCCAGATCTCCCATGACATAATGTGCCACCACATCTAACTGTAAACAGTGCACACCCAAATCTGCCATGACATTATGCACTGTCACATCTAGCTGTGAACTGTGTACACCCAGATCTCCCATGACATAATGTGCCACCACATCTAACTGTGAACTGTGCACACCCAAATCTGCCATGACATTATGCACTGTCACATCTAGCTGTGAACTGTGTACACCTAGATTTGCCATGACATTTTATGCCACCACATTTAACTATAAACTGTGTACACCCAGATCTGCCATGACATTATGCACAACCACATCTGACTGTAAACTGTGTACATCCAGATCTGCCATGACATTATGTGCACCACATCTAACTGTGAACCATGCACATGCAGATCTGCCATGATATTATGTGCACCACATCTAACTGTGAACCATGCACATGCAGATCTCCCATGACATTATGTGCCACCACATCTGACTCTACAATGTTTCCAGTTGGTCACAAGATGTTATACTCAAAAGAATGGTAGAAAGTCTGATATGTAATTTATACAGTTTTTTTGGAACTGGCATGTGCTACTGATTTGGATAAAATACAGTTTTGGATGACTATGTTTTACTAATTAGAGCTTTGCTGTGATGGCATTTATTTACCTTATATCTCCCAAGGAATGGATGTCGAGTCCCAGTCATCAGCATGTCTTGGTCTCTGTCCAAACTGACTCGTATGGGACGTCCCAGCCTGAATATAAAAATTCAGCTAATATGTTGCGAATTCACTTTTTCATGGTGTACCAATTTTTATGGACTTCATGGCTGCTACAAAACCAGACAAAAATCCCAAACAAATAATGATCCTTCTGTTGAAACAATAGGATCCCTTCCAGAATCCACAAATTTAAATACTGAAGAAAATGTCAATTTTGTAAAACCGCTAAAGCTGATACCCACAAAAATTAATAAATTCACAGTAGTTCTATGAATAACAAATTGATTGTTTCAATTTATTTTCAAACTCATCAATACTTTGCCATTAACTGCCTTACTCCTGTAAAATTCTACTGCTTCTATAGGCATCAGAAACTTGGTATGATAAACCCCATTATAACATTATGGTCAGGGACCAAAAATGACATTGTAATATACGCATGATCAATTCTATAACGCGATTGTCCTAACCAAAGAAAAAATGTCACAAATGGAATAGCTGTTCACTTAACACATTTGTATTTTAAGCACACTATATATTGTAAAATGATTTTTTGAAGGAACAAATTTGACCAACAGCAGCTATCAAATTAATTAAAGAAAACCATTTTTTCCTTGGTTAGCAATCCGAAGCAATTAATATTGACTGCCATTGTGGTACATAGGCAGATAGCATGAACACTGGTTGATCAAAATTAACAGTAGATCTAGGCATGTGAAACACAGATTTTCTCTGAAACTTACTTAAGCTTCCTGCATGAAAATAACTGCACATCCACCGTGTTTCTCTGTTAATTGAACATAAAAGTGTCCAGGAACCTTGGTATGGTCATTGCACTTTATGAACATGAGTCGGTGTCACCATACCTTGAAATCCATGCTGTACTTTCTGTTTATTGATCCTAATTAGTTTGGTGCTATATCATAATGACATTGTTACACCATGCAGTGATAACAGTTAAAATGGTATAAATCTTTTAGGAGACAAATACATAAGTTATATTTTGAATAAAATTATTTTTTCATAATTGAAAGAAGACTATAACTTCTAAAAAACAGCTAAAATGAACTAATATCAGGAATAATTTTGTTAAATATAAATTCAACATGTTATTAGCAACTGGACCCTGTCTCAATTAATCTAGCTGTCATTTGAACTCAGCTAAAGTTTAAACAGGGAACCATTATAAGTCTATCTGAAACAAATGGTAGATCGTTTATAAAATCATCATAATAAATTGTGCAGAGGTCTTACTTGTGGGCAGCAACAGCTGTTGGTAGAGTCACCAAAAGAAATCTGGTTTCCTTGCCTCCAAAACCACCACCTAAAGAACAAAAAGAAATGGGATTAAACAAGCTAGTTTTCTCTCTCTCTCTCTCTCTCTCTCTCTCTCTCTCTCTCTCTCTCTCTCTCTCTCAGCTTTCAAGTACAATTAGACTTGATTATGACAGCTACTTTGGGGACAGGTTAAAACTTGCTGTAACACAGAGGTTGCTGTTATATAATTTTCATGGAATATATCATGCTGGGTCTTGACAAATGTCACAAATGTTGTTTTATAAAGGTGGCTGTTTTATAGAGGTGCAGGTTAGTGGTTTGATTATACACTAAAACCTTCTTATAAGACACTTACAGGAGTGTTATGGCCAGGTTACTCTTAGTATGAAAGCATGCTGTATGTTGACAGAAAAGTGGAGTTCCTTGAAATTTCCACTGTTTAAGCTGGATGGTCTAAAAATCATAGTGGTTGTTAGATGGGGGAGATTTAGTGTAATTTGTTTATTATATAGATGTATTTGATGATGATGTCTTTATAGTGCAAGTATGGAAGGATTTTTCACTGAATTAGTTTATTATACTGTAAGTATGGAAGGATGTTTTTCTGTATTATATTGCATGGATGAATTGATGTTTTGATGTATTATATTGCATGGATGAATTGATGTTTTGATGTATTATATTGCATGGATGAATTGATGTTTTGATGTATTATATTGCATGGATGAATTGATGTTTTGATGTATTAGCAAATTATACAGTAGGTATGCAAGAATATTTGTCTGTATTAGTATATTATACTACATGAATGAATGGTTGTTTTGCTGTATTAGTATATTATACTGCATGAATGAATGGTTGTTTTGCTGTATTACTAAATTATACTGCATGAATGAATGGTTGTTTTGCTGTATTACTAAATTATACTGCAAGAATGAAAGGTTGTTTTGCTGTATTACTAAATTATACTGCATGAATGAATGGTTGTTTTGCTGTATTACTAAATTATACTGCATGCATGAATGGTTGTTTTTGCTGTATTACGAAATTATACTGCATGCATGAATGGTTGTTTTGCTGTATTACTAAATTATACTGCATGCATGAATGGTTGTTTTGCTGTATTACAAAATTATACTGCATGCATGAATGGTTGTTTTGCTGTATTACTAAATTATACTGCATGCATGAATGGTTGTTTTGCTGTATTACTAAATTATACTGCATGCATGAATGGTTGTTTTGCTGTATTACTAAATTATACTGCATGCATGAATGGTTGTTTTGCTGTATTACTAAATTATACTACATGCATGAATGGTTGTTTTGCTGTATTACTAAATTATACTACATGGATGAATGGACATTTTGCTGTATTAGTAAATTATACTACATGGATGAATGGACATTTTGCTGTATTAGTAAATTATACTACATGGATGAATGGACATTTTGCTGTATTAGTAAATTATACTACATGGATGAATGGACATTTTGCTGTATTAGTAAATTATACTACATGGATGAATGGACATTTTGCTGTATTAGTAAATTATACTACATGGATGAATGGACATTTTGCTGTATTACTAAATTATACTACATGGATGAATGGACATTTTGCTGTATTAGTAACTTATACTACATGGATGAATGGACATTTTGCTGTATTAGTAAATTATATTGCAAGTATGAAAGGATGCTTCACTGTATTAGTATATTAAAATGTATATGAAATGGTGTTTTGCTGTATTAGTATATGATATTCACATTTACTATGAATTTCATTACTGTAAATCACAATACCTTAACATCAGAACATTTTATTTAATCTAGTAGGTTCATTCTATTCTATTACCAATATATATATATATACATAACATTTCTCCATACTTACCTAACCTTTTCACCCTGACAAGAATTCTGTTGACTGGTACTCCAAGGACTTCTGCCACTAAATGCTGAAATTATTTAATAAAAGGCCAAGTAAGCCTGACATCCCTCACCTGGCATTTGACCATTTCACTAAGCAGGCTTTTGTAGTATTGTAAAAATATAACCATATGTAAACTATCACCCAACTTTTATATCGTGTCAATTTTACCTATTTTACTACAGTTTGAGAATTTTTGTAGAAGTGTAATGGCATAATTAATGTGTGTAGTTCAAACTCATAATCAAACTAATCCAAGATCTTGATGGTATAAATTATTTGCTAGGTTTTATTGGAACTGGATGAGAAATATAGTCTCTGGAGAAGTAACACAATCAGCCAATCAGATGCAAGATCAAAGACCATGATGATATAAACTTATTTACCAAGTTTGAGCAAAATCCAATCTGAACTCAGTCTTCAGAGTGGTAACAAGCTCAGCCAATCAGATACAAGATTAACTCATAAATATGTGTAGATCTTGTTCATAATGAAACATCTCCAACATATTAATGACATAAGACTGTTAATAACTTTGATCAAAATCAGATCATGAAAGGAGTCGCTAGACTGTTGGAAAACTATGTCAATCAGATGCAAAATCACCTCACTTCAATATGCATGGATCTTGCTCAGTACTGAATTAGTTCAAGATCTTCATTATTAAAGCTTATATTCAAAGTTTGATCAAAGACTAATCAGAACTCTATATAGCATCCAGAGTGGTAACAAACAATTTTTGATGGATGAATGGATGACAGACAGACAATGGACAACAGATGCAGGGCCATAGCATAAGCTTGGCTTATGTCCAGGTGAGCAAATACAAGCTATTAATTTTAAATAGTAATGGGTTTTTGTTCACTTAATAACAATAGTTTAACAACCACATATTCATGTGTTTTGATTAATTTTATTCCTCACACTGTATCAAAAGACGTGAAACTATTTTTTCTCAACTATTCCATCCCATCAGACTAAATAAGACTTACAGGGCATGTATTTATCATGGATTGATACATCTCACTAAATGTTTTTTTTCTTAATAATTCTTGTTTTGTAAAATGACTTAGCCCGAATGACCATTATTCTTTGCGTTTTTTGACACAGATGATAAAATCAAGACCTCTTTCAGAGAAAGCAAATGTGGTTCAATGAAAATATAGTACAATTTGACTTGAAAAAAGACTGCTTTGGAAGACCACCTGTAATTTATAAATGGATTATTGATGCATGGATCAATTTTATTATAGAATACAAATAAAACCTTTACTTGAGGTATCTGAGGAATTGTCCACTCTAGGCACATGTCATGTTACTTGAGGTATCTGAGGAATTGTCCACTCTAGGCACATGTCATGTTACTTGAGGTATGTGAGGAATTGTCCACTCTAGGCACATGTCATGTTACTTGAGGTATGTGAGGAATTGTCCACTCTAGGCACATGTCATGTTACTTGAGGTATCTGAGGAATTGTCCACTCTAGGCACATGTCATGTTATTTGAGGTATGTGAGGAATTGTCCACTCTAGGCACATGTCATGTTACTTGAGGTATGTGAGGAATTGTCCACTCTAGGCACATGTCATGTTACTTGAGGTATGTGAGGAATTGTCCACTCTAGGCACATGTCATGTTACTTGAGGTATGTGAGGAATTGTCCACTCTAGGCACATGTCATGTTACTTGAGGTATCTGAGGAATTGTCCACTCTAGGCACATGTCATGTTATTTGAGGTATGTGAGGAATTGTCCACTCTAGGCACATGTCATGTTACTTGAGGTATGTGAGGAATTGTCCACTCTAGGCACATGTCATGTTACTTGAGGTATGTGAGGAATTGTCCACTCTAGGCACATGTCGTGTTACTTGAGGTATCTGAGGAATTGTCCACTCTAGGCACATGTCATGTTATTTGAGGTATGTGATGAATTGTCCACTCTAGGCACATGTCATGTTACTTGAGGTATGTGAGGAATTGTCCACTCTAGGCACATGTCATGTTACTTGAGGTATGTGAGGAATTGTCCACTCTAGGCACATGTCATGTTACTTGAGGTATGTGAGGAATTGTCCACTCTAGGCACATGTCGTGTTACCTGAGTTTTTTTCCCAAAAGTGACATGACACATGCCAAGGGTGGACAGTATTTATTTAACCTAAAACAAGGGCAATCACTGTTTTATTATACTGAAGAAAAGTGACATTACCGCAATTACAAATTGACATGGTCATCATATTCTAAGTGCTAAAGTGATCTTCAACTTATTGCAAGTACAATTAGTCATATTTCACTTGGGGAAGTGCAGGATAACATGAAGATCATGCAAGATTAATATAACATGACATTACAGGTACATGAGGGCAATATGATGTTACCTTTAGGTTAATATAAGGACACCAGAGGAGACACATTTTTATCAAGAAATATAACAATCAGGAAATATAACAATATGTTGAATGTCACATGTTTTTATTTGAACTTATGGAAAATATTTTTTTATTTCAACTTATGAAAAATTGGATTCTATAACTGAGGTAAAATAATATAAAGACTGTTATTATAGAATTTAGCACTGTTAAACCTGTCTTGAAATACCACCCAACACCACAACACCCTTTCTGCTAATATGGTCTCTCACGACAAATGTTCTCTCAGTATTAGTCACCATATCATATACGTTTGTATTACCCCAATTGTAGTCAATTGAGGTATACATGTACTAATATATAAAATGGTGACAAATATTGAGAAAACATCTGTCTTGAGAGACCATATTGGCAGAAAGGGTGGGTGGGTGGAGGATGGCATCTCAAGACAGGTTTTACTTTATCAAATTCTGTAATATCAATCTATATATTTTTACCTCAACTGTAGCATCTCTATGTTTACAATTACATGTACCTCTTATTTGGACTATGCCCAGCCAATTAATCTTGTAACAGGAGTTTTAGGGATATATATTTTACACAAACATCCTTGTCTTTTGTATTTCGTAGAATTTGCAGTTGATTATATTCCATTATTTTCATTTTATAAATCACTTGTCTTAATACTTTTTATAAGGTATTGCAAAGATTCTTGATTTCCCAGAGTTAAGTGCTTTAACAGGTCCATTTTTCTTTCTTTTCTTTTTCTTCAAAAGTTTTATTAAAGTGAATGGCATTGTGTAATTCTGTCACATTTTTTAGTATGTTATATTTTCTGCTGATATCATCAATGTAATGTGAGCAATATTAGTATGTTTTTCATCCTTTTTTGAGGTACCAGGGGTCTACTGAGGTGCACACTGGAAGTTAAAGTTATTTTTCCATACATTTTCTGTTCCTATAATGGAGAAGTGGTGGGTATAAATTACACCAAAGCAATCAATACTCTCATACTGAGTAATAAGACCAAAGCAATCAATACTCTCATGCTGAGTAGTAAGACCAAAGCAATCAATACTCTCATGCTGAGTAGTAAGACCAAAGCAATCAATACTCTCATGCTGAGTAGTAAGACCAAAGCAATCAATACTCTCATGCTGAGTAGTAAGACCAAAGCAATCAATACTCTCATGCTGAGTAGTAAGACCAAAGCAATCAATACTCTCATGCTGAGTAATAAGACCAAAGCAATCAATACTCTCATGCTGAGTAGTAAGACAAAAGCAATCAATACTCTCATGCTGAGTAATAAGACCAAAGCAATCAATACTCTCATGCTGAGTAATAAGACCAAAGCAATCAATACTCTCATGCTGAGTAATAAGACCAAAGCAATCAATACTCTCATGCTGAATACTAAGACCAAAGCAATCAATACTCTCATGCTGAGTAGTAAGACCAAAGCAATCAATACTCTCATGCTGAGTAATAAGATGGATGGCTATATGACCTCACATACTTTTTTCTGCTATTAATATTTTTCAGCAAAAACCCTACCCACACACGATAAAAGTACAACAATTTTTTTTGGTTGGGGGAGGGGGGGGGGGCAGAGCTATTTTGGCTATTAATAATTTCCACCACACACCAACCTATCACCCATCAAATGATAAATAATTTTTCCAAAACTACTACCTTATTTTTGGAGGTTTCTTTCAGCTATTGCTTTTTACAGACTGAGAAAAGAAAATATCCAACATATAATATCCAGAAGGTAATATCAAAGAGACAATATCCAACAGAAAATGTCGAGAAGAAACTATCTAGCAGATAATATTCAGCAGATAATATTCAGAAGATAATATACAGAAGATCCAACAGATAATATCCAGAAGATAATATATAGAAGATCCAACATATAATATACAGAAGATCCAACATATAATATACAGATGATCCAACAGATAATATACAGAAGATCCAACAGATAATATACTGAAGATCCAACAGATAATATACAGATGATCCAACAGATAATATCCAGAAGATAATATACAGAAGATCCAACAGATAATATCCAAAAGATAATATACAGAAGATCCAACAGATAATATACAGATGATCCAACAGATAATATACAGAAGATCCAACAGATAATATCCAAAAGATAATATACAGAAGATCCAACAGATAATATGCAAAAGATAATATCCAAAAGATAATATACAGAAGATCCAACAGATAATATCCAGAAGATAATATACAGATGATCCAACAGATAATATCCAGAAGATAATATACAGAAGATCCAACAGATAATATCCAAAAGATAATATACAGATGATCCAACAGATAATATCCAGAAGATAATATACAGAAGATCCAACAGATAATATCCAAAAGATAATATACAGAAGATCCAACAGATAATATACAGATGATCCAACAGATAATATACAGAAGATCCAACAGATAATATCCAAAAGATAATATACAGAAGATCCTACAGATAATATGCAAAAGATAATATCCAAAAGATAATATACAGAAGATCCAACAGATAATATCCAAAAGATAATATCCAAAAGATAATATACAGAAGATCCTACAGATAATATACAGAAGATCCTACAGATAATATACAGAAGATCCAACAGATAACATACAGATGATCCAACAGAAAATATTCAGAAGATCCAACAGATAATATACAGAAGATCCAACAGATAACATACAGATGATCCAACAGGTAATATACAGATGATCCAACAGATAATATACAGAAGATCCAACAGATAATATACATATGATACAAGAGATAATATACAGATGATCCAACAGATAATATAAAGATGATAAAACAGATAAAATACAGATGATCCAACAGATAATATACAGATGATAAAACAGATAATATATAGAAGATCCAATAGATAATATACAGATGATCCAACAGATAATATACAAATGATCCAATAGATAATATACAGAAGATCCAATAGATAATATACAGATGATCCAACAGATAATATACAGATGATCAAAAAGATAATATACAGATGATCCAATAGATAATATCCAAAAGATAATATGCAGAAGATCTAACAGATAATATACAGATGATCCAACAGATAATATACAGATGATCCAACAGATAATATACAGAAGATCCAACAGATAATATACAGATGATCCAACAGATAATATACAGATGATAAAACAGATAATATATAGAAGATCCAATAGATAATATACAGATGATCCAACAGATAATATACAAATGATCCAATAGATAATATACAGAAGATCCAATAGATAATATACAGATGATCCAACAGATAATATACAGATGATCAAAAAGATAATATACAGATGATCCAATAGATAATATCCAAAAGATAATATGCAGAAGATCTAACAGATAATATACAGATGATCCAACAGATAATATACAGAAGATCCAACAGATAATATGCAAATGATCCAATAGATAATATACAGATGATCCAATAGATAATATCCAAAAGATAATATGCAGAAGATCTAACAGATAATATACAGAAAATCCAATAGATAATATACAGAGATAACACAACAGATAATATACAGATGATCCAACAGATAATATACAGATGATCCAAAAGATAATATACAGAAGATCCAATAGATAATATACAGATGATCCAACAGATAATATACAGATGATCAAAAAGATAATATACAGATGATCCAATAGATAATATCCAAAAGATAATATGCAGAAGATCTAACAGATAATATACAGATGATCCAACAGATAATATACAGAAGATCCAACAGATAATATGCAAATGATCCAATAGATAATATACAGATGATCCAATAGATAATATCCAAAAGATAATATGCAGAAGATCTAACAGATAATATACAGAAAATCCAATAGATAATATACAGAGATAACACAACAGATAATATACAGATGATCCAACAGATAATATACAGATGATGCAATAGATAATATATAGAAGATCCAATAGATAATATATAGAAGATCCAAGATATAATATACAGATGATCCAAAAGATAATATACAGATGATCCAAAAGATAATATACAGATGATCCAATAGATAATATCCTAAAGATAATATGCAAAAGATAATATACAGAAGATCCAATAGATAATATCCTAAAGATAATATCCAAAAGATAATATACAGATGATCCAATAGATAATATCCTAAAGATAATATGCAAAAGATAATATACAGAAGATCCAATAGATAATATCCTAAAGATAATATCCAAAAGATAATATACAGATGATCCAATAGATAATATCCAATAGATAATATCCTAAAGATAATATACAGAAGATCCAATAGATAATATCCTAAAGATAAGATCCAATAGATAATATACAGAAGATCCAACAGATAATATGCAAAAGATAATATACAGAAGATCCAACAGATAATATATAGATGATCCAACAGATAATATACAGTTGATCCAATAGATAATATCCAAAAGATAATATACAGAAGATCCGACAGATAATATATAGTTGATCCAACAGATAATATACAGTTGATCCAACAGATAATATATAGATGATCCAACAGATAATATACAGTTGATCCAATAGATAATATCCAAAAGATAATATACAGAAGATCCAACAGATAATATGCAAAAGATTATATACAGAAGATCCAACTTATAATATACAGATGATCCAACATATAATATACAGAAGATCCAATAGATAATATCCAAAAGATAATATACAGAAGATCCAACAGATAATATACAGATGATCCAACAGATAATATCCTAAATGATCCAATAGATAATATCCAGAAGATAATATACAGAAGATCCAACAGACAATATCCAAAAGATAATATACAGAAGATCCAACAGATAATATGCAAAAGATTATATACAGAAGATCCAACAAATAATATACAGATGATCCAACAGATAATATCCAGAAGATCCAACAGATAATATCCAAAAGATAATATACAGATGATCCAACAGATAATATCCAATAGATAATATAAAGAAGACCCAACAGATAGTATACAGAAGATCTGACAGATAATATCCAGATGATCCAACAGATAATATATACAAGATCCAACAGTTAGGATACAGATAATCCAACAGATAACATACAGAAGATCCAACAGATAATATGTACATGATCCAACAGATAATATCCAGAAGATAACATACAGAAGATCCAACATATAATATGCAGAAGATCCAACATATATACAGAAGATCCAACATATAATATACAGAAGATAAAACAGATAATATGTACAAGATTCAACAGATAAAATAGAGATGATCCAACAGATAACATACAGAAGATCAAACAGATACTATGTACATGATCCAGCAGATAATATCCAGAAGATAATATACAGAAGATCCAACAGATAATATGTGTACATGATCCAACAGATAATATCCAGAAGATAATATACTCAAGATCCAACAGATAATATGTACATGATCCAACAGATAATATACAGACGATCCAACAGATAATATCCAGAAGATAATATATAGAAGATCCAACATATAATATACAGAAGATCCAACATATAATATACAGATGATCCAACAGATAATATACAGAAGATCCAACAGATAATATACTGAAGATCCAACAGATAATATACAGATGATCCAACAGATAATATCCAGAAGATAATATACAGAAGATCCAACAGATAATATCCAAAAGATAATATACAGAAGATCCAACAGATAATATACAGATGATCCAACAGATAATATACAGAAGATCCAACAGATAATATCCAAAAGATAATATACAGAAGATCCAACAGATAATATGCAAAAGATAATATCCAAAAGATAATATACAGAAGATCCAACAGATAATATCCAGAAGATAATATACAGATGATCCAACAGATAATATCCAGAAGATAATATACAGAAGATCCAACAGATAATATCCAAAAGATAATATACAGATGATCCAACAGATAATATCCAGAAGATAATATACAGAAGATCCAACAGATAATATCCAAAAGATAATATACAGAAGATCCAACAGATAATATACAGATGATCCAACAGATAATATACAGAAGATCCAACAGATAATATCCAAAAGATAATATACAGAAGATCCTACAGATAATATGCAAAAGATAATATCCAAAAGATAATATACAGAAGATCCAACAGATAATATCCAAAAGATAATATCCAAAAGATAATATACAGAAGATCCTACAGATAATATACAGAAGATCCTACAGATAATATACAGAAGATCCAACAGATAACATACAGATGATCCAACAGAAAATATTCAGAAGATCCAACAGATAATATACAGAAGATCCAACAGATAACATACAGATGATCCAACAGGTAATATACAGATGATCCAACAGATAATATACAGAAGATCCAACAGATAATATACATATGATACAAGAGATAATATACAGATGATCCAACAGATAATATAAAGATGATAAAACAGATAAAATACAGATGATCCAACAGATAATATACAGATGATAAAACAGATAATATATAGAAGATCCAATAGATAATATACAGATGATCCAACAGATAATATACAAATGATCCAATAGATAATATACAGAAGATCCAATAGATAATATACAGATGATCCAACAGATAATATACAGATGATCAAAAAGATAATATACAGATGATCCAATAGATAATATCCAAAAGATAATATGCAGAAGATCTAACAGATAATATACAGATGATCCAACAGATAATATACAGATGATCCAACAGATAATATACAGAAGATCCAACAGATAATATACAGATGATCCAACAGATAATATACAGATGATAAAACAGATAATATATAGAAGATCCAATAGATAATATACAGATGATCCAACAGATAATATACAAATGATCCAATAGATAATATACAGAAGATCCAATAGATAATATACAGATGATCCAACAGATAATATACAGATGATCAAAAAGATAATATACAGATGATCCAATAGATAATATCCAAAAGATAATATGCAGAAGATCTAACAGATAATATACAGATGATCCAACAGATAATATACAGAAGATCCAACAGATAATATGCAAATGATCCAATAGATAATATACAGATGATCCAATAGATAATATCCAAAAGATAATATGCAGAAGATCTAACAGATAATATACAGAAAATCCAATAGATAATATACAGAGATAACACAACAGATAATATACAGATGATCCAACAGATAATATACAGATGATCCAAAAGATAATATACAGAAGATCCAATAGATAATATACAGATGATCCAACAGATAATATACAGATGATCAAAAAGATAATATACAGATGATCCAATAGATAATATCCAAAAGATAATATGCAGAAGATCTAACAGATAATATACAGATGATCCAACAGATAATATACAGAAGATCCAACAGATAATATGCAAATGATCCAATAGATAATATACAGATGATCCAATAGATAATATCCAAAAGATAATATGCAGAAGATCTAACAGATAATATACAGAAAATCCAATAGATAATATACAGAGATAACACAACAGATAATATACAGATGATCCAACAGATAATATACAGATGATGCAATAGATAATATATAGAAGATCCAATAGATAATATATAGAAGATCCAAGATATAATATACAGATGATCCAAAAGATAATATACAGATGATCCAAAAGATAATATACAGATGATCCAATAGATAATATCCTAAAGATAATATGCAAAAGATAATATACAGAAGATCCAATAGATAATATCCTAAAGATAATATCCAAAAGATAATATACAGATGATCCAATAGATAATATCCTAAAGATAATATGCAAAAGATAATATACAGAAGATCCAATAGATAATATCCTAAAGATAATATCCAAAAGATAATATACAGATGATCCAATAGATAATATCCAATAGATAATATCCTAAAGATAATATACAGAAGATCCAATAGATAATATCCTAAAGATAAGATCCAATAGATAATATACAGAAGATCCAACAGATAATATGCAAAAGATAATATACAGAAGATCCAACAGATAATATATAGATGATCCAACAGATAATATACAGTTGATCCAATAGATAATATCCAAAAGATAATATACAGAAGATCCGACAGATAATATATAGTTGATCCAACAGATAATATACAGTTGATCCAACAGATAATATATAGATGATCCAACAGATAATATACAGTTGATCCAATAGATAATATCCAAAAGATAATATACAGAAGATCCAACAGATAATATGCAAAAGATTATATACAGAAGATCCAACTTATAATATACAGATGATCCAACATATAATATACAGAAGATCCAATAGATAATATCCAAAAGATAATATACAGAAGATCCAACAGATAATATACAGATGATCCAACAGATAATATCCTAAATGATCCAATAGATAATATCCAGAAGATAATATACAGAAGATCCAACAGACAATATCCAAAAGATAATATACAGAAGATCCAACAGATAATATGCAAAAGATTATATACAGAAGATCCAACAAATAATATACAGATGATCCAACAGATAATATCCAGAAGATCCAACAGATAATATCCAAAAGATAATATACAGATGATCCAACAGATAATATCCAATAGATAATATAAAGAAGACCCAACAGATAGTATACAGAAGATCTGACAGATAATATCCAGATGATCCAACAGATAATATATACAAGATCCAACAGTTAGGATACAGATAATCCAACAGATAACATACAGAAGATCCAACAGATAATATGTACATGATCCAACAGATAATATCCAGAAGATAACATACAGAAGATCCAACATATAATATGCAGAAGATCCAACATATATACAGAAGATCCAACATATAATATACAGAAGATAAAACAGATAATATGTACAAGATTCAACAGATAAAATAGAGATGATCCAACAGATAACATACAGAAGATCAAACAGATACTATGTACATGATCCAGCAGATAATATCCAGAAGATAATATACAGAAGATCCAACAGATAATATGTGTACATGATCCAACAGATAATATCCAGAAGATAATATACTCAAGATCCAACAGATAATATGTACATGATCCAACAGATAATATACAGACGATCCAACAGATAATATGTACATGGTCTAACAGATAATATCCAAAAGATAATATACAGAAGATCCAACAGATAATATACAGAAGATCCAACAGATAATATACAGAAGATCCAACAGATAATATCCAGAAGATAATATACAGAAGATCCAGAAGATAATATCCAACAAATAATATCCAGAATATAATAATCAGGAGATACAACATGAAGTTAATATCTAGCATATAATATCCAGCAGATAACATCCAACAAAGACACTATATAGTAGATAATATCCAGAAGATAATATCCAGAAGATCCAACAGATAACACTTTGCAGATAATATCCAACCGATTATAACCAGAAAATAATACCAAGATGATAATATCCAGTAGGTACTGTCTTGTCTATACTATTTGGAAGATCCAGCAGATAATATCCAGCTGATAATATCCAATAGACTATATCCTGAAAATAATATCACGAAAATAATATTCAGAAGAAAATACCCTGCTGATATTATCCAGAAGATCCAATAGATAATATACAAAAGATAATATCTAGCTCTTAATATCCAACATATAATATTTAGAAGATAATATCCAACAGATAATATCCAGAAAATCTGAGACATAATATCCAGAAGATGAGATCAAGAAGATAATATCTAGCGGATAATATTCAACAGATAATATATAGAAGAAAATATCAAGTAGATAATATACAGAAGAAAATATCCAGCAGATAATATCCAACAGATAATACCAATATAAATTATATCCAGAAAATAATATCTCACAGATAATACCCAGAAGATAAAATCCAACTGAAAATATCCAAAAGATGTATTTTAGACTTTTTTGCCAGCAACCACATCATTTGAACATTTTGGGCATCAACCATAAATATTTTGCAATCTGTTTTTACAGAATTTCTGTGAAAACACTGTCATGTACCTTAAGGTCATTTACCTCTATATTGTTTACATTATGAAAGTTTCTTGTTAACTTCCTAATTTGAAGATTGCATATAAGGATAGATATTACAAACATAATTGTTGATATGTTTTTGATCCAAAGTTTTTTCATTTGCTCTACTTCTTTGATCCAAAGTTTTTCTTTATTTGCTTCAGTTCTTTTCAGTGTCTTCCCAGGTTTTCATCTTTTTCCATGTCTTCTGTATATTGCAGTGTATTACTTCTTGTTATCTCTCCAGCTAAGTCATATAATTTAGTGTCTGGTGTATGTATCTTAATTTAAACAATCACAGGTTAAAGACCAGAAACAAGTAAATGTTAAAGCAAACAACAATGTCTTCCCAGAAATGTTCTAAAACATTATCTTCAGGATATTTTTTGTTGGATCTCTATATATTATCTTCTAGACATTATCTTCAGGATTTTCTGGGTATTATCTGCTAGATATTATCTATTGAATATTATCTTCATGATAATATCAGCTAAATATTTTCTTCTGATAATGTCTGCTAGATATTATCTTCTGGATAGTATCTGTTGAACATCATCTTCTGGATATTATCTAGTAGACATGATCTGTTTCATATTGTTTCAAGATATTATCTGCCAGATAGTGTCTGTTGGATATTAACTTCTAGATATTATCTGCTAGATATTATGTTTTTGATACTGTCTGCTAAATATTAACTTCTGGATATTATTTGTTGGATAATATCTTCTGCATATTAACTGTTGGATATTATCGTTTGGATATTATCTTCTGTATATTATCTGTTGAATATTATCTCCTGGACATTATCAGCTATATATTATCTTCTAGATGTTATCTTCTTGATATTATCTTCAGGATATTGTCTTTTGGATATTATAAGTCAGATATTATATTCAAGACTTTATCTTCTGGATATTATGTGTTGGATCTTCTGCATATTTCCTGTTGAATATTATCTTCTGGATATTATGTGTTGAATAATATCTGATAGATGTTATATGTTGGATATTATCTGTTTGATCTTCTGGATATTATCTGTTGGATTCTTTGGATATTATATTCTGGATATTATTTGTTGGATATTATCTTTTCTTAGTCTGCAAAAAACAACAGCCAAAATAGATGAAATAGTAAGAAAAGTGTGGGTTTTTTCAAAACAAAATAGTTATTAAGTGGCATGTGTGTGTGTGTGTGTGTGTGTGCTGAAACCTATTAATAGCCAAATAGCTGAAATAGCCTAAAAAAGTGAGCTAGAGTATTTGTTTTTAAATGGTAGGATCATGGTGGTGGATTTTACTGTACGGGGCAGGATGGTGGGTATGTGTGTGTGTGAAATATTGATAGCCACAAACTGTGAGCCAGGACATATATTCATCTTACTACTATGGTGAATGAATTTATCTCACCTGTGCCTCTGATGGATTCTGAGTTGAAATAAAGAGCTCCATTTCTCCATCTTCAGTTTTTGGTACAGCTAGCGTGGTTTGTGTCTCAAGATAAAAGTGTTCCTGTCCCCCCACATGGGTCTCTCCCTCAAGAATGTGGTCACACTGAGCAAATGCCTGGTCAACATCCCCCGTGTGAATAGTCCTGGGTGTCAGGTAGTATGAATTGGCTTCAATAGCATCCTGTGAATAAAAATTAAGGGAAACTATCTATAATGCTACAAGAAATACAGAGTTAACGTCCTAGGTAGTGCAGTGGTAGCATGCTTATTAACCTTTGTACCGTTTAATTATTGAAGGGGCATTAAAATAACATGGATTTATATATGAAGTACCTCTCTAAACCAGGCACCTGAGGGAAGGAACATTTGCTTTTTGTTTAATGGTGGTGGTTAATGAAGGAAGGGAAATATAAAAGTAGCTAGAAGGAAAACCAGATTCTAACTGGCTACGATAGATGACTTCTGACGAAAGGGGGTGGGGTAGCATTTTATCTTATTTGCAGTTATCAATCTGTGGAAATTAGGCAAAATCTACAACCCTTTCAATTTTGTTTACATCAAGTGAATACGTTATTATTTGCTGACGTGATCAAAATTATAATGTCATAATGTGCATTACATCAAAATTGACATTAACATATTACAACTAAATTGATTTTAAACATTTTCCCAAATAATATAAAAAATGTACTCTCGTTTACATTCAAGATGTGAATCAGCATGTAGTGTTATAATCATTCATTTAATTCTATCTTTGAAAATGCTCGCATTTGGGGTGTTTCATTTTTATTCATTGCCTTCAGATAAAAGTCGAAGCAGGCCAGATGAGTGAGGTTGGTATGGGGTATAATATAGACGACCATCATTGGAAATTGGGCAATAATTTGTTTCATTATATGTATGAGGAGATTAGAAAGAAGATTTCAGCCAGCATTGAGGTCTAGACTTCAGTCCTAAACTCATTTCACTGCAAACTATATTGCACTAGTGATTACACTAATCATCAGGTCCAGTGAGGAGAAATCATGAAGTCAGGATATTCACCTTGATTGTGATAATGGCAGGATGCTCCCGATATTCAACTTTAATGAGATTGGCTGCCAACTGAGCATGTACCTGTGAATCAGCTACAACAGCTCCAATCACTTGGCCTTGAGTTGTTACCTGTAATTAAAATGCACACCTGTATCTATCAGGTTCTAATCTATCTTACAGGTATAAAGTAAAAACAGACAATACATACTGTTATGTTTAAATCTTGCCCATGAAGGTAAGTTGTACTTTAGATTCTGGTCACTTGTAAACTGAATGTTTACATGCATCTGACCTCAAGACCAGTCTTGTTTACAGTTAGACTGGGTTGTTTTCATTGAATTGCTTCACATCCTGTTATGATGTAGGTCAAGTGAAAATTTGAATAAATAAGGATTTGGTAAACAAATCATTCATTCCTGTTTTAGATCACTCTGTGGGAATTAATTAGTGACAAGATATTACAGCTTTTGCCGTTGAAATCAGATATAATTTGAGAGGAATTATCTATTTAATAATTCATTGGAATTACTAAAGTTTGTGCCAGTTAAATCAGATATAATTCTAGAGGAATTATTTATTTAATATATTTTGTTATCAGGTACTTTGTCTTTTATCTGAGAAGTCTTCTTCTAGTGAAAGTGTTCATATTCAGGGAGTAGAGTGCGGCTTTGTTATGTTCCTCCATTGTGTCAATTTGGCATCAGACTTAGTTACCGATCCCTTGACTGTTGGGGCAGTGATTTCTTTATCCATACAAGTTATTCAATTATTACTAGGCAATGACCTAGCTGAAGATAAGGTCACGTTTAATCCACTTGTAACTGACAAGCCTTGTTTGGATCAAAATGTAGATCCTATTTAGATTCAAATCCCTGATTTGTATGCTGGTTGTACAGTTACCAGAGCTATGACAAAAAGAGCTCTTGAGAATGATGTTGATCAGGAAATTATTCCTTTAGCTGACACATTTAATGGTCAGTCTTCTGATGAAGTCCCTTTTTTTCTCCTGATACTGATCAATCAAAAAGTATTGATCACAGTGATCCTCTTTTACTAATCATCTTTTCTATTCTAATCAGGGTGACAACAGACAATCACTCATTGTTGAACAGAAACAAGATCCTGAGATTTCCTGTTTGTTTCAGAGGGTTATTAGTGAAACTGAAGTCACACAGGTCCCAGTGTGTTACTTTGTAAAAAAAATGAGGTCCTTATAAGAAAATGGAGACCACCCGAGGTACCCACTGGTGACGAGTGGTCAGTGAGCTACCAAATTGTCGTTTCAATGTCATATCGACAGGAAATTATTAGTCTAGCCCACGAAACTCCCTTGGCTGGTCATTTTAGGGAATCAGTTCAAGAATCGTTGGGTTTTAGTCCCTCTGAACGGGTGTTTGGACCTACTGTCCATGGACCATTGAAGTTATTGAAAGAGAAACTTCTTTCAAATGAAGATTCAAAGTTTAATCTTCTTGACCATGTCTCTGATTACAAATATAAGTTGTCAAAGGCATGTGAGTGAAGTAGGAAGAACTAATCGTCACTCTATTCAGTCGAAAATGAAATTAAGATATGACAGAAATGCAAAGGAAAGGAATTTTCAGCTTGGTGATAAAGTTCTGGTTCAATTACCCATACCCCAAAATTCTCTTCGGGCTAAATTGTATGGTCCTTATACAGTTGAAACGAAAGTAAATGACTTAAATTATATCATTAACACTCATGGGAGGCGGAAACAGAAACAACTTTGTCTTTGTATTTTGACAGAGTTAGCACAGTTAATTATTCAATTAATTTAGTTGCACCTGTCCCACACAGCGAGGATGTAAACGATGGAATGTAATCTGACCATAGTGACTCTGGTTTAACCAAACTTCAGAATTCAGAAATATTAAACAATCTGGACCAGAAACTTTCACATCTACAAGAAAAAGAAAGAAATGGACTAAAACAGTTATTACAGGAGTATGAGTACTTGTTTCCTGATGTTCCAACACGATCAAATAAAATCTATCATGACGTTGATATTATAGATTGTACACCTGTGCAACAGCAGCCTTACAGAATGAATCCTCTCAAACAGGAATATTTGGAAAAAAAAGAAATTCAATATTTACCGGAGAATGATTTTATAGAACCAAGTAAAAGTAACTAGAGTTCACCATGTATTCTTGTAACTAAACCAGATAATACATTCCGTATGTGTACTGACTATGGAAAAGCCAACAGTGTCACCAAAATGGATTCATTTCCAATGCCAAGAATAGATGATTGATTCGACAAAATTGGAAATGCGAAATATGTCACTAAGTTTGACCTTTTAAAAGGATTCTGGCAAATTACACTCACGGAAAGAGCAAAAGAAATTTCGGAATTAGCAACTCCAGATGGACTTTATCAGTATAAAGTGATGCCTTTTGGAATGAAAAGTTCTCGGGCAACATTCCAACGTCCAATGAACATGTTAACATTTGGTCTAGAAAATTGTGACTCGTACATCGATAACGTCATTATCTACAACAACACCTGGAACGATCACTTGGAAACCATTCAGAAATTTTTCAATCAACTCAGTGATTGCAGATGCACTGTCACGTTATTAGAAGTACCATATTGCTTTATTTTGTGTATATTTTGTGTAATTAAAATGAGCGTCATTCATACAACATCTTCCTATATCATTCTGATTATAACAGTATCTAATGCATATTTGACAAATATGTATAAGAAATCCTTGTTGCATAAATCTTTCTTTTTCTTTATGAGGGGAGGTGTTATGTATATTTAATCTATAATGTTCTTAAATTTTGTCCATGAAAGTAAGTTGTACTTTAGGTTCTGGTCACTTGTAAACAGAATGTATACAAGCAATTGAGTTCAAGACCAGTCTTGTTTACAGTTAGACTGGATTGTTTTCATCGGATTGCTTCATATCCTGTTATGTTATAGGGTAAGTGAAAACATGTATAAATAGGGATTTGGTAAACGAATCGTTCATTTGTGTTTTAGATCGGTCAGTGGGAATCGATTTGTGATCAGATTTTACAGTTTGTGCCGTTGAAATCAAATATAATTCGAGAGGAATTATGTATTTAATGTATTCAATGGAATTACTAAAGTGCCCTTTGACTTTTTAATTAATACATTACTTTGGACTTTTGTGAACTAATTCTATCATTGTGTTATATCAGGACATTCAAAACCATTTGAACTCATTTGGAACATTCTATATTTTTGTACTTGTGATTTGGAAATTTAGGATTATTTGGAATTTGAATCACAATACTGTAAGTATCTCTTGAATTTCACTTTGTATTGTAGGGAAATATATTGCTTGTTTATATTACATACACTTTTGGTTTCACTTTCTTTCTTTTACATTTTTCTTAAGACCTAGAGTTGTAACAATACTGTAATTATTGCTTGGATATAAAACGGTGCATACAGTTGTAATCAACTTTTATACAATGAAGTTGCATCTATAGGATTTTACCATTATGGTATGAAGTTTATTTTACTGTGTATTCATTTATTTTTGTGATTATACATTTTTGTCATTTTGTGAAAAATTGCATTTTATCGCAACTTAAATATATGGATCTGGAAAGGGGTCATAATATTTTCTCTGAAGGATCACTACTCATTAGGTATTTAAATTTGATTTTTGTAACAAACATGAAAAATGTACGAAAGTAGTACCCCGAAAAATAGCAAATTTACAATATATCAAATGTGTGCTTTTAGAAGGCCTGTCAATGGTAATATTCAGGCTGTATGGTATTTCGCTACAAGTAACATTTAATGTAAACAAGCAAATTCAGTTAATTTTTATCTGCCCGCCTACTGTGGTGAGGTCACCAAAAGTATACAGTGATGAAATCTGGTAGTGATCCCTGTCTATATGAATGCATGCATAGGGTTGAACAGCACATCAGCAAACTGAAAATTTACCAATGCGATGAGAACACAATTAAATGGTTTCTTCTTACTTAAATGAGAGAATACAACATGTTTATATAAATGACATTCTGTCTGAACTTGGAACAATTAGATATGGAGTCCCACAAGGCTCAATTCTTGGTCAATGCCTATTTATATTATTTATTGATGACCTACCACTTTTATTGAGGGACTCAATTTCATCTACAGATCTCTATGCAGATGACACAACATTATAAGCCATCCAAAACACAAAGCATGAATTGGAAATTACTCAACAGGCTGCCCTAAACAAAATGGACAACTGGTGCACAAGTAATGCATGGTAGTCAATACTGGTAAAACTACAATATAACCTATCTCAAAACGGCAAATCTACCATATTTAGATTACAGTAATACTGTATGGGGTAATTCAAATGATAAAAGCAAAGTAATGCTAGCATGTCTTCAAAATAGAGCATTCAGGCTAATATCAGGCCAAACAGAAACAGGAAAAACTTAGCTGACAAGATAGCAATATTACATATTAAAGACCGAATCTTTTTGAGAAAAGCTACGTTAATGTACAAGATATCCAATAACAGTGTTCCTGTCTATTTACAGTCACTATTCCAGTATAGGCAGTCTCGTAACACTTGGCACCTACCAAACAATATAAATTTCCCAAAGCAAATAAGTAAATATTCAAAAGAAGTTTCCAATTATTGGGAACTTTGCTCTGGAATAGTATTCCAGTAGAGGTTAGAAATGTCCACTCTATTTCTATCTTCCAAACTCAATGTATCCAGTAGCTTTACAGGTGTAGTTAAAATAAATATACCTTTGTATGTGGGCCTCAGGGTAGATTAGTTCTTCAGCTAATTGTGTTACCCTCTTTAAATAAAGACATTAGTAGTAGTAGTAGTAGTACAATCATGGCTATATAGTGCCTATTAAAAGTATAGTTCTCAAAATATAACGAAAGTCTTTTTGAAAAAAAAATGTTTTAGGAATATAAACCATTCCAAATAAATATAAATATTTAGTCCTTTAAGAAAAATGCATAAAGCTTAAAAATATGTAAACGTGTAAAGGTTATAACTGCTCTAACCCTTGTGACATTGCTGTAGAGTTACTAGGTGTACATGAACAGCAACCAAGTTTAATGTCTCTATCTCAAAGAGCATTAGAATATAAGTGCAGAAAAGAGAAAGAAATTGATTAGTGACCCTGACCTGATAGTGATACATGAGACTGCATGAAACAGAGAAACATAAATGTTCCATGGTTCATCCCTGAACTTCAAAAACAGTTTTTAATATATAAGCAGAAACAAAAGCAGCCATAAAAGTATACATCTGTCACCTTGATCTTGAAGATAGGACCCCAAATGTATGCAGCACCTTATCATCTAGTGATAAACAAGTGTACCAGATTTAATTAATTTATCTTAATGAGCTCATAAGTTATAGAGCAGAAGGAAAAATCCTATTGGAATATAAACTATTATCCTGTTACCTTCACCTTGAAGATGAGATCCTTTATGTGGTACATGACAAATATAATCTCAACTGGCTCTAATGTTATAGAATGGAAAGGAAAGTATGAAGGAATACCTAAAATACTGACACATTACCTTTACCCTGAATGTAGGACCCCTAGTGGGGTATGCGACACATCTGCAAATAATGATGTGTACCTATACCAAGTTTCATCTCTCTCTTAATCTCAAATGGATCTTTAACTATAGAAAGGAAAGCAAAGTGTGATGGAAAACTTTAAATACTGACACATGACTATGACCTTAAAGAAACGACCACCGGTGTGGTACACAAGAAACTTTCTAATGATAATGTAAAAATATGCCAAGTACTGTCCCTACAGCTGAAATGGCTCCTAATTTATAAAGCAGAAATGAAAGTGTGATGGAAAACTTAAAGTACTGACCTTGAAATTTAAGATAAGACCACCAATGTATGACACAACATACTTTCTATACCAAATTTCATCCCTTTATTTCTAAATGTTCTGAAATTACAGATTGGAATGGAAAGTGTGACAGAATACTAAAATCTATGAACTTGTGACTATGACCTTGAAGATATGATCCCCAATGTGGCAGGCAATGTACCTTGTAACGATAATATATATGAATACAATGTATCATCTCTTAATCTCACACAGTTGTCATTTTATAAAGTGGAATGGAAAGTGTGATTGAAAACTTTAAATATTCACCCATGACCTTGACTCTATAATAGGACCCCCAATGGAGAACCTTTGACACACTTTCTAATAATGTATAGGTGTACCAAGTTTCATCCGTTAATCTCAAGCAGCTCTAAAGTTACAGAGTGGAATGGAAATTGTGGGGAGTACTTAAGATATGGAGCTGTGACCCTGACCTTGAAGATTTGACCACCGATGTGGTTAGTGACCCACCTTGTAATGATGATGTGTACATATACCAAGTTTATCCCTTAATCTCAAATGGTTTAAAGTTATAGAGTAGAATGGAAAGTGTGAGGAAAAACTAATATTGAGCCATTACCTTGAGAATGCAGACTGGACTCCCAGTAAGGTTCGTGACACACTTCTAATGAAGATGTTCCAGTATACTAAGATTTCTCCCTTAATCTCAAACAGCTTTAAAGGTATAAGGCAGAAATTAAAGGTTAAGTGCCAGGTGGATGAAGACACAGATATTACCGGTATATCCCCACTTTTTAGAGAAAAATGTAGAGAACAATACTTGTTGTTATTCTATATGGGCCTTTTTTACATACTGCATCTTTAATTTTAAATTTTAAAAAATTTAAATAAAATATGTTTCTTTGATCATAATTACCCAATCATAATACCTTAGGCGAATATCCACTATATTGCAAATCCAGCCCTGCTGAGCTAAAATATAACAAAGTGCTAAAAAGTCATCTGTTTGCAAAGATGGAAGTCAGAATAGTTCTACCCTTGATAAAGGAAGTGGAGACAAATCCTGTCAATCATCAGGTACTACTGAGCGGAAGTGTGTTCTCTTCCAGGGATGTAACTGCAGGAAGGGCTTGAGACGCTTAGCACAGGTCAATGAAAGGATAAGGTCTTGAGAAAAATGGTTTGTTCCAGTAATTCAGGTTAAGTAGAGTAATCCACATTATTACAAAGCTCATGCTTAGTGACCTGGGAAGGGAGCCTGTTGTGCTGTTGATATTAGTCTCACTATATCAAACTAAGCCCTTTGGGATGAAAGTCTCTGAGAAGCTGGAGAATGTCATCTCTAACATCCATCCCACAGTCTGAATAATGTCTATTAGGGAACAGTTGTACACGAATGCTGTGCTGGTGGCAACTGCCATAATTTAATGAGCCGATATGCATAATAAATCCATCTGGACATATGTTAGTTCCTTGTAGGCTGAATGAATAACCCAACAGATCCAGAACGAAAGAGCCTGAGTGCAAATATAGTCCCTTCCTTCCTTCAGCCGTAAGAACAAATGAGAGTTCTGCTTCTGATTGGCACAGAATGATTCAGATACCTCTTCAGTGCCCTCCCTTGGTAAAAAGTGTCCCAAGTAATCTCCCTTGATAAAAAGTGTCCCAAACAAATATAGCAGTTTCAATTAAAAAAAAATCGATTTCCGAAGAGCGGCAGCCTGTTCTTAGCAATGAAACTTGTGGCCTTAATTAAAGGAACTGAGACCGAAACTGCTGATAGTTCAGTTGAATCTCACTTATTCTGCCTGCCAAGGATATAGTAAATAGGAAGCAGGTCTTATGTGAAAGATGCATCAGCAAAGCTCTAAACAGTGGTTCAACAATGTTAAACCTTGTCAGAAACAATGGCTGTTGTTACGGAATTGTGTGCATGAAAATACCTTTTGCATTATATATGAACATGGATGTAAATTTGGTTCCATTGCCTTGCACAGCGTTACCAAGCGTCCATATTTTTTAGGCTTGGCAATTTCGAAATACTGTTTGCTCTTCACTCCCTGAAACACACACAAAGTGCTAGCAGTGGGGCAACCTTTTACACCGTGTTCTCTGGCCATGGATTTGACAACATCTATTGTACTTATATTGCTATTTTTCTCTATATCATCACAATGCATATGAGCCATGTCAGGGAGCTGTCTACCTTATGGAAGCAATCTTCATTTGTAGAGGTGTGTGCAAATGTAAAACTGTATGTATTCTTTCTTCTATCCATTCCATGTTATTAAGTTTTTTAATATATTGAATGTTTCTGAATTTACTCTATATTTCTATAAATTCAGACCTATGTCACAAAACGCTATGCTATTGGATAGAATATAGCGTGTTTCAGGTTAGACGTTTTATAGCTGAACAGACAAGTTGAATTCATTTATATGGTGTGATCATTCAACAATGAGAAACATTCTAGTTTTTGTAATCCAGTGTGATTATTCTTGCCATAGACAGACAGAATGATATATGAACGTGGTTATTATAATAATATGTTCTTACAGTTGTTCTTATGAAAGAAGAATTTAATGTATAACGAAGTCAGTTCATGTGTACGCATGCGTAATCTATATCACTATATTCGCACTTAACACGTCTTGTGTATTACACAGATCAGTTATTGCATTTTCAGCTGTTCCAGGGAGTCATTGAAATCCGTGGGTTTGTTTAACCCTGATACTGTGGTCGACAGACGATACTGGCTGACTCAGTGTGAGGGGCCAAAGATTCTGGACAATGGGTCTGCGGAATACTAAGGTTCCCGAGGGATCCTTCAGCAGGCTGAGAGTAGTGGACAACACGAGTTCATTCCTTAACCATTCATACGAAGTGGTGGACCAAGAGTATTCATGATCATCATCTGGTGTCATCAGATAACAGCATCACATATGTTGATGGAATATATATTAGGTTTTACACCTAAATAGTGTCATTATATGTATGAGAATCTAATAGACCATCATACTTGTTGATGAACAAAACATTGATCACATTTGTTGGTAAATCCATATATTGATCATATATGTTGATAAATCAGCACATCAGTCATATATATGGATAAAATCCATGCATTGATCATATCCATTGACAAACGATACCATCTGTGATTATTTGTTGATGAACTATGCTTTGATCATATCTATTGAGAAACGATACCATTTTGCTATATCTGTAGATGAGGTTTGTGAGCATGTGTAGGGTACGGTATTGTCATTTTAGTGCAGTTTGCAAGAGATGGAAGTAAGGGTGTGAGCCTGGGCGTCAGAGATTCAATTATCGTTAATTTGCATTAAAAATAAACATCTCATATTAACCTGATTTTGTTATGTGTCATCACTGGATCCAATCCCACCTGGTTTCAATGCATTACAGCAGTTTCCATTTCAGACAAAGTGCCAAGACTGGTCATCGAGATAATTTGAAATTGGCTAAAATTTTGGAGAGGTCATTGTTATAGCATATGTCATCTCTTCCACGATGGTGAAACATGTCTGGAATGTTGGAAGGGTAGTCCTTCTTTGTGGTTACCTTCTTCTCCTCATAAAGCCACATGAATAAATTAGCTATTTGTCATACTGGAGCTTTGCAAAGATATATGTTTCTCTGCTCACACTACTGGAAAAAACTCAACATTTACTCTCATAGGCTTTTAAGTGGTATGCCTTCTTGCCAGAGTAATTATGTTAACCACAAAAATGTGACAGTCAATGATATTACCAATTAAACTTGCATTTGTTGTGCAACATTGTTTAAATGATGTGTATATTTCCATTAAGTATGGTTGACTACCTCCTACACCTATTTTCCTTTTCATTAAAAAGTTTTGCTTTTGTTTAAGTTTAGCACTGACTTGTGTGTCAAAATCTTGCAAGAATCGCCACAAAAGGACACTGTTTGTGTCTCTGGATCATTTTCTTTACAAAAGAAAGATGTGCAAACCATTTGTGAGATAGTAATAGTCATATACCAAATAAAGAGTCAATCATCTTAATATGTCATTATATATTTAGATTTATAAATAATAAAAACTGTTATAAAAACTTGTTTCAAAAGAGTGTTATATTTTCAATACATACAGGTATCATTCATATTACATGAAGTCATCTAACATGGAGTGTTGTATTTAATAGCCTCAATTGTAGCCCAGCAATTAAGAGTGGAAGTTTGATAATTTGACAATTTATAACTGACCATTTCATATCTCGTTTGGGAAAGGTATCATTTATACTACACGGGGTCAGCTGACTTGGGGCATCGTATTTAACAGCCCAGCAATGAATAGCAGAAGTTTGATAATTGATTCATAAGTGTCCATAAATACTGAATTAAATTTATTGCTAAAATGAATAATAATGTTGGAAAATAGCGATTTCCGTTGAGCGAACACTGGATGGTTGTCTAATACTGCCTTGTATTCACTGTTCCTGTAGTCGTCTGTCTTGAGCAATTCTTCTGCATAGCTCTCTCTCTCTCTCCATGGAATGTGAGAATTCGGTAAATTGTATTTTCACTTGAATTTTACCTGGTAATAAAATTGATAGCTTTTTGATATTCTATTTGTTTGATGTTGAGACTGCACACACTCACTTGTTTAGCTCCCTACTTTGATTCTTCTCTTTTGCTACTTGTTCCCTCCTTGTCTTTTGTTTTTTCTTCTCGCAGTTTAATTTTACACCTTTTCCCAATTATAGTTAATTCTAATTAATGAAATTCACATCGTTTTCCTTTAGTGCATTTTTCAGCAACTGCTCACAATCTCTCTCTCTCTCTCTCAAACGAATTCGATGATCTGACATTTAGCTGATAAACAAATTGCTTGATTCTATTTTTCATGATGTTAAGATGGCAAGGAAATAGTCCTACTGCTACATCCACCTCCTTCAGATGACGTAATCAGAAAATAATCTATAAAAACTTCACACTCAAAAACGGTAGAACAGTGTTGATTGGCAATATGGGGCTCCTCTGTGATGTCACATGTACTCGAGTCACAGAAACTGCCAAAGTTGTGCATGGCCTAGGGTGAATATTTTGACATGTAAATTTAAACTTAAATATCTCGCTAACCGTTAATCGCATCGAGTCAAAATATTGTGTTGATTGGCAATATGGGGCTCCTCTGTGATGTCACATATACTCGAGTCACAGAAACTGCCAAAGTTGTGCATGGCCTAGGGTGAATATTTTGACATGTAAATTTAAACTTAAATATCTCGCTAACCGTTAATCACATCGAGTCAAAATATTCAGATATTGCATAATTCATCATACTGAATAATTCAGAGGAGGTCTCAAGTCTACCTTTAAGATATTGTCAAGCAATTCTCTGAAGAGACTTGTACACTCAAATGGTTTGGTCTTTACTTGATGGTTTTATGATGCCATAATGTCTTATGATACACTTAGATAATCACATTATGTTCAACGTAACTTTGCATGTTTACAATTAAGGCAAGTCCATAATGTGATAAACTACAGGGTGAACAAATATTTTATCTTACTCTTTGAACAATCAGGTGATAAAAATAATGAATGCCTGCAACTGATCTTATACATTGTAGCATATTTCTTCCTGGCATAGTATATTTCTTTCTGACGTAGCAGGTTTCAAGAAATAGGACTGCTCACACAATGTTATTTGTAGTATATATGAAAGAGGCAGTACAGCTTAAATTTCAGCATTGTTGATTCAAGATTGGAAGTTCTTTGATTTGAGTCTCCCTCCTGTCAATTCTGTTCTGCATTTAAGCCAGACACCTATTGGCTGTTCCAGAATTTTGTGTGTGTGTGTGGGGTGGGGGGGGGGATGGCAAGCAGTTTCAACAATATATTCAACAAAACTTCAACCTTCAATAAAGAATAGGTACTACTTGGGTTTCTTTTTGAAACAAATGAAACAAATGTGTGTTTGTGTGTGTGTGTATGAGAGAGAGAGAGAGAGAGAGAGAGAGAGAGAGAGAGAGAGAGAGAGAGAGAGAGAGAGAGAGAGAGACATGTTGCTAAATGTAACCATTTCTTTTGATACCTTGTCAACAGCGAACACATATTCATCCTCGTGTATCATGAGTTTATACATCTTTGCCCCAGGAACATCCTTCTCACTTATGTAATCCACAACCCCTGGCACTTTAAATGCCTCTGTTGTGTCCACGGATACTATGTCAGCATGAGACCTGGTGCTTAACACAAATGCCAGGTATAGCTCATCTATAAAAAATCAAAATACAGTATAACATACAAATTAAGGCCACTCCATTCAAAAGACTGTGGAGAAATTTTCTGACTGGATAAATGGTTGGACATCTGGGGATAGGTTTGATATGGTATGAAAGAAGTTGAAATGATCATTATTACATGGTTGCTATTAGTGAAAGTTCTTATTCCCAATGTAGTCACTAAGGGAAGTTTGACTGCATGTACATGCCTGTAACTAAGAGATCCTGATAGTGAGCACTGACAGAAAATACTGTATATGAAAAAACATATGCAAAGGTAAACTTTCAATATCCAAAACTTTGAGAAATAGCCAAGATTATTTTTTAAAAATGTTTCAAAGAGTAAATGTAATTTTCTAGTCTATATGGTTTAAATTCTTCTATCTATGACCAGGCTGTTAGAACTGCCATTAAATTCAAAATTTGAACATATCATAAATGAATTCTGAACACAAGTTGGCTAGTTATTTGTCTACCAACATTTTGTGAGTTGACTCATAAATACTGGACAAATATATTAATTTAATGCCACTAAAACATTGATACCAAACAATAAAAAATAAGTGCTTTTATGTGTGAAAGGTGTTTTTGGGACGTCGTTTATGTTGTGGTCAAATGTTAAAGATAGTATTTAATATATATCATTTGTAAAGGGTCACTCTTGAGTTATTTGTTAGAGATGCTTAATGTCATTTTTTGACATACGAAGTATTTCTATAAATAATTAATGTGGTTAAATCTAAAGTAAAATTTAGGTGGTTGCAAGTTACATAAAGTAAATTAATTACTGCTTTCGTAAAATATGGTGACATCGAAGACATGCATTTATATTACTGGTACATTTTACTTTGCCTTAAAAGATTTTCATCATGGCTCTAATATCATACCACTTACACAGTTTACAATGTGAACACAGCAATTTTATTACAGCATGAAAGGAAATTCTAGGTTTAACAATAGGTCCAAATGACATCTGCCTCATATCCAAATGATAGAGCAGTTAGCCAAGAAATCTGGGTCAATATGGGTCAATAAGATACTTTCTAAAGACACTGTTCCCCATGCTGTTAATTGCATATATTATGAAAATGATTGTGTTGAGTTATATATATATATTATATCCATAGATGATGGCACATCAGCATCATGCCTGTGTGCTCTCTGTCAAATTGGGTCAAATTCTGTTGGGCGCATGATGTTTTGGTAGAAGTGAATTTCAAGTGTTTTTTCTATTTTTAGTCATGTTGGTCATATCTGATGGCAGCCCAGCATTATTTGTATAAATGTGAGAGTCCATTATGTCAGGATGGTTTTGGTCATATTTGATAAAATTCTGTTTAACAGTGTTTGAGAAATAGTCCTTTGAGTCTTTTTCTATTTTTAGTAGTAATATTTGATGACAGACTAGCATCATTTGTATGAACCTGAAAGTACTTGAAGCCAGTATGCTTTCTGTCAAAGGTGGTGAAATTCATATAAACAGCTTTTTGAAAAGAAATTGTTTAAAGGTCTTAATTTTTTAGAATCAGCAGCCATATTTGATGATGGATACAAATCTGACTAAATTCTTTTGATCAGTTTTTGAAAAGAAATCATTTAAAGGCTTTTCTATTTTGATTAATGGTTGGGAATATTGAATGTTGAATTGGCATCATCTGTAAAATAATAGAAAGTACTTCATGCCAGTATGATTTATATCAAATTTGGTCAAATTTTGTTGAAAAGATCTTGAGAAGAAATCATTTCAAGTTTGTTTGTTTTTTGGATTGTACCGGATGCTATATTTATTAACAGTGACCATATCTGATGATGGATGGGCATAAATGGTATAAATTTGAAGCCTTTTATGCCAAGATGTTCTCTGTCAAATTGGTCAAAACTGGTCGACTTGTTTTTGAGAAAACATTCAAAATAAGCACGATGCATGATAGATGGCAGACTATGCATGATGGACCAAGGCCATACCATAACCTTATTGCTCTTCACAACCAGATGAGCTAACAAGAATCATAATTCTATTCACATGTCAAGGATGTATATAATTCTAAACAACCTACCATCGTTTGAAGTCATAATTACAAATATTCAATGCATATAGGTACATCACTTTTTATGTACATTTTTGTGATGAAATGCATGGATAAGTAACAAGTTAGTGTTTAGTTGAAACAGGCCAACATTTATATTTAGAAAGTGCTAAAAATGTCTTTAGGTCAAATCAATATGAATACAGAATTGTGAAGACAAAAATTGCAGAAAATAATTGTATTTATGATGAATTTAAGGACGTTAATGTGTTTACCAGTCATAAATTCAGTAATGTATCAGCAAAGCTGGTTAAATAAATATTTACAATATTAGAAACCACTATTAAGGATTTTCACATTTATAAAATATATAAATTGTATGATTGCTTTCCCTCTTCTAAAGCATGAGAGACAAGTTTGGCTGAAATTGCTCAATCTGTGTGGCCTTAAATCAGAAGCAGTATTATGATGTCAATATGCCATCAATGTTGGAAATAGTTTATCAAAATATTACTGCTGCACTAGATTATGACTTACATTTTTCTATTTAGTAAATTTTAACCTTTTAGTATCCAGTCATATTTCTATCATCGCACTGGAAGAACTGTAAGATGAAAAACAGACATACAGACAGACAAATGTCTGAATAGACAGAATGCAAGCTAGATAGTCCCTACTGATTTCACAATGAGGGCATATCGAATTCACTATTATTCCTGGGGTACCAATTTTTGCAGATTTCATGGCCACTATAAACTACAAATGAAAGATAATTTATCTTGGAAAATAAAAGACCTATTGCCCAATTTATTAATTTAAGTACTAATGAAAATGTCTTCCTTTTTTGTGTTGCAAGATCATGAAAATTGATACCCATACAAAATAAGTGAATGCACAGTCTGTTAAAATGTACAATCCAGTCTCCTTAATCTGACACAAGCCCATACCATTAAAAAAAACCCATCAGATCCATCAGACAGCCTGATATCAAAGTTTCATTTCAAATAAACTGATCCAACTCAAGGCATTTAAAGTAAAGGGAGGCTAGACTATATGTCAAACAAGTTCCTTACTCTCAAATCTGGGCATATCATCAACATAAATGGCTTCCCCTGTAACCTGTTTAGTGGCGGACACATGAGGTATGGCTCGACCAACTGGGTCCTGAGGAAGTTGTCCTGATGCCACTGCCTCATAAATCTGGGAACTCTTGGGTGGGTCACGATAAAATACTGTAGTGGCACTCTTATAGGATGAAGGAACATGGCTCTTGGACTTGATGTGCTGAAGTCAATGAATATAAGGCAGAATTGTATGGCAGATATTAAATATATGGAAAGGAATACTTGGCAGATGCAAATGTTTCATAAGGCAGTCATTTACAGAATAATGTTTAATAAAGTGATAATTAAAGAACAATATTTAATTGTTTTAATAAATTAAACAAATCTAAGAGTGATAAAATTGTGTCACTCTACACTTTACCATTTTTTATATATTTTCATTTGAACTTATGCATCTCTAGTATTTGTAATTAACTTATTCAAGAAAGCTTTGAAAGGACAGAATGAAACAATCGCTGTTAATAATAGTAATAATATAATAATACTTTATTTTCAGAGGGTACAACTCATTTAGCCAAATCCTTAGCTAATCTCACATGAGGCCCTCAGGGGCATACACATTCTATTCATGTACATAATATTTATAAAGGAAAGAAAGAATAAAAGTATTAATTACAGGTTAATGTCACACAAATAGTTTACTTAAAACTTGTAATGTTTATACATCGATGCATCAGTGTAACATGTTTGTAACTGATTTATGCATACTAATAACAACAAAGAAGGAACTGTTGGAATATTTGGTGAGAGACATTATATGTTTAGGTAGCTGAAATAGCCTGATTTGAACATGACAAGACTGTCAGTCTGCTTTAGTTCAAGTGGTAGCTGATTTCACTCTGAAGATCCTGTGTATGTAAAAGTCTTTTTCCGTGCATTAGTTCTTGGTCTTGGTAGTTTTAAACACATGCTGATCTTAAAGAGTACATAGAGGCAGTATTGCTGGCTTTGATAAGCATATCATTCAGGTAAAGAGGTGCTAAATTATGAAGGTTTTTATAAACCATAATACATCTATGATATGAAATTTTTTTGTCAAAAGGGAGCCAGTTTAAAGACTTAAACATGTCAGCAGATGGTTTCATTGGATCGACATAAAGTATAATTCTAGTTGCACGCTTTTTGAAGTTTGATTATACAGTTAATATTAGTTTGTGTGCATGAGCCCCATGTTGTGTAACATTAGTCTATAATAGGTAATATGTAAGTTGAATAGAATAGTTTCCTTGCATGGATTGGTAGATATTTCTTCAGTCTTTGCAATAGTGTTAGTTTGGAGACTATTATGTTACAGACAGATCTATGTGATGATTCCAAGATATTTTATCATCGACATATACTCCTAGGAGCTTATGGCATTCTACATTAGATATATACTCATCATTTACAGACAATCAAATGGGGTTTTGCATGGATAATCTGTTTGATGTTCCTACTAGCATTGCAGTGGTCTTTTGGGTATTTATATACATTCCATTGTCTTGATAAAATTTACTGAAATGATTAAGATCATGCTACAACTGTTCTTGGATTGTGTTGCTCTTTTGACCCAATGTGTGGAATGTTGCATCATCTGCATACATATAAGTTTCAGCATTTTCTGTATACAATGGCAGGTCATTAATGTATAAGAGAAATAATATAGATCCTAGGATTGAGCCCTGAGGCACACCATCTTTTATAGGACCAGGACTTGATAGAGTACAACAATAATAATAATAATAATAATAATAATAACAATAATAATAATAATAAATACATTATTTTATGAGGGTACCTCAGTTAGTTATAATATACTATTTTCCTCAGAAGGCCTTCAGGATGAACAAACTATTGTAAAAATAAAAAGGAAAAAAATAGTAAAGCATGCTTAAATACATTAATTATAAATTAAATGCTTTAACAGTCTAAATTGTGGTGCATGTATTTCAATATTTACAATGGAAACTGCCTTTTGAGATAATAGTCATTTTGTTTTGAACACATTTAGATTTGTTTCTGATCTAATGGTTTTGGGGAGTTCATTCCATTGACTAGAACCAGTGTCAGCAAATGATTTTTTTAAAGTATTTGTTTTTGGAAATATTGTTTTGCAATGATCCTTTGTAATTGATCTCAATTTAGGTCCTTGGTACTGTTCTTCTGACTTAAAATGAAACATACTATGCAAATATTGTGAATAAAGTTCATTCTTTACTTTGAACATTAATATGGACTTTTGGTATGCTAATCTGAATTAAAATTTCAGCCATTTCAATTCCAAGAATATAATTTTGGATGGTGTATCAAATGGTAAATTTAGGATAATTCTTGCTGCCCTTTTTTCTGAAGTTTGTGGATCATTTCAATATTA
Source organism: Margaritifera margaritifera (assembly GCA_029931535.1). NCBI lineage: Eukaryota > Metazoa > Mollusca > Bivalvia > Unionida > Margaritiferidae > Margaritifera > Margaritifera margaritifera. The sequence continues at coordinate 111,560 of JAQPZY010001626.1, read as the reverse complement.
TTACTTGTATTTCCCCAAATTGTGCAACAGTAGTCCAAAAGAGGAAGAATCACATACATGCCATAACACAACGTGTCACACGAAAAACACGACTTTGGACTCCCAAACCCCCCAACATGGTCGTGTTTTAAAAAAACATGATTTTCAGCAATCTTAGAGAGAGAAAAATTTCCCACACCCCCCCCCCCCCCCAAAAAAAACCCATATATATCTTGATCATCATGATATATGCCAATTAAAAGGTAAGGCAGTCAGAGATAAACAGCAGCCTTTCAGAGAATTAATTAATTGGCTCACAATAGCTAGGGTGATGTGTCGGGTAAAATCCTTTGAGTACTGCTGAGGGAGAGCCCATTAGGCTAATCTGCATAGGTAAAGTACACTAAGTGGAACAACCCAATTTGTCTGAAGTTAAGTACATCAACTAGATGCATGTTGAAGAACAAATGTTATTACATATCACTGACTGCATTGAATGAGAATACTGAAGCCATCTTTATTAAAGTTTGTGATCAGTGGCGGCGTTTCTTTAAAGTCAGATTTTTACTCCATATATAAAATGCAAAACATGATTATTTCGGTAGTACCAATGTAAATGTCCGAATGGCTGCACACGTCGTTAATCCCAAAATCAAGCAAATTCAATCAATTTCAGTAGTTGGAAAAGTGATAATATGACTTAAGTGGCCATTGCATGTTTGACACTCCCTCACAGCAATGCAGATGCAGAAAGATCATTTTCTATGCTTAAAAAATTCAACAAGATCTTCAGGGAAGGTTGAGCAACAGCACCATTCATTCTCAAATGAGTGCAAATATGAACACAAATGACACTTGCATTACCTTCAAACCAACTATGGAACTATTGAAAGCAACAAAGACTGCATGTAATTAAAACTACATTCCACTGTAAAATGGATTTTAAAGACAGTAACTTCGTGTATTTTTGTATTTAATGTCTGTGAGGTTGTGACCATGTGTACATATGTGTGTGGTGATGTTATTGGACAGTGCTAAGTCTACCATTTTTTGTTTGTAAGTATATTAGATGCTTCAGAGAAAACAGATGGTATTTTCTTTTATTCAGATTTGAATCTCCAGTCATTTCCTGTAGGCTGATTTGAAAAGATAGCTTATTTTCATTTGGATGACATCACTTTTGGGGGGGGGTCACGCATACTTGGGATCTCAAAACACACTTTTTGAGTCTCAAAAACCCTCAACACTGTCAGGGAATATGGAAAGTATGGAATCAATGCATTGAAAAATAATTTCCAATAGCTGAGTTGTAGATAACATTTATCTTCTGTAAAAGATAAATTCTTGAGTTTAGTACAGAACAAACGTGTTTCACTTGCTTACACCAGTTTAAATTCTGATCAACATGAACTCCCAAAGGTTTTTTCTGTGTCAACATTTTCAATTTGATTATTGAAGATATACAGCTAAAGATTTGGATTTCTGTTCACTGATAATCTTTGCCTATTTAGTTGCACTTGCTGGGTTCTGTCACTAAGATAACATTGTATCCAGGAAACGGTTTTTGCGTTGAAATTGTAATAAACTAGTTTTCCAATTAGTATGTTATGGTCAACAAAGTCTAATGCCTTCTTTAGATCTAAAAAGATAGATCCTATTATGTTACCCTTATCAATGTATTCAACCCATTTATCGATTATCTTTATTAGCGCAGTATGACATGAGTGATTTGATCAAAAACCTGATTGGTGTTGATGTAGGAGCTAATTTGAATGTAAGAAAGTACTGATTTGTTTTGCAAAATGTTTCTCAATAATTCTGGAAATGGTGGATAGGACCGAAATAGGTCTGTAATTTTCTGCAAGATCTTTCTCATTGCCCTTATGTAATGGTGTTATTCTTGCCCTCTTTAAGATATAAAGAAATTTATAACATTTTAGACTTAAGTTTATAATGTGTGCTATTGACATGTGTATTATATTAGCACTTCGTTTTAACAATTTAGGACCTATACCATCTATCCCTGTACCCTTATGAGTACATGTATTAAGGTTTTTAAGATAGTGCCATACATCTTCATTTGTTATTTCCATTATGTCTAATTTGTTTTCAAGGTTGTTCTGAAGTTTGGAGTCCACATATTCTTCTAATTTTGTATAGTCTGGTGTTGGGTCATTTATTTTGATATCACTAGTACAATTGTAGAAATGGTTGTTTAGATGTTGAGCTATGTCTTTTGTGTCAGAGAGGATTTTGTTGCCATTTTTCATTTGAGCTGGGAAACATGGATTTTCTTTGGGATATAATTCATTAATATATTTCCAAAGAGTTCTAGTCTCTTTGTTTTTGTTTATTGCTTCTGTGAAATAGGCTTGTTTTGATTTCCTGATAAGAGACAATGTTCTGTTGCGCCATAATCTGTAATTTTCCTGATCCCTTTGTTTGTGATATTGATCTCATAGCTTTCTAACAGTTTGGAATTTCTTATTATACCAATGTCTGTGTGTTTTTATTTTTGTATGCTTTTGTGGAACATGTTTATCAAGTATATGTAAGAATTTTGAGTAAAACAAATCAAGACCTTCATCTGGGTCTTCACATTCCATAATTTCTTCCAATGATGCATTTGATAAATCTAGTAGAAAATTATTCTCATTAAATTTTTCATAACATCTGTATTTCATTTCTAAATGATTCCCCTTATTTGGGGTATGTGAACCAATCTTGTGAGTAAGACAAACTGGGTAGTGGTCACTTATGGTGAGTGATAGTACTCTTAATTCTATGATATTTTCAGGAGGAATGGAATATACATGGTCAATAATAGATGAGGCAGAATTTATTAGTCTTGTTGGTAATCTGGCTAAGATTATATGTTTGTGTCATATTTAACCATTTACTATTGGTACAAGATGGATGAAAGTTTATATTAAAATCACCAAGAAGAACCATTATTTCCAGGTTTCCAGATGTAGCCTTGATTATTTGATTCTCAAACTGATCAATCCATAAAGATTGGGTGTTTGGTTGGATGGTATACGAAGCAGGTTAGAACTAATCTAGTGTAGGGAAATGTGAATTCAAGCCAAACAGTTTCCAGAACAGTGCATTCTAAATCTAGGCATTGCTTGTAATTTAGGTTGCTCCTTACATATACCACAAGACCCACTCCAGATTTGCCTATTCTATCCTTATGTTCAAATAAAAACCCATCTATTTGTAATTCTATATAAGTTATGCTTGAATTAAGGAATGTTTCACACAGTCCAAAAACTTGTAAGTTGCAGTCTTGATGTAGCGCTATATTAATTTCATCTAATTTTGGTTGTAAGTGGCATATATTTAAGGTTCCAATTTTAAAACTACTTTTTACAAGATTAAATTTAACATTATTATCTTGATCACTGCCAATACTACAGTTGTTTATTGTTGTAGAACTATTGACATGTTGAAGGTTTCCTTTAGTATGATTTGTACTTATGGATTATTTATCATTAGTTACATCATTATGCTCATACCGATGATAAATAAATTATCATGCACTGTGCATCAGAGTCTTCATTATCATTACCATTACAAGAGTAAGTAATGGAAAATATTGCATAGTATGTGAATAAAAAGCAGAGGTAAGCAAGCATGTATATATTTATAGTCCTGTCAACCTGCAAGCGCAAGCATGGCATTGAACAGCAGTTATTTCTTTGAGTCAATTCACATGAACAGACATCATATTGATAAGTGTTACATACAGATATTGTTGAGAGAATGTTGTAGATATTATCAGTTTGAAAATATTCAGCTACTACTTCATTGCCAAGTCTCTAATCTTGTAAATGTTGCTTCTGCTTATGACCATATCTATTACATCTGTAACAATTTTTAGGTTTTCCATGCTTACATACTTTTGTTACATGTCAATTGTCACCACAGTAGTAACAATTACCATCATATTGTTCCATTAAAGTATTTGTACATATTGGTCAATGTTCTTCAGAAATGCTGATGTTCCTTTCTTATTGAGGTGAATACCATCTTTGGAATACACACCATTCCTTTCATACCGATCTTTGTCCACAAACACATCATAGCTGGGGATGAAATCTATGCCATAATCTTTGCACATCTCTTCCAGAATAAAATGCAGTGGCCGCACATCACAGTCTGTTCTAGGTGAGATTTCTAGGTACACTATTCATGTGTTAATATTACCTGATAAAATGTACTCAGTTAAGTCCTGGATGTCCTTCAGAATATCCCATATATTATGTCCACAGTAAACATTATTTCCACCTATATGTATTATGATGTTGGCATACTTGTCCAATGCTACTGATCTCAATTTTACATGCAAATCATTCACTTTTGCTCCACTACTAAAAATGCAGCTAAATAATCAAAATCCTGATTTTGAAACACAAGGCAAAGCATTAAAAATAAATTCTTTCTCCAATATCTGTGCCAATGCAGCAGCTTTACAATGTTCAGAATTCTTCAACTACCGTACTTACCATTGTTTGGAGCTGTAGCTGGACTGTGAGATAAAATTTAAAGAAGAAACTAGTAGTGAGTGTTTGGCGGTACTCCACCATGCCTCCTGGTGCACCAGGTGCTAGGGGGAGGTCATCTGCAAGCCAGCAACATATGTCCTGTACCAAATCATCTTCCCATGACCTGCGGGTGTATGAGGGGAAAAAAAAAATTGTTATGTAGTAAATAAAATGGATCATAAAAAAGAAGTTGGAGCAGAAACATGTTTCAAGAAACAAAGTTGGAAAGTCAAGATACAATCGGGAATGCAAATAGCTATAAAAAAGTAAAGTGTCTCTCTTTAGATACCAGTATTTCTATCCTATAATGTTCTCCTGAATTAAAATGCTGTATAAGATACAAACTCCACTTCTAGGCTGAAAGTTCGAGACTGAAAGTTTTGATTTAAGTTTTCGGTTTGTTGGTTGCAGGTTTGTTATGGTACTTTCAACACATTCTTCACTATATCATGCTGAGAAAATGGGAGCTAATTGCCTTTCCTAAGAACACACTGAGACAGCCGGTGAAGGATGACCTTGGCAGGTATCGAGTCCACATCCAATGGATAGTAGTTTTGAGGCTTTTTTTAAGCCATAGACAAGAGATTATTGCACACCAGAAATGAGAAAGTCTTTCAAGCGATGGTTGATGTTTGACTATCAAATATGCAATGAACTGTATGATATGTTTGTCACTAATTCATTATCTTTAATTTTTCAGTTTATATTTCTTCACTTGCTCTCTAAGCAGATATGATGTTCACACAAATGTTAATGCATGTCTCTTCTGATACCTGTGGAGTCATATATAAGTCATTATGAGTTGTGGGTAATGTCACAATACCATCTGAGGGACACTTTTGCTCATCTTCTTTCATAAACTTTCCTAAACTGGCCATTTTATCAGCTGGATTTCTCTACAAACTTATAGCCACATATTTTGATTGCATGAAAGCAGTTTTAATACGAATTAACCTCTGTATACTGGCCACCTCATATATCGGCCAAAAATGTGGTTCCATATTGTGTCTGTATTTAAACAACAATTGGTCGAGACTTTAGAAATTATTTTATTCAAACTCCATCTGAATGACCCTTTGGTGTGAATTAAACCAAAGTCTCCTGATGTTTTCACACCAAGATCAGTAACATCCACATGCCAAAACACCATTATATTTGACCTAAATGGGCGTACCCATTGACCTTGACCTTGACTTTAGGAAAATATTCTTTATATTTCCACAGTATAACTCATTTGATGATTTAATTTTGTAATTCACTTTGAATAATGCATACAAGAGTCCCTAGAAGGGATTGACTCTCTAATGACTGAATAATGCATACAAGAGTCCTTAGAAGGGATTGACTCTCTAATGACTGAATAATGCATACAAGAGTCCTTAGAAGGGATTGACTCTCTAATGACTGAATAATGCATATAAGAGTCCTTAGAAGGGATTGACTCTCTAATGACTGAAATGAATATTCTGGTATTTACAAGAAGTCTGTTTCTTTCTTCGTTTTATTCTTTTTAGCTGCTGAATACTGAAACCATCTTAGATATTCTTGAGTCACTCAAACATATTTAATTTGGTAATACACATATTTTCAAATGTATTTCAGTTAGCATGTTCATAATATAAGTGCACAAGATAAATCTATGTTATGGCATCTGAACTTAGTTTTCTGACTCCTATTTGTAGTTGGAGCTAACTTACGCACCTCCTGATGATTAAAACTGAGAGTACATGGACACTTTAGCATGTACAGGGGTTTGAAAATCAAACCTGTAGTAAACAATGGTGTAATATGTATTAATTGTCATGCAATATGAATAATGTTGACACAGAATCCATTCATTAACAGCAACTTAAGGTTAGTTGGCTTTGATTTCATTGTTAATTCCTAACCATGACCAAAATTTTGACAATATTTAAAATGTAACAACTGATATGATACTTTGAAAAATTGCCATTTTAAAGTATATGAAGAATAACCCACATGCATGTCCTTCTTATCTTTACCTGTTTTGGAAAGTATTTTCCAATTTTATTAGGGTCATGACCCCAATAACAGACCCATCATATGGTTATTGCTGCTTTTCAGTAGCTCATGATAAATTTCTGTATTGAAATATGCAGGACATATTCAACTAAGTATGACTTATATGATTAGATAACAATGTACTCAACAATGGATGGGTGTTGATGTCGCATTCACAAGAGAGTATGTTGGTATACAAGCTGCTTGATAGGTATTCTAGAAAACTCCATGTCGATATGACCATTCAGGAGAAGTGTGCATCATAGATTTTCAAGATGGCCACCAAGGTTGCCATTTTGGAACTTAGATCTTTCCCATTTTCATATAGGACCAACAATTTTGCAAATATGTTGTAGTGAAATCCCATGTCAATATGACCATCTATTCAGGAGAAGTGGCCATAACAAGATTATCATAAAGACTGTCATGGCAACCATATTGGGAGGTAATATTGGTTCCATTTTCATTTTGGACCAACTGTTTATTGCAGACACATCTTTCTGTTCAAGAGGAGAGGCATTACAAGATTTTAAAGGACCAACTACAAATAGTAAGAAATATTCTAGTGAAAACACCATGTCAATATGACAATTCATTCAGGATGAACTGCAATAAAAAGATTTTTAACATGGCTACCATCAAGGCCATGTTCGAGGTCAACTAGGCACCATTTTTTTGAACAAATTATATATGATAGCCTTTTAGTGAAAAGCCCATGTAGATGTGACCATCCATTAAAGAGGAGTTATTATAAGATTTTCAAGATGGTTATCATGGTGACCATATAAGATGTCAAATCAACACCATTTTCATTTAGGACCAATGAGAGATTATACAATGTCATCTTGTGAAAACCCCATTATCAATGTTGATGTAACCATCCATTTGGGAGAAGTATTGATAAGAAGATTTTCAAGATGACTGCCATGACACCCATGATGGATATCATGTCACCACCAATTTTTATTTAGCACAATCTACATATGTTAAGAGGTCTTTTAGTGAAAACCCCATGGCAATATGACCATCCTTTTAGGAGGAGCAGCAATGATAAGGTTTTCAGGAGGGCAGCCATGGTGGCCATGCTAGACATCGTATTGGTGGCATTTTCATTTATGGCCATCTTTATATATAACAGGTCTTTTGATGAAAAGCCCATGTCAATATGACTATCCATTCAGGAGTAGTGATAACAAGATTTTAAAGATGGTTGCAGTGGCACCCATATTGAAAGTCCAAGCGGTATCATTTTCATGTAGGACCAACTCAGACCTTATTATGAAACTGTAAGCTTTGTTTTATGACTTTCAAGTACTTTATAAGGAGTAGCCATTAACAATCAATGAAAGACCATCACATAATTGTTTCTTGTCTTCAACATGTAGATCTTAAAGCTGATGTATCAAATCATATTAATCTGTAATTATAAAATCAAATAAGGTCACGCACATTCTATCAACATCTTTATTACATATAAATTCAGTTATGTTAACCAGCTCCATTAACATTTTAACAGATTAATTTAATATTCAAATTCAGCTTCTTTTAGCTCCAAATTTTTTTAAAAAATTCAGAGCTTAGCTTACTGACCTTCCCACAGCCTTGTTCATTGTCTGCTTGCCCATGACAGTGTTGGGTGCCATTCCTCCATAGGCCAAGGTCATCTCCTTGACAATGTTAGTATCCTCCTCAAACAGAACTCTCATTCCAGCATTAACTGTAGCCATATCATCTTCTCGGCGATAGGCCTGCTTGTATCCAAAGAAGTATTCATTCTGCAAAAAATAAATATCTTTGTGATTTTATTCATTTTGTTCTTTTTTTAAAATTCTTTCAAAGAATGCAATTTGGAGTAGATCACTTTCAATAGCCCAAAATCTTAAAATTACATTCATCTTTATTTTCTCTCCTTGGGATTTATTGACTATTATTATTATTATTATTATTATTATTATTATTATTATTATTATTATCCTCCTCCTCATCATCATCACCATCACCATTCCCATTGTAATAACTGTATCATTAACAAATCTCCTAAAGAGTGTGTTGGTAACATCATGTTTGATATGCTATCAAGTCTACAATGTAGTGAGCTACATTTGATTGTATACTATGGTAACAGAAATTTAAATATAAAAAATTTCAAAAATCTGAGATTGTTGTTCATAAAAAATGAGAAAATCAGCAAGCAGTTGCAGATAGAGTTGGCACATTCAAATCTATTTTTTTATTGACCATTACATGAATGAAATTTGCCAGAAAATCAATTGCTGTTGTAATTTTTTATGTTTAAAAAAAGTTATACTAATATGCAAAACCTTGTAGAATCAGAAATATACTGACTTCTGACTAACTGGCTGATGTGTTTATATATGGGTCAAATCAAGAATGAACATCAAGTTGATTTGTATTCATGATGCCTGTGTACATTAGTATTTACCTTTCTTGTGAATGGAAGTGTGATAGACAAAAGAATTTCATCATCATTCAATGCAGTTTTTCTATATCCAAGGAAAAATTTGTCATCCATTATTATTTTACGCCTCCCTCCATCTGGAAAGTAATGAAGATCAGAGCATAGCCATACCTAAATAGCTTCAGCAAATACAATACACTGATATATAAGAAAGCCAGAGACTTGTCTGCTTAAAAGACTGAATAAATATTTCTAAAAACAGTTAAGATTTTGCTGTCCATATTTATCTGTGTACAACACATACCCATCTGTGAACAGCATAGACCCAGATTTGTCAGCACATAATTCCCTGGCAAATTAGGATTGACACTGTGTGCACTACTTATTATTTCATGTAAATAGTACATCTGCTGCTGGTGGATCTGGGTCTAAAAGAGTTGCAGTTAATACAGTACATGAATGAAGAAAGAAAAAAAACCTCATTATCCCGGATCTTCCATTTCGCTTATACATCAAATTATTAAAGTAAAATCAAATTTAATTGAAAGAAATACACGGCCAGGGCCAGCATGTTATACCCATGATCAAAACATGCTGTAAAACATGTGATCTTGACTCTAAGGTGCAGTGGCTGAGAGATCATGTTGCAGAATTAATTGGTTCAGCTTCATAATGATTCATCACAAGTATGAACAAAATCCATCAAGGGGTTTAGGAAATATAAACAAATGACAAGTTTACCAAATCCTTAAGGCACAATTTCTATGACAGTGACCTTGATCCATAGTCAAAGAGGCAAGCTAGCATGTTACTGAATGAATTGCCTTAAGCCTCATAATGATTCATCCCAAGTGTGCATACAATCCATCAAGGGGTTTACAAAATATAATCAAATCAATAACCTCTAATCAAAACCTTAACGCAAATTTTTCATGACACTGACTGTGACTCTAAAGACAAAGGGGTGAGTGAACATTTTGCAGAATTAACTGTCTTAGCTTCATAATAATCATCCGAAGTATGAACAATATCAATCAAGTGGTTTAGGAGATATAAGTAAATGAAATAACTTTGACCAAGACCTTAATGCAAAGTTTCCATGACAGTGACAATGACCCCAGGTCAAAGGACAAGTGAGCGTGGCGTCCACAGGAATTTTTCCAGGGAGTGTGTGTGTGTGGGGGGGAAAGCCATAATCTGGGGGGGGGGGGGGGGGGCGTGCAAAACCAAAATCAAAGGGATATACATTTGTATTTATATACTGCAGAATGGATTTTGAAAAAATCAAAGGGGGCAACTGTCTCCTCCCCTTGCCCTCTACCCTCCCCCTCTCCCCGTGGACACTCATGATTCCAGGTATAAATAAAATTTACCAAGAGGTTTAGGAACTATACACAATGTATATACATGTATAGGGCTTAGTGGCACATCAACACAATCCTGGCTATATATTGCTAATTAAAATAAAAGTTCCAAGAGTATTGTCAACAGTATGTGCCCTGTGTTTAATATTCCTCTATGTAGATAACTCATTTTTTTGGTGCAGAAATCACTTTTCTTCTTTCAGTCACAGTGACTGTGACCTTTTGAAACAAAAATCAATATGCTTTTTTCCTTACTCCAAGTGTAAGCCATCCACAAAGCTTGATCCAGGTCTGTGATGTAGAACTAATGATATCGTGCAGAAATCATTTTCATCTTTCAGTCACAGTGTCCTTGGTCTTTAAACTTTTGAACCCAAAATCAACAGGCTACTTCCTAATCCCAAGAACAAGTCATCCAAAAGTTTGGCCCAGGTATGTGAAGTAAAACTAATGGTATTGTGTGGTAACCATTTGTATTCTTTCAGTCACAGTGACTGTGACCTTTGACCTTTTGATCTCAGAATCAATAGAGCCCTCCTCCCTCCCTTACCCAAAGTGCAAGCCATCCACAACGCTTGCTAACTATCGATGATGGAGAACCAAAATTATTGTGCGGAAACCATTTTCAGTGTTTCAGTCACAGTGACCTTCATCTTTGGCCTTTGGATCCTAAAATCAATAAGCAACTGCCATACCACAAATGCATGCCATCAACTAAGTTTGAAAGCTATAGAAGGAAATATTTTTCTTCTTTCAGTTAATGACTTTGACAGTTGATCTTTTTGACACCAAAATCAATAGGATGTTTCCTTACCCCAAGTGCAAGCCATCCACAAAGTTTGGTAACTGTACATGGTGGACAACTCAAGTTATTGGTAACTGTACATGGTGGACAACTCAAGTTATTGGTAACTGTACATGGTGGACAACTCAAGTTATTGGTAACTGTACATGGTGGACAACTCAAGTTATTGGTAACTGTACATGGTGGACAACTCAAGTTATTGTGCATAAACAAAATTGGTAATAGACCAACAGACTGATATGATAACAAAATACACTCTGCCTTATGGCAGGCATATAAAACTATAAAATTGCACAATTTTACAAATATAAACCCTTCCAAATAGATGTAAACATGTACTTTTATAAGATAAAAGAGAAAAGATAAAAAGTTAAATTCTACACAAGGTATATAAAATGAATGATACAGGTAAAAATGATAAAATCATCAAACTTTAGGTTCATAATTTGCTATATAAACTACATTCTTTTACAAATTTTAATATTTTCTCTGGCACCATGGTACATCATCAGAAAACTTCTTAATTGAGTTCATATCAAGAAATATCTGTCTCTCAAGACAGCAGTCGATACACTAGACAAGAAGTATTCCGCTGTCAGTTATGCACTTCTTTTTCCCACCTGAGATTTCTGTCCATGATTACCCCATAAAGCTTCTCATCCTTAATATTTTTGACTGCAGTATTGTTACTGCACAGTTATCAGAACTTTCTTTTCTAAATTTGCAAGTTTATTTTGCATATTCCTATAAGTATGTACTTTGTTTTAGATTCACTTATTGCCATTTTATTTTGTTATGACCATCCTCAGCTGACTTAAGTTCTGAACTTAGTTTGCACTCCAGGTTATATATATTATTACTTAGTTTGCACTCCAGGTTATATATATTATTACTTAGTTTGCACTCCAGGTTATATATATTATTACTTAGTTTGCACTCCAGGTTATATATATTATTACTTAGTTTGCACTCCAGGTTATATATATTATTACTTAGTTTGCACTCCAGGTTATATATATTATTACTTAGTTTGCACTCCAGGTTATATATATTATTACTTAGTTTGCACTCCAGGTTATATATATTATTACTTAGTTTGCACTCCAGGTTATATATATTATTACTTAGTTTGCACTCCAGGTTATATATATTATTACTTAGTTTGCACTCCAGGTTATATATATTATTACTTAATGAAGAGACAGTATCATAATCTGCAAACATGTAAGTATTTTGTATGTTGAGTACAGATAGATTAAGAAGTTATAAATTAAAGAAGGGGAGACCGATACCTAGCCTTTAAGAACACAATGCCTTATATAAAATGGGACATAGTGGACATTTCCTATAGACACTTGCTGCTTTCTTTCATTTAAATATGAACTGAATCAATTTATTGTATGGTCATGAAATCTATAACATTGTAGCTTATTCAAGAAAATATAATGAGAAACCATATCAAATGCTTTCTTAAAATCAAGAAACATTATCTCATTATTCATTTCTTCTAACCATGAATGTTCTTTGGGAAGCCCGATTGATTCTTGTGAAAAACAGAAGAGGTACTAAAATGATCATAAACCTGTTTTCCTACATGTTTGTCAAAACATTTTGATCAAGCTGATATTACAGAAATGGGTCTGTAAGTTCCAGTATCATTTTTACAACCTTGTTTAAAAAAGAAGTAATTTTGGCACACTTTGGCTTATCTGGGCATCATTTCTACAACCTTGTTTAATAGATGAGTATTTTTAGCACACTTTGGTTTATCTAGGCATCATTTCTACAACCTTGTTTAAAAAAGGAGTATTTTTAGCACACTGTGGTTTATCTAGGCATCATTTCTACAACCTTGTTTAAAAAAGGAGTACTTTTAGCACACTTTGGTTTATCTGGGAAGACACATGAATTAATACTGAGGTGCATCAAATTGGCAACAAAAGTACTGGTGTGGACAAAGGAAGAGATATATCAATCCATATTGTTTCTATGTTATCTATTAATAATTCCTCTCTTCATCTATATCTTAATGATTGTCCAATGTATAGTAGAATACTCCCTCTGTGCCCATTGTCCTTCCTTTCCAATTCATAAATATCTATACAGAGTATCTCATTAGGTGCTGATGAATTTTAAAATGTCATACATAATCCCAAAATATCAACTAACTCCTTCTGATGGAACATTATCTTAATATCATCTAGCTCAGGTGTACCATGGTGAATAATTAAATTTGCTATCCATAAAAATGTACTAGTTAACTCAAATGTTATACAGTAAACAGCAAGAGTTTTATTTACATCAGTTGACAAGACATTTACTTTTAAAGAATCCAGACCATTATTTTAAAAACATGTACAAAATTCATTTCATTATTCAAACTATTAACTCAACAAAACAAGTATTACATAACCTGTTACATATTTGAGAGTGGTACAATTATCAATCATTGAATATTTACATGTATATGCATTATGTACATCAGGCTCAATCACCTCATCTGACTTTGCACAGCATGATCTGTGTGGTCCTGCTAGAAGTGTGTGGTCCTGCTAGAAGTAAATTGTTAGCATCTCTATGATTCTTAACCTTTTTAGTATTTTTCTTTTTAATGTTTTGCTATAATATTGGTAGAGTAGTTTGTTGAAATTTCGCAGCTTTTACATGTTGACAAGGTACATTATGTACACAGATCAGATAATGACTAAACCTGTTTATAGAATTATTACATTAAAAATGTACACATATTCTAATCCAGTTTGTTGCATTACACCACTCTCTTGTTTTAGTGCATCCAGATAACTCGCAAATCCACTTATAACCTGAGGCCAGGTGTGTATCCCGTGCTTTTCTCATAGAACAGGCAAAAAATAGGCTCCCATTTTGCTTAACATGAAAACATCGCGATCAAAACTGGCAAATGAAAAATCTATATTGCTTGTTTCACCATTCAAAACGCCAGCTAGTTCACAGATATTTGGAAGCATCATCATGAAATTCACATCTTTTAATAAGAAATGTTTTGTAAGATTTTCTTTAGCAAAAATATTTTCTCAATGAATAAAAACAAAATAGGCCTAAATATCAATCAATGAAAATATTGGTAAATGCTTACTGATGGCAACACTGTACAAAATAAATCCCAATTCAAGAAGTCTTGCTGAGTGAAATTTGTGTTTAAATTTTACCTTTTAATTAGGTTTCAATGTAACCATTATAAATGTGATATGCCCTCATCTATTTAAATGTGAAAGAGTCAATTGATTGTCATGGCGATGCCCATGAGCATTTCTGTGAGAACCTAATTAAATGCTCACTCACTGGCTAAGTTGGCTTTTGTTTTTGACATTTGTTCAGAACATAATGGCTGATCGACATGAGAACACAAGATAATTAATAAATCAGTTTTCTCCAGCCTATTACAGTACATGAAAGGTTCCAACATCACAGCAACACCTGGGTGTAGTACAGCCTTATGTTTTGTAGACATCTCCTAAATTTTTGCCTTTGGCTAATATGTGATTGCTCTTGAAACACTGCAGTGATATATTCGAAAATAACTTGAAAGTTCTAAAGTTCTAATAAAATGTACAATATTTATGATTTTATATTTTGTATTTTTCGGCGTAAATTTGTTTGGGGGTTTTTTGGGTGGAGGTTGGGGGAGGGATCCGGATGTTGTGTTCTGGGACAGTACAACTGACATAGGCTTACTGTGTTTATTAGTACAAATGCCATGACATTGTACTAAGGTATCATTGACACAAGCTATCAACAAAGTGGTGGCATTTAAAATAACTATTTTGAGGAAATAACTATTTCAACTATATTCATGTATTTGGCTCAGGAGTTTTGTTTACAACAGATACACATGATTTGATACTGAGAGGAAGGCAACTCCAACTTTTCTGATGCACTAATTTGTGAGTACTGCATGTCAACTTGATTTATATTAAATTAAAAGTTTGTCATCAGTTTATAAACTTTTTATTTGAATTCTTAAGATATAATACAACCAACTCCCCTGTTAATGTTAACAAAATTTGTTTCCCTTACTATCTCACACCCCCGCTTCTGTTGTTGTCAATGTTTATGGACCCCAATGATTATAAGTTTACGAGGGAGAGATATATGCATTCCATAGGCCTGCACTTCATTGCCTTCTACCTATTGGTATGTGCAGGGCTTTATTTATGTCAAAGTTCATTACAAGCATAGCAGTAAATCTGTTTATCATGCAGACACATCAACAAAGAGCAAAATAAAGTTTTCACACAATATACTTTGGATATCATTTTCTGGAGACACCAATACATAACTTCTTGGTGGTAGATCTGGGACAATTATTTTGCACTCTTCATTGTTTTACCGTATGGCACACAACAAACGTTCATAGTTGTTTTCAATATCCTTTGGAGATTGTCTTTACATTGGTATAATATAATCCTCTAGTGTTAACCCCTTTCATAATTGATGATCCTCACAGAAGAGATCTGTCTTTATTTGTATTACTATTTATGATATGTGGAGGTTTATAATTTATTGTTTTCACTATAACTTCCTGGTTTTCAATATTTGGCTGACTATTAGTGTTCTGATTACTGCTTTTAGTAACCGAGTTTTGGGTCTCATGAATTTTACGTAATTGGCAAAAAATGAATATAAAGAGTTTCAGATTTTGAACATTTGAACCCGTTTTCTTCTGAACATTTTTAAAAACTCTTTGGAGGTATATCTGTAGCTGGCATTCATCTATATGCTTTGGTCAATAGCATATCAAAAAGTCGCCAATGTATAATGAGCAGTCAGTTGATGGATTAAGGGCATTTGATTATGCTGTTAGTTTAATACTGAAAAGGTTGACTGAAAATATACTGCTCTGAGGAACACTCATACCTTGACGATAGCTTTCAGAATGGGTAGTACCTACCTTAGCTATGAAACTTCTATCTTTCAAAATGTTCGATCTTAAAGGTAGATAGGAAGTGCCTAAAACCTAGGTCAAATAAGTCATACTTATGCCATACTTCCACGTGGTGTCATAGGTCATACTTATGCCATGCCATACTTCCACATGGTGTCATAAGTCATAGTTATGCCATACTTCCATGTGGTGTCATAAGCTTTCTTAAGTCAAACGATGGCTACTATACATTCTTTCTCTATGAAAACTTCTCTGATGAATGTTTTAAGTCTGACTAGAAGGTCGATTGGCATCTGAATCCACATTGAAAGTCTGATAGTAGTTTGTTGGATTCAAGATACCAGAGGAGTCTGTCATTTATCATTTGTTCCATGACTTTGAACTTACAGCTTATTAGTGATATGTGACAATAGTTGGAAGAGTCAGTATGGTGTCTTCCAGATTTGAATACATGGTATAGCTGTTGCATCTTGCCATGATGGCAGGAAGTCGCCAGTTTCCCAACTTTTACTGAAAATGTCAAGAAGTGTATTAAAAGCTAAATAATGCCAAAGTTTCAGAATTCGGCAGAAGATACAATCTGACTCTGTCATGGGCGCGACCAAGAGAGCCTTGTAGTTCCAGGGATTTTGCTTAGATAAGTGGGAATGGGGTCTTGGGAATTCAGTACGATTCTAAACATTTTCTCAATGAGAAAGGAACGAATTTTGTTCCAGAGTTCTCTGAGAGTAAAAGGTTGAATAAAAACTTCAGCGTTAGCATATTAAAAATTTAAAGGAAGCTCTTCTTTAGGTTTTGATATGGTGGAAGTTTTTGGAATAGTTCTCTATTGAAGACATTTTGGAGAACATTTCTGCCCATGTGTTTGAAATTTCTGGTAGTGTGGTCACCAGTTTATCAGAGTTCTTTCTTAAAATGTTTGATACAGTTATTTTTATTATTGCCAATGATTTTCCATAGCATATAAAAGTGAGATCTTCATGTTTTCTCTTGCCATCTCTAATAGCACACAACGAGCTTTGGTATTTATTCAAATTGTCTGTAGATGGATTGGTAAGTGAAGTCTCAATGAACTGTTTTCCATTAAGTGATTGTGCCCTTGCAAGCATCAACAAACCAAGGTTTGTTGACACATTCAGGATCCCGAACGAGTATCAGATCCGCTACTTTTTCGAAATGATCAGGGGTCAAACTTGATTAGCAAACGGAGACCTTTTCAATCTTCTTCATTTAATTTTAAAAACTCAAATGAAAAACTTTAACCAAACCATAATGTAAATATTCTGTGCTTGTGACTTTGACCCCAAGGTCAAAGAGCCAAGCAGGCACGATACAGAATAAATTGTCTTAGGTTTATAATGACTTATCACAAGTATTAACCAAATGCATCAAGAGGCTTAGAAAATATATGCAAACCTTTAACCTAAACATTATTAATTAACCCAAACATTATTAATTAACCCAAACATTATTAATTAACCCAAACATTATTAACCCAAACATTATTAATTAACCCAAACATTATTAATTAACCCAAACATTATTAATTAACCCAAACATTAATTATTAACCCAAACATTATTAATTAACCCAAACATTATTAATTAACCAAAACATTATTAATACTGTTGTGCTGCTGCCGGCAGAATAGTGACTGGTATGTCCCACTTTCCTACAATGTTACAATTGCATTTTTTCTTGTTCAAAATATAAAACATGTACTTTTATCCCAATTTTTTTTATATATATATCTTTTTTAATAAATCTAATGTAAAATTACCAAGTTTAAACTTTTGCATGTAATGTTTTGTCGCAGCCATCCATTTAGTATGCATGTACATACTGAGCCAGGTGTCTCTGAACTTTTTGGAGAGGAAGAGAATTTTGCACTTCAGCTCAAATATGTATGGTTCTCTTTATATATCTAATCTCCACTAAACCAACTATCCCCTTAATATGAGAAAGAAAGTGGGGGACAAATATGGATGAATTAAAATTAAATTTGTCGATCTGACAATCTATTTATTGCAATTTTGATGGAAATAACTTGCTTTGGGTTTTGGAGAACTTACCAGTGGAAACAACCTCCAGTTTTGCCCTAGCTGCCAGAAAAAGAGGGTTCAGGTCAGATATAGGGCTGGCTGTGATAATATTCCCGCCAATTGCCTGAAAAAATACGTATACAATGTTTTGCAAATTTTGTGATAAAAACAATAGGCCCAGGTGGTCCTAAGATCATTCACCAGGAGGAAGTCTGCTGGGAATCCAGTCCCAAGATTTCTGTCATACTTTATCCAAATTGCACAAGCTTTTGAAAAGAAGTTGTTTTTTTTTAAATGTATGTGTTACTTGAGTAACACAGTCTATAGTGCATTGTTTATAAATTTATGTTATCAAATCTGATAAAAGCTGGTCAAACAATTCTTGAGAAACTGATTAAAACGTTTTCACCTTTATTTATGTAATAACTGAATTCACAGCAATTATGTCAGTGCAAACTTGCAAGATCTATATGCAAAGCAGGGTCTTTTCTATAACTGAAAATTGGAGGGGTCAAGAGGGGTGAGAGATTTTCTAAATAGAGGTTATTTAAAAAGAAAAATAAAGGTACGGCATGAAAATATAATGAATGATTTTGTGCATTTCATTTGATCTTTAGAAACAATGTTTGAAAAGTCAGCATGAATCCTACATTTGTGCATTCTAGGATATACCCTGTGCAAAAGATTATTTCTTGCTGTGGCCACAAAAAAAGTCCCAACACTATATATGTGAACCTCTCAACAGGCAGGACACTTCTCTTGGTATCAGCAATGCCCCCTGTTCCTCCCATCAATGTCTGACTCCCGTCTACCGTTTGTAAAAAATAAAATTAAATTAAAATGTAATCAATGATTACTGAGCTTGCCTCTATAAGCTTTGATTAGTCTCAAGCAGCTGTTATCAATATTAAAAACTCTCCATATAGCTTTCAGGTTATTTCTATTTTCATCCAGCACATTTTTGTGGTGTGCTCTTTTGGCCTGACTTATCTTTTTATTAACTTTATTTATCCAAATTTTATATTCAGCTTTGATTTCCTACAGATTTTAGATAGCCTCTTTGCTTTATTGCATCTAAAATGTTTGGGGAGACCCAACCTGGCTTGTGGTCTTTCTTTATTATGTGTGTTTTTAAAGGGGCATGTTTGTTTACTGTTTCCATGAAAAGATCCATCCAAGTACCTAAAACATCATCAATATCTTCAAAGATTTGGACTGTATTCCATGGAGTCTGTTTCACATCTTCCAGGAATTTAACAGCATCAAAGTTTTGAAAAGATCTATAAGTAATGGATTTATGGGTATTATTTTGCTTTGTTTTGTAATTGAGTTTACGTGTTGGAAAAATTGCAAAGTGGTCACTTAAACCAATCTTAGAAACCATTACTTCCATAACATTTTCATTTGTATTGGTATACATATATCGTCTATAAGTGTTTTAGAGGTAGATGTTACTCTAGTGGGTTCATTTACCAGATGTTTCATACCAAAATAGGTAATAAAATCCATCCAATTCATTTTTATTTGATCATTGAGAAGGTCTCTGTATATCTCACCTAGAATGTACAATTCATTTTCTTCACTGACAATTTTATCTATTTGAAGTTCAAAGTATTCACGCCAATCAGTATGTGATAAAGGGGGTCTGTACACAAAGCCAACTATTTAGGGCCTAGCTTTCTCTGGAGTAATCTGTATCCAAATGGTTTCTTTTTCCTGTGTTTCTAGGTCTTCCCTTCTTTTAGCAACAGTATCAGCTTTAACATATACAAGGAGCCCACCTCTTCCTGATTTCCTATCGCAAGGAAAAGGTTTGTCATAGCCATTGATATACAAGAAATTATCACCCTGATTTTCTGTCAACATTGTTTCTGAGAGTCCAAATCAATGTATATTATTATTTGGAGAGGTTAGCAATAGCTTCACTTGATCCATCTTTCCACGAATACCCTGACTATTTAAATGACCTATGTGTAAACCCTTACCAGAAACTCATAAATTCATGAAATTTACAACAATGTTAGTATTAGAGACACTCAAGTAGACATTAACGGAACTAAAATTATGTTCACAACGATCACTCCAACAATTATCATTACTAGCACTGTGTAAAACATTAGTTTTTCTTTCATTACATTTAATTCCGAATCCATGAAAGCTATTACTTTTATTATGTACTTAAGTGTGAAGTACAGGAACTTATTGGCGAAATAATTTTCATATTTTTTCATTGCTATAATTTCCCATGTGAAAATATAAAATTTCCCATAATGCCATGCGAAGCTTGATTGTGTGTGCTACATAAGTTATACCTGCAGCAACAAAAACGAGCACTTTGCGAGCTAGAACTTATAAATAGAAACTGCATTACCTTTCATACATGGAAATTAATTTTTGCTGAAGAAATCTGATTCGACGCCATTCGCGTCTCTGTGAAGTTATTTCCCTTTACTTCCTTGATAGCAATTTTGAGCCCGCTGTGATACATTGCTGGATCGGACTTGCCTTGTGGTCAGATATGATCAAATAGTTTACAAAATGTCAAAAATGTAATTTACTGCGACAGATTAGGTCATCCTTATCATACCACTCTGTTAAGTCACTGATATTTATATGGTCAACCCATGAAAGTGAGGTGAATTTACGAAATGCGTGGTTGGGGGTGGTGGTGATGTGCTGAATAAAGAGTTTAATCTTCTAAGCTTCGATTCTAGAGCAAGTTTGGTATATAATAAAAACATAATTTTCCTTTTCTGCGTAAATACAGGATATATTTCATCGTGTGGTACCAAAAACGACATTATTTACCTCGTGGCTTCGCCACTCGTTAAAATATCACGTTTTTTGTACCACACGATGAAATCTATCCGGTATTAACATACAAAAAGAAAATATCCTCTATGTATTTACACCATGTAAAATACAATAATGTATGTCACAAGTATTTACACTTTGATTGTAACGAGAAAGGCTACAACAGCATTTGATATTTTTACATTCATTGTATAAATTTGAAATGACAGTTGCACTTGAACATTTACAAGCAGCTAGAAAATTTCCATATTCAGAACAACTATCATCAAGGGGATAAAATCTGTTTTGACAAGGGATGCATTGGGTATATGACAGTCCTTGATAGCTAGACTGGTCCCCCAGCTAAATAGAGTTTACATGTGGAGTTGAGATGGCCTCATTGCCATTTACCTATTCCCTGAATCTATCAAGAGCTTTAGTATTGTGTCCAAAGTCACCACACTGACAGCATTGAATTGTCTGTCTGTGCCTGAATTCCTGTACTGAATGTTGGGTATCAAAACAGAAATCATATCCCTGGGTGTACTGATTGTATTGATGGGGCCGACCATAGTGTCTATAGCCTATTTTGACCTACATTGGGTTTAGGGTGACTGCTGAAGTTTGTAATGTGGCTATAAGACCAGATTACACAAACGAAAGCATCTATATTTGTTTCCAGCTTTTCTACCCCGGTGGACGACATGTGGATAGTGTCTCTTTTTCCAAATAAAGGTTGCATCACTTGACCCTCTCCATCCAGGAAATTTATGTAGTTGTCAACAATATCACATTCTCATTCACTTGCCAGCCTTGGGGTGACCTCATTGGTATCCCACACCTTGGGGGCCATCTCACACAGTGCAAAAAAAAACAATAAAAACAAAAAACAAAAAAACAACAACATGACAGTTTTGATTTTCTTCTGGATTTATGTCAGTAATTCGTCATATAGTTCTTCAAAAAGTTCGAGGTCAGTCCCTTCACTGGCATTGTTCCCTCCAGTATAGAGGACTGTTTTGGTAAACTTTGAGAGATCATACATTTTTATATCATCTAGTATTGTTTCTATTTTAGCACCTAAAATGGCGTTCTAACACAGTGCCTCAGCCCTCTGCTGTTAATTCCATGTAAAATGAAACTACCCATAAGGAGGATGTTATCCCTGGTGGTAGAATGCAAAGTGTTATTTATTTTGGCTTTGCATGGATGTAGTTTGTCTGTGGGGTGCTTTATCAATCTTAACTTCATCAATTATGGCTGATTCAGTGGCAGAGTTTGAAATCTGCATTGGGTTCGCTTTAAGCAACACCTCAGGTGTCTGCACACTTTTACTTAGAAAAATATATTTGGCAGTAATGGTTTGTGAATGTCTACAGATATTCAAAGGTTTCTCCCTCTGGGGAGCTTAATTTAACCTTCTCATTAACTAGCTTGTCAATCTGTTTTTGCATCATGCCCACATGGTTCTAGAGTGTTTGTATAACAGTCAGCAGCAGGTCAGTATTACACATACATGGAGAGTGCTGCTTTTGATATCCAGTAGGGCCCTCCCCAGGTGGCATAGTGGTCATAGTAATTGGAGTGCTATTCCGTGTCGGAGCCCTAGAAAATGGGTCTGCACAAATCCTTCTGAGTTTGTTCCAGGAACAAAATCCAATTATCAAAAATGTTATTGTGAAACTGGATGAATTTATATGGTGAGCATTGTAGATGATGCCCTCTAGATGATATACCTTAACAGAAAGTTCTTGCTCTACATCTGCGTCAGAAGATGGTGAAGAAGTCAAATTTGATGTGATCGATGATTTCGTGATGAAACATATTCATGCTTTTATAAAGTTTGGCCCTTTATATGCTACATTTCAATATTATTATGATATGAATTTACTGTAGTGGTCACAACAACAAATACTATGTACAATGTTGGTGAAGTACTGGTGGCAAGTGATAAAAAACAGTTGTGTTGATCATTGAATGTTAGCAGACATCTTAATGAATGCATCCTGTTTGAAAATCCACAGCAGATAAATCATTTTGTCATATCTCTGCACACACATCTTAACAATTACTACAAATTTCAAAAGTTATCCATGGTCACTTTATTAACATTTTTGACTGAGATATTTTCTTTTGGAGTAAGTGTTCCTCCAATAATCTAAATATATTCAGGAGCATGCTGTAGCACTGCTTGCATGGCATCCATCTTAGTACACTCTAATCAAGTTTTAAATTTCAAATTTCATAGTATGTCTAACCTTTTCCATGCTTTTGTAGTTGTTTCCTGTATATGAATATGCCAAGATAAGGATTGATTTAAAGTTAGGCCTATGTATTTATGAGAAGTGAAATTCCTAATAACCGTGTCATTCCTTAAAAGTTGTGGGTGTTGTTCCCTTTGAGATTTTCTGGATATGGTCGTTGATTCAGTTTTGTTTGGATTAAAATCAACTAACCATTGATTAGCTAATACATTGATTTTAAGTATGTCTTCATCCAAAACACCAGCAGCCAGAGTTGGGTCCTTATCAATAATTGATAACAATGTATCATCAGCAAACAGTCTTATACTGGACTGAATATCAGTGACAATATCATTAATGTAAATTAAAAATAACAGTAGTCCAAGTATAGATCCCTGGGGCGCACCAGCTCTGACATGTTGTTGGTCTGAAGTGCAACCTTCTATTACAATTTGTTTAGTCCTGTTTGAGTGATAATTTTCAAACCATTTGAAAAAGTCCATCACCTATTCCAATATTTCTTAGCTTATGAATTAAACCTTTGTGCCAGACTTTGCTGAAGGGCTTACTAATATCACAAAAACTACTCTGATTTCCTTGCCTTCGTCAACAGCCTTGCAAAAAGTATTGTACATGTCACACACTTGAAAGGAAGCCGAATCTTTTGGAGTAAAACCAGATTGAAGATAACTAATTAGGTTGTTGGCTGTAAGATAATTGTACAAGTGCCTGAAGACACATTTTTCAAATGTTTTGTTCAAGCAGCTTAGTAGTGAAATAGGTCTGTAATTTGAAACAAAATTTGTGTCCCCTCTTTTATGAATATGAGTAACATTAGCCTCTTTCCGTGCTATTGGAAAATATGAAGAATGAAGAATGGAGCGAATAACTGAACAGTTCTGACAAATATCGCTATAATATGCGAGTGCCTTCTTTAAGTAAGCTAGAATGGATCTTATCAGGACCCCCTGCCTTACTGATGTTGAGATTTGAAAGAACATCTTCTAAGTCATTTATGCTCATGTGAATATTATTAAGGCCAATGTCAGTAAGGGGTATAGAAGGCAGGGTAGTGGGAGTATTATCTACCAAGGATTGTTCAGAAAAATATTTATTAAACAAATTTGCTTTATCAAGACTAGAGTGAAAATATTGGCTATTATGTATCATAAATGGATACTCTGATTTCTATTTTGCTTCAGAAATGTGTTGGCTATATTCGACCAGACTTTTGGACCAATATTGAAATCTTGGAGTTTATTAGCTAATTTGTTTTTGTTTAAAAAAAAACTCAAGTTTGGCGCTTCTTACAGCGCTTATAACTCGGTTTCTGATATCTCTGAATTTGGCCCAGTGTAAAAAAAGATTCGTTCTTTAAGCCAAGCAGTGGATTCTTTTCCAGTTAATTATCTAATAGTATTGTGCATCCATGGAGGATCTCTCGAACAAATTGTTATTATTTTATTGGGAATAGCAGAATGGGTTGCCTCTAATATATTGCAAGATCTTGCACACCTATTCATCTATAGAAAGATAAGAAAACTCCTAATCAGCTTTATACAACAAGTATCGGTACAATGCTTAATTAGCTGTTTGATAGTCCCTTACGTTTCATTTAAAGCTATACTTCCGAGCATTCATAAAGTTTGTGGAATAATAAACTGGTTAATTATCCCAACAGAAAGGGTCTAAGATCACTTTTTCATAACAATTTAACGTGTCACTCTTAAATATTAAATCCATCATTGTGGATCTATGATTAGTAATTCTTGCAGGTTTATCGATCACTTGATGTAAATTAAATGTATTCATGATATTTGTAATATTTCTACATCTACTGGATACCATGAGGTATTAGTTGAAGTCCTCCTAAGATGATTACATTTTGACAATATTGTTTTCCTGGTTCAATTGAAAGTTCTGCCAAAGTTCAATCATCGAATCGTGGGTGTACATAACAAGTTCCAATTAAAAGTTTTCTTATGTTAAGACTTATTTCAGCTGAAAGGGCTTCCAGGCTTGGTATTAATAAATTGTTTGTTTTGTTGTTTTTTTTCAAGAAAGGAAATTCATGTTTTTAAATATCTAGCTACCCCACCTCCATTTCTGTTTCTATCGAGACGGATTGGTGTTTAAAAATTCTGTATTCAGATATTTTCTGTTAGAATTGATCGATCTAACCATGTCTCACTGACGGTAATAATATCGAACTTGTTTAAGTCTATGCTTATATAGTCAGTCTTATGGTACATACTTTGACTATTAATGGGATATACTGAGAGGCCTCTTTGTGAATAAGGGTCCATGCGATGACCCTGATTAGTTTCAATGTCATGAGCAAGTAAGAGCAACAAGCAGACAAAAGGTGACAGTCCCCTTAATTCTCTTATTTTTACACATACACAGTCGTACTCTATTGATGATAAAAGCTCCGACTTGAACACTTTGCTCATGTGGCTATATATAGGAATAGGAGGAATCCTCTATGATAAAAGTCATTTGTTATTAAAATACACATTATTTGATCGTATCTAATCATCTTTTTGCTTGTGGGTCTGAAAACCCTTGCATGCTAACACCCAACCAGAACCCTGTACTGCTCAAGATCAATATTCATGGGTTAGGTGACAAAGCTGAGAATTATGGTTGGCTTGGTTTGGGTGTTGATGTCTAATAAAAGAGGAGACTTGGTGCGGTCAGTGCGGTGAGGAGGTTATTTGCATGAAAAGTCAAAAGCAAATTACATTCATATTTTCTCCAGCCAGTTTCCAAACTACTGGAATATTCACTCCGCTGAAAGCTATGTAGGTGAAAAATGTTACCCCAAGTGGTATAAGCGTGCCAACATATGTTCACATTTTGGAAAAAAAATGTAAACAAAATACAAAGACTTGGTAAAACGCAAAGAAAGCAGTAATGCGTTTTTTCTTATTTGACTGTACATTTCAAGGGAGTTCGTCTGATAAATGCATTATGGAAATATATATTCATAAGAAAATTTAAAGCAAGCATAATGTATATAAATAAATGAGAAACAGGAAACATGGCTAATAATGTTCAAATAAAGTCAGGAGAAGATTAACACATAATCACACTATACAACACTATCCAGCCCAAGCCAGAAAAATAAAGAAACATCCCTATTAACCCAGGCAAAAGGTATGACAAGTTCACTATTACTTTAAAAAAATGAAGTTGCACGTGCATTCGTAGCTGCAAATCTCATTGAGGGAAAAGTAGCGCACAGAAAATA
This sequence comes from Margaritifera margaritifera, assembly GCA_029931535.1. Classification (NCBI taxonomy): domain Eukaryota; kingdom Metazoa; phylum Mollusca; class Bivalvia; order Unionida; family Margaritiferidae; genus Margaritifera; species Margaritifera margaritifera. The sequence goes on along the minus strand of JAQPZY010001626.1, from coordinate 85,169 downwards.
ACTAAATGTAGGTGAGAATTACTCGTACAATTGAGCCATAAGAAGATGTATGCCAGGTAGTAATGTAGAGAGAAGTGCCAAGGAAAAAAAAAAAATAATAATAATATCCGCACGGATAAGTGACTGAATACATTGAGTACAAATGAGAATTATTGTCTTGTATAATCTTGACATTGAGTAATGATGTTTAAATGGATTACATTGCGGTGGACAGGATTTGCAGAACAATGGCTGAGCATTTTCAGAATGTAATTACTGGATAAGTTCAAGGTAATATCTAAACAGTTGTTCAGGATATATGTGAATTTTCTACGTCGATTTTGACTGGACGCATGGACTACACACGTACGATTATACACACATGCATAAACAACATAAATACATGTATACATACATAAGTACACACATGCATGCATGCATGCACATTTTCTTTGTAAGAAGGACTTCCTCAATTTGTATGGCTGAAGGTATATACCTCATTGAATACACGAACCTTAAGGTAAAAAACATTAAGGATACCAACGTAGATAGTACATAAAATATTGGCATTAGCTTCAATTTTGTCCACCTGTACAACTGTTATACAAATAATGTACAAATAATGCCATAGAAACATTTTCATTTAGTAGGGCATGTTATTTGCCATTGTGTGACCAGTTTACGTCATAGAGATGCTGATGTACTAATTTTTTAACCCCAATATTTTTAATTTGTTAATTAACGCTAAATTAATGAAGTATTCAAAAAGCAGACCTTGGTGTATGAGACAAATATAGACAGTGATTAGTGTACAGTTTTCAGAAGAAGTTTTCATTCTAAACACTATTATGAAGAAAAAAAAAGTCTCACAAAGTTAAAATGGGGCGTGAACTTTTGGCTAGGAGAAAATAATAATAATAATAATAATAATAATAACAATAACAATAATAATAATTTAGATTGAACCAGGACCAGAACACACAAATACATAAGCTCACAATATTCAGTGTACATGTGTGTCTTGTGCCAGAAGAGCCTAAATAAACAAGCTCACGATATTCAAAATAGATTGTGAACCACGTAGTGAAAATAACAATAGTAAATTAACATTGGACTGGACCGGAACACAAATACATATGAAGAAAAGCAGAAACGTGGCTCTAACTCACTAATGAACTTGATAAACCTATTACACCCAATACCTGCTCAGAAATTCAACTCCATAAAGCACACGATCTTAATACGGAAAGTCTTAATGGTTGTTAGCATAAATGTTAGAGTACTCTTTCAACTTCAGCTAGTTGAGGGTTGTTCAGATATAGAAGGCCATCTTAATTTTTGATCTCTTCCAACTTCTCTTTTTTGAATATACGCTCGACGGTGTCGTCTTGAAGTTTAATAACAATTGTTCCGTCCCTTGTCCAGAAATTCTTTATCTTGTGTTTATTTTTTGAATTTGCTGACGCGTTTGATCCACTTTGTATGGGTGGCTGGTCAGATCCTCATTAATAAATATTTTGCTATATGTTTTATTCCGTTCTGTCTCCTTTGTTGAACCCATGGATTCAGAATATACTGATGAATCATCCGCAGATGGAGCTCTTCCAATGACAGGTTTCAAACTTTTCGTTTTTATCAACATCTCTACTTTCCTGTTGTATGGGATGAACTTCGCAATTATCGGTCTGGATCTTGAGGTTATTAAATCTCCAACTCTGTGAGATCTACAAACTCCAAAAGGAGGGATATCAACCCCAATTTTTTCAGCAAGGCACAGCACAATATCATCGTTTTTTTAACCTTTGCTTGTATGTTGGTCTGTCATTACTGAAAGTATCTTATCCGATAATAATCTGTAGTACAGGCCCCTCTCATTGCAGTTGCAATATTTGCTTTTAGTATAGCTTTTCAACTGAATTTCATTACACTGCCAAGCTGGGAATCCTTCAGCAGTTTCTGTATCAGTTAATCTCATTTCATCACATAAAGTCACCTGTTGAATTTCGTGCCTTCACTGGAATCTCCAGAGCCGGCTTTAACTTGCCTTGAATTATTCTGTCCAAATGATTTGGAAAATTTTCAGTATATGGGTTTCAATAATGACACCAGAAATGGGAATTCCTTTCTCTTGCTCTTGGAAAAACCACATTAAAGCCGCATGGCCAAGATTAGTGTTTTGCATGATACGGGTTTTCGACCTCTTAAATCCTCTCTCTGTATCAGCGTCATGCATAAATTCTCCCTCCATGTGGAAAACATGGTTTTGTTCTCTTATTTACCCAGCCTATCAATGTGGATCCAGGTGCACTAATATCTCTAGACTGCATTACTTTGTTCTCTCCATTCTTGACTCTATCAAGAACACTCAGATCCTCCAACACAGAACTATGCTTTATGTTTTACAGCCACATAACTAACCCCCGACATGACTTTTGGAACAGAAATGAGATTGCATTTGGAATCGTCTTTATATGTACTCTTCAGATAAAAAAAGGAATAAATATTCTACTTTAAATTACCCATCAAGGTGAATGGTGAATGAAATTCAGATGTATCTAGGTAGGAACAATGGAAAGAGTGCAAAATATTCATCTACAATGAGAATAGAGCAACATTAAAAAAGGAAATACACTGAGTACAAATATACATCCCTGAGATGAAATAATTTCTACGGATCATTCAAACTGGTTAAAAGGCACATAATGGAAGGTATTTGCAAGGCCTCTTAAGAAAGCCTGCTGATCAGGCCTGAGCAGAAGCAGTAACTGGTGAATGAGGGATTTGGCGCCAATCCCTCTATCTAAGTGGAGACCACTCTTGTCTAACTACTGCCTCGGCAAGCAGATGGTGCTTTAGCGCTTTCATTGCTAAAACAAACCAAAGAATGCATTTAACATATTTTAGTTCTTGCATGAAAGGACTGGATTTGTGATGTAGTGGATGTTTACCTAACCTATTATAATCGGTAATGCATTTGGGGAAGAAATGTCAAAATAAAATTTGAATATGGCAATGAATATGGAAAATCTGCCTGAATACTTAACATTATTATATCACAGAATACATTGCTCTGAATAAAACTCACAGGACGCTTGCTCCATTGGCAAAGGTGACACATGCAAAGGTCATCAAAAACCTCATTCAAGTATCTTAGGCATACATTCCCTCAAAACATAACTGTTTAATACATGCATATTCAGTAGGGAAAATAAACTAAAACATCACTTGAGAGACCGCCCCTTTTGCCAACAAAAACATTTCTCTCAAACAGGTGATTACTCTACAGAAGTCATCATATTATGTAATATAACTGATCTGTGCATCTTAAAAGAACATGCTCTAAAATTACAGATGGTATCCCAAAACAGGTTTTCAAGTTAGGTTTTACTGCATTCTGCTGCAAAGATGACATAAAATGATACCAAAGTTTAAAATAATTTGGAAATTTGCAGAATGTGACAACTAATATAATGACAAAAACTGTGCGTGATTTGCGGAAAACCATTTTATGTATTCCATTGCTGTTTTGAAATCAATACTACTATATTACCTGAGTCAGTTTTTCACGCTGTTACTCTGTCAAACACAAATAGACAGTATCTGCACTTCTGAACTAAATGTTTACCAGCGTAATGAAGCATAATATACACCATTGCTTCCTTTGAAATTCTGTGTTTCTATTTAAAATTATGTTCTAACCTTTTATGTGGTTTGAGATTAAAGATAACCACAGCACCCATGTAATAGCACTCAGAAGAAACGCAGGTTCCCACCTAGTAGTGGCAATAAATAATAGTGTTTGGAGTTACTATTAGTAGTGGCAATAAATAATAGTGTTTGGAGTTACTATTAGTAGTGGCAATAAATAATAGTGTTTGGAGTTACTATTAGTAGTGGCAATAAATAATAGTGTTTGGAGTTACTATTCACAAACAAAGATCAATACCAGATGATCTGGGTTGATTTAGGAGAAAAATTACCATGAATAGAAGTTGCAAACTATACCGGTCAAAGATGTCATTTTGTTGTATATTTCTTTTCTGATAAAATGCGGATTGTAATTTTTGTTTTGTTCTTACAGAGATCTATTGGTATTACTTTGGTATTTTGTGTCACATAAGTGAAATAATAAGCAAAGATGATGTTCCATTCGATGGAATTTTTGCATGCAAGTAATCGTTAAGTAGAAATGGAAAACAAATGCCCCACCCCTGTGCCTAGGGAACAGACCTGAATGCAAAATGTATCTGGACAGTTGGACAAGAGCAACAGTATAGGCCCGAACTACATGTCTGGTGTGGCATACAAATAGATCATAATAGATGACTAATAAACAATTTTATTTAGGACTAACAAACTTTCAATAAGACTGTATGTCAACAGCGAAACAAAAACAATAAATAAACTATTTTGAGCATTAAATGATAATTAGATGTAACATTAATGTATAATTAAGTTGACGTTTATCTGTGATCTGAAGTAACAATGTATCACCAACTTATACTGTCAAGGACCTTAAAGGTTGCATCCCTCATGATGGCTCTAGAATCAAGTGGACACGGATGAGAAAGACTGTACCAAAGAATGAATTGTATGTTTTCTGTGAAATTTATCATTGTTTTTTACATATTATAGTACCATGCCGTCTCTCTTTGAGATTTTTGTGCAGAGTTTCAATTCCAGGGTGCCGAGAGTGTGCCTGTTGCAGCAACATGTGCTTATTTTATTCAAAGTACATAGGGGAGATCATATATCTGTTAAGAAGGTATTAAGTGGCAGTCCCTGGTGCATCATCCTGCACCAGGGCTGCACTTAGTACCTGCAAAGGCTGTGCATCTCCCTGCACTAGGGACTGCAAAGGCTGTGCATCTCCCTGCAATAGGGAATGCCACTTAATACCTGCAAAGGCTGTGCATCTCCCTGCACTAGGGACTGCCACTTAAAATATTGTGAATTTTAATTTATTTTCATGAGTGTCATATTTCGTAGTTTTCCAAAAATGACATTTTCATCAGTATTTAAATAATTTCATTTATAAAAGGGGTCCTATTGTTTCCACAGAATGAATTTTGTTTGTAAAGTCTGTAAATTCGTTGTTTATTGCAAGCATGAATTCCATGAACATTGTTACCCCATGAAAAATAGTAAATTTATGGTACCCATTCAATATATATGGCACACTGTAAAGCATATTTTCCTAAGATGATCAACATGTTGGACAATATAGGTACTTGCATACACCATATTTGGAACCCAAGGTAATACAAAATAATATTTCTAAATTGTATATAACGTGTTCTAAAGAAAGAAATACACATACTTTTTACGCTTTCTTCTGGTTTCCTGAGGTTTTTATGCATTTTCACGCTCAACTCAGACGCTATTCAAAATTCTGACATCCAATTTTTCAGTGCTCAGACAATAGCCATTCAGACATTTTATGAGTTGTGTCTCCATTTGAGCATGAGAACATCGTTTCTATAACCTCCAGTCTTGATCATTCTGTTCAATGTGTTATGTATTTTCTGTTCTGACATCTATCAAGTACACTGACACAATCCAGAAATTATTTAAAAATACTCACAGCAACATTTCTGATCTGACAGCCTGCAAACCAGCGTAGCATCTCAATTACTGCCTGGAAGAGTCTGGTCGTATGCTCTGGAAAAAGGTTTATACAGATTATTCAAATTGAACAACAAGCGAATTCAATTAATTTCTCTCCCAAGTGACACACCTTCTAATGACCATATCAAGTTTCATCCATTAATCTCAAACAGCAATAAAGTCATAGAGTAGGAACAAAAGTGTGTAAGACAAACAGGCAGACCAATGGACAAAAGAAATGTAGGACAGAAAACAAATACTATGTCCCCCCACTTTTCACAAAAGGCCTGGGACAGCAAACCACAGGGATCTAATATACATCTACCATTAATTTCTCTGATTCCATTTTATATGATTCACATTCAAGACCATTTTCTCTTTAAATTCTTATATGTAGACAAATATGGAAACAAGTGAAGCAAAATTCAAAACTGGTGTGTAAACTTGATTTTAGACAATAATATAACGTATGTGGTATTATTATCCAAAACATGTCTGTTTAATGTCCAGGGAGAGGCTTAGAATACTCAGCCTACTCATTAGCTTATCAACATCTTAAAGATTTTGTTGGGAAGCATTGCATGCATATTTCAACAGATTGTGTTGAAATTGGGCCACAAATATAACAGTTATAGCAGGATGACTTTGAACATGTTATATGGGCAAAAGTGTCCATGTGTCAGAGTTCATTCAGCGTAGATTCAGCCGGACTAATGGTACAAAAATAATTCCGTAACAACTGTAAGTTGACCAGCAGTCTAGTTGTCAGCAATCCACTAGACTCAACAATAAGCAGTAACTGACTGACAGTTGTTGAAAGGTCAGTTTTACAAAGATGACATTTTAGAGTACTTCATTTAGTTTTGAGGAACAGAGCCATTCCCATCATTCTCCACAAACAATGAATGGCTGTGTGTGAGGTCACCCTGGAATTTTGCATGAAACAGTGAACTGTGGCTGTGTACATAAAGTATGCACACAATTTGGAACAATTAATTAGAAGGGGACATATATACCATATTATAGATATGGCTCTTCATTTTTCATATGATTCTTGATCCTTGTTAGGGAAGAAAAAAGGAGCATCTTTTACACCAAAGTTACTCTCTGAAGATCCTTCAGTTGAAGTCACATGGATATTACTCTTGCAGATTGCATTATATGGACTTTTTGGTTCCTGGTTGCAGAAGTTTTCCTCATGCATAAGAAATGTCTTCCGAAACAGAGAACCAGTCTAGAAATATTGATTTGCATGCACGCCATCTAGCTGCCAAGAAGAGTGACAAATGCGTTCCACTGTCCAAGATTGATTAAGTTTCCAATCATAGCCCTTATGCCATGTCTGTTATCACATAATCCATTGTACAGTCTAGTCTCATAAATTTGATTTGCAGGTATCCAATTAGTGTAAAGATAAGTAGCAATGATGAGAATTGTTTATTGAAGATTATTTAAAATCTTTTCCATCTATCCAGTAGTCAAGTTAAAGATGATCACTAGCAAAACCTCAAATTTTTTAACTCTATGCAAAATCCATATTTTGGCATTACTTTAAGGCAAAACCAATCATACAATGCAAAGAAAGGCATAAGTTTATGTGCATTTTATTGCACTAGGCTCTGAAAATGTAGCCACTAAAATAAGGATAATTACATATTAAGTATAGTAAATTATATCCTGTTCTCCTAATTCCTTCGTGTTGACTACCATATTTATCTCATGACAGACTCATGATTGCTGATAAGCCCCACATCCATTTTTATCCAATGACAGACCCATAATTGACGATAAGCCCCACATCCATTTTTATCCAAGACAGACCCATGATTCATGATAAGCCCACACTCATTTTTATCCAATGACAGACCCATGATTCATGATAAGCCCACACTCATTTTTATCCAATGACAGACCCATGATTCATGATAAGCCCACACTCGTTTTTATCCAATGACAACCTATGATTCATGATAAGCCCACACTCATTTTTATCCAATGACAGACCCATGATTCGTGATAAGCCCACACTCATTTTTATCCAATGACAGACCCATGATTCATGATAAGCCCACACTCATTTTTCACACAATTTTGCCAAATAGTTACAAATGATATATTTGTCTGATAATAAGCTAACTCCATACTTTTTCACAAATGTATTACGTTGGCCTCTGGTCTTGTCATGGGAGAAATACTGCATATAGATATACAAGGAATTTCCACTAGTTGTAGATCATATATTCTTCTCACTTGAGTTATACACCAAGAAAAGTATATGTTTCCATTATATCACTTTTATTCACTGTAATCTGAAGAAGAAAGATGGTGAGGCTGATTTATGGCTGGTTGAAATATCTGATATCATTTCAACAGATTTCATATATATTTTGCTCTCTCGTTTAATTTGGTTTTAATAATTGTGTTCCTTTAGCATACATGTGATAAAAATGAGGTGTGAGCTTGAAATAAAGAGGGAGATTTGTAAAATTTGGTCAGGAGTTTTGACCTCAAAAGAGGGAGGTTTTCAATGACCCGATTTTTAGCGTGCAAATGGGGAAAAATTACTACTGTTGAACACATTTCCATATTTTTAATATTAAAATATGCAATTTAGTTCTTTCACATTAACTTGTTGCCTTTCACACTCTCCATATATGTAACACAAACATTTTTAGCATTTCTTACAAAATCATTGCCTGGATTATATTGCTGGCAGTCCTTATCATTGTTCATCTTAACACTTAAAAGATTATGTACTGTCACTGGATCCAGGTTTCCTCTAGAGTCAGCCTTAATTTTCCTCAGAAGGGAAAATGGCCTTTCAGTGTCTGCATTGGAATATGCCAATGTCAATAAAACTCTGCTGAGTTCACAAATTGTTTCCTGCCTGTAGGTAGAGTCAGACTGGTACTGTCTTTGTCGAATTTGGGAAGTTCTTCTTTGGGAGTCAGAATGTAGTCCTGAATTTCATCTTCCAGTGCAGTTCTCTCACTCTGGGTTAACATCATGAACCTCTCAGACAGCTTCACCACTGCAATGCAAAATGCAAAACATTAGCACTTTGAAATGTACTTGCCATGGATATACAATAGGTAAAATTAATATTAATATAATTATGCAATTGTCACTTGAATATCCAATGCAATTGGCCCAAGGAAGATTTCTCTCTCTGAAATATTATAGAATCTGTTGCAGTGGTTTCATATGGCTTAGCAAAATTTTCCTTTTAAAGGTACCTATCACTGTTTTCAATTTCCAATTATCAGTGCAGACCTATAATATTTTTTTATTGTTCTCCCATCAATAGCTGATAATTATCTGTATTGATCATAGGAGATAAGAAAACCTACCTAATCGGATTAGTGTGTATTTATTGCGCTCGCAAGCATCTAATGTTATTTAAAGGTCAGTAAGATTGTCCACACGAAGCAAACATTAATGATTAGACTATCACACCCTTTGTGACTTTAAGCTTAATTTGCAGACGCCTTTGTTGTCATCATTATCATCACTATCACCATTATTTAACAATAACAATCAAATGCGGAAAACGATTATCACTTACTAGAATTATAGACGAAGATAAAGACCTCATTCATCACAGGCATAATTCTTGTACTATATCCATATTATTATTATATTATTATTATTATTATTATTATTATTATTATTATTATTATTATTTATTTTTTATTATTATTATTATTATTATTATTATTATTATTATTATTATTATTATACAATTGTGATCATGATTTCATATGAACAATAAAATAGTCAAACTTTAGTAATACTTACGTGAATATTTTATCCAAGCATGCAAAAATGAGTTCTGCTGATCCAATGTTACAGGTTGGTATTCCAAAGAATCTTGTTGATACTCTGTTAACATCTTTGTCAAAAACACAAACTAAGACTATCAGCATTTTATTATCCCCTGTATGGGGTATCTGCATGATGCGTGATGTAATTCATGTCCCTTTGAACTCAATTGCAATCACTGAAATTCCCGTTTCCATCCATCAATGAATTTCGTGCGATATTTCGCTTGCTGGATTTTGGTGTTTTTGTCATTGGTAGATAATGCACGCTTAGACATTGCGACAAACTTTAAACACTGAAGTCAAACCCAGCCAGTTGTATGCCGCTTTAGCTTTTGAGTAATCCTACCATAATCAATTAACATCTTTAATTCTGTCCAAATTACTTTTTATCATACATAGTATACACTCTAATTCATCTCAACAACTTTAAGTACCGACGTAGAACATACCTTGCGGACAGAATCAAAGTAATGTTTATTGTTTCATGCTGACTGAGCTTTTCAGTAACCCAGACATAATCAATAAACGTCTTTAATCCTTTCTAAATTACTTCTACTCACAAATATATAATCCACCTCGACAAACTTCAAATGAAGCCAGTTGATCATGATAACAGGATCTAAGAATGAAATTAGCAAGTACACTGACTTGCCCTGCTTAAGCCAGTTCAGTCACGTGATCATAGGTAGTATTACCATAAATATACTACACTGGAGCCAGAATGTGAAAACAAAAAAGAAAAAAGAAAACTTTCAATAATATTTTTGCGTACGCGGGATATTTCAGTGAGTGACAGGTGGGACGGGACACACCCCTAAACTCAGGACAAAAACCCTCCTGTGTGGGAGGTTCACATGTATGCTTTAGATTAGTTGCATTTATACAGTTTCTTCTCATTTTAATAGGAGAACAATGCCATAATTTCATTACAATAATGTCAAATATTTCCCACAGTTACTAGTCCGATGGTGCCTAGACGTAATGTGTCACATCACTTTATGCAAACGTAACACAGTGATTACATTGTCGTGAGTTGTGCAGTAAGCATTAGTCACCATTGTACATCATTAAAAGTGACGATTTTAATGGAAAAAAAACCTGTATATCATTGATGAGACTAGATTGGATATCATCTTGAAAATTAACGCTTTCACATAAAGTGGATCATATTGTGCTTTGACCATTCTAGAACTTTGTTTACATCTCTCTGATGCTCTGGTTCAATCCCTGGTAAAGTGTATGGACACACATAAGTAGTCTGCATGTTGTTTTCTAGGTGTACTCAAGTTTCCTTCACCTAAAATATCCCTAATACTGGTGGTAATGGTTTTAATTGAAGATGCCATAGTTGTTCTGGAAGTTTGACGTTAGCACCAAGATACACGATTTTTCAAAATTTTATAGGATTTCAGATTGCTCAGATCTGGAAGTCTCCAATAAAATGGAATCAGTAAAATAAGACGCAATACCAAGAAGCTATTAAGTTATTGAGTCATTTCTTATTGCTACCATTTAGAAAACATCAGGATTTTGCCTTTTAGCAACTAGGGCAACTTCAATATCTTTAATTCTATTTTTCACGAAATTGTAGCTGTAAATGCCCAAAATTATATTTAATTATGCAGTTATTTGTTCAAAAGAAAAAGGTGAATTTTACAATAAATTATATGTCCATGAGAAACGGTGCGGGTCTTGGCTCTTGTAATTTGACAACTGGAGTAAAACTAACACTAGTTATTTCCAAACTTTGCCTAGCTACCTGGATATTTCTCTAAGCAGTCCTTCAGTACCTTCTCCAACTGGGTGAGAGTGACTGAGGCGCCAAACTTGATTCCATCCTCCCTCTCCCACACCTCATTCAGTTCTGGGATATGGGTGGCGTCTATCAGAACTGGGTAGTGCATGTTCTTTAGCTTCACTTCCACACCTAGGGGACAGAAAGCATGAAAAAATGAATACTCATCATACTGTCCATGAACTTGTGGATTATAAAACGAGAGACCCAAGTGGGTCTGAGTTGCTCACAAACTGATATCTTCCCAACAGCCAGATGTAAGAACAGTTGGCTAAGAAATCTGGGTCAGTAGGGTGCTTTCTGAGGAAGTTTTTTCTCAATGATGATGATTGCATACACTATAAAAACAACTACTTCATACTTGCCATATTCCCAGACAAGGTTGGGGTTTTTTTGAGACTCAAAAAGTGTGTTTTGAGGTCCCAAGGGGGGTCAGTGCGCATGACCCCCCCCCCCCAAAGCGACGTTATCCAAATAAGAATAAGCTATCTTTTCAAATTAGCCTATACACAATGACTGGAAATTCAAATCTGAATAAAAGAAAATACAGTCTGTTTTCTCTGAAGTATGTAATATACTTACAAAAAAAATGGTACACTTAACATTGTCAAATAACATATCACCACAAAATTGGTCACAACCTCACAGACATTGAATACAAAAATACACCAAGTTACTGTCTTCAAAATCCATTGGACGGTGGAATGTAGTTTTAATTACATGCAGTCTAGTAGTTGGTTTGACGGTAATGCAAGTGATATTTGTGTTCACAAATATGCTTTACTTTTTCTTCGCGAATGTGCATCCACGTCTATGTTGGCGCAAGCAATGGCCAAAGTCGCTAAAAGTGATAAAACCTGTAAGATGGCAATGAATATCCATTTAAAAACAATGAATCTGCCAATGAAAACATTCAAGTTTTGTGGTAGTCGGCCGAGTTGCTAGTCTTTGACCGCCGCTATTGTAACGTATTTTCAAGGTTAAAGTCACACCTACGGCAGTGAAGATTTAATTTATTCTCAGGCTGAAGATTTATCTAGTTTTTGTATCTTCATCTATATTTGATTACACATCAGCATCATTTGTCCAATATGAAAGGCCTTTATGCCAGCATGCTTTCTGCCAAAGTCGGTTAAACTCATTGAACATTTTTTAAATAAAGTTTTTTTATTTTTTTTATTTAGTTTTAGTAATGGCACCCATAATTAATATCAAATCAGCATAATCCATACGAGTTTGAAAAGCCTTCTAGCTTGGACACTTTCTGTAAAATTTCTTCAAATATTGCTCATCAGTTTTTTTTCGAAGTTTCTGTTCAGCTTTCGTTTTTGGAAAATGTTATTCAAAGTTTTTCTATTTTAAGTAATATCAGTGATATTTGATGGTAGATTGGCATCATTTGTACAAAAATAAAGCTCTTCACGTCAAGATTCTTTCATGCAAATTTGATCAAATTCTGTTGAATGGCTTGTGAGAAAAAGTCATTAAAGTATTTTCTATTTTTAGTAACAATGGCCACATTTAAAGGTAAAACTGCATCAATTGTATAAATGTGAAAGCCTTTAATGCCAAAATACACTCTCTTAACTCCAGCTCAGTTTTACTGAGCAGGTTCCAAGACAAATTAAAATAATGTTTTGTCAGTAATGTCCGCCATTTTTTTGGCAAATTGGGATCATTTGTAAACATTAATTTAAAAAAATTATGCTAGGATGCTTTCTGTCATATTTGGCAAGATTTTGATGAACTGTTTTTGAGAAGAAGTCATTTAAATGTTTTTGTATCTTTTAGTAACAGCAGCCATATTTGATGATGGATTTGGCATGATGTTTACATTCTTAAAAGCCCTCAATGACAGGATTATTTCTGTCAAATTTGGTCAAATTCCTTTGAGCAGTTTTTGTGATGAAGTCAATTAAAGGTTTTATATTTTTAGTAATTGTGCACATGTTTTATAGCAGATCAACATCAGTTCTAAAAAAAAAAAGCTCTTTATGCCAGCATGCTTTCTGGCTAACTTGATAGAATTTTGTTTACAAGGTTTTGAGAAAAAGTCATATTAAGGTTTGCCTATTTTTAGTAATGGTGGCCACATTTGTTACAGGATCAGGAGTATTTGAATACATTTTAAATATTCTTTATGCCTGAATGCTTTCTGTCAAAGTTGTTAGAGTTCTGTTCAGAGGTCTTTGAGATAAGGTTGTTTAAATGTGTTTTCTAATATTAGTAGCAGTGGCCATATTGGATGATGGATTGGCATCCATTTAACAAATTTAAAAGGTCTTGATCCCAGAATATTTCCCATAAAGTCATATGCAATTTAGTCAAGCAGTTTTTGAGAAGTTGTAAATAACAATAGTGAATGAATCGAGTAAAACAGATGAGAGACCATACTATAATCTCCCAGCAGATGAGCTACTTTTTAAAAAATCTTCATATGAGATTAGACCATGTTTCATATATACTTCAGATTAGAAATCAGCAGTACAGAAGTATGGTCTGGTGTTTTTCCAAATCACAGACTAAACACCCGTCTCATCACTCTCACTCCATTGGCCCTACACAACGGACAAATCTAAGAACACCCATCCGTTCCATCCGTTATATCATAGGGTTAGAACTCTCCATCTTGAAAGTGAGAACGGAGTTGCAGAGATCTGTCCCAAATATATGCAGTGAAGCAAATACAACTGAACCATATTAGGATCAAATACTCCCGTCAATTATCAGTTGCTAGAAGAGTGGATGGTCATGCTCTTCCAGGCATGCACTGGGTGGAGGGCTTTGGAGGGTATGTCTGTATTACTCTAAAAACTTAATTTATCCTCTTCAAATATGTTACCTGGTCATAATTCATTAAAAGAATAGGTAAGAGGAGGAGGGAGTTAAATTCCTTTGTCCCGGAGTTGGTCCTGTCTCTAGTGATCCTAATGGATGTGAAGTATGTTCAAGTCGTGTGAGATACGGGCTATAGTTAGTGCATGTTTTATTCCTGGACACGTTTTAGAGAAACAAATAATTTCCACTCACGAAAATCCAGCAGAAGTAAAGTAACTTGCATCATTACTAAGATCGTCAACAACCAGGGATGGTATCCTATTGTACTGCTGGTATATGTCCCTCCAGATCAAACTGAGCCCTTTGGGATGAAATGTCTCTGAAGTAAAAGCTGGAGAATGTTATCTCTGACTTACATCCATTGGCTTGAATCATGTCGGTCAGGGAGCAGATTCGCTCAATGGCTGTGCTATTGGCGGCCATCCTAACAACATGAGCCGATATGTGTAAGAAATTCATCGCAACTTGGGTTAGTTCCTTGTGGGCTGAGCAGATAAACCATCATATCCAGGACAACAGAGCCTTAGTGGAAATATAGTTCCTTCTTCTTTGAGTGGTAAAATCAAGTGATATCTCCCTCTTCTGATTTGCTCAGTTCACTTGAGAGGGATCTTCAAAGGTCCAAAGACAATGGATCCAAGACAAAGGCCTGATTACTAAAGAGTGAGAACCTGTTCTTATCAATGAAAACAGGAGTGAAAATGAACATTGTGGTGGAACTTCAGATAGATCAATCAGCAAGGTATGTATCCCACTGATTCTGCCTGTGGTAGATATCGTGCATAGGAAGCAAGTTTTGTACAAGAAGTGAGGCTCTTGAGAGCGGTTTAAGAGGTATCTTATTACAGTCAGAACTCACTGAAGATTCCATTTTAGACAAATGGTCAAAGACTTCAGTTGAGACAAGTCAAATTTTACAAGATCGGAAAGGTCTTTGTTTTGACCTATATCCTGCTTCGATGATGCTGAAACATGTCTGAAATCGTGTAACAGTAGCCCTTGATTCGGATGGGAGCTAACTTTGCCTCTTTGAAGATTCACAGGAGGAAGTTAGTTGCATCTGTGACGCTGGGGTTTTTAAGGAAGAAATGTGATTCTGCTCCCACCACTTGGAAAAACCTATTCATTTTTCCTCATATGCTTTCAAAGTGGTGGGCATTCCAACATCTGAACTGAGAACTATTTCTTTCTCAGGGCTTGCTTTATTCCAGTGAGGCGCTCAGGTTCAACATCGCTTGATTCGGATAGAAAACTGTCTTCATGGTTGTTTTAGCAGGCGGGGAGAAGGTAGGAATCTTCCCGTGAATGTCTACTGCTCAGTTCAGTAGGTCAACTATCCATATTTTTTTTCATTTGAGGGGAGTATTCAGATATTGCAGGGGACAGACAAAGCATGGCCACCACTGAGTTTGTAAGCGGTCTCATACCTAGACCGCAACACTCTCCCCCCTACTTTGAGATCTAACCCAGAGTTTCACCACAGATTCACTCCTCAAAACAGTCAAAATGCATTCCACACTGCGCCACCGATTGCTGGGGTTCAAAATGAGCTCCCAAACTGTAGAGTCAAGACTTGAGGCGTTTTCTATTTTACTTGCAGTAGTTTACAAAGTACGCCATGAGCTCGAGGTGTTGTTTGCTTTAGTATACAGTAGTTTAGAAAGTGTGCAAACTATGATTGTGTTTTTGTGTTGTTTTAGGCAGTAGTTTAGAAAGCAATCATTGTACTTTAGGTGTTTCTGTTGTATTTGTTGTACGTTGGCATGGCAGAGTTTCAAATACACCTTTACTATTTTAATATTTACTATTGACAAACTATCATTAGCGCCCTACTGACTGCTATTCAGACGAAAAGGGAGTGCTCTGAACTGGTACATAGTGTCCATATATGCAAACCTCAGAAACTTCCGGCAGGACTTGTGAATGGAAATGTGAAGGTATGCATCTTAGGGATCTAGGCTGACTACAAACTCTCCCTCCTGAATAGCGTTGAGAACCGATCGCAGCGTCTCCATTCTGAATCGTTGCCATATGAATTGGTTGAGAGAGCTTAAATCTATAACTGGATGAAGTTTGTCTCTGGTCTTGTGAAGTAGGACAAATCTGGGGTATAATACTGGTGACTTTGTTCTGTGCACATTTCTACCACGCATTTTGCAAGGAAAGTGTATATTTCTAGATGCAGGATGTTGGTTTTGTACGAATCTCTTGGAATGTCTGTAGCAAAAGGAGCCGTTGACAATTAAGATGGGTCCTCAATATGATACGATGACCCTTCAAGATGATATGCAGGAACCAAGGGTCATCAGAACAGAGTCTCTCCCATTCCGTGGCAAAGTGTACGAATCTTCCCACCATCAGGATGTCGAAAAAAGGTAGTGTGAGCATAGCGTCGTTTCTTCAGGAAGGCTGATGGGGAGTGAAGCTGGGTCAAAATGGATCCTTGTATCCACATGTTTTGTCATTGATGGCTCTTGGAAAGCCAGTTATGATTGAGAGAAAGGGCTTGAAGGATAATTTTCCTATTTTGTGTAACTTGGTGTGGGGTATTTCCTGTTTCTCTGATCTCTTTCCGGAAACAAGAGCTGGGATGTGGGTCACTGATCCTATGAGAGCTTTGCCTCTTTTATGGCCTGTTTCCTGACCTCTTTAATCTCGCCATGGAAAAGAAGCAGTTGCTATCTACGAATAGCTCTGTGGTGATCTTTCAGGACAGAGGACGTGGAAAGAAAGGCATCTCTTCATGCAGGCTGTCGATTAACGGACGCATCTATGGCTTTGGAAAGTGAGTGTTAAGCTGCTCTGTTAAGCACACACACCCTATGAAAGACTTACTCCAAAGCGTTACCGTCTGTGGGTTCTTGATGGACAGGCTTAGGTTAAGGCTTTGTTCTAATTGCTGAAAAAAAACATCGAAACTAAGTCGAGCATAGATCCTATCACTACGACATTAGAAAACTAATTGTTGGATGTCGGGAAGGACTTCCGGTCCATACTTACAGAGGATGGTTGCATTGTCTCTGTAAACAGCTGGGAGTTTATAGTGAAAACCCTGTCTGTGTCTGTCTGGTAGAAAGATGGGCTAAAAATGTATGGGAGTCGTCGATGCAAAAAGAAAAGTATGTTGATACTTGAATCCTGAAGCTGAATTTGAAAACAATGTAGTATATCAGTGACTTGAACTTACTAGAGTAGTTATTTGAATGATGGCTGGTCTCTCGTGACTAATATATCAATGAAAGCAAGATCTTTATAAGAAAATATTGATGGAGCAGTTGGAGGAAGATACAACTGTAAAAACCCGCAAAAGCTGGAAATTTTCTTCAATCAATGCATGCAAGGCTTGAAAGAATTCATAAACAATGTCGATTACTGAGTTGAAAGGAAACAGAAAGTGCTATAAATCATTGGCTAGCAATTAAGATGTCACTGATAAACTTATCACACAATGACGTTAGACAAATGAAGTGCAATATATTCATCTATGATGATGAAGAGAGAAAAATAGAAAAATAATTGCAATATACTTCACTGAGGTGTGAAAACTCAAAAGAACTACTTAGCTGATGAAAAGGCACAAGTGAATTTGGTATTTACGAGGTCTCGAGATAAAGCAAGCTTCCAAGCAAGAACGGATGTAATAACTGACGCCTGATATGATTTGGCACTAATTCCTCTATCCTAGGTGAGACCACTCATGTGTGACTTCCACCTTTAGGACTTTTCTTGCTGAAACAAGTGAACAAACATCTTTTGTAGCTTGGAAAGGCTGGATTTGCCAGGGAGTGGATGCACTCCTTAGGTATTATCATTGGCTTACATATTTGAAGAAGACACTGGACTCGCTACATGCTGCTTATTCATCAAATGTTTCGGTGGTTGTTACAAGACGGATGTGACAGCCAAGCTGATACACTCTCCTGAGGACTTGAAACTATATGTATACCTTAACCCACATTCTGGAAAAAGTGATGGATTACAAATTAGTATGTGTGAGATATATCTTACACTCATGTTGATTTGATTTTTACAAAAATGATCAAATAAGTTAAATAATAAGATATGCCATGTATATAACAAGTTAAATAATATTATATGTCATAACATGCTCTCAGTGAGTTTTTATAAATTTCATGTCAAGTTTGGGATTGTATTTATAACAAAAAAAGCAAAGGTTTCACGTTACTCAGTGATGTTCTATATTATGTTCCTACACCAGACTGCATCAAAAATATTTACTAAATGCAATCTTGATGCTTTTAAAGGTGAATGTTAAGTGATACATTTAAAAATCAAACTTTTAAGGTTATATTTATAATTTGTGCTACTGATGTGGTACGAGACATACATATATTTTCCCTCAATTTGGATTATGCTTGTCCTACCAACACACATTCATACATATGGGGAAGATTCTATTCATCAAATAAGTGAGGAAACATCATTCCAGACTCTTAGATTTCCTAATATTGTGCACAAATCAGACCTGTATGTACAAACCATTATTGGAGCAAACTATGTATCTTTGATAATATTTGCCACAGCTAACTTCATCACTTCAAAGGGCCAAAGGAGAACGTTAGCTATGTTTGCTATTCAGGCTTTTAACTGAGTGTGTTTCTGATTCCACCACTGGGAGAAACTCTTCACTTCTGGGACAGATGTTGATGGCTGGGACCTCCATTTGAAAAACAGGTGTATGCAAAGCCTTGTTTAAATTTGATGGGACTCATCGCAGCGAAAAAAAAGGTATGTTGGCACTTGGGTCTTATAGTTGTCTCTCTAAAGAATTTAATAAAGCAGCAACTCAGCCAAAATATAGTAGGTGTTTGAATCTCAGCTAGTCTTTCTTGGTTAATAAATTGACGGATGTGAGAACTTTATACACTGGCAATGTCGGCATAGAAAGATACGGGACAAATTCAGGCAGCAGAAGCCAGGAAACTTCTTTGATCAGTGTCCAGAAGGCTGAGTCCTCTCTGAACATCGTCAGATTGAGTATGGAAAATGGTGCTTTTGAGTGTTATACCTCAACTGCAGAAGAAAGGGGCGATATAGTAGACACCTGCGATGTACGTGACAAAGCTGGCGAGACGGCTAAGAAGGATGGTGAACTTGACTGGGGGTCGGGCAAGATTGGGACACTGTAATCTCGAGATATTTATCAATGGTCTGGCAATGATACCGGTCATACAAGAGCGGACCGTCGCTAAAGCTGATGCCTGGTTGTGTTGGAGTGAGGGTTGGTACTGGAGCTGTCCGGTGCTCATGAGCAAATTGTCGATGGTCCAGGAAAGATACCATGCATCTGGAACTGGAGCATCACCATATCCGATGCCGGGTTGTAGCGGAGATGGGGCCAGTGCCAGAGCTGTGTGATGTTCACTGAGCCAATCATTAATGGTTCTGGAATGATGCCATGTAGCTGGAATTGGAGCCTGGCCTTTGCTACTGCCGGATTTAGTAGGAGCCGAGACTGGTGACTGAGCTGTTCGATGTTGGTCCGCAATGCTGCTGGAAGGCTGGCACTGAATAGAAGCCATTCGTTCATTGATGTCGGTGTCAGAAATACCAGAAATCCAAGTGAAAGCCGTAGCTGGGATCAGCTATTCCAGATGTCAGAATCTATCTCTTTCATGAAACCGGGACTGGGTATATCAGGAAATAGATCACTGTACCCGTACCCAGGAACTCCAGTATTAGGCTGAGGTTGTGTTAGAGCTGCGGTTAACTGAAACTGATTCACATCTGATGCCATAGTCTGGTACGGGAATGTTCCCATGACAGATCACCGTAACCAGTACCGGGATGTGTTGGCATGTCCATAACTGGTCTAGACGGGCCATCGTACCAAGTTGGTACTTGCCCTATCAGTACTGCCGATAAGATCTATTCAAGTCATGGAGGGCAGATTTGTAGCTGTGGAAATACTGATGGAGCCAACACCTATGCTGGTGCATTTCCTCACTCTGTTGCTTGGCCCATTATTCCATTTGGCCAAAGTATTCACCCACACATTTTCTGACCATTGTATGTTTATATGTCACAGGTATGACCCAAATTTAACCCCATACAATTGAAACATGTGTCGTGGTTATCTTCCGCCAGTTTAAAACGCTTGCACCACATGCAGTTTGTCTAGCCAATTGTGTTGACACCTGCAATTATAGAGAGCAAAACAATGGTAATAACAACTGAAACCAGTCGAGTATCGTGTGAACTTGCTGTGAAAAGGATGCTAATGACAAACACACGTGTCTAAAATATTACATGAATTACCTTACAGTATGTAATACCAGGCAAATACTAAGTGTGAATTCTTCATCTCTGATAGAATAGAGCAAGAAACAGACATAAATGTAGCTGGAGTATATTTCCCGGTGTGAGAAAAATCATTTGAATCGCCCCAATTATGAAAAGGCAAAAACAGAAATCAGTTTTGCGAGGTCTCCAAAAAGAGCATGCTACCTAGCATGAACGGAATTAGTAATTGAAGTATGGATGGGATTTGGCACCAATCCCTCTATCAAATGGGAGGTTACTATTTTCTGACTTCAACCCAGGTGGGCATGTGACATTTAGTACTTTAATGGCTAAAAACAAGTTGGAGGGGGGGGGGGGGGGCTAGATTTGTGAGGTAGTATTTGTACTGCTAATGCATTATGATTGGTAACATATTTGAAGAAGAAACATTTACAGCATCTAAAAGTATGCAAAACATTTTGTGTTTTGTGTGCAAATTTCAGATAGTACCTACCAACTTCTGTATTTCCAATGATAAGTCGTGACCTTGGATACTGTTTCTTGAGTTCCAGAAGCTGACCAAGGGTTGTGGGACGGTACCACCTGACTCTCTCTCCACAAAAGTACAGATACTCGGACGCATAGCTCACATTTGACTGTAACAAGAAAAATGCCATTCTAAAATCAGCTTTATAAAATAAACATTATATTAGCAGTAAAACATACTGATAATCAATCTCTGGTTACAAGTAGTAAGTGCTTCCAATGCTTACAGAGAGATTAATGTTTTAAAAATCCCAACATTTCTGTTATTATGTCACTGTTCATAGATTAAACAGGAATACAATAACAAACACCAAGGAGTCCAAAATGCAGTAAACCCAAATACATAACATTAGTGTTATTTCCTTCAGATGTACTAGAGAAGAATAAAATATTGTGAATTATTTCACGTTGGTGTATGCATAAAACCCCAGAAAAATGTTCTTTTTAAAACTTACATGATTTTAATTGTTGCTGATTTTTAGGGTAATATGATGCCAGTCTATTACCCTTAATAAATTTAAAAGGAATAGCCCTTATTCAGCAAATCAACAGAGTTTAAAACTTAAGGAGACAGATTTATAAATTTAAAAGGAATAGCCCTTATTCAGCAAATCAACAGAGTTTAAAACTTAAGGAGACAGACTTATAAATTTAAAAGGAATAGCCCTTTTTCAGCAAATCAACAGAGTTTAAAACTTAAGGAGACAGATTTATAAATTTAAAAGGAATAGCCCTTTTTCAGCAAATCAAAGGAATAGCCCTTTTTCAGCAAATCAAAGGAATAGCCCTTTTTCAGCAAATCAAAGGAATAGCCCTTTTTCAGCAAATCAACAGAGTTTAAAACTTAAGGGGACAGATTTATAAATTTAAAAGGAATAGCCCTTTTTCAGCAAATCAACAGAGTTTAAAACTTAAGGAGACAGATTTATAAATTTAAAAGGAATAGCCCTTTTTCAGCAAATCAACAGAGTTTAAAACTTAAGGAGACAGATTTATAAATTTAAAAGGAATAGCCCTTTTTCAGCAAATCAACAGAGTTTAAAACTTAAGGAGACAGATTTATAAATTTAAAAGGAATAGCCCTTTTTCAGCAAATCAACAGAGTTTAAAACTTAAGGAGACAGATTTATAAATTTAAAAGGAATAGCCCTTTTTCAGCAAATCAACAGAGTTTAAAACTTAAGGAGACAGATTTATAAATTTAAAAGGAATAGCCCTTATTCAGCAAATCAACAGAGTTTAAAACTTAAGGAGACAGATTTATAAATTTAAAAGGAATAGCCCTTTTTCAGCAAATCAACAGAGTTTAAAACTTAAGGAGACAGATTTATAAATTTAAAAGGAATAGCCCTTTTTCAGCAAATCAACAGAGTTTAAAACTTAAGGAGACAGATTTATAAATTTAAAAGGAATAGCCCTTTTTCAGCAAATCAACAGAGTTTAAAACTTAAGGAGACAGATTTATAAATTTAAAAGGAATAGCCCTTTTTCAGCAAATCAACAGAGTTTAAAACTTAAGGAGACAGATTTATAAATTTAAAAGGAATAGCCCTTATTCAGCAAATCAACAGAGTTTAAAACTTAAGGAGACAGATTTATAAATTTAAAAGGAATAGCCCTTTTTCAGCAAATCAACAGAGTTTAAAACTTAAGGAGACAGATTTATAAATTTAAAAGGAATAGCCCTTTTTCAGCAAATCAACAGAGTTTAAAACTTAAGGAGACAGATTTATAAATTTAAAAGGAATAGCCCTTTTTCAGCAAATCAACAGAGTTTAAAACTTAAGGAGACAGATTTATAAATTTAAAAGGAATAGCCCTTTTTCAGCAAATCAACAGAGTTTAAAACTTAAGGAGACAGATTTATAAATTTAAAAGGAATAGCCCTTTTTCAGCAAATCAACAGAGTTTAAAACTTAAGGAGACAGATTTATAAATTTAAAAGGAATAGCCCTTTTTCAGCAAATCAACAGAGTTTAAAACTTAAGGAGACAGATTTATAAATTTAAAAGGAATAGCCCTTTTTCAGCAAATCAACAGAGTTTAAAACTTAAGGAGACAGATTTATAAAATAAGTGATACATACTCATAGTGATTGTTCATTAAGTTTTTCATGCATCACTTCTAATGTCATCTAACGATGTGTGCAAAGATACATACAAATCAGCATTCTCAAAAATTTTCTTAGTTGGGAGTACATGCACTCCCTAATGGTCAAAACTGAGGGTACATGGGTATATTAGATGGTACAGCTGTTTTGGAAACCTTGTCTGCAGTATACAATAGTGAAATATATATGTAAATCATCATGTAATGTGTATAATTTGTGAAGTAGAATCTATTCATTAACATCAACTTAAGGTCAGATGTTTTTGCTTTCTTTGCGAATTCCTAATCGTGACCATGATCTTGATAATAGGGAAATTGAACAATTCATCAGATACCTGTCCCCAAAGCAATTGTATAGTATGCCAAGAATAAAGCATGAATGTCCTACGAATCTTCATCTGTTTTGGGCAGTAGTTTCTAAATTTATTTCGGTTATGACCTCAACGTCAGACCCATCGTATAAATAATCCTGCATTTCAGCAGATGATGATCTTTTCAAATAAATTTCCCTGTTGCACATGAAATAACAAGCCATCACACTCATCTGCATATCATGACCACACTCAGTTACATGTTAATGAACGAGCAATATGATTGGATAATTATGTACTCAACAAGCAATGGGAATTGATGTTACATTCACAGCTGAGTATCTTGGTCTTCAAGCCGCTGGATGAATAGCCTTGCGGACCAAAGGCAAGCAAATGGTTGATTGTTATCACAAATTTGCATATGTATATGGGGTAAACTTCGTATACATATGTGCAAAAAGGTCCTTATTCTATGTTCATTCCAAAACTGATACTTACAGAAGTTACTTGATATACATGTCTATTGATTTTTGTATGTACATACACTTTATCATCTTTAGACAAGTACACGCACAGTTGGTTTGTACACGAATTACGTACTGTAGTACGTGAATAAATATGCTACAACACAGAAGATAAACATGAGAAAGAAAAAGAACATATGATAATAATGCTTACAAAAATGCAGGCACATAAGAAAAGAAATAAAAAATAAAAAGCCTACATTAATCCAGGGAGAAAACATCAAAATTTGCTACCTGTTACTCATTATCCCATAAAGTAACATTTTTAAAAACATTTTATTTAATATAGTTGGACTTTGTATAGGTAATGATTTTCATAGATATGCTGAAATTCAATCCATTTCACGCTACTGACATCCTATATGGCTGTCAATAATGGCCAAGTAAATACAATACATCGACATGTTTCAGTGCAATTGCCACAGGCATAGGACCCGTTATCAGTCAAAGATTCTTTCAAATTTTCATGTTAATTTGCAAAGTTATCTTTAATTCTTTTTTTTTCATCAAGCAGCTAATATAGCTACGGTACATGACAAAATGTTTTACTAAAATGATCACCTGATGTGCCATTGCAAAAGCATTCCTATGACATTGATATTCACAGCTAGTCAATGTTAAGAAATTATTGCTTGGTCATAAATGAAAAAGGAGCCCTGAAGATAATAAAATATGTTTAATTTCCTAAGAGGCCATCGTAATTGTTTATTTTGCAGCAGAGAAAATGTCAAAACTAAAACTGCATTCCGGTCACGTGACTTTATTCTATGGGTGGAATACAGTACATGCGCTTTGCACCAGAGAAATGTTGAGCTCAGAAGACACCAAAAATGAAGTAACATTTTAGCAACCTCTAATAGGATACAAAAATGAAAACAACATTTTAGCAAGTTCTCTCAGGATACAATTCTGGCCAGAAGTTCTAGGATACAATTCTGGCCAGAAGAGCAGGCTAAATTCATTTTGTTTGACACATTTCCCAGCAGTATATTGTGTTCTTCATGAAATAATGTTGGATGATCTATTGTGCCTGGACTTAGTATAGTCAGATGAGAACAGCTGAAGACCGATGCAATGACAAAATACATGAGGATGACTAGTCATATTTATTTTAGAACAGAATCCACTTTAAATGTTTCTCTATCTATCTATCTATCTATCTATCTATCTATCTATCTATCTATCTATCTATCTATCTATCTATCTATCTATCTATCTATCTATCTATCTATCTATCACTTATATGTACATACAAAGTATATATTTCAATTTATACCAATATATTCTCCATTTACTTGCTATTTGTAACATATATTCAATAATAAATAATTGGATACAACTGTAATTAATACTTTTAAATATAAAAACAAAATATATTATAAACTCATTAAGTATTAATGATCAAAATAAACAAACTTGCCTTTTTGCTAAAAATGTATTATTGTGACAAGATTTGGTAAAATCACACACAAAGGTGGCTACTAAAGAAAACAAATTTAGTGTGAACCAAGCATTAGTAAGATTTTATGTCATGATAACTCTTTATCTTCTGTAAAATGACTGACAAAAATTGGAAATCTCTTTGTTACAAAAAAAGGAAATACTTATGTTAAAATTACATTACTATCCTTGATTTACATTGAAGAATATTAAATATCTTTAGCTATGGTGAATTAAAGAAACCTGACTACTAGTACACTAATAAGCAAGAGGCAAACCTTGATACAATTTCTGCTTACCTGCAACTCAGGTGGAAATATTGGGTCCTGTGTTGGATCCAAAGGAGTAAACTCAAATTTGTCGTATAGTTCTTTGGAAAACTGAAGGTATACAAAGGGTAGTCATAGTAAGACTGTTATGAAAGCCTTGTGATAGAAAAGGTACCATATATAGATCTTACAAATCTTGAGGAATCTTTCTTTAGCGAGATAATTATTCAAAGAATTTTTCGGTATAAGAAATATAAGATCTAGGGTTTTCTAAGAATTAGATACTAAACAAAATGGTATGATAGATTAGCCATCTATCTCCAGAGTTTGTGTGTCCTGTTGTATTTGCTGCTTTGTTTAAATGGTGATGATATTTTGGTTGCGACATTATTTTGAAGAAAATGGTAGATTATATCTAGAAAATATTTCCACATGCATACGATCAAGTGAAATAACTCACATCTGACTCCTCACAATTAACTCCATTACCCTGGCTGCGACAACACTTGTCCCCCATTTGGCAGAATTCCTGAAATATGAGCAAACATCATGATTAAATGTTGGAACGGGCATTGTCAGAGAAAATGTACTGATTTCAAAGACAAGTACAACACTTAAATATGAAAGGACTCTGTTTAGGTTAGGAAGCTGTGTCTAACTATCTGATTGGATAAGGCTTACTAATCAGGTAAGTTACAAAGTTGATTTCGTACGTTTTTTTATATAGATTATACAGATACCATGAAGAAAGTGCCCTAATAAAAATATGTCATTAACACTCGACATCCAGAGGTTATCTGTAAGTAACTCATCATCTGTTGATGATTTATTTTTTATATGGATGCAAAGGCAATCAATATTTTACCTTGGTGAACATTTTAAGTCCATCTAAAATGGAGTTGTATTTGTTACTTGCAGATAACTTTCCATTTCCAAGATTCATTCTACGTTGTTTGAAAACTTAGTTGACTCTTCTTACTCAAATCTGTTATCAATTTAACAATCAAGGTTTCATGAAAGTCTCTTTCAATGACACACAGTGAAATCTGTTATCAATTTAACAATCAAGGTTTCATGAAAGTCTCTTTCAATGACACACAGTGAAATCTGTTATCAATTTAACAATCAAGGTTTCATGAAAGTCTCTTTCAATGACACACAGTGAAATCTGTTATCAATTTAACAATCAAGGTTTCATGAAAGTCTCTTTCAATGACACACAGTGAAATCTGTTATCAATTTAACAATCAAGGTTTCATGAAAGTCTCTTTCAATGACACACAGTGAAATCTGTTTAGGAGTTTGACAATACTATTATGTTGCTTAATACGTGTTTTCGTATTGGCCTTTTGATAAGTCCAAGGTTAGTCATATTGGCCCAAGTCGGGATGTATTGCCACGAGGAAACGCCAAGGACCTATACAACCAGATGTGGGCCACTATGACTGACTGGGAACCTATAACAAAGTCAATGCAATAATACCCATTAAATTACTTTAATTATTAATTAACTTTGATCTTCCTACGCTGTGTTGATAACAACATCCTTATTTTGCTTTTTTGTGGGTTTTTTTATTATGACTAGCTAGGTAAATGAACGGAGAAAGGCTTTAGTTGTATGGTATATATTTTTGTTTGAATTTAACAAAGTGGACATCAATATTTCTAAACATCCATTTGATTTTATTTCTAAACTGTGTTCAATGTTTCAGAACTCAAATTCTTTTTAATTTTATCTACCAAGAGTCCAATAAAGCGCAGTCTAATATGTATATAATTCCAGTTTTCTGATGAAAAAAATGTGCATGCTTTTCTTCATGGTATTATGGGCATGACTGGTATTAGATTTCTTCTTTGTATATATTTTCATTGCTATTGGGGTGAACCTAAAGTAGAGTATTGTGTCAGTTTTATCGATAATGCTTAACAGAAAATTACCCACAATGACATGTAAAAAAATAGCAGATTATTACAGAAATTTCCATGCATACCGTTTTCTACAGTATGTTATACTTCTAGCTGAAATTGATATTCATTTACCTGCTTAAAATAATTGAGCTTCTTCTTGTCAAGGTTTGAATTTATCCTTTTTAATTTGGTGAAGTATTTGTTTAGGAAACTGGCAGAGTATACATATTTATTTGTCATGTTCAAATGGACCTTAGTAATTCAAACATTGATTTGTTTAACAAACTGAAAAACAGCTATGCTTGACAAGGCAGGCTATATACATGGCCGTATATGGCGCATACATGTCTCTATTTATGATCTGTTTTAGAAACAGCTGTGTGTGCACTGTATAAAGCCCTGTATAGAGCATGCTTTGTCATACTCTGCTATGGACACTTTCCATTTTATTACACTTAGTTGATTAATAAAATCTGTTATGAATAAGTGTCGTTATATGAAGGGCATTTATAGAGCGTCCTATTTAAATATTAAACAGATAACTTTATATAAAAAGAACAATTACTGTAAATCACAATATTTAAGCATCATTATATTTTAGGGATTCTATAATTTCAGCATATTAGCAACATCAAATTTGTGCAAATTATTGATGGACAAAGATATACATTTTGGTGGATAAAAGGTTTACACTATCTAAACAAAGGCAAAAATATGCCCTCATACAATGCAGTGTTAAAATCAGAGCTAAAATGAAGTGTGGTATGTCTTTTCTTATACATAAATATCACAATTTCTCACTGAAGGTGATAGATTCAAATAGAATAATTGCCAGAAATCGAATCATAGTGTTTCATTTAAAATAAGTTCCACAGGCCTACCATCCTCATTTGTTTGCCATCCTAAGTATAACAGTGGTTACTAATATCTACATCCGGTTATATACTTCTGGAACCAGTGATAGGGGTATTTATATGTATTCATTTTATCTACATCATGATCTTTTGATCACAAAACTTTTACATGCTTAACATTGCTCGTTGAATTTGTTAAACAGTTATACTCACTAATGTATTGTGTTTTAAAGCATGCAGTCAAAAGTTCTATAAAAGTCACATGTGGAGCTATCATAAACTAGCGTGTATTGGTAGATGACCTCTCCAGGTATATATGTACTAGGTTATTTTCAAATGGAACTTATTCTACCTGAAATTTGCATCAGACAAATGCTACAGTTAACGGCAATTTACTGTGAACAAAACAATGTTAGCATGCAATCAAAGTATGGAGGTACTGACTGTGAACTGAGATCTATTTTGTCAGTGCAGGACTGAAACAATCGATTTTGTATAATAATTATAACCAATTGCTGGTCTTTAAAATGTATGTTTGATGTTGAATGATTTTGAATAATTAATGTCAGAAGGACAAGATTAAGTTTTTAGTCTTATCATTTCTACTCGTCTAAATCTGTAGAAACGTGCTCCGTTTGCATGTAAGGATTCAGTCATGGGTACATTTTCCAAACAAAACAATAGCGTTTGAAAGCCGTATGAATAAATGTCAGTTGCCTGACACTGTTGTGATATTATCTTTGCATCAGGCATTGTTTGTTGAAAGTATATAGTTGTTCACTGTATATAAAGGTAATTGCTAAAACAGATTTGACTATGTATGGAGTTCCATTAAAGATTCCTGAAACTACCCTAACTGAACAGGTGTCCATTCAATGGTTATGCATGTTGTGCTGTGTCCATGGTGAAAGTTATGGGTCAATTTGTCATAGACTCTTCATGTTAATCATCCTGTATATCTTCCTGTAGACTGTTTACATACCTTGGTAAAAGTTCTGAGCCCATCAATAATTGGTCTGTAGCCTGTGCATCTGCAGAGATTGCCTATCAAGGACAAATAAATATCCAGGTACAGTCTAATTTACCTAATCCAACATGAACTCTTTCTGACAGAAACACTGTTGAGAGATACACAGGTTAATTTTGAATTATTGGTATTCATTTCCATGTACAATATCATATTGAAGCAAAAGCTGCATAAACATAAGCTATATAAACAAGTTAAGAGTATAACTCCCTAACATGTATATCACACTTATGAACATTATCTTTTCTGACAGGAATACATTGACTTCGTGTAATAAACTGTCACAAAACATTGCTTGAGATATAGGCAAATTTCAAAATATTTCACTTGTATTGATCATCCAAGTCTAAAGGTAATGAGTTAGCCTTAATTATTTCGGTGTCCTAAAATATACCATGATCTTCTGAAGAAACATTATTACATGTAAAAGAAGAATAACTTTGGTTATCTGGAAGAGGTCTACTACATGTGTGATCTGCTGCTGACCTTCAAATGTCTTCTGTATGTCCTGTATCCCTGGCTGAGGGTTGTTGCGGAGCAGAGTATACATGGACATGATAATACCTGGGGTACAAAATCCACACTGAGACCCATTAGACATAGCAAGTCGTTCCTATACAGAAAAGAAACAAATAAGAATCAAACAATTATGGCTACGATAACTCCAAAAGAGTTAAAAATCATAAGTTTCTTATTCTGAAAAGACCGTCTACGCCCATAGTGAATATATCCTCTCACAATAACAAGGCTCATATACTGGAAATAAAAAAATCATTAATCGATAGTTGTCCAAGTCATTTTTTTATTTATGTTCATATTTACTCAGATATTATAGAACAGGTCTATCACAGAAAATAGTGGCGGTGGGCTACTTCTGTAAACAAAGCTCTCCAAATACAATTTATCAGCAGAAACTGCCTGCAAACGTTTACCCTCTGGTTTATTTTTAACTATTGTTTATGTTGTAATACCACTAAAACATTGATATAGGAAATATAAAGCTTAGTGGACACACATTTATGTTGCCTAATATTTTATTTGCTTTAAATGGCAAGTCCATCAAGACAATAAAGCCCTTTCTAATGATCATTGGACTGGTGCAAGAATTGTTAAGAATGGAAAAAGGTCTATTGTGAAACCAGTCAGATGAGTCATGTTTGAGATTCGCAAAAAATGTCAACTACATAATTTTAAAAAAATCACCACATAACTTATCTCTACTTTCATGCCATGTAAGTGAATATATACTCTTAAAGTGAACATATGAGCAGTTTCTAAGATATGTGACCCAGGAACAGGTCCCCAAGAGGTAGGGAGAGACCCAGAGGACAATGTTGGTTTCATAAATGACTTATACTTGTCATGCCAAGAAAGGTTATACATAATTTTAGGGTGAAGATCACAGAAATTCCAAATTATGCCCCAGGGGCTTTGGTTTCTGATGGTATGGACAGACACAAGGGCATGTCCCATGAACAATATTGACTTTAAAGAAAGTTAACTGTTTACTTATGCAATATTCCTGAGATACAAGCATACTTAATAGCAAATCTGCACTAAATTCTACCAAACTATGTAGAAATTAGGAGTAACCATTGACCTCATCCACCCCACTGGGGGATGGAGTAATTAACTTTCATGAGAAAATGCATTCTCCACTTTCTAAACATTAAGTATAGATAGAATCATCAAATTCCTACAGTTAGCTTTAAAGTTATGAGCTTGCACAAAACCTAAATTAGTTCCAACCAATGCCACAACTGACTTCAACATCACTATTACATTGTTCTTAGAAAAAGATGTGACAAAAAACAGACCCTAACTCTAACAGTTGATGGTCAAGGCCTAGAATTCATACAAACTGTAATAAAGCAAACAACGCAAACTTCTAACCAACACTCAGTCGTTAGAAATCACAGTTCCACGTAAGCAAAACTCTACAACTCTACAGCAATGTGTCATAGAAGTAAAGTAACCAGACTGATATTTACATACAATTATCTTCAATAACTCTGGAGATATTTGATCTCAAAGTTTTGAGTAAAGTCTAAGTCTTCAGTTCTAAGAGTTCAAAGCTAAGACCAGAGACTAGAGGTCTTGGAGGCAGTGTGTCCATAAACTGGTCGATTTTTCTCTCACCCACATACTACCCCTTACAAATTCTTCTGGAGTGTGACCCAGATGACACAATTCAAAATCCATTCCATATCTTAAGTGTTCACTTTCTTATAATGCCCATATAACATTTGGTAAATAAATATATTAAAAACTATCACAGCAATTGCAAATTGTGTATACTTTACCACTGACACCCTACCAGAGACCATAGGGTAGGTGCCCAAATTTCATACTCTCTAGCAGATGGTTACTACATGGGTAATCGATGAATCAAATTTGGCAAGTTTCCACCCTATAGTTTAGGAGGAGATATAGTTATGGACAGAGGGACGTACAAAGGCAATCTCAATATAAAAGATGTTTTTCAAACAGTGGGTAACTAGAGCTGTTTGAATGTTTCTCCATTGTAAATTCCCTTGCATTTAATTCTAGCATACTTAGTTCTAACCCTGCTCCCCCTCCCCCCCCCCCCCCCCCCATGCCACCATGGGTAAAGTGCCATTTTGCTGTGACTGCATGATAATGTATGTTTACAGTTTGGTTGAAAAATATTTAAAACTGTCACTGTAATTGCAATTCTTGCAAACATGAACTCAGACCCACCATCACAGGGATACCCATGGGAAGGGGTCCAAAAATATAATCCCTCTTGTATATGGTTACCATTTGGATAATCTATGTACCAAGTTTAGTGCATGTGCTCCCAGAGGTTTCAGAGAACATAGTGATAGACAGATGGACAGAAGGATGATAGATGGTTGGACAAACAGATGGTATCACAATATCCCTAACATTTAAGTGTGGGGATGATAACAGAGGGTATCACAATATCTCTAACACTTAAGTGTGGGGATGATAACAGAGTGTATCACAATATCCCAAACACTTAATTGTGGGGATGATAACAGAGTGTATCACAATATCCCAAACACTTAAGTGTGGGGATGATAACAGAGTGTATCACAATATCCCAAACACTTAAGTGTGGGGATGATAACAGATGGTATCACAATATCCCTAACACTTAAGTGTGGGGATGATAACAGAGTGTATCACAATATCCCTAACACTTAAGTGTGGGGATGATAACAGAGTGTATCACAATATCCCTAACACTTAAGTGTGGGGATGATAACAGAGTGTATCACAATATCCCTAACACTTAAGTGTGGGGATGATAACAGAGTGTATCACAGTATCCCTAACATTTAAGAGTGTGGATGATAACAGAGGGTATTACAATTTCCTATGAGACTTAAGTGTGGGGATGATAACAGAGGGTATCACAATATCCCAAACACTTAAGTGTGGGGATGATAACAGAGGGTATCACAATATCCCAAACACTTAAGTGTGGGGATGATAACAGAGTGTATCACAATATCCCAAACACTTAAGTGTGGGGATGATAACAGAGGGTATCACAATATCCCTAACATTTAAGAGTGTGGATGATAACAGAGGGTATCACAATTTCCTATGAGACTTAAGTGTGGGGATGATAACAGAGGGTATCACAATATCTCTAACACTTAAGTGTGGGGATGATAACAGAGGGTATCACAATATCCCAAACACTTAAGTGTGGGGATGATAACAGAGGGTATCACAATATCCCAAACACTTAAGTGTGGGGATGATAACAGAGGGTATCACAATATCCCAAACACTTAAGTGTGGGGATGATAACAGAGTGTATCACAATATCCCTAACATTTAAGAGTGTGGATGATAACAGAGGGTATCACAATTTCCTATGAGACTTAAGTGTGGGGATGATAACAGAGGGTATCACAATATCTCTAACACTTAAGTGTGGGGATGATAACAGAGGGTATCACAATATCCCAAACACTTAAGTGTGGGGATGATAACAGAGTGTATCACAGTATCCCTAACATTTAAGAGTGTGGATGATAACAGAGGGTATCACAATTTCCTATAAGACTTAAGTGTGGAGATGATAACAGAGGGTATCACAATATCTCTAACACTTAAGTGTGGGGATGATAACAGAGTGTATCACAATATCCCAAACACTTAAGTGTGGGGATGATAACAGAGTGTATCACAATATCCCAAACACTTAAGTGTGGGGATGATAACAGATGGTATCACAATATCCCTAACACTTAAGTGTGGGGATGATAACAGAGTGATCACAATATCCCTAACACTTAAGTGTGGGGATGATAACAGAGTGTATCACAATATCCCTAACACTTAAGTGTGGGGATGATAACAGAGTGTATCACAATATCCCTAACACTTAAGTGTGGGGATGATAACAGAGGGTATCACAATATCCCTAACATTTAAATGTGGGGATGATAACAGAGGGTATCACAATATCCATAACACATCAGTGTGGGGATGATAACAGGAATATAGTGATACATATGATAGCTTACAGATCAAACATTTATGCCATGACTGTCACCCAAATAGGCAAACAATTTTATGACATTTCCAAGATAATGTTAGATGACCCTCACATGTAGAAATGAAAACTTACAAATAATTGTAACCCCAATATATTAGGCTTTCGATGACCTTAGCATCATTTGATTATATGGTATACTTGCTTTTGTGGGAATAGTTAAACTGGGCAGATACTGCATCAAAATTTCAATATTAATCAGCAGCTGCCACTATTTATAAAGTTTCATGCAATGTCCTTAACATCTGAAGATTGTTCCAACACCTATGGCTTTTTCGTCATGGGAAAATCAATGAAATCTTTTATCCAGGCTTGTAGGGTTTTCTAGACTCTGAGACAATGAAGAATTCTGACAATAATACTCAATTTAAAATATTGATGTCTGATCGGTTAATGATTTGATGTCAGAATTGCAAGAGGAGCCCGAGTCTGAGTGTCAACAATTCTTTGCAATCTTTGGGATTCCTGTAATCCAAATGAATATCATACATTATGATGATGGCTAAGTCTGATATTGTGATTATAAAGGAATAATTAAGCTGGAGTTGAATGCTCAAAATTAAATTGCTGAAACAATAGTAAGAATTTGAAAATTAATTCATAACAACAACTTAAGGTACACCAGAAGCCAGTCCCCATCAAATTCCTATGAAACTTACATGCAAAAATAAGCCCACCACAGTAAATAAACCAACTTCTGTAATATGTAAAGAGAATTTGTATGGTATCAGCAAACACTCTACCTGTACTGGATGTAGTCCATATTTCACACTGCCAATTCCTTCAACAGTCGTGACAGCCATGCCATGTACAGAACACAGCGGTACCAGACAGGTGTTCACTGAAAAATGTCTGAGATACAGATGAAGGAAAACAAAAATCAAATGCATTTACTATAATGTATGTATATATGTATGTATGTATGAATAAGCATTTAATAGCATCTCAGCACAATCATGCATATATGGTGCACAATAAAAGAAAAATTCTCCAATGTAAACTTAAGAATTGCGCAAAAATGTTAAGAAAATAAACCCGTCCGAAAAATATCAACATGAAGAAAGGTAAAGTGGTAACATTCTGTAAAATGTACATTAAAGGTAAAAGACAGATATAAAATGCTGTAAAATGTACATTAAATGTAAAAGACAAATATACAAGAGTCCATCGAAGAGACTGACGCTCTACTGCCCCAAAAAATTCTAGGATTAGCTCGGTATAAATGGTATTTATTCAGACTTTCAGTTGTTGCATTGCCATTGAAAAATTTTAAGGACCTTTTTCCATTCCCTGATGGTGCATTTTCATGCATCAATAAATCATGGTTTGTTCACATGTTTAGGAATCGCTGATATTTTTAGTATTTTATCCCTGTCAGGAGCATCCTGGAATATCGTCGTAAATATGGATATTGGATCCGCTACATTGTCAAAATGATCAACTGTCACATCTGAATCGCAGAGGGACTGAAAGGTTTCCAAATCTACCTTGTTGAATTTCCATCTCTGCCCTAGCCTGTGAGATTTGGGAGAATTACTTCCTAAGTATATTGAAAATTGGTCGCTACCCATGGGAAGTCAAGTAAAAGAGATGGATAGCAGATGGTCTAATTTAAGGTCGAGGAGGATCGTGGATTGTGTGGCAAGATGCTGGTAGGCATATGACTTATCATTAAAAAGGTAAAAATTGTGTTTTGAAATCAAATCTTCTATTTCATCCCTCTCTCGTTTATATCTTTGCAGCTTCAGCATGTCAGCCAATTAGAACAAACGATTCTGGTAACTTTTCAATAAAATGGTCAAAATCAGATTGATTGATTAGAGTGACTGGAGGGAGATACTCTGAGCAAAGTGTAAGAGGTGTGTACATGGATATACGAACGGCTATAGCTTACACTGTAGAACTGAGATCAATTTGGCTGCAAATGGTTTTAAGTTTTGTGATAATGGACACTCCTCCAGCAGTTTTATCTGCATTTCTTGAAATGTGTATGTGCGTTATGAAATATTTTAGATTAACTCTATCGCTTTCTTAATAAAAAAAGGTTTCCTGTAGGAAGACATATATTAGGTCATTTTTTTAAGTATATGACTTGTTTCATCAATATTTTTCCATTAAATTACAGCAATTAAATTGTAGTATGGTATCAGACATATTTATGGAAGTGATGGAAGTGCAGGACTTCTGGAAGGTTTCCCTGATGCGGTATCAAGGAGTTCTCTAATTTCCATGCTTTATAGACTTCCAAACGTATTCAAGAGCTTAATGGGTTCTTTTTACGTGCTGGATTTAATTGGTTGTTTGCTTGTACCATTGGGTTTCTTGTTTCTCTTATAGCTGGGTGGGCCAACTGCCTTTTCTGCTTCACTCTCGATTTAGACGGCTGCTTGCAC
This sequence comes from Margaritifera margaritifera, assembly GCA_029931535.1. Taxonomy (NCBI): domain Eukaryota; kingdom Metazoa; phylum Mollusca; class Bivalvia; order Unionida; family Margaritiferidae; genus Margaritifera; species Margaritifera margaritifera. The sequence goes on along the minus strand of JAQPZY010001626.1, from coordinate 48,944 downwards.
ATAATTTAGATGAGTCAAGACTGTAAACTTTGTCTCACCCTGTGGCCAGGTAATGTATGTATGTGTACAGACATAATTTGTGGAAGATTTCTTTTCCACCTTAGCTGCGCTGGCAGTGTTGTGTGGAGTTCTGGCTTCCACAAACTTTCTGGCCTGAAGAAAGCTCCGGCTTCTCTCATGCTTTACTCATTGCATTTCTTTTTCTTGATTCCACTTACTGCAGTCTCTAGTGTAAGAGAAAGTGGTTGCCGTGGCAATTCACACAACAGAGTTTCTCTGTGCAGGACGATCAATCGTGACTCTCCTGCTTACGTCTGGGGGCAGACTGGTTTCCCCTTGCAGGTATATTTGTGGTGGTCATATTTCTGGCAGTTACAGAACCCCAGAAGATTAGGAATGAAAGAGTTGACTGTGATATTCAAGAACCTGGTTTTGATCGATATGGGTAAAATAGAATAGTAGAACGTCAGAATGCAATTTATTTTAAGAATCAACTTGCCGTTACAGTTAACGTAGATTCATTTCACATGGGAGATGATCTGAGATTTGATATTCTCAAACATCTCAGTCTCGCTGCGACATCCAAATTTCTAGATCGCATGACTCCTCTAGAGGAGTTGAGAGATTTGTGTGGAATGATTGGATATGAATTTGCACAGATCACTCTGACTGAAGCATATTATCAGAGTGAGCTTTGCGGGTACACTCTACATACAACTGACCCAAGCAAGTTTTAATACACTCTTTGGCTCTCCGGCTAAGCCCTGAAGTGCTGAGTTATCACAACAAGTGATAGTTTGCTTACCTTTTGAGTCTCATTATTGGATTCAAGTTATTTTTTAAAAAAGGTCAAGAATTTCATCTTTTAAACATTGGCAAAAGTATTTTATCTTTTACCATGTTTTATATAAAATTTTGATCAAAAACACTGTTTTAAAGCACATTTTGACTAAAACTTTACTTTTTACCTTAAAGTTTTAACTGTTAACCCTATTTTTCTTGTAGGGAATAAAACTGCTTTTTACTAGTGTTACTAGAATTATCTGTAATGTTTTTAATGCAAGATTTACACCTAAATGTCTAATTTTTTAAATCTAAATTAGCATTTAAAATCTAAAAGTACATATTTTATATATTATTTTTAAAATTAAACAACTAAATATTTTAGTGACAAAAACAGCATTATATTTCAAACTTTTAAGTTCTTACGTCATGTTTATCAAACAAAAATTATATAAATTAAAAAGTTTAGATTGGAATAAATGTTGTGAATATTTTTAAACAAAAGAATATATTGAAAGACTTTACCATATATAAATGCCTAGGTCAAAGTTAGAAAGATAACAACCGGAAAAAACTGGGATAAGAGAAAATGTATTAGGCCAAGTTGCACACAACTGTATAAAGACATTCACACAGAGCATACATTAGGAGACTGTAATAAAACTTCTACAAAGAGGAAGAAAAATTGCTCAAGGCTAGAAACCTTTTGAAGAATGTAACTACTGAAGAACTACAAAAAATATACACAACAAAAGTAGACTAAATTGAGTCAGTGTCGAAACTTTCGCTATTATATTACATTTTATCTAGTAGATACAGGATTTAGAATAACCGATACAATATGCTTATTTAAAATTAATGAAAGAAAATATACTATATATCATGAATGGTATGATTAAGAACCACAAAGAAGCCAGGTTTCAAATGAAAATGAATGTAATCATCAGTATCCAGGGTGATCTTGAATGAGAACATGGTTTAATCTAAACAAGCATACATGTATTTGAAAATTCTCAAGTCGAAGAGAAGTATAATGTTATGAGAGTGGTACACAAGGAAAGATACCAGATTGGGAAAAAAATACGAAAGCAAGAATTAACATAAAGAATAAGGATAATAACTGCTCTTTTATGCGATAGAGTCAATAGATAAACCACCAATTAGAGATTACTCCAATCTAAATTTATTAATTTGTATAGTTTTAGTTCGATATACATGAGCTCATATACGACTTAAATGCTAAAACTGTAATGCGGCTATTCATAATGATGAGTAATTATATTACAATCATGGAACTCAAGTACACTAAAACAATACAAATTTCTGTTCAACATTTCTAGTTTGTTGAAAAATGAACATTTCGCAAAAGTTGTGCATGACTATTTTAACATGTTAACATGCTGAAAATGTAACAAAGCAATTGTCATTATTGCACTTTGATGACAACAATATAAAGTTTTACGGAGCACAGAATACCAATATTGACCTCGGTCTCCACCCTCTGACAATATTGGTATTCTATGCTCCATGATTTTTTTTTTTACATAACCATTTAATCTTACAAGGTTGATTTGGCGCTGGATACAGATGTTTAATTTGTATGTCGGTATCACACAACCAGATTGGAACTGTATAGGTGTTTTCTCTGACGTCCGATAGTCGATATTGTTGGACGCACCGAATCGAACTTTTGTAAATCCCAATTCGTTTTGAATTTCATTCACACTGTGAAAGCTAACAATATTAAGAAAGCGTAAAAGGAAGGGATATGTTCCGAGTCAGGGTAACTAACTCGTTTAATATGGCTTATGTATATGCCTCGGCCTGAAGGAGGAATCCTTATGCCGTATCAATCTCGCTCTTTCAATAGACTCCGAACAAAGTACGTATGTAGTTCTGTGTACTTACTGCACTCATCAAAATGCTATAATTTTGTAATATTCTAGCATTAATATATGCATATCGAACAATGAAAATTCAGATAAAGTCAGTGTGTCCTCAGCATAAAGTTCCATACCAATTTTGATTGAATTCTTATAGGAATTAAGTGAGTTATTGCGCATAAAGGAAAGAAAATCCGACAATCAGGGGCCATAACTCCACTAAAAGATGATATAGCTCTGCCAATCGAACTCTGCCAAGGTATCGTAGAAATCAAGCTAAATGCCAAATTTGGTTGAAATCAAATAATAATATGGGGAGTTATTGTGCGGTAAAGAATGTAGGTGGGCCTGACAATCAGAGGCTATAACGGCGCTAAACGATAACCTTGCTAAACGATAACCCCGCTAAACGATGATGCAGGATGATAACAATCGAACTCAGCCAATGTCTCATCAATATCAAGCAGCATACCAAATTTGGTTCAAATCAAATAATAATCAGGAGATGCATTGTGCGGAAAATAAGTGCATGGGTCTGAGAGTCAGGGCTATAGGTCTCTGAAATGATGTAGAACAAGGCTGACAACTGAACGCAGCTAAGGTCTCATCAATATCAAGCTACATCCCAAACTGTGATGAAGCCTAAGTTATAATTAACGGAGTTATTGTGCGGTAACAAAAGTGAATGGGTCCTAATATCAGAGGTTATCACTGCACTAAACAATATAAACAATATTGCAGAATGCTGACCAATGAACTCATCTAGGGTCAGATCAATATCAAGCGGCAAATTTCAAATCTAATAATAACTAACGGAGTTACTGTGTGTAAACAAATGTCGAAGGATCCGACAATCAGGGACAATAACTCCGCTAATCAATGACGCAGAAAGCTGACAATTAAATTCATCCAAGGTGTCATAAAAATGAAAGTACCAAAGTTTGCTGAAAACCAATAAAATTTAAGCGAGTTACTCTGCGGAAACAAAAGTTGGCCTGCCGGACACGTCCGATTTAATGCCCCCCCCCCCCCCCCCCATCAACACACACTTTTCTACAAAAAGCGGGGGGAAATTAAGGATTTATCGTGCAAAGAAGTGAGTGGATGTGTCTGACAATCAGGGGCTTTAACTCAACTAATCAACGAAGAAGAACGCTGAGAACCAAACGCATCAAAGGCGTCATAAAAATCGAGCAATATTCCAAACTAGGTTGTAGTTAACTTATAATTAAAGAACTCATTATACGGAAACAAAAACTGGCCCTAACACTTTTAGGCTATAGCACTGCTACACAATGACGGAGCAGGACACAGTCTAACTCAGTCAAGTTTTCATCAATACTACATGTTATTCAAAATTTAGTTGAAATTTTATAAGAGTCAAGAGATTTATTGTGCGGAAAAGAAAGCACGACGGGCGGATAGACAGTCCCATTTTGATATCCGTCGTTTTCTACAACAAGTGAGGAACAATGAAATTAACGTAGTATCCGGATGTTATTTTATGAAAAATAGAAAACAGAAAGAAAGAAAACAAAATAAAAAGATTTGCGATCGCTAGTGAGCAAGATGAACTTCCATCTGTCACTGCGGCATGATTCAGTATCTTAAAGCAACGTGAATATTGGAAAGTAGGTCCTAGTAACCCAGTTTTGTTGCATGATAAACCTTCATTCTAAGATGCACCCACATTGCAACTCTGGTGGCAATATGATAAAAGTGATGGGAAATTAGAGTCTGGACATAATATTTAAGCAGTGCTGTGTACGCCCAAAAAAGTTTGGTCTCAGTGGCTTAATAAATTAAAAGTTACAGCTTGTACAGGGACAATTAATCGACTGATGAACAAAACATATCCCAATTACCATTCAGTTTTCAAAGGGGGTGGGTGGTGGTAAAACTAAAATAAGAGAGTGCAGAAAAAAAAAAAAAAAACAGAAGAATGATTTGCATGCAAAAATAAATAAAAGGATACTGTATTTTCCTGGTGTATGGGTTGTATTTGGACAACATCACAGTGCAGGCTCCACATCCTCCCTCCCCGCATCCTTGCTTAGTACCGGTCAGACGTACTGATGCACAAGTCAAGGAAAATGTGGAACAAAGACACAACAAGAGATTATTGATGCAAAGCATCAAGTCGACCGGAAAATGTACTCAAAATGGCGAGACGGTAGTTTTTAAAGGTTTAAAAGTTTGACCCGAAGGAAGTGGAAATAAGAAATGTAGCATAAAGTCAAGAAATGCAATAGCTGTACATTGTACACCATTTTGTGGCTGGAAATTTGCACAGTCTTGGTGTAAATTTGCTAGAAAACCCCTTACCATTCGGCCTGCCTTGTTACGAAATCGAAAAATGACGCAATCAGAATCCTCAACCACTGCTGAGCATGAACCTTTTGCCGATAAGTTGCGAAATAGAAGAAGAAAAAAGATTCTACTCTTGATTGCTCGATCGAATACGTATAATATGTTCTGTTTATTTAAAACATAGTTCAACAATGTGATGAATAATGTCCAACAAATCTTTCATTAAGCACAAATTAACGAATTATATGTAGCTATAAATATATTCAGTGTCAATTTTGCGTAATTACATAGGACCGCTCTGTAATATTTAATGGTACAAATGAACCAGGTTTTGTTTCTTTGTACATGTTTATCCTGAATGTAAAAGCTTCCCAGATGGATACGTCAACCTTTCTTGATAAGTATATATAACAGTTAACACAATATTAGCATAGATCAATAGGCAAATGTTCAGGGAGAGATAATTTATGTCGGTGTTTAGTATAATCATTCCAACTCCGAATACCTTGTCTTTAATATATCATTTTCTTCCGGTGTATTTTTTTTTTTTTTTTTTTTTTTTTTTTTTTTTTTTTTTTACGAGATACGGCGAGCGTGTTGACTGTAAGTGAATGCAAGTAACTTACACAAGATATTGGGCTTGTGTAACTTACGCACGGTTTTTGCATGTCGATTACAACTACCTGAAGGTATTCGGACTTAGAATTAATTATTACAATAAACACAGACATGAATTATTTTTCCCTGAACTTTTACCTGAGGATCTAATGATCTATGCTAATATGGTGTTAAGTTTCGCAGATACTTATCACGAAAGTTTTGTGCAATTACAAAATATTGACACTGAATTATATATACAAAAAAGTTACCTCAAATGTTTTCCGAATTTATCAGTTGCAACATGAAGCGCACAATGTACTAAGAGAGGGGGGGGGGGGGATGACCTGTTACACTTATTGCAGATGACGATGGTGATCATGATGATGACGAAGATGTCGAAAACAAAATCATCAACAACAGCCATGGTCGTCTCCATCGTCATCAACTCTATCGTGATCGACGTTATTGACATCATCTTGATAAATTTTGTTGTTTAGCATGGCAGCTGGTAAAAGAACAGTTTGTTAGTTTAGTCATAATTTTTTAATATATATCTTTTTTCAATTTTTGGATACAAGATACAAGAAATGAGTACAAACTTGCATACAGATCATTAAAAGATCGCAAAAGAGACGCGCAGCCTTCGCCGACAGTTGCACAACACTGACACGCACACACGGACACACAGAAACTCTTATCAAAGAGTCGTAATTTACCTGTATCTTAAGAGGTTATCAAGTGTGTGTGCTGTATAGACTGAAAATATATTGTTACAGCGTTGAGAAAAACTATGATACAACGCTATGAACCTCATCAGAATTTATTTCTCTAAATGAAGAAAGTTCAGTCTTCTATATATCATACGCTACTTAAAAATACAAATAAAAATCTTCAGGGATAGGCTTTACAAATGATCCTTAAATCACATGTCCATTTCTTCTACAAAGTCATTATTTAAGGTTCAAAATATGTTTTGAAAACAAATACACCTATGCAAAAATGAAATGCTTTGAAACATCTTTGGAAGAATCTTCCTGTGATCTAGTTGCTCGGTGTAAAATAGTTCATAAAATCGCTCAAAATTCGGGATCTTTTTCCATGGTACTCTTTCAATGCATGGGAGGCAAGTAACAAATATTTTAATTGGCCCCTGACCCAGCCCCCACCTCCAAAGTAAATCTGCCCCCAAATCGCTGGGAATCTCTCTACGCGGGCAAAGAAAATGGAAACAGGCTTATAGACTGATAGATAAATGGAGAGAGTGACAGACATACATACATACATAGAGAGAGAGAGAGAGAGAGAGACAGACAGACAGAGAGAGAGAGAGAGAGAGAGAGAGAGAGAGAGAGAGAGAGAGAGAGAGAGAGAGAGAGAAAGCCAGAGACAGAGAGAGGAGTCAAAAACCAATAAATCCAGAATTCTGTACGGAACTAAAACTAGGTTCTGGAATGGGGAATAGATTAAGCTTTCTTTATTTTGATTGGGTCAAACAGAAATCAAACTGCCACCGCCAAATTGGAAATTAAAAGAATGGCTAAAATTACAACTTTACACCTTATTTTCGTCTTTGCGAAGGGTAAATTTTATCACACAATTTAAAATTATTTCGTTGCCAAAGGAGATACTAACCCACTATATCTTATAGCCTTCTTGTAAGTTTCTTCTCTTTTTCTTTCCTTTTTTGTTTTCCATACACAAGGGAAACGACAGGGGAATGTAATGATTTAAAGTAATAATGAATTTAGATTCATACACGGTAAAACTTTGTGAGCGTACGGAAGAATAACAATGTGCATTAACAGATACACTTTTACTGATTAAAAGTATTCCATTTTTTTTTTTTTTTTTTTTTTAAAGGTCAAATATATTTTAGAAACAAAGCTCTTTTGGGTATGATATTAATGTAGCCTTCTCTGGATAAGTTTTACATTTAACAGGGAAAACGAAGATGAGGGTAAAGTTGCAATTCTTGTCACTTTCAGTTGTCGGTTGCATTTTTTTAAAGACCGTCGCGTCAATATTTTGCTTTCTCAAGTACATCTTGGGTTACATGTTGATGATGACAATGACCTCTACCCATTAAAGTACTTGCTTACAATGCGAGATGATTTTTTGTGCTGAAACAAACACGAACATATCATCCCTTTGTTTTGCCATTTTACTAGAAAATAGCACAAAATGAATTGCATTCAATGGAAATGAAGACAGATTTCTTGAAACATGTTATAACCATATTCATTTCAACTTACCTAAAAACAGGTTACGTACACTTATCTTACAATCCACTTACAGACGCTTTCGTGAAACGTAACCAACGTAAATCACGCACGGTCACTTACGTACACGATAAGTGCCCTTAGCCACCCGTTAGTTACGTACGCTTTTTGAATCGATTGCCATTTTCTTCCATTTTTTTTTTTTTTTACAAAATCATCATATTTGTTTACATCGAATGTAATTGAATGCAAGTTCCTTGCACAATATATTGGGCTTGTGAAACTTAAGTACAGTTTTGTATGTTGTTTACAACCACATGTAACTTACGTGCGCTTCGTGAAACAGGTATTATTTTCTTATGCGTGGATTACGTGCAGATTTATTACTACTTGCAAGTTACAAAACAATCGCCAGGACCAGTTGCCCTGGATTTGGATCCCGTGGGAGAACAGTGAAGAAAGTTGGCAGCATATACAACTTTTTAGCTTAGATCACGTCAGATTTAAATTGTTGTAATTTTTCTCACCAAGATCAATGTCAAAGCCCAAGATAAAAGGTATATATATATATATATATATATATATATATATATATATATATATATATATATATATATATATATATATATATATATATTGTTATGTATGATGTTTATATAATATTATAAATATTTTAGGAAATTATAAATGTTTCTTCACTTTAATATTTGCTTAAATCTTAATGTTATCAGGAAAAACATGTTTAACTAGTGTCCTTGAATTAGGTTGTTTTGATCAATATGTTTTCTCAATTTGAAGGTCAAGGTTGAATTTTGTTTACAGTTAGAATTCCATTAAGATGACTCATATTCTAGAACATTCTGTCATGTGACCAATCTATATATATACCATGTTTGGTGGACATTTATTCAGTTTTGACATTACCATCAGTCTTGTAAAGAGCTATTACAGTTGTGAAAATTCATTCCAAATTCTAAGAGAGGAATTATTTTAAATATTCATTGGATTATAACAGTGCTCATAAACTTTTGGATTTTGGATTTTTAATTGATGATTTTGGAATTTATGTGAACTTATTCAGAGATTTTGGAATACTTCATTTTGACATCAGCACATCAAAGATTTCTAGTACATCAGGACTTTGGAGACCATTAGCACATCATAACATTCAAGGACACAGCCGTGAATTCGGAACATTCTATATTTAGGACTTGTGATTAGAACAATCATTCTTATTGGATTATTAGGATTTCAAAACACATTACTGTAAGTGACTTTTTGATTTTTCATTTTAATTATCTAGTAATAAATTGCTTGTTGATTTTTACTTGATTTGTTGGTTTCACTTTTTTCCTGTTACATTTTTCTTAGACCATAGAGTCGTAACATAAATTGGGGGCTCGTCCGGGATCTGAATTTCATTAAAGCATATTAGAGATATTAAATTTATCTTTGAAATTCATATTGATTTTGTCTTGGAATTTTTTTTGTTTTTGTCTTTGGCAAAGATTTTTTTTATATAGAGAAATTTTTTTGTGTGAAACCAACAAGCATTTACAATGGCATCTAATGTTCAGAATTTCATTTCAAAACCTACCCAGGAGGGGTTAGAGTGCATGAGAAAGGATGAGTTGCTCGAGCTTGCCAGAAAATACAGTCTATCTGAGGCAAAAGTATCATTGACAAAACAGGAGATAAAGATTATTTTGATTCAGTATTTAGTAGGAAAGGGAATTTTTGATAGCAGTGCTTTAAGTTTGAAGAGAAAGCCTGTATCTGGTTCTGACAGGAAATTAAGGGAATTAGAGTTAAAGAACCAGATTGATTTAGAATTGGCAAAGCTTAAGATTCAGAGAGAGAGAGAGAGAAAGAAGAGAGGCAGATACAGATGGAGAGAGAGAAGGAAGAGAGGCAGATACAAATGCAGAAAGAAGAGAGGCAGATACAGATGGAGAGAGAGAAAGAAGATAGGCGGATACAGATGGAGAGAGAGAAAGAAGAGAGGCAGATACAAATGCAGAAAGAAGAGAGGCAGATACAAATGCAGAAGGAAGAGAGGCAAATGCAGATGGAGAGAGAGAAAGAAGAGAGGCAGATGCAAAGAGAAGATAGGGAAATGCAATTTAAGTTAAGAGAATTAGAACTGGCAAACAGAGCACACTCCACTCCTTTAAACACAAGTCCAGGTTTTGATGTTACTAGATATATTAGGTTAGTACCCCCTTTTCAGGAAAAAGAAGTAGATAAATACTTTCTTCATTTCGAGAAAATAGCTGAAAACTTGAAATGGCCCAGAGAGCATTGGACTTTGTTATTACAAAGTGTACTTATTGGCAAAGCTCGTGAAGTCTACACTTCACTGTCAGTACAACAAAGCACTGATTATGATGTGGTTAAGGAGTACATCTTGAAAGCTTATGAGTTGGTACCAGAGGCATATCGACAAAGGTTTAGGAATTGTAGAAAAGAAACTGGACAAACTCATGTCGAATTTGCAAGGGATAAAGAACAACTATTTGATAGGTGGTGCTCAGCCAAGAAAGTTGATCAAGCTTATGATAACCTGAGACAGCTCGTATTAATTGAAGAGTTCAAGAGGTGCATCCATAGTGATGTTAAAACCTATCTTGACGAGCAGAATGTGGAAACTTTGGAAAATGCTGCTCGTATGGCTGATGATTATTCCTTGACTCACAAAATTTCATTTGGTAATAAATCGTCCTCTCAGCAGTTTTCTGGTAAAAAACCATTTCAATCTCATTCGAGTACTTCCAAATTTCACAACAGCACAACTGTTAGGAATCAAACATCTGATAAGACTGATCAGAAATCCTTATCTCTTCCTACGTGCACTTATTGTAAAACGAAAGGGCACGTTATTTCTGATTGCTTCAAGTTGAAAAATAAGCAACAGAGAAAAGACAGAGCTTTTCCAAATGCTCTTATTTCTACGAGGTCAAGGTCACGGTCTTGTATTGAAAGCAATACATTTGTTGGGTCAAACAAACCCCAGTCTGATTCTATTTTGGAGGCTTATGAACCATTCATGTCAGAAGGTTCTATATCACTTATTGGTGATTCTGCCAAACCTATCCCAATTAAAATATTAAGGGACACTGGAGCTTCTCAGAGTCTTTTATTATCAGGTACTTTGCCTTTGTCTGAGGGGTCTTCTTCAAGTGAAAGTGTTCTTGTTCAGGGAGTAGAGTGCGGCTTTGTAAATGTTCCTCTTCATTGTGTAAATTTGGCATCAGACTTAGTTTCTGGACCTGTGACTGTTGGGGCAGTGACTTCTTTATCCATAGAGGGTGTTCATTTATTACTAGGCAATGACCTAGCTGGAGATAAGGTTGTGGTTAATCCACTTGTAACTGACAAGCCTTGTTTGGATCAGAAAGTTGATCCTGTCGAAACTGAAATCCCTGATTTGTACCCTGCTTGTGCAGTTACTAGAGCTATGGCAAAAAGAGCTCTTGAGATTGATGTTGATCAGGATATTATTCCTTTAGCTGACACATGTATTGGTCAGTCTTTTGATGAGGTCACTTTTTCCTCAGGTATTGATCAATCAAATGGTATTGATCACAGTGATCCTCTTTTGGCAACTCATTCTCTTTGTACTAATCAGGATTACAAACGACAATCCCTTGTCGTTGAACAGGAGCAAGATCCCGAGATATCTTGTTTGTTTCAGAGGGCTATTAGTGAAACTGAAGCCACACAAGTTCCAGTGTGTTACTTTGTGAAAAATGGGGTCCTTATGAGGAAATGGAGACCACCTAATGTACCCGCTGGTGACGAGTGGTCAGTGAGCTATCAAATTGTTGTTCCTAAGTCATATAGACAGGAAATTCTTAATTTAGCCCATGAAACTCCTTTGGCTGGTCATTTAGGAGTCCGTAAGACTTATCACAAGATCTTGAATCATTTTTATTGGCCGAAACTCAAAAGTGATGTTTCTCAATACTGCAGATCTTGTCACACTTGTCAAATGGTAGGAAAACCCAATCAGAAAATACCTAAGGCTCATTTACAACCTATTCCTGCATTTGATGAACCATTTAGTAGAATAATAGTAGACTGTGTTAGTCCTTTACCTAAAACCAAGTTAGGCAACCAATACTTGTTGACCATCATGTGTACATCTACAAGATTTCCAGAGGCAATTCCTCTGAGAAATATAAAAACTAAAACTATTGTGAAAGCTTTGGTGAAGTTTTTTACACTTGTTGGCCTTCCCAAATCTGTCCAGTCAGATCAAGGGTCAAATTTTATGTCTGGAATTTTCCAACAAGTTATGCATGAATTAGGCATCCAACAGTTTAAATCTTCTGCCTATCACCCTGAAAGTCAAGGTGCTTTGGAAAGATTTCATCAAACTTTGAAGAATATGATTCGAGCATATTGCTTTGATACAGAAAAGGATTGGGATGAGGGTGTTCATTTGTTGTTGTTTGCTGTTAGGGAATCAGTTCAAGAGTCGTTGGGTTTTAGTCCCTTTGAACTAGTTTTTGGTCATACTGTCCGTGGACCATTGAAATTATTGAAAGAGAAACTTCTTTCAAATGAAGACTCAAAGTTTAATCTTCTTGATTATGTCTCTGATTTCAAATACAAGTTGTCAAAGGCCTGTGAAGTAGCAAGAACTAATCTTCACACTACCCAGTCAAAAATGAAATTAAGGTATGACAGAAATTCACAGGAAAGGAGTTTTAAACCTGGTGACAAAGTTCTGGCTCTCTTTCCCATACCTCAGAATCCTCTTCAGGCTAAATTTTATGGTCCTTATACCGTTGAAAAGAAAGTAAATGACTTAAATTATATCATTAACACTCCTGGGAGACGGAAACAGAAACAACTTTGTCATATAAATATGTTAAAGGAATATTTTGACAGAGATAGCCCAGCTAATTATTCTGTTGGTTTAGTTGTACCTGTCCCACACAGTGAAGATATCAACGATGGAATACAATCAGACTATAGTGACTCTGGTATAACCAATCTTCGGAATTCAGAAATATTGAACAACCTAGACCAGAAACTTTCACATCTACAACAACAGGAAAGAAATGAACTAAAACAGCTATTACATGACTATGAGCACTTGTTTCCTGATGTTCCAACACGAACAAGTAAAATTTATCATGACGTTGACATGGTTGGTATATGTAAGTCACAGTCCGATGTCAAGTAAAGGAAAAATGCCGACCTTGACCATTTATACCCGCGTTACCCTGGGCCTCTCAATATTTCATTATCCATCGCAGGATAATTATAAACAGTGATTTCGTTCAGATGTTTAATAGTAAAATACACATTGATTTATATGTACTAATTTAGACATTGACACGTCACCTTTACCTTTAAAGTAAAAAAAAAAACACAACAGTTTTTTATCCTCTTGGCGTAAACTTTAAAATTAAAATGATACATGTTGCTAACTTTCTTCACCGAAAATCCCACCGGATGACAACTGGTCCTGAACTGAAATATTCCATTAAACATATTCCATGAAACAGGGCATGGATATGCTTTGTATCTATATATTTTCTGATCAGTGGACATAACGAGTGGTTTTTATGTTTGTGTTACACACTGACACTGTTGATAGGCATACACTATGATGTAAGTAAGTTAATCCCATATACACTATGATGTAAGTAAGTTAATTCCATATATGATGTAAGTAAGTTAATCCAATATAGACTATGATGTAAGTAAGTTAATCCCATATACACTATGATGTAAGTAAGTTAATCCCATACAGCAATGTTATAGTGGATACATTTTGTCCTTAGGTATTGAAGAAGGGTTGTCTCCGGATCAGCATCTTTCTCCACAACCTGAAAAATAATATCAGGTGGTTGCTTCAATATACTTCAAGAGATTTTTCTAAATACACTTCTCCTTATATTATATAACCTTCTCATTTTCACTGTTATGTCTGATGTTTTCAATCATCTATCTTAAATTTATCAAGATATGCTGTTTCCATGCGTGGTGATGACATGTCTATGAATCGCAAACCCATAATAGCATCATAGCTGTCTAACATCAATGTTTATACCACAATGGATGATAGATGTGTTAGTTGTGAAGATTTGTGACAAAATGAAACACGAGGATGATAAAACTAAGTAGAGTTTAACATATTAATTATTACAGTTTCAAACAAGTGGCCCAAGTTGGTTTCTCAAATCGCTCACCTTCCTCACATTCTAAGTAGGGTGCTTTCTGTCAAGGCTTTTTCAAATTATGTTCGTAGCTTATGAAACAAGTTGCCTGAACACTTATCTATTTGCTCTGTATCTTCAGCAAGTTATTTGAAGGCTTTATCTTTATATATATATATATATATATATATATATTTATATATATATATATATATATATATATATATATATATATATATATATATATATATATATATATTCCGCAATACATGATGGCATATCAGTATAATTTTTATAGACTTGAAAGGCCTTAACGTAAAATCTAGATGTTTTTGTCAAATTTTTTCAATTCCTGTTGCACAGATTACATCATCGTTTGATCAGTACAATATAAACCAGTAACAGAAAGAAGGACCTATTTACTAAACAGAGACAAGGCTGCTGGCAATGAGTACTTGAGAGCAGTTCCTCCATTCAGGGATTATTCCCCAATCTCAGATCAAGTATCACAGAGAAACTTTGATGTTTCTACAATAAATACTTTGTTTTTATATTAGTCCATATACATTTCTTCGTATTACTGGTTTCTGTATCCTGATCCAGTTATGAGGCAGTCTGTGATTGTTGAATGTTGTTTAAGTGTTTAAGGCTTTTTTAAAATTTTAATAACAGCGGACATATTTGATTGCTAATCGGCATAAATTATAAAATAACAGGCCCATTTGAGCTCAATAATCGCTCAGCTAGCTTCTATAAATTAATGGTTAACCATTCCATTAAGCAGACTTATTTAGTATTGTGATAATATAACCCTACGTAATCGATCTCCCAAGCTTTATATCATGTTGATTTTACCGATTTAATTAAAATCTGCTAAAAATGAATTCCAAAACTAAAGGTATAAATAGCATGCGTACTCACTTTCTCATAACCGAATTCATCCAAGATCTTGATGATGTAAACCTTTTTAGGTAGTTTTATCGAAATTAATGACAAAAAATATAGTCTCTAGGTGAAAAGAGGTAACAAACTCAGCCAATCAGTTTCAAGATCATTAAAATGCAAATATCTCACTTATTAAAGAACCTGTCTAAGGCAATGATGATATAGAGAGTTGTAACAAGCTCAGCCAATAAGATACGAGATCACCTCATAAATATGCGTAGATTTTGCTCATTCTCAGATTCATTTAACATCTTTATAATATAAAACTATTACACAAATTTGATCAAAATGTGTCATGAAATATAGTTGCTAGATTGTTGAGACGCTCAGCCAGTCAAATAGAAGATCACGTCATTAATATGCGCAAATCTTGCTTATGATTTTGCTTAACAGAGATCTTGGTGATATAAGCCTATTTAGCATGTTTGATCAAAATCCAATCAAAATTAGTCTTTATAGTGGAAACAAGCTCAGGCAAACAACTGCACGCGCACTTCATAAATATGCGTGTCTTATTCAAAATAAAACTGTCAACAGCTTTATAGTATTAGTTTATTTACCTGAAATTTGATTACAAGACGGTCAGTAACACGTCTCTCCAGTGGAAATAGGCTCAGCCAATCAGATACAACACCACCTCATTAATATGTGCAGATCTTGTTCATTATACAACTACGTTGATACCCTGATGATATAAGCCTATTTACTAAGTTTGATCAAATCTTATTAGAAATTGAGTCACAGAAGTGTTGACAAATTCAGCCACTTAGGTTCAAGATCACAGCATTAATATGCATGGAAGTCGCCGACAGTTGTACCCATCTAAGGTCTTGATGATTTAAGTATATTTACAAATCAGATCAGAAGTACAGTCTCCAGATTGATATCTAGCTCAGCCAATCAGATACAACATCGTCTTATTAATATTTGTGGATCTCGGTCATTTATTGAACTCAAACGAAATACTTATTTTTAAGCATATAGTTTAAATTTGATCACAATCATGCCAGAAATATGACTTCCAGGATGGAAAAAGCTGCACCTATCATGTGCAAGATCACTTAATCAATATGTGTGGATTTATTATCGACTTCATTTGAGATCTTCATGATTTTGATCAAAATCGGATCAGAAATATGGTTTCCAGAGAGGTAACAACTTCAGCCAATTAGAAACAAAGTCACCTCATCGTGAATCTCGCTTATCAAACTCGCCTGAGAACATGATGATATAAGCTCATATTTAAAGTGTGATCAAAATCGGATCAGAAATATGGTTTGCATCGTGTGTATCTTGTTCAGCAAATCAGATGTAAGATCAGTCCATTAATATGCGTGGATTTTGCTCATATTCGAATTCAGCAGAGGTCTTGATGACATAAACCTAAGCAGCAGGGTTGGCGAACAGACCACCGTTTGAGATCGAGGCGAGGCTCCAAGGATATGTTTGTCCCCGTGGAGCACCCCTGCCCCCTCCCAAACTAAAATAGCGGTCTGCAGGCGAGCCAAAACTTTTTTTTAAAATTTTTTTTCTGATCGGCAGAGAGCTCCACACGGAGCTGGGCCCAAACCGCAGCAGTATTATTATTTATTAGAGAAATATGTTCCGCTGTAAATACCAACACGACAAGAGCCCACAATGTGTGCTGTTGGGAAGAACAGAGCGATTCAAGGCGCCGTGTGTCATGAAATACGGCATAGTGCACTGGCAAAGGCTGCGAAACAGGCACGCGCTACCACTGCAGTGCCATTCATGTGGACAGGGAACGCGTACTAAGACGCAGCTGTGTCGAGCGCGCGGTAACGATAAAATAACAGTAAGTTTTGGAAAAAAAAGGACAGGGCGCGGTTTAATCTGGCGATAGCAACCGTGCTGTGTGATATATACTCTAGTGTATAAGAGATACGTTGCGTAAAGCATACCGTATAGTAAACAAAAGATGTCAGATGCACAACTGGTGTTTAAAGCGCTCGACGAGTATCATGCATTAACGGAGGTTCGACCCCCTTACCCCAGGAACCGCGAAGCAATGCAGCAGCTTCGAGAAGGGCTCGCCCGCCCGGGAGCGTCCAAGACAGCAGAGGAATTGGTAGAGATAGAGAAAGACTATCACGCCAAGGTCGATGCCCTAAAAAGCTATAAAAAAAAGAGTATGCGCCTCAAATATAATAGGGACCAGTGCCAGGAAATGCCGAAGGCCCATTCCGCCTGTCGTGGCTGGAATTCCTTTCAGAAGTTGTGGAAACCATCCGACACGCTCGTGGTTACAGACACCTCTGTGAGGGACAGGACCACCAGCTCTTATTAAAGCGTAACAAAAAGCACTTTCCAGACACGCCTGTTCCACTCCTGTACCACCCAAAGGACAGCCGGAGCGAAAGTAATCTTGTGACTGTTCCGGGGACAGAGAAGCAGCGGAAGCTTGTGCAAAACGACATCGTCGAGGCGACTATAGAAGCCGCTGAGAACGCTGTCCGTCAAAACCTAGACTGGTGTTTCAGCTATGCAATTACTGTGCACAGCTCCCATGAGCTTACCATCAAAAACCCAGGCAAGGTATGGATTGTCGACGATTACCTCGAATGGTCCAATCTCGCGTATCTGGCAGTGCCATATGTGGAGTACCTGTCTTAACTTGAGCGTATCGCTTCGCCACTGGCTTTGGGGGGCGGGGTTAAGCAGGCGCATACTGAGCAGGAAAACCGCAACTATCCAACGGAAGCTTGTCGATATAAGCAACAGGACAAGGCGCGTGATCACGTTGTTGCTTTAAGCAACAGTGCAACAGCCGCTGTGCCGCCTGCAACATTGAAATGCCATGTTGTTCTTCGTATCACCCTGACGTGGTTGTTAAACGTCAGCTCCAATGTGATGCGGGGTGACAGGCCAGACTGGTAGTACAGCATGTGGTCATTTAGCAGCTTGAAGTCGAGAGGCACAAAGAAGCGGCTTGCAAAAGCGGCTGTGACAGACAAGTTGGGTTTGGTCGCGATAACGGCATTCCCCGCGCTGAAACTTACAATAGCAATGTTTGAGTTCTGGATGTCTTGGTAGACCAAGCTGGTCCGCTCTTTGTCCATCAAACAAAGATCCTTATAGCTGCTCCAGACGTTTGCGTCGTTGATACCACCAGTTAATTGTCCTCAAACGTAACACTAATCATTTTGACAAATGGCGGGGCCCAGGTTTTCCACCACTGTACGGTTGGCAGCAACCGACGCTGCTTGCTGTGCCGCCGCTCGAAGCAATTATGAATGTCAGCATGGCGGTGCCGAGCACAATGACATCGTTGCCACCGATGTTGGGATCTCTGACAACAAGCATCTGGTTGTGATCTATGGTGCTTGGGTTATTAGTCACAACGACGATACTCACAGCTCCCTTTACACCAAGCGCGCGGCGGTTGGAGCAAAATGGATTGAGTTTGTTACCATACTGAGACTTGCTTTCGGTGGAGATCACGTGTCCTTTCTTTATTAAGCTTGGATAGTTGCTTGCCTAATAGCAAAACATGGCTGGAGAATGTTTCACTTTGAAATGACTGGCGGGGGAGGGGGATCGACGTACTGGTGACTGTCCTTGATCTGCCGGATGAAATAGTTGAGTCTTCGTTTGCCGGCCCTTCCGATGCTGACTAAAAAACTCAGGAGTTAGGAACACGGCTACAACAACTCCGATTCAACGGCAGCTGGGAATGAAATCAGCGACGCTCGGCTTGATGAATGTTTTAAGCTAAACGGCGTAAATCAAGGCTCTTCTGTGGCGACTATACAGCGCAAAACGGTAATGTAATGCTCTGGAGGCGAAAACATAAATCTAGAGTATAGGAGAAGAGGAAAAGCTGTGCCGTACGCAGTTTCCTCATTAGAAAAGGCTCATAGCCGGGCAATATATATAAATAGCTGGCGACAGAACGGCCGCGATCAGTGGTCAGCCGCGCGACATAACACAAATTACAAATATTTACAAAAGAGTTGCCGGCGGTCACGAAGGGTTACACAGATGGCGAGCTATTCGATGTATTGGGGGAGGAGGACACGGCGGTCAAGGAGACGGCAGCGCAAGAACCCGACAGTCTCCTGGTCCTCACAAAACACTGCAAACTCACAAAGGTGCGCTAGGAAACAATGCCGCCAAAACTAACAAGATCAAAAACGACAGAGACGCGTTAAAAAAAAGTCATAGAACGATCTCAAGACAAAACAGAGCGCGAGCAACTAGAAGCCCAACATGCGGCAAAGGAGGGGGAACTCGATATCCTTTTCCAGAGGCTGACGCATTACAAGGAAGGCCCCGCAACCTATTTTCCGCTTTCCAGGAGCTTCTTAGCCAAGTTATCCTCAAGGATAAAAGCCTTGGCGCAAAGATGCAAACCGTCTTTCGCGAGCAGGGCATCACAATCGCCTCGATTCTCATCGCGGTCGGTTTTATCATAAGCATAATTGTGCTCGCTATCACTGGAGGAGGCGGGGGCGACACAACATCTCCAGCTCCGGCAGCTAAAATAGGCCCCAGAGGCGAAAAAGAATGGGTCAAAAGCACCTGAAGCAGCTGTTCGGGATGCTGAGAACTCTAGCAGGAAAAGCAGCAGAGGCTTTTCCCGGAATTATTGGGTTAATCGTGTTGTTTTTGCTGAGAACCGCTGGCAATGCCATCGCTGGTTGGACAGAAAACCTCGTGGTGCCTGCCATCACGATAGCTGTCGCGTTCTTGGCCGTTCCTCGCTCTCACATCAGCAAGTTCACCTCCTAGCTGCACACTTGTGGGGCCATGTCGTATTCACAGACTATCGCGCGCGCCGCTATCTCATCTGTCTACCACGTGAAGTGTTGCTTCTCCGCTGTCCCCAAGAGCTTTTCCACCAGGTGGGCCACCTCCACATCACACTTTTCGGCAAAATTTATGTACTTCTTGTTTATACTGTCCAAGTCGGGCGGACTGTTTGCTTGATGAAGTTCTACCGCCTCTTGCACTGTTATTTGCTTCTTTGCCGGCGGTACCCGCTTCATTCCTTGCTTGCGGCTGGGCTTCGCCTCTGCCGGCACAATCCGCTTCTCTTTCGCTGCCGGCTCTACTGGCGCGAGGCGCGGACCAAGCATCAGCTGGCCCTTGGGCAGTGCCATCAGATATGCCATCTGCGCTTCTCCTCGCGCGTTCTGCGCTTGCAGGGCGTCGACCTTTGCCACCAGCTGCTGCTGCGAGGCTTCCATCGGCTTCTCCATGCTCTCTCGGCAGTTTGCAATTTTGCAGCTCTGGCGCACATGGCGGTACATCGAAGATAGTAACGCAAATCATCGCCCGCAGTACTTACACCGGTTCGCCTTCTTCTGGGAACTCCGCCTTGTAGACTATCGGATCGCATGGATCTTTCCGGTCTCTTGTTGCCAAAGATGTGCGTTGTCGGCGAACGCCACTAAACACTTCTCGCACTGGATTTACTGGGTCGCTGCCATAATCCCCCGCATATTCTATGCCTCTAAGAATGTCTATTGTGGCAGTTTGGAATGCCCTGTCCCTCCTGAACCCTTCCTGCATTCGAATTATTTTTCAGAGAGGGCAATTCGATCGGCCAGTATGGACGACACAAGTGCTTCTCTCTGAAACAATTTTCAGCGACTATTTTATTTCTTTCTATGGATGCGGGTAAGTCTTCAGGAAATGCACACTGAACCTTCAGATGAGTAAACTGAATATCTGGAAGTGCACATTGAACCTCACTGAACGCCCATCCTCCATTCAAGTACATAGGCCGCCCGAATTGCCCTCCTCCACCGCCCTATGTTAATTCCTCTGGAAATGCACTCTGAACCTCCGGCAGTGTACACTGAACCACTGCAAATATTTACCCATCCTGTGTTTGAGTATACCAGGCAGCGCAGGTTTTAATAGAGTTTAAATCAACTGGCCGCGAGCCCCACCGCGATACAACCCACGAAAAGCGTGGTTTTATTGGCTTCATGGTCTTCGGGTTCTTTTGATGCATGCACGTTTTACATGGCGCTGGTTTGAGCTGCAGCTGTTGCGCGGGTGGGTCAAAGCCGACCTCTTCATGCTTCATTGTCTGCGGTTTTTTGGGGCGTACTTTTCACTTGTGCGGACAGTCGTGCGGACATCCTTATCGAACTAATATCGACATTGGTTCCTATCGCCATGTTGCTGTCCGCCATACGAAGGATATTGTTATACCCCTTATAGGTGCCAGCTTGAAGCTCCATTTCAGTTGGGATTGTATAGAGACTGCTCCCAACGACTGGTACTTGTTTAACAATAGGGTGCGTTCTCTGCTTGGCCGGCCATCTTTTCTACGTTTGAAAGAAACTGTTTTTAAGATTAGATAAGATTTATTTATTGTCTGCATGATTTAAAATAACAATTCAACATAAGCTTTAATGAACTTTTTACCGACGTGACATAAAAAACAATAAAGACATAAAAAAACAAAAACATGATTTGCAAGACATAGAACCACATCATAATACATAGGTACAACTGGACAAAACACACAGTGCATAACTTAAAATATAGGCAAGCAAAGCAATTGAAAAAGGCGGTAATTAAAAGTGAATTTAGTATTTAGGTAACTAAAAAACCACAGATTAGAATGATCCGAAGGAAGAAAAAAAATAAGAATAATGAAAAAAAAGGCTAGGTTACTTAAAAGTTATAGGTTTAAATAGAAATTTAAATTAAAAGCAAAAGTACCAACAATTTAGGACTAATAGCATGCTCAGATGAAAAGTATACCTTACTTAAAAAGAAATGAGCTAACAGTGGGGCACTTGATGACACAAAAGACAAGAACAGTAAAACAAAATGGTAACAGATATTAGTTGTCATCATCATGGTAGAAGAGTGTGTGTGTTTGTGTGTGGGGGTGGGTATTATTTGCAGATATTACATTTACAGTCTTTACCATTCCAGGATAAAATTAATGATCTACCGGTAAATTAATTAAAATTTGATTTGTCTCTAAAGTGATTAGGTAGGTCATTCCACATAATGGTAGATGCATATCTAAAAGTTTTTTTTGCCATATGTTGGGGTTTTAATTCTTGGAACATGTAAAATATTTGAATATCTAAAATTGTATTTATTGTGTTTAAAACATATCAAATCATCCAGAACTTTTGAAGCACACTTATTCAGAATTTTAAAAGTCTCTAGAGCCATAGCCCGAAGTCTGTGCACCTTCAGAGTTTGCATTTTTGCTTTAAGCGAGAGTTTATGGTAAGTGCTTGTGTAATCATTACACACAAATCTCAATGCACGCTCTTGTATTTTTTCAAGTTTAGTAGTGTTTATGTCACTGCAGGAATGCCAGGCTAAATGACAGAAGTTGAAATTGGAAATGATAAATGTATGCAAGATTGTCAGTTTGTTGAGTCTAGTTAACTTCTGACCAATACGTTTCAAGAAGGATAGTTGCAATGAAGCTTTCCTACAAAAGATTTTTACATGTGCATCGTATTGCAGTTGGTAGTCAATGTCAATTCCTAGCAGTTTAATTATTTCTTCACAGTTTATGACAGCACTATTTATGTTAAGTGGGCTTCATACTGAATATCTTTTTTACCCACAGCTAGTGCTTGAAATTTTCGGGGTTGGCTTACATTTTGTTCGCAGTGAACCAGTCAATCAGAATGTTGGACTCTGTTTCAAGTGTGTCAATCAGAGTGTTCAAGTCCGGTGATGAAAGGAAAAAGTGTTATCAGCAAATTGTATAAAGAGCTATATTTAATAAAATAAAAATATCATTGATAAAAACATTAAAGAGTAAAGGTCCAAGGATTGACCCGTGAGGAACCCCTTTTTGAATTTCAGTACAGCTACTCAAGACACCCTGGATTTTAATTCACTGCTTTCGATTTGATAGCACAGTAAGAGACCTACTGAGCCATCTCACATACCATAAGCCCTTAGCCTGCAGATGAGAATATCATAAGGGAGACAATCAGAAACCTTATATCAATCCAACAGAACTGCAGCTCCATGTTTTTTTTTTCTTCATCAAAAGCCTTCTTCCAGTCTTCAAGTAAACGTAACAGAGTGGTCTGGCATCCACGACCTTTACGAAAAGCACCAAAATATTTGCTAAAAATGTTCTAAAAAATGATGCTAACTGGGTCTCAATTGATTTCTCAAACAGTTTGGATATGATGAGTAGAATGCTGACAGGTTTATAGTTACTTTTATCAGGAGATTTGCTCTTTTTGAAAATCTAAACTACTCGAGCTTTCTTCAGACGATAAAGAAAAACATATGACTAACTGTTTGTTCATTAGATCTGTAACATGGCCTTTCCCAGATCCACTATCGAGGTAAGCATTTCGGTTTGTGAGCCAGAGTTGCCCAAATATTAACTAGAACGTTACGTTGAGACGCTCTATCCCGGCTTGCTAAAAGCCATGCGACTTGGCCACCATAAAATACGCAAAACCGTGGTTAACTTCGCTGCCCTGTGTGAAAAAGTCAACTTTGTGTTTTGCCGAATATTCAAACGCATACAAGTTGGGGTCTCATACACCACCACGAATTGACTGGTAGCCGCTGTTGACACTATAGTTGTACATCGTACCCAGGCCTTGGTTTTCGCCGTGCTGCTGCCGACAGTCTGAGTTTTTCCCCAAATTAAACTCGTTGCAAAAGCGCTCGTAGGCAACCATGTCGATGCTGTTTTCAAGCGTGTTCCACCCTGCTTGACACGAAAAGGTACAACGCAGCTGATTGAGAATCCTTCTCACATTGTAGTATACACAGAACAGATAAAAGCTGCGTGCCATCTCGGGCAGTCTTGTCATTTCACCAGGCACCAGGTGGTAGCGAACGCTGTTGCCACAACCGATGGACGTACCAAATGGCAGAGTTCACTTGCTTTTGCCAAAACTTCATCTCACCGTATGCGGTATTGGAGTACCAATTGTCCACAATGTTCTTCCACTCGACGAAAGGTAGCACGTACTTATAGGCTATGTCAATAAATATGGTCCGGGAACAAAACACCATCAAGCACCTACATGTCGTGGTCGAACTCTCTCCGCGTGGCTATAGTTAAAGACGCAGCCGAAACTATCAAAGGTGCGTACTGCTTTCACATCATGCACACCGAGTCCATATAGCGTAGACTAGACCGGTCTAGCTACCAGCGCATTATGGGACAAGATCAGGGTCTATGATGTTTGCTATTGGGCGAGTTGTATAAAGTATTTATCCCATTATAATACCGTAATACCGGGGGGGGGGGGGACCTAATTATCAGACGAAGATACCCTTACTTAATATTTGCTAAATTATTTGTATGATCGGGGTGGGATTCTCATCACACATTGGTCTGTCATCAAATAAATACGATATACAGGCAATTGCAGTACATTTTGACAGAAATTACATACTGATATTATATACGACCAAAGTATAAGGATATGAGTGATGCTGAGTTGCATTAAACATGAAACATCATCCCCCCCTCCCCTCCCCTCTCTCGGTCTCTGTCTCTGTCTCTCTGATTTGTACTACATACTATAACAGCCATCCATTCTTAAGTTTCTACCCTAGATATAACGCATGCAATAAACAGCACTTCAGGTAAGAAAGGTGGTTAATTTGGTGAAAAAAAGAGAATTGTTTAGTTATCGTGGTGTGTTCTTAGGCAATGCACTTTGCTCCAATTGCCCCGTCACTAAATAATATACTTGTGTTGTTATACTGTAAACACCAAACCAATGGAATCTTTCGATCCGCGCAAATTTGGATTTAATTGAGCCAATAGTGTTTACGATACAGCAACTGAAAGACTGAACTAGCGAGAAACAATCAATTTGCATAGAGTGCACCGTCGTGTAACCCCGTTAGATAGCTACAGGCGAGATCAATCTGATTTAAATTGAGATCTGCCAATAATAAGTAGATCTGACGGGCGCCAATGAAGTTCATATTCTGGTGACCTTTGCAAATTCAGGTAAATATATTTTAGTGACATACCAGATAAAGCATTGCCTTTCATGTTAGCAGGGGCGGATCGGGAAGGGGAAGAGGAGGGCAGAACCGACATGCCCCCCCCCCTCCTAAAAATGATCGTGACACAACTAGAACGTTTCCTAGAGTAAGTTTCCTGAACAGTTAGATGGTTAAAAGTATCCCCTGGAAACCTGGAAACGCTTAAAATGCAAGAGCTTTCAGGGGCTTTGGTTCCAGGGCCCACAGCAGGGGTTTCATCCCACAGATCCTTTGCCTACTTGTCTACGTTTCCCCTCAACGATATTCCTCGACCCGCCCCTGTTTATAAAGAGTTTATGTTAGAAACGTTATGTTAAGAATGACATCTTCCACTTTCATAAATGTGAATGCTGTTATTTGATTGGTGAATCGAAGGGTCAACAGAACATGACCTCTTATCGGTGTGCGACAGATCGCTCGATTTTAATCAGATTGCAGTTGAGACCATCTTATGGGGCTTGTGGGTGAGCACAGTATCGTGTTGTCGCGAACAAGTGGATCACATGTGGCCAACGATTATGAAATTAATTACCCTTCACATAAATCTAGTATGAAGAATTCACAGTGTTATTATTATATCTGCATGTTGGAAAAGTGTGTTTGTTGCTTGTGCAAAAGAAATAAAATCAATAGAGCGAGAGTAGTTGCCGCACGAACAAGACAATGCTAAGTTTGTCATATTCGAAGGGGAGACAATCGAAAATGTATATCTAAAGCCTACTTAACCGTGTAGAAATAACACAACATATATACATACCCGTGTAGAAATAACACAACATATATACATACCCGTGTAGAAATAACACAACATATATACATACCCGTGTAGAAATAACACAACATATATACATACCCGCAAAATGTCTGCATTATATTAAATATTTTGTTCTAAACATACTGAGACAGACACTCACATAAAGTCTTTAAATATTATTGTACTCTGAACGTTAAGGAAACGGTCGTGCAATTTGAATGCTCTCATGTGTGTGTGTGTCTGCGAGAGAGAGAGAGAGAGAGAGAGAGAGAGAGAGAGAGAGAGAGAGAGAGAGAGAGTTGTCTAATGCATTGCATTTATCCTTTCTGACACATCTTTATTAAATTCTGCAACTATTCTAATCATTGAGAAATAAATAAAGTTAACTGCATTAAAGACGTTCAACTATTGTAAATCAGAACATTTTCACGAGAATAAAACGAGATTAATGTTTTGCGAAAATTTAAAGTCCCAAAAATATTGTTCTCTACTTAACTGATTTTATTATCTTCCAACTTTTTTGAACTTGACAAATTATTAACAAAATTTACCTTTTTTAAAAGACTGAACAAAATTTTACTCATAGCTAAATAATGCAAAATTAAATATATAAAAATCTCTTAAGTTAAGGCATTAAGCATACTAAAGATGATTTAATCACCAAGTTTACAGGAAGATGGAAAGTGTTTACTTAGAGCTGCAAGAACAGCAACAACAAATCACCAATAAACACAATAACACCCTTTCAAATACCGCCATGTGAGTTAAAAAGCCATGTAATGTGATATGTTTCCATTTTCCTGTGCAATTATCAAACGAAAAAAAGATTGAAACACTGCGACATAAATCCTTACAGAAGTCCCGCTCTACCATAATGCATTGATATTTACAGATATCATGAATTTATGATAGAAATATCGATATTAATCTTTACTGAACTTTTTCGGGTTTTAAATTTCAAAAATGGTGGATCAATTTTTGTCAAACTCCCGATATAAATTCTCTATTACACCAACTTATGAAACACACTTCTCCCCCCCCCCTCAAATCCATATACTGCCATATGTTACTATATAATTTGGTATAAGTGTACTGTTTTATTTTTAGACGCCAGGGCTAGCAGAGCAGTCAAGGGTTCTGTGCTCAAAACAGAGACAGACAGTCTATGTATGTATGTATGTATGTATGTATGTATGTATGTATGTATGTATGTATGTATGTGTATATATATATATATATATATATATATATATATATATATATATATATATATATATATATATATAGGGTTTAACGGCACATCAACACAATCATGACTAAACAGTGCAGAGTAAGTATGGTCATCGTTATCAAAGGCATACACAACAATGTTAGGTAAAAAGATAACATCCTGAAAATGCAAAGTCAGAATATATATATATATATATATATATATATATATATATATATATATATATATATATATATATATATATATATATATATATATATATATATATACACTGCAATATTTTAAAAAGTCTAAGATGGAACATCATCACGGGGCGAACTCCAAGACAAAAAGGTTGCCTCCATTAGTTGCCTTTTAAGACATGCTGGAGATCGAATGGGGCGTATTCTACATCCCTGAGCTCAGAGAGAGAGAGAGAGAGAGAGAGAGAGAGAGAGAGAGAGAGAGAGAGAAACGAAACGGAAAAAATATATTTATGTTCTGACAGATTTACTTGTACGTTTAATTATCCATCTAGAATTACCAAGTAGGTTCTACATGTGACCATCCACGCGACCGGCCGGTGAATATCGATCAATTTTATTCATTACCGATTTCTTTTCTATTACGGTCTGGAGAACGTGAAATTGCCAACGTCATTTCATTAAATCTCGAAAACACCGGCTCTTGTCTCATTCTCTCTTCATTTTTCTTTCCAACCACGGATCATGCAGAATCACCGGGCAGGTTCTAAAAGATTTCCAGAAATCCCACAAAACTGATGAATCTCGATGTATTATATACATTACTGTTTACGTTTTCATGTCGGCATGCAGAACGTAAAGCTGGGTCCACCTAAGAGGGGTGGCTGAGTGGTCTAAGGCGCTCGCCTTTACCGATCACCTCTGTCCTCGGGCTTGGCCAATGTAGGTATGTGAGAAAGTTTGCCAGTAGCTTCCCGCGAGTCGGTGGTTCTTTCTGGGATTTTCTCGGGTTCTTTCTCCACCAGTTATACTGGACGCCATGTACAGCCTGTCATATGCTGAAAAATGGCGTTTAACCCACAAAAACCAAGCCAAACCACTGATGAGGGCGGTCAAATGATTTCTATACCGTTCCTTGAACTTAAGAGAGCTTTGTCACGTATACTTAGTCATGTGATTATATTAACCAATACATGCGCTGAAATTATGTCATTGTTAATGAGGGAGTACAACAATGTTGGAATGTCAGTTATTTTTCAGGGCAAATAAAGATTGATATACAATTCAAAATGTCTTGCATCGCCACAACCAAACACAAAACAAAATGCATTGTTACAAATTTCTTATCAATGTGTTGTGGGTAATATTTGATATATCCATATTTTTTCTAGCTATATAGAAATAATTGTACAGTTTTACCGCTATCCGTGATATGATACTCGCTATTTCGGGGTTCGTCCAATATCACTGTAAATTTGCAAAACTGTGCAATTATTTCCTCGTACTGCTAGAAAAGCATAACTCTAATAATTAACTTCTTACACTAACGACCGTGACGTAAAAATAAGGAACACTAATGACAAGCTTCAAAATAGTAAAGGAAGAGCCATGATCGAGTTATGCATAGGTACACGAACGACATGATCGAGTTATGCATAGGTACACGAACGACATGATCGAGTTATGCATAGGTACACGAACGAGAGTAATGAATGACCGGACCCTGGTAGACTTGCGTGCCACAGTTTCATTGACTCAAGCGCAGTGGACTAATTGCTCTCACAAGAACAATTCATGCAGAATAGTATGTACTTAAAAGTCAACCGATCACCAATCTGGTCCATACCCTGATCCTTACATTAAAATGCAAAAAGACAGACACAAGTAAAACTACATTAATGTTCAGACCTGTAAACCTTCCAAGACAAAAATCAACAATTCCAAGAAAAATAAATACATTGTAGACATTACTTCCTGCATAATGCAAAGTAAGATAAATAAATAGTTAAGCATATGTAATGGGTTACCTGATTAAACTAAGATGGTAGTTGAGGAGCTCTCAAACATAATAGTAAATACAACTGAAAATGTTGCAACACCCCTACACAACTACAGAAGGGGGAAAAAAGAAAAGAAAAAAAAAAAAACAGAAAAAGAAAAAGGATGATCCTGACAAAATATAGATATCACAATGAAAAAGAGTGTGATGCACTAGCACACTTGCTAATGAACTACCCTAATGATCCGCACATCAGAGGAAAATTTGTATTCATGAAAAGAAGGTTAAAAAAATGTCCAGAAGAAAAGATCAGGAAAATCTATACAGCAACAAACAAACAAACAAACAAACAAAAAAACTGGAATTTTTGAAAGTAAATCACTCCAAAACTTTCTTGAATTTTATTAACAGCTTAGTGAAACATGATGATCTCAGAAATGAGTCCGTCAGAGGAGACAATTGAAAAGTTACACAAACACTTCACAAAGACTGGATTTCGGGCTGTGTCTGGACGTGGCAGCAAACAATTGAAACAGTTACACAAACACTTCACAAAGACTGGATTTCGGGTTGTGTCTGGACGTGGCAACAAACAAATGAAACAGTTACACAAACACTTCACAAAGACTGGATTTCGGGCTGTGTCTGGACGTGGCAACAAACAAATGAAACAGTTACTACATGAGCTGCATCAACAACAAAAAGCAATGTATTCCAACTCTTGACAACATTAGTACTTGGGAAGTGATTAAACAGGCACTAAAATGAATAAAGCCTCTTCACAAGAAAAAATTTAAAACGAAATATTAAACATTGGGGAATATGTGCTTATAAAACCACTTACAAAACTATATTAAACATTGGGGAATATGTGCTTATATAACCACTTACAAAACTATATTAAACATTGGGGAATATGTGCTTATAAAACCACTTACAAAACTATATTAAACATTGGGGAATATGTGCTTATATAACCACTTACAAAACTTTATTAAACATTGGGGAATATGTGCTTATATAACCACTTACAAAACTTTATTAAACATTGGGGAATATGTGCTTATATAACCACTTACAAAACGAAATATTAAACATTGGGGAATATGTGCTTATATAACCACTTACAAAACGAAATATTAAACATTGGGGAATATGTGCATATATAACCACTTACAAAACGAAATATTAAACATTGGGGAATATGTGCTTATATAACCACTTACAAAACGAAATATTAAACATTGGGGAATATGTGCTTATATAACCACTTACAAAACGAAATATTAAACATTGGGGAATATGTGCTTATATAACCACTTACAAAACGAAATATTAAACATTGGGGAATATGTGCTTATATAACCACTTACAAAGCTATTTAACATAATTTTAAAAAACGGAAACGTTCCCAAGATGTGGGCAATAGGAAACGGTTGTTCCTTACATCAAAAGGGCCCATAGTTGGACCCAAAAAATTAGAGAAACATAACAACCAATAGCTGTGTAGGCAAATTATTTACAAGAATACTAAATAACAGGTTTGTTAAATACCTCAGATAATTGGTAATAACAATTTCCTCTTTAAAACAAAGAAGAAAACATAACTTACCTGCCTAATTATGAATAAATAAGGGTCTCGAATTTTTGGGAGTACATAGAAGGTAAAGAATGCACATAAAGATGAAAAGAAAATGCATGTGTACTAATTTGGCATGAACCTGTTGGCGCCATACCGTTCCAGCATTACAGGAAGAGGGGTTGCTGCCATCTGGGGAACATATACAGGACGATATGGCCATCTCATATCAGGATTATTAAATACATCACAGTCCTTCAAAACAAGCTTTACTTCGAATGTATAGATTTGATACTGTGTGGAGGGAACGTTGGCTTCTAAAATTCCTAAGATTGGGTATTAGAGGCAAATCTTTTGGATATCAAATCGATTTACAGCTATACATCTAATCAGTAAAAAAAAATTTAAAATGATATAACAGAGCCATACCATACAATTGTAGTAACCGCCTTAGCCCAACTCTACTATATTTATTAATGATCTGGAACCTGCAGGAAATGAGTGGGACTCATAAAATTAGCACACTTTTTACTGGCAGATAATCTGTTTCTTTTCTCTGAAACCAAAGAAGGTGTGCACAAAATGCTGCATCAGTAGCTAGACTAACTTCTTTGCTTTTGTAAAATGTTACACCTATATATTATGAATAAAAATCAAATATCAGAAAGAGCAAAACAGTGGCAACGCCCAGTTCTATCTTGGAGAGAAAAGGATACTCATAACAAACCAATACAGATACTTTGATATATCATAACTTTAAATGGAAGTTTAAAAGCTGACATAGAAGAATTATACAAAGAAAAGCTTAAAGTATTGTTTTAAACATATAAAGCCTTCGCATGTTGTTTATAATGCAATTTTTCACACGCTTATAAATCCAGCAATACTCCATAAAGCTGAAATTTTGGCTACTGAATTGACAGGCAAAATAAAAAAGTGTAACCCAGTAAAATACTATGATTTAACCCAGTCAACATTATTTGAAAAACTATATAGCAAATTTTGCAAACAAAATCTTCAGGTAAGTCAAAATACCAAAATGTCTTGCAAAAGTGAACTTGAGAGGTACCCCCAAATTCACAACATAACTTTGCACATTCCAAAGCACTGGCACCACTCGAAATACACATCTACAACAAGGAAAATTCTAAAAGATGCTATAAGCCTAAGTGCAGTGCCAATACTGATTCCATTGGTAGAGACTCCTGAGTAGTATAGGGTGAGTAAATAGGGTCACGATTTTAGGGGGTGGCACTATAGGGTCAAGCGGGAATCGAACAGGTGTGTTGGCACTTGGGGGTCAAGCGGGAATGGAACAGGGATGTTGGCACTTGGGGGTCAAACGGAAAAGAAACGGGAAAAGGAAAACAAATTATAAGTATTGCAATCATGGAAAAATTAATCTTTTCTTGAAAAATGGGTGGCCCTAAAAAGGGCCGTTGGGTTTTTTTTAGTTAGCATCTTAGAGGTGAGGACACCTCCCATGTCTGGTCCGACAAGCGGGACAGCTCCTCCTCCTCCAGGAGTCTAGACTCCTCCTACAGCGCTTCTTCAGGATAAATGGAGGATGGACCGCTTCTGGTTCCCAATTTTCTTCCTTCTTCTCCTCCTTCTCCTCCACTATCCTGTGATCTTCCTCCTCCATCATCGGATGAGGCTGGATAGGCTCCTTCTTCTCCTCCTTCTCCTCCACTATCCTGTGATCTTCCTCCTCCATCGGATGAGGCTGGATAGGCTCCTTCTTCTCCCTTTTTTCTTCCTCCCTCTTGGCTACTACCCCTAGGAGGTGCCACGCCACCTCTAGATGCATTCTAATTTGTTGGATGATTTCACTGGTATTCTTCATCTTGACAAGTGAACGAGTAGTTTTAACTTGGGAAGGCGCCGCTTTATATGCTAGAAGTGCGGACGTGAAGGAAAACATCCCTTTCACCTTAAAAATTTTTTTAGTTAGCATCTTAGAGGTGAGGACACCTCCCAGGTCTGGTCCGACAAAGCATAGTGCACAGAAAGTAGCATCACTTGAACATTCTTATATAATATCGAAGATACACATTATTTTCAATACATTGACTTACTAAAAGCTAGTAGTGGCTAAAGTTTACTACCCTGCATACACGCCGTTTCGTACTGATTGACCTAGCCACGCGAACACCTTTACCTACTGTGAGCAGTGTATACAATGAAATATTGTCAAATGAACGTAGTAATAATTTCCAAAAAAAAACCTATGGTTTGCCTCAAACAGAGAGAAGGTTACACTTTCTATGAGTTTCTGAAGACAAGGGTAAATTCTGTGATAGAAATGTTCATTGGCAATTTTTTTTTCATTCATCAGTTTTAAAAAAGTAGTGTTATATTTCTTGTCGAATGATTGTAGTAGCATTTGTTGTATGCCTCTCAAATATTTAAGATAGGTTATGTTTTTTGTTTTTTTTTTTTTGCTGCACACGCCTTGCGGCTACAAACAATGTTACAACAGTTCCCAAAAAACCGAAGACGAGAGAACAGTAAAAACACGTCTTGTTCGATTGGGAGTCTAAAATGGACTGACTGAAAATATGGCATACATTGTTACAGTTTTACTGAACGCATGTTTGGGACTCAAGAATGAGAGTGTAGAATAGGACGGGTTATAGAAGGCAGAATTGGATGGGTCATACTCGAGTCATTCTTACACCGTAAAGCTATGTGCTTGTTTTTGTTTTTTTTGGTTTCCTTCGGAAAACGGAAGATCTAGAATTTTTTTCGTGACACATTGCAGTGCCAAAATAGGAACAAAGCTAAGATACCTGACATGCACAAGAACAACTAAACTCAAGATTTTATATGAGCCAACGATTGACCTATGGAAGAAAAATCGTTGTACAATTTTTAAGGGGTGCAAGTTTTTGAAACATTTACAAAACTAACGTCACATTTCACATAATCATTGTGACTACTACCAACATTTGTGGAGAGGCATCTTAAAAACGGGAACAGATACCATGATCATTTCAATCGAAATCATTGTATAAGAAACTTAGTGTGTTTGTGAAACAGAGAGAATTGACATTACGACGGAGAGAGAGAGAGAGAGAGAATATTTTATTCCTACTTTTAAAAATATCACGACACTTACGTTTTTTATGGTATATTTTCCTTAAGAAATTTCAAAAACACACATTCCATTTTAGAAAATCACATCGATAGGAAAAAAAAATCCTCTTTTCGGTAAAATATCACAAGATTGAATTGGAGACATAGTCTCCTAAAATCCTTCTTTTGAAAGCGTAGATGTAAAATTCTCACAAAATATTACATCCAAACGTTCCGTGATGTATTTTGACTTAAGGCTGATACAATTTCCATTGATCCCAAATTATACGATGGGGTTGTGCGTTAGCTTTTATTTTGTAAAGAGACTAACGGTCAGGCACAGAAAAAAAAACACGTCTATTCTTCTCACTGTGTCAATAGCAACTGAGGGCGATTCAAAGCGAATGCGGTAAGAAAATATTTGTAGCCAATGAAATTACTTATAATGAGTCACGAAGTGTTTTGTTATAGATTCCAGACAGGCAGTGTGGCAAAAAAATGCCTTTGGCCTGGTTTTTTACGATTGCGTTGCAGACAGACTAGAGGGAATTTGCAATCAGGTTAAGAATTCGTGTCCTGTAACATTTTTTCTCGCCACGCTAAATACTGAACTGTAACATTATTGGCTCGGGTTTTGAAACTGAAAAAAAAATGTTGTCACTGAGTCATTTTGACATACACACACATAGGTAGAGAAAGAGAGAAGGGCTACACTATTTAGGGGCCTTTTTTTTTCAAACTAGTGAATTTGGAGGCTTGTACGAAGTTACGATTTCTGGTACAGTTACAAGTTTGTGTGTTTGGAAAATGGCAAACATCGGATAGACATTTGTGTCGTGACACATGTAAAGTTGAGAGTCTGTGCTAGTTTCAAAATTAACGTCACATAGCTTTCTATTGCTCCTAGAAATTTCCATTTTGGCAAATTTAAAGTAAAGCAAGCCATTATCACAAACAAAGGTAGAGACAGGGTATATATATATATATATATATATATATATATATATATATATATATATATATATATATATATATATATATATATAGGTTCCCTGTGTGAAACTGAATCAGATTCAAATCAAACTTCAAGATGAAAAGATCACGCCCAATCTATGAGAAAACAGAAGAAGAAGAAACGAAGAGGCCACGACGAAGACTCTCCGTGCCGCCTGAAACACCGCTGGCTGAACTGCTAGCTCAAGTCCATGCTAGCGATTTCGAAGAGGAGATGACTGAACCTGAAACCTTACCCACTTCTAACCAGCCCATAGAATCCACCACCACCAAGCCTGACCAAGAAAAACCTACCGTGGCTCCGGAAAATTACTATCGGATTCGAGAGACGCAAAAAATAACCTCTCGAAAATTTAGAACCACGGCCTACACTCACACGGTTCACTTTAAAGACTTCAAGTCCGAAGTGCCTCCCGAGAAAGCGGCGGGTTCATTAGCGATTTGTGGGGTTCTGTGTTACAGAACTTGAAACGACAATGCGGAGCCAAAGAAGACGATCGATTGAGACTGGCCATCCATCACGACAATTTGAAGTCCCCTGTTTGGATCGAGTTCAGCACCCCGGCAGAATTAACACCAGACAAAGTCATGACCAAAATCGAACACGTTCAACAATCCAACGACAAGTTTACCATCACGGATGGAAAGGCTACACTTTACATGACTCACGTTTCCCCTCCTCGAGGGAGCGGACGAAGTAGGAAAGCGTTATTGGTGGACGATCTTCGCAGTACCAAACACAGTGTCGTCCAAATCGACAATACTCAAGACCAGATGTGTTTGGCTCGGGCCATCGTGGTGGGGCGAACGCATGCCAACAAGAACGAGAGCAAAGAATGGAAAAAAGGCTGGGAGAGCATTCGACAATCGGACAGAGTCAAACAACGAAAAGAAGCAGAACTCCTGTTACGACAAGCAGGCATTCCCAAAGACACCGTGTGTGGCATTTCTCAAATGCAACAACTTCAAGACGTCTTAGCTCCTGGCTACACTTTGAAAGTACACCCTCAAGAAGTGCGCGGAGATATGCTGTTTCGAGGCCCCGATTTCCCCGAAGGAAAATACATTCACGTGTATTACCACCAAGAACATTTCGATGCCATCACCAGTATCACAGGATTTCTAGGATACGGATACTACTGCGAGAAATGCGACCAAGGGTTTAACAATCGGGAGCGACACATTCATTGCGGTGAGCGATTTCGGGGGTGTTTAGCGGACAAACCATGCCTTCCTGAACAACACCACGTCCATTGTGAGACGTGTCGACGCGCTTTTGTCAGTTCCTCTTGTTACGAACAACATCGCAAGACACAAGGGCACCAACAAAAATGTGCTTGCGACTTACTGAAAAAGTGTTCCACTTGTGGAAACCTGATTCGTACCAACGACCCCAAGAGACACGTTTGTACCGGCAAGAAAAGATGTAACATTTGCGAGCAGATGGTGGATTATGATCATCGATGTTTTATTCAAAAGTACGACAAGACAGAGAAGAAAGAATTAAAGAAGAACAAGAACCAAGTGGATTTCATCTTTTTTGATTTTGAATGCATGTAAGAAACAGGCATTCACATTCCTAATTTCTGCGTGGCTCATCGGGCTTGTGAGAAGTGCATTCAAGAAACGATCCATTTTCACTGTCCTCATTGTAGTCGGATTCCTGGAGGATGTGAAAAAATCTTTCGGGGTCCTAACACTTTGTCCGAGTTTGCTGAATGGATTTTAGACCCCATCGACGATACTTGGAGCGAAGAAGACATTCAACGTTACGGAGACTGTCATCGCTATGCGACCGTCATAGCTCACAATTTCTCGGGATACGATGGACAGTTTTTGTTAAATTATTATTTGCGACAAGGTACCGAACGCCCTGAAGTCACCATGAATGGAAAAAAGCTCATCTACATGAAAGTGGGTCAAGTCAAATTCAAAGATTCCACGAGTTATTTGGCCATGCCTTTGAGTCGAATGCCTAAAACATTTGGCATGACAGAAATGGCCAAAGGCTATTTTTCTCACTTCTTCAACACGGAAGCTAATCAACATGCCGTCCTACCTCATTTGCCTGACCTCCATGATTACGACCCCGACGGAAAGCAGCCCGAACAGCGAGAAGCCTTTCACGCTTGGTACCGCGCTCACCAGTCCGATCCATTTGACTTTCAAGAGGAAATGCTCAAGTACTGTCGATCCGATGTGGACATTTTACGGCGTTGCTGTGGAAAGTTTCGACAGTTATTTCTAGATCACGGAGACGTCGATCCTTTGAAAGATGCGTGCACCCTACCCAAAGCCTGTTCCTTAGTCTACACCCAAAATTTCATGCCCGAGAACGAACTAGCCATCATCGACTCCAACACGTCTCTCTCAGACAGTCGTCAATACTCGGCCAAAGCTTTGCGTTGGCTCCATTACTTGTGCCAAAAAGAAGATAAATGGATACAACATGCCAGAAACGGAGGAGGAGAAAAGAAGATTGGATCTTATTCCGTGGATGGATTTGATTTAGAAAACCCTAACACGGTATACGAATTTCAGGGTTGCTTGTTTCACGGATGCCCTACCTGTTTTCCTGACCGAGACCTGAAAAATCCTTTCACGGGAGTCAGCATGGAAGCCTTGAACGAACAGACTTACCAACGACGACTCAAGTTAGAAAGTCAAGGATACCAAGTGGTTGAAATGTGGGAGCACGACTACGATCGACGTTTGAAAACCGATCCTGAATTTAAGAGCATCACCGAAAGTTACGACGTGACCGACATCGAACCTTTGGATCCACGCCACAGTTTATTTGGAGGACGAACCAATGCCACTCGCTTGCTGTACGACGTAGACGAATCCAAAGGAGAAGAAATCAAATACATCGACGTGTGTTCTTTGTATCCTTGGGTGTGCAAATACAAACGATTTCCAACCGGACACCCAGAAATCTTGACAGAACACATCGACGTGCAACACATTCGTCAATACGAAGGATTAATCAAATGTAAAGTCTTACCTCCTACCCACTTGTATCATCCCATCTTGCCTCACCATTGCCAAGGAAAACTGATGTTTCCTTTATGCAGTACGTGTGCCGAAACATGTAACCAAGATCACCCCTGTCACCACACGGAGGAAGAACGGTCTTTGACAGGAACGTGGGTCAGTGCCGAATTGTTTCGAGCTCTGGATCGAGGATACCGTTTGTTGAAAGTGTACGAAATCTGGCACTTTCCAACCACAGCACAATACCAAAAGGACGACGCCACGAATCATCCAGGCATTTTCTCGGGGTACGTCAACCAATTTTTAAAACTGAAACAAGAAGCCAGCGGCTATCCTTCGTGGTGTCAGACTCCCGAAGACCGAGTCCGATTCAAAGAAGAGTACCGTGACGTCGAAGGCATCACTTTGGAAGACGTGGAAAAGAACGAAGGAAAAAGATCGTTTGCCAAAGTCATGCTCAATTGCTTGTGGGGAAAAATGGCAAAACGACCCATCTTAACCAAGACGGAATACGTGACCGATCCTTATCGCTACTTTGAATTGGTGGACGACAAAAGTATACTAGTCAAACACGTCGAAATCGTCCGTGATGATTTGATCTTAGTCAATTTCGAAGAAGAACCCAAGTTTGTAAAACCTGACAAGTTTAGCAACGTGGTCATTGCCGCCTACGTGACAGCCCATGCTCGCCTGAAATTGTACGACGAAGCTTTAGAAGTCTTGGGAGATCGTGTCCTGTACTTTGACACCAACAGTTGTATGTACATCCATCACCCTGGTTGCCCACACCCTACCATCCAAGGAGATCGTTTAGGAGCCTGGACAGACGAGCACCCTCAAGACACCATCCTGAGTTTTGCCAGTGGCGCTCCTAAAAATTACGGCTACCGATACCGAGACCCGCAAGGACAATTTTACACCCAATGCAAAGTGAAAGGATTGACCCTAAACTATCGAACCAGCCGCGTGGTCAATTTTGAGGTTTTGAAAAATGCTTTGCTGTCTGAACAAGTGGAAGACTTTCGAGTGCACACGTTAGAACCTCACAAGATCGTACGGTTACCTAATCACCAAATCGTCACTAGACCTGTTGGAAAAGTGTACCGAATCGTGTACCAGAAACGAGTGAGACTTTCAGACCACACCACTTTACCTTACGGACACGCCGATCTACGGTATAAAAAAGGGACCACTTCCAAGCCTAACCCTTCATTAGGACTTTTAACGTTGACCGAGCAAGAAGAAAGAAAAGATGAGTAATTTTGTCATCCTCCCACCAAAGATGAATAAGAATACTCATACCACTCACCCACCGAGTGAGAAAACTAGTGTGAACTCCAAAAACAATCACGACTTGGAGTGCGATGCGGTTCCATGCGGTGAGACGGATTCCGTACGCTGTGAGATCAGCGATGCTGGGCATGTGCCTCACCGTCCCTCTAAAGATGCAGGACGCCCTTTCTTCTTTATTGGGAATACTAAACGTGCCTGTGAATACCATCCCTACAGGAGTAAAGAATTGACGATACCTGTGGCTTTGCCTGGCTATTCCAAGTTTGAACGGCGACTCGAGACGTTCCAAGAGAGGTGGCCTAAATATCTAAAAGGACCTACTCCCAAAGATTTAGCCAGAGACGGATTTATCTACTTGGTAGAAGGAGATCAAGTTCAGTGTTTCAGTTGCGGTGTGAGACTTAAATTTTGGGAGCCTACCGACTCGGCTTACATCGAACATGCTAGATGTTCTCCGCACTGTCAGTACTTGCCTTTACTGGCCTTAGAAGAGTACGGGTACGATGTGACAGATTCCATTTCCAAGAAGTAAAAACATGCTTTACCATTGAAAAGATGTACGTAACTGGAAAAGTCTTGGTTTCGATGCTTGGCTACAAGAAGTACCACAGTTTGCCAAAGACCTGACACGTCACTAAGTTTTCACAATGACTTGTGGATACAGAACTTTGATTCTTTTAGTGGTAGCCTTAATCTTGTACCTCACCATTTTGTGTCCATCATGACTTGTAAATATGTTTTGACACTTTGATTCTTTTAGTGGTAGCCTTATTGTTGTACCTCACCATTTTGTGTCCATCATGACTTGTAAATATGTTTTGACATTTTGATTCTTTTAGTGGTAGCCTTATTGTTGTACCTCACCATTTTTAACGGTTTGCATTTTTGTCCATCATGACTTGTAAAAAATGTTGTTTTTGTGTTGGTTGTTTTTTTTGTTTTTTTTTTTAACAAAAAAATAAACGTGCATGAAAACGTATAAAATGTCTTGGGTCTTTTGTCTTCTCAAAAATCTTCCTACCTCAGTCATGACTACATCTTCTTCCTCTGCCTCTTCTACTTCCTCTGTGGTCAAAGTGATCGACGAAAAGTTAGATCGTCAAAGTTGGGAAGCTTTGTATCTGCGCCATCCCTTTAACATGTTGATTGCTGGACCCAGTGGTTCAGGCAAAACCGAATTTGTCAAACGTTTGATCGAACACAAATCTCATTTGTTCGATCATCCACCTCAACGCATCGTGTGGTATTACAAAGAGTGGCAATCGTCTTACACGTTATTGAAAGAAAGTCAAGGAGAAGCCATTTCGTTTGTGGATGGCATTCCTCACGAAGACGATGGGATCGTGTCTGACGTGACTCCATGTTAGGAGAAGACGAAGAAGAAATTAAACTTTGGTTTACACGAAAAGGGCACCATCGAAATGCCAGCATCATTTACATTACTCAAAATTTATTTCAACAAAGTAAACCCCATCGTACCATCAGTCTTAACGCTCATTACGTGGTGTTGTTTAAAAGCCCCAGAGACAAATCTCAAGTGAAAGTGTTAGCCCAACAGTTAGGCATGCCTTGGTTGAATTATGCGTACGACGATGCCACTCAAACACCTCACGAGTATTTACTCATCGACTTAAAACCTACAACTCCCGACTATTTGAGATTTCGTGCTCAATTGTTTCACCACTGGTGTCAAGAAGGTGGCCCTGTCATTTACACGTCCCCTTCAGCCACTCTCTGAAAAAAAAAAAACTATAAAAACATCTACCGCGTCATTTCTGTCTCACAGTCTTCGAGATGACTTCCTTTCAAGCTCATCCTTCTGCCAAATTGATTCGTGCCTTGTATGGCATCAGTCGCGAAAAAGATGCACAAGTTCGTGCCCGTTTCTTAGAAGCGAGTCTCAAAGAAGTGTTACGATGGTTTACTTTGACGGCACGTCAATTACTGCAAGGCATCATTCACATCCCTCATCAAACTCAACGTTTATTTCAAAAACATAAAGTGGCGTTGTCACAACTGGCCGATCCTAGAATCGATCCACGGACCAAAAAACAAATCATTTTAACCCCTGGAGGTAGCGGTTCTTTAGGAGGGGTCATGATTCGTTCACTTTTGAAATGGGATCCTAATGCCCCCCCCCCCCAAAAAAAAATCCCAAAAACCAAAAAGAATAAAAGTCCAAAGAAGAAGAAAACCACCCACGAGAAAAAGAAAAGTCGTGCCAAGAAGAAAAAAACACCTACCACCACCACTGGCACCCGCAAGAGAGGTACTGCAGCCAGGACGCAAACGTACACCCGCAAGACACCACGACAAACAACCGTGACGAGGTCTCCTTCTCCTTCGTCCCCATCATCTTCTTCACCACCCTTCACGATGATGCCTGCCAAACCGGACTTAAGACAAGTGTTTCCTAATTTGATGCAAAAATGGAAACCTATTTCGAAAGTCACCACTTCGGGACCCTCGACGACATCGGCTGATTTGGCTATGGCAGCAGCGGCGAACAAAGTACCATCCCCTAAAACCAAAGTCCAAGAGAGAACCGGCGTGTTACAAAGTTTAGTGGATTTATCCAAAGAAGAATTGAGACGATTTAGTCCATTGAAAACACCTCAACGTCGAGTGATGCCTGTCGTGAAGTTGGTACGTCGTGCAGACAATCAGTGGAGACGTGTTCCAGTATAAAATAGAAGGGTGACCTGCCAGAGACTTCAGACTTACTCCTAACCTCTAAGATGGCTCCCAAACGTGCACACCACCATCAAAAGAAGAAAAGCAAAACCACCAAAAAAGGAGGACTTCCACCTCGTCTGGCTAAACAATGGGATGTTTTGTCCGTCCTGACCAAATCCAATCCTCCCATGCGAAAACAACTCATTCAAACAGCCCCCAAAAAAATCATCGATACCGTGTGTGAATGTTGTTTGAATGTCTTGAAAGGAACGGTACCTTTGTCCAAGATACAGAAACAAAAATTAGGTAAACATCGGAACGTTCTTCGCCAAATGGTCAAAAAGAAAATACCTCTCCAACAAAAGAAAAAAATGTTGGTGCAACGAGGAGGATTTCTACCTATGCTGTTAGGACCGTTGTTAAAAATAGCGGGTCCTTTGTTAGGAACGATTGCTGGACCACTTTTAGGAGGTGTCATGCGATAAAAAAAAAGAAGATAAAAAGGACACCCTTCTCTGGAAAGACCACACATTTTTGTACCTTTGGATGAAATGGAAGGACGAAAACTGACTTTAGTGCCTTACAAACGATGGATGGAATTCTATCGTTGGAACGAACAACGGATACCTCATTTACCACCCAATTTTAATCTCAACGAGATGTCACAGTTACAACAAGAATTACAAACGCTGATGGAACGAAGCGACTTGTCAGAAACAGAAAAATCGCAACGGTACGGTCAACTCTTACAACGTCTGCAACTCTTTCACCAAAAAGCTGTCGACGAAACAGCTCCACCCACTCTGAGAGATTTCAAAACCCTGATGAAAAGCGAACCTAAAGTTACCACCACCACTAAAACAGACACCGCCACTAAAACAGACACCGCCACTAAAACAGACACCGCCACTAAAACAGACACCACCACGGGGATGACAGAAGAAGACGAGCCCCGAGAAGCGTTTCAAACTCCGTCTGCTGGCATACCTAGTCAAATTGCAGCTTCCTTGTTGACACCCTCTCCTACCCCTCATCGAGAAGCCATGAAAGCTTGGGTTAAAAAGAAGATGTCCACTCCTTCTTCAGCAGAAGAAAAAAAGAAAGACAGCAAGACTGAAGTGAAAAAAGACACCACCAAGAAGAAACCTACCATCATTACCCCTTCTTCACTACCCACTCCTGTGGCTCGTCGAACGCGTCAAGCCGCTTCGTCCAAACCTCACGACACTCAAAGTAGTAGTAGCATCAAACAGTGGGTAACTTATTGATCAATCATGGAGAAACTGTTAGCCAGCCTTTATTACAATCCTGGCCATGCTGCTGGTTACGGAGGAGTTCAAAAATTATATCGAGCTGCTAAAAGTAAATTGAAAAGTGTACGTTTGCCCGAAGTACGACGATGGTTACAAGAACAATCGACGTACACGTTACACAAACCCATTCGACGAAAATTTTCTAGAAGTCCAACCCAAGTGGAAGGCATCGATCATCAATGGCAAGCCGATTTAGCCGACGTTTCTCATTTGGCAGCCTACAATCGTGGTCACAAATATTTGTTTTGTGTCATCGACGTGTTTTCCAAATTTGCTTGGGTCGTGCCTTTGACATCTAAAAGCAGTACCGAATTGGTACGTGCCTTAAAATTGGTCTTGAAACAAAGTGGTCGTCACCCTTTACGATGACAAACTGACAAAGGCACCGAATTTCTAAACCAAGCTTTTCAAAAAGAATTGAAACAAAGACAGATTCATTTTTTTACCACCGAAAATCCTGAAACCAAAGCCAGTATCGTGGAACGTTTTCAAAGAACTTTGAAAGAACGCATGTGGAAATATTTTACACATCAACACACTCTCAAGTACATCGACGTGTTACCCCGTTTGGTCAAAGCGTACAATCAATCGTACCATCGAAGCATCGGATGTGCCCCCGAAGAGGTCAGCCCTGAAAACGAAGTGACCGTGTTTGATCG
This sequence comes from Margaritifera margaritifera, assembly GCA_029931535.1. Classification (NCBI taxonomy): domain Eukaryota; kingdom Metazoa; phylum Mollusca; class Bivalvia; order Unionida; family Margaritiferidae; genus Margaritifera; species Margaritifera margaritifera. The sequence continues at coordinate 5,485 of JAQPZY010001626.1, read as the reverse complement.
ATTGTTTGGTACACCCCAGAGCAGACCACCCCAGAAAAAAACCTTGCTGGAGTTGAAGACGGGAGATTGGGTAGGCATCGGAAAAACCAAACGCACTTTTGACAAAGGTTATTTACCCAACTGGACCACCGAATTGTTTCGTGTCACTACACCCGTGCGTGGACGCGATCCTCCCGTCTATAAATTGGAAGACATGCACGGTGAAGTGCTCAAAGGAACATTTTACTTGCCTGAGTTACAACGAGTGACCAAAAAAGAAGACACCTTGTACGACATCGAAAGCATTCTCGAACAAAGAACACGCAAAGTAGGCAAACGTCGAGTAGAAGTCAAAGTACGTTGGAAAGGATATCCTCCTAGTTTTGATTCTTGGATTGCCGCTTCTCAAGTCGTCGACTATAAAAAGAAGAAGAAGAAGTAACCTAACATGCCATTCAACACAACCACGACCTCAACTCCTTCGCGGAGTTCCTCTCTTCGAGAATTACAAAAACAACCGCTCTGGATGTGGTGCGGAGAACGTGTGCCTAAAAATCAAATCGTCTTTTTCTGCCAGATCTTTGTGGTGTATTGTGTCATCGGAGCAGCTATTGCCAATTTGAGTTTGCAACAAGGGGACAAACAATTGTGGACCATTTTACTCAACAGTTGCATCGGTTATCTTTTACCCAGTCCCTCTTTGAAATTTACGACGACGACGGACAACAGTCAAAACAACGGTAGTACGACCAACGCCAGTCCACCTTCTTCCAGTCACCATAATACCACTCCTCTTTTGGAACCATTTGAACATCCTTTGAACTCGAGTGACTCCTCGGAGAGCAAAACCACTTTGGACCTACTATGAATTACCAATTTTATTTAACTTTACCCAGTGACAGTTCTATGGATGTGTTTCCCAATAACACCTTATGTTGCTTCACGGCCAAATTACCTCAGTCCATCCAATTGGATCACGACGCTCATTGGGAAGTGGCTTTGGTAGAAATCATTCATCCTACGCAAATCATGAACATCGACGAAGGTCAAAACACTTTCATCGTGGAAATCTTGAACACCAAAATACAAAATGAGTTGGAAAAAAAATGATCCTATACTTTACGAGTCAAAAAAAAGGGTAGTAGATCCTAAATCTCCTGTCTTGTCGCAGTATACCATGAGAATTCCTGTGGGGTATTATTTTAGTGCTAAACATTTGGTGGACACCATTGACACCATTTTCGTATCCCAATTTGGCAAAGCCTTAAACAGTGCCCAAAAATGGGTACGAATCGCTTACCATGATGTGGCACGCCGTTTCGTCTTGCAATTTTTCAAAGAGAAGGGGGAACTCATTGGCGAGAAAGACAAAGGCTTAGCCGTGGAGGAGAAAACACCCTTAACCATCACTTTTTTTTGGATTGTATGCTATTTTGGTGGAAATAAAAAGTATCCTAATAAAAAAAAGTCGCAAGCAACGTAGAATTCGAACATGCTTTTCGCACACCTATCGAATTGAACGTTGGACTGAATTTAATGTTTGTGTACTCCGATATGGTAGAGTACAACGTGGTGGGACACACAGCTGCTCCCTTACTGAGAGTCATTCCTTTCAAAGTGGATACTGGTGCTGGTGCGTACGAAGAAGGTGGAAACACGTTTCACGTTCACCGTGAATTTGTACACCCTCATTATCTTCCAGTCAGTAAATCGTATTTTGACAGTGTCAACATTAGTATAAAAGGAGATTTGAGACAAAGTGTGCCATTCATTGACAAAGGAAAAGTCACGGTGAAACTACATTTTCGAAAAAAGTTCTCTAACGCATTGTAAAACAAAATTTATCCAGTGTACCGAGGAGTGGCTCGACAACGAGGACATGGTTTAGGAGATATGTTAAAATCGGCTTTTCGGACGGTAGCCCCTATTTTGAAACCCATGGTGACTCGAAGATTCCATGCCTTAAAAGATGCCGCTTTGACGCAAGGAAAAGAATTTTTGCAAAATGTCCTCATCGACAAACAAATTCCTAAAGAAACCGTTATGAGAGCAGGCAAAAATGTGTTGATGCACACTGGCAAAGATCTTTTGGGTCTTCGAGAGAGTCCTATAAATTCACTTCACGCTTCAGGTCCTGGCATTACTTCTTCCTCCACTTCACAGCAAGGACAAGGTAGAAAGAGACGACGTCGAAATCCCTTCAGAGTTCATAAAACACACGGTGGTGTTCCAAAAAAGAATAAGAAAAGAAGAACCGTCAGAGAATTAGACGTGTTTGATTACTATAAGCCATTGAAAATGATGCACCGAGATTCTTGCTAATGTACCAAGTCAGAACTGGATATGTTTACCATGCCTCCCACCATGATGACGATGCAAGAATCCCAATGGGTGGAATTTCATCCTGTATCGTCTTTGACGGATTCAGCTCGAAGATTACATCGATCTGAATAACAGCTACTTGTACCTGAAACTCAAAGTGATCAAAACGGCGGACAGTAGCCTTCCTGGGGACGGTGATCGAGTGGCACCCGTCAATAATTTCATGCATTCCTTGTTCAGCGAAGTAGATTTGTACTTGAATAACAAACTGGTCAGCAGCAGTTTGGATACTTACCCTTACCGTGCTTACTTGGAAAATCTCTTGACGTACGGAAAAGAAGCCAAGAACACTCATCTGGATGCTTCGGTGGTCTGGAAACCTGACACCTCGGAAAAGTTCAACGACACAGCGGTGTCAGTGCCGGCGACGCAAGCCGTTGATAAAACTATAATTCCAGCAGATCCGCACAATGTGGGATTTAACGACTGTCAAAAGAAAATCAGACGCAGTTTAGAATTGATGGATCGTTTGCATTTGGACATGTGGTTGCAAGAGAAGTATTTGTTGAACGGAGTAGATGTACGCCTGAGACTGAATCGCAGTAGTCCCGCATTCCATTTGATGGCTCATGCTAACGAGTGGAAAACCATCATTCAAGAAGCCAGACTTTACGTGCCACGTGTGGAAGTCTTACCAAAAGTAGCCAACGACATCAGTCAAACGTTGAGCAGAACCACTGCCAAGTATCCTGTGCGACGAGTGGAAGTGAAAACATTTACCATTGCCGCTGGACTCCGATCCAAAGTCGAAGATCACGTCTTCCAAGGACAGCTCCCCAAACGTTTGCTGATTGGCATCGTCAGTAATGCAGCCCTCAACGGAGTCAACAATCAGAATCCGTTCGAGTTTAAACGCTACAACGTCTCCAAGATAGAAGTCAGTCGAGATGGCAAAACGTTGTGTACCAAACCTTTTTAACCTAACTTTGGCGACGCCCAGAAAAATTACTTGCGATCTTACCTGAGCCCGTTTGAAGCCACAGGACAGTTAGGCACCAACACCAGCCACGGCATTTCGTACGACGATTATGCGGGAGGGTATGCGTTGTGGGGATTTGATTTCACTCCTGACCAAGGCAGCGACGAAGGACATTTCCACCTATAAAATCAGGCCCACTTCGTGTGGAACTTCAGTTTAAAGATCCTCTACCCGACACGGTGAACGTCGTCTTGTATGCAGAATTTGATAATACTCTAGAGATCAACAGTTTGAGGGAAGTGATTCTAGACTATTAGAAGAAGAAGAAAAAAAGATGCAACACGAAGAACGTATGAAGATAGAAGAGGAGGGATGTTGTGAAGCAGAGCAGCAGTCACAAGCTACCACTGATGATGACGAAGTGATTCATTCAGAACCTCAAAAAGAAGAAGAAGAAGAAGACACTATAGTCATGATGCCAAGATGGCCAGAACAAGAACAACATTTAGTCTCCTGTTTTGCTAAGAAGGTAGCTGAAGAAATCACACAAATACACAGAAATGAATTTTATTATGCGTGTGATGAAAATAGAAAAAAAAATTTAATAATGAGTAAAGAAGAAAAGTATGACGAATATTTGGATTACGCCTGGGGTAGATTCCCAGAAAGACCTATTTTGAGAAAGTGGTATAAAGACTTGCAGAATTCTTCTTCACCTCCACTCACTCCTCTGGAGACCAAACGCCTCGAAGCTTTCCTGTGACAGAATACAGAGGTTGCCCGCCGTAGTTCATTGTATTACTTGACAGACATTTTCAAGGAAAAAGTACTGTGTGAATTGAGAACTTATCCACATACTGACTTCGTTTGAATCTGTGTACTCTAGAAAAGATGATAAAATAGAAAGATGGTTTTGTGAACATGATGGTTATCTCTTGTCTTTAGCTCGGAAACGTAGTGTACATCGAGAATCTAATGATTGTAAGTTAAATTTGTATCTTCCTAACGTTGTCCAGCCTGTAAATACGTTCCTGTTGTTTAATGTTGTTAGTTGTTAGTTTTTTGCCCTGTAAATACGTTACTGTTGTTTCATCTTGTTAGTTGTTAGTTTTTTACCCTGTAAATACGTTACTATTGTTTCATCTTGTTAGTTGTTAGTTTTTTTTTATTTTTATGTTTTAAAGAAACTTCTTGTTCATTAAAAATGTTGATTTTTGAAAAAATGGTGTTGTGTGGTTTTTTATTGAATTTGCCAAAAAAATAAATATGCTCTATCTCTCTCTTTCTATCGATCTGAAGTCACCCACAACTCTGTCCCTACACTATCGATCTGAACCATGTTTTTCCATCGCGTCCGCGCTTCTATCATATAAAGCGGTGCGTATGATGGTATGTTTGTTTGTTTGTTTTGTTTGTTTTTTTTTTCCCACTCCAAACAAATCCTTTCCCTCTAAAAAAGTTTGTATAGAGTGTGTTTGTGTGTTTGTGTTTTGGATAAAAAATATAAAAAAAGGAGAGTGTGATCTGTGTTTGTGTTTGATTAAAAAAAAAAATGGATGGTGTGGTGTGCGTTTGTTAAAAAAAATGGATGGTGTGGTGTGTGTTTGATTTTAAAAAAATTTATCAAGAAAAAAAACTTTCTTTTAAGTCCGCGCCCTGGGTCTGTGTTAGTTTTATTTTTTTTTTTGGTAATGGAGTGTCAAATCCGCGAAGCCTAGAATGACGTTATAGAGATGACGTCAGACGCGGGGGTAGTGTAAGTCATGTTTTTTTAAGGTGAAAGGGATGTTTTCCTTCACGTCCGCACTTCTAGCATATAAAGCGGCGCCTTCCCAAGTTAAAACTACTCGTTCACTTGTCAAGATGAAGAATACCAGTGAAATCATCCAACAAATTAGAATGCATCTAGAGGTGGCGTGGCACCTCCTAGGGGTAGTAGCCAAGAGGGAGGAAGAAAAAAGGGAGAAGAAGGAGCCTATCCAGTCTCATCCGATGGAGGAGGAAGATCACAGGATAGTGGAGGAGGAGGAGAAGAAGGAGCCTATCCAGCCTCATCTGATGATGGAGGAGGAAGATCACAGGATAGTGGAGGAGAAGGAGGAGAAGAAGGAAGAAAATTGGGAACCAGAAGCGGTCCATCCTCCATTTATCCTGAAGAAGCGCTGTAGGAGGAGTCTAGACTCCTGGAGGAGGAGCTGTCCCGCT